>CM018041.1:22477958-23182958 GCA_008638375.1 Nyssa sinensis | reverse complement strand
TTTCTCTGAACTTTACGTCTGTAGCTGACTAATTACGGTTGCCATTTGGCCCACCTGATTGTCCAAACTTTGAATACTAGCCCTCGCCTCTTATTAAGATTGTTTCATCTCCTATTGAAATAACAAAGTGTTTGTGGCAAGAGACTTAACAATATCTTCTAAAGATAAACTAGAATTAGAAGTTTGGCCTATTGTTGTCTAGGGGGGTATGGCTGCTTATATTGCTAGCAACTTGGGCAGGTTTGAGTCACGGACTGATTTACTTGTAGATTCCCATAGCTAAGATTGGGGTGATCCCTCCATCCCAGGTTATACGTGCTCGAATAGGGATCATACTTCCTTTGCGGTTGTCCAGGAAAACCACCCGCCACATCCACTTGCTCAATGGGCTCCTCTTGAAGATTTGGGCACATATCGGTTGGATGCCCTACTACCGAACAAATCCCACAAGCCTTCGCCGTTTGCATTTTACTTATAGCCATTTGACGAACAAGAGAAGTTAAGACTCACAATTTGTTGTTCAAAGGGGGAAATATTTACCTCATTAACATCCTTAGATGGAAGGTCAAGCCTAGTGCCAAATTGTTGAGAATTGGCCGCCATATTTGAAATCAAGTTTCTCGCAGCCTCGAGAGTTTTATCCACCAAAGCTCCTCCACTAGCAGCATCAATCATGCTCCTATCAGTGGGTAGAAGGCCCTCATAGAAATACTGGATAAGTAGCTGCTCACTAATTTGATGATGGGGGCAGCTTGCACATAATTTCTTAAAGCGTTCCCAGTATTCGTGTAAGGACTTTCCGTTGTGTTGCCTTACACCACAAATTTCCTTTCGAATGTTGACCGCCCTTGAAGTTGGGAAATATTTCTCCAAAACAACCTCTTTATCTCGTTCCATGTGGTAATACTCCGGGGGGTAGATAATAGATCCAATCCTTAGCCAAATCCTTCAAAGTAAATTGAAAGGCTTTTAATTTAATTTGCTCTTCAGTCACCTCCGTGGGTCTCATACTCATGCATACTACATGAAACTCCTTTAGATGCTTGTGAGGATTTTCACCTGCAAGGCCATGAAAAGTGGGCAAAAGATGTATTAGTCCAAATTTTAATTCAAAAGTAGTAGTAGCATCTAAAGTAGGGAACGTTATGCATAAGGGTTGTTGATTCAAATCAAGGGTGGCAAGCTCTTTCAAAGTTCGATTTCCAGCCATGACTTCCTCCTCTTCTAAATTAGAAATGCTAGCAAATAGGGAATCAAGAGCTAGATCATTCTCTTAAGAATTTTTCCGAGCTTCCCTCCTTAACCTGTGCAAAGTTCTCTCTATTTTTGGATCACACTGCAAATCACCTTGATTAGAAGATCGAGTTACAGTCATAAACAATCAAGGAAACTCTAATAAAGCATGAAAAACAAATCAGGAAAAATCTAAACTAATGAAAATAAAATAAAATAAAAAAATAAAAATAAAAATGAAATAAAAAAAAATTCTACGCTAAAACACAAATCACTTTGAATTTTTTTTTTTTTTTGATTTTCAAGAACAAAATAAGGATCATAAGAAGCACAAAAATCAACTAGAATCACTCCTTGGCAACGACGCTAAAATTTGGTGTGCTATCGCAAGCAACCAAAAAAATAAAACCTAAACTCCTAAAAATACATGTAGTAGTGCGAGTACGGATGGTTCCCACAGAGAGTATCTAGCCTAGTTTTATGCTACGTGAACAAGGATTTTTTTTTTGGGGGGGGGGGGTTTGAGTATAAAAAAAATAATTTTAAGAAAAACAACTAAGGAACAATTCAAATTAAAGTATCGAAATCTATCAAAAGAACAAGCCTTGGTTTAAGTCAACATCCACCATCAAAATTTTACAATTGATCATCGATGCAAGTATATATCAATTCACACTTTGAATATTCACCTTTGGAACTATTTTCCTATCTCTCCTTAGTCACAATTAATTAGAAAACAAGCAATCTAATTAACTCTAACTACTAAACAACCCAAGACAAGCGCTAAAGGTTTAATGTAGTAGCATCCTTAAGAATTAGAGAGATCGATGAAGCTAAACAACACAAGCACAAGCGATTGTATTTAATTTAGTCGAGCATTCTTCCTAAGATTTAGTAATTTCTAACGCAACAAATCATTAAATCTTAGTTGCTTCACAAATTAAAGGGATCAAACAATTTTGGATTTGATATCTAACATAGTAGTAGATTGTAACGAATAATAAACTACTAGGCCTCCTAGTAATTAAACGAGACAATCATGAAAATAAGCACAAAAGAACATCCGATACTCAAAGCATAAATTGAACAATAAAAAAAAATTAGATCTCACAGTTTTATTGATTCCGAGGCTTCTATTTCCTTCGACCAATTATAAAAGTTTAGCCACACAATGCCATGATGAAAACTTGAAGGAGAAGTTAGAGAAGAGGGGAGAGAGAGGCGTCCAAATCTGATGATCTCTCCTTTTTATGTTAAAAATCAGTTTTCGAAGCCTACTAGAACTCCTAAAGATATTCTAAATACTATCCTCAAATAACAATATCCAAATCTGACTAATTAAGGGAAATACTAAAAATAAAATAAAGTCCTAATATAACTAGGAAAGTGGTGTTTTCAAATGAAATTTTCGTGCACCAGATTTGGGAACTTCTGAAAATAAACCTGTGAAATCCGTGTATTAGAATTGCAGGCTAAAAAAAAAGTTCCAGAACATCAATAGTGTAGGTACAGCAACTTCAAGCCCGATTTCAACCTTGATGAATCCAGTATCTCTCAAACCTCAAAACATAAAAGTTGTATAGCTGTTTCTTGGCATTCCATAGCAGCTTGAATCATCTCAATCGGAGCTCGGATGAGAGAGTTATGCCTAGTTTACAAAGCGGTGTCGAAACTATCCAAAATCTCCAAATTGGCTTCGTTTTGCACTTAGCACCTCCATTTGCATCCTAAATCAAAATATAAGAATAATGAGTATATTTAGGCACCCAATATGTAACGACCCGCATCCACTTAACACAATATTGTCCGCTTTGGGCTGCACAAGGCCTGGCCCTCACGGCTTTAAAACGCATTGTGCTAGGGAGAGGCGCAGCCTTACTTATGAATACCTTCACTTTCCCTTCCCAAGGCGATGTGGGATGGACTTACTGCCTCCTCCCCTCCTTTAGACTTCTGTTGTCCGCTGCAGGGTTCTGGTTGGGCCTCGGCACGCCACACTTCCGAATGGGGTCTACTCTAATACCATCTGTAACGACCCACATCCAATTAGCACAATGTTGTCTGCTTTAGGCTACACAAGGCCTGACCCTTACGACTTTAAAATGCGTTGTGTTAGGGAGAGGCATAGCCTTACTTATGAATACCTTCACTCTCCCTTCCCGAGGCCATGTGGGATGGACTTATTGTGTCCTCCCCTCTTTGGACTTCTGCTGTCCGCAGCAGAGTTCTGGCTGGGCTTGGGCCTCGCCATGCCACACTTTTAGCTAGGGCCTACTCTGATACCATCTGTAATGACCCGCATCCACTCAACACAATATTGTCCGCTTTGGGCTGCACAAGGCCTGGCCCTCATGGCTTTAAAAAGCGTTGTGCTAGGGAGAGACACAGCCTTATTTATGAATACCTTCATTTTTCCTTACCCAGGCGATGTGGGATGGACTTACAGCCTCAACGCGTTTTAAAGCCATAAGGGCCAGGCCTTGTGCAGCCCAAAGTGGACAATATTGTGCTGAGTGGATGCGGGTCATTATAGATGGTATCAGAGCAGACCCTAGTTGGAAGTGTGGCGTGACAAGGCCCAGCCAGAACCCTGCTACGAACAACAGAAGTCCAAAATGGGGGAAGAGCCAGTAAGTCCATCCCACATCGCCTGGGGAAGGAAAAGTGAAGGTATTCATAAGTAAGGCTGCATATCTCCCTAGCATAATGCATTTTAAAGCCGTGAGGGCCAGGCCTTGTGCAGCCCAAAGTGGACAATATTGTGCTGAGTGGATGCGGGTCATTACAAAATAAGTATAAAAGACTAAACATTAAGGGAGAAAAATATGACATTTTGCATTCTCATTAATTCCTTATTGCACTAAGCTCATGATGGGGTTGGTGTTGATATGAGTCAAATCGTTGGCACTTATAGCACTTCTGGACATACTCTTTAGCCTACTTCAACCTGCTAGGCCAGTAGTAACCTTGAGTCAGAGCTCGGTGGGCTATGGTTCTACCACCATTGTGGTTACCTCAAGTCCCTTCATGTATCTTAGTTAGGATATATTGAGATTCCTCTAGGGATAGACAATGCAAGAGGGGCTGCATGTAGGATCTTCGGTATAGTTTCCCATTTAGGATTAGGTACCAAGCTGCCCTAATCCGAATCCTTCAGGCCTAGTTTTTGTCTTCTGAAATCAATCATTCTTTTATGTATTGGATGATAGGAATCATCCAGTCCTGAGCTTTTTCTAAAATTTGGGAGAATTGTACTTCTTTGATGCTTTGCTTTGGTTGGTAAGAGACTCTCACCGTTGAATCCATTTCTGACTTGAGATGGGAAGCCATATTCGTTAAAACATCAGCCTTGGAGTTTTAGCTCCTTTCAATGTTTTGAATGGTAAACTTATACAAGGAGAGCTTCAATGACCCTACCAGCTCTAAATGTCGTATCATTCTGTCATCTTTGGTGAAGAACTCCCCCAAGACTTGGCTTACCACAAGTTAGGAGTTAGAGAATGCTTCGAGACTTTGGGCTTCGCATTCTAGGGCCAATTTTATCCCAAGGATGAGTGCTTCATACTCAGCTTCATTATTAGAAGCTCGGAACCCCAAACTAACTGTTTTCTCAGTTATGATTCCATCAGGGGAATGAAGTATTACGCCAATGCTCGAACCTCTGTCGGTGGATGACTCATCAGTGTAAAGTTGCCATACCGCAGTGTCCATGTTGGCTTGTGCTTTAGCATGCAGTGCTGGAGTGAATTCTGAAACGAAGTCTGCCAGTGCTTGCCCTTTGATAAAGGTCCGTGGTACATAAGATATATCAAATTCTCTTAACTCCATAGATCACTTGACCAGTCATCTTGAGACTTCAGGCTTATGCAGGACTGATTTCAAAGGGTAGGACATAGGGATGGGATGCGCCTCAAAATAAGGTCTCAGTTTCCGAGCAGATATCACCAGAGCGAAGGCCAATTTCTCAATTTCAAAGTATCTCATCTCGGTGTCCAAGAGCGCCTTACTTACATAAAAAACAGGCCTTTGAATCCCTTTGTCTTGTCTGAGTAGTATAGAGCCGATGGCATTTTCTGATACTACAAGGTATAGAAGTAGCTTCTCCACTTACAATGGCTTTGAAAGGAGCTCGGGGGAAGCTAAATACTGCTTTAACTCTTGGAAGGATTTTTCGCATTTAGGGGTCCATTTTACGGCCTTGCTCCCCCTCAAGGCTCTAAAGAACGGGAGGCATCAGTCGGTGAGATGAATCGATTCAAAGTCGCTATCTTTCCGTTCAGGCCTTGGATATCTTTCTTGATTTTCGGTGACTCTAATTTGATTAGAGCTTTTATCTGCGAGGGGTCTGCCTCAATTCCCCTTTGAGAGACTAGAAAACCCAAGAACTTCCCTTCAGTGATCCTGAAGGTATACTTTGAAGGATTCAACTTCATCTTGTGCTGCCTTAGGATGTTAAACATTCGGCTCAGGTGCTAGATGTGGCCATTCTTCCATATGCTCTTGACTAGCATGTCATCTATGTAGACCTCCATCGTGTCACCAATTAAGGAGCCAAAACATTTTATTTACCAGACGTTGGTATATGGCTCCAACGTTCTTCAGACCGAATGACATCACTCTATAATAATAGAGACCTCGTTCGGATATGAAGGTTGTCTTTCCTGGTCTAGAGGGTACATCTGAATTTGATTGTATGTAGAGTATGCATCCATAAAGCTCATGAGTACATACCTTGCGGTTGCGTCAACTAGTTGATCAAACGTTAGGAGAGGGAAGCTGTCTTTAGGACAGGCTTTGTTGAGGTCTGTGTAGTCAACGCAAACCCTCCATTTTCCATTCTTCTTTTTGGTAAGGACTGTATTGGCAAACCATTCTGATAGAATACCTTTTTTTATCATCTTGGCAGCTAGTAGTCTTTGGACTTCTTCGTTAATAATCTCGTGGCACTCAGAGGCGAACATCCTCCTATTTTGCCTTACAAGAGGATGATCTGGGTCGATCATTAGCTTATAGGCGATGAAGTTAAGGTCTATTCCTTCCATATCCTTGGTCTCCCAAGCGAATACCAACAAGTTGCTTTTAAGGAATTCAACAATCTCCTATTGCTCGGAGGGGGACAGATCTAAACTAATCTGTAAATACGATTCTCCCCCTTCAGAGCTGACTAGTACCTTGATATGTTCCTCCATTGGTTTGGCCATGTTGTCCCTTCTCCTAGGGCTTAATGGCTCTTCGATCTCGGAGGGGTACTTCTTTGTTTCATAAAAGTCGGAAGGTACATAATTTTCTCCTTCATGAGGGTGCTGTGATTGCTATTTGAGGGCCTTTTCCTTCAACGCGAGAGCATGACATTCTCGAGCAGTTGGCTGACAGCCCCTAATGGAATAGACCTTGTTGTTTTAAACATATTTCAGGCACTGATGGAAGGTCGAGGTAACTGCTCCCATCTGATGGAGCCAAGGTTTTCCGATGATGAAATCCAGGACCATGTATTTAGAGATCAACGTCTTCTAATCGTCCCCTTCTCCCGTTGTGGTCGGGAGGTTTATTTTGCCCAGTAAGGTGCTGAGGTTCCCATCGAATCTTGCTTGTCGCTGAGGTTGAGCTTCATATGCTTGAGAGGTTTATAAAATAACACATTAGTGGAATTTCCCGTGTCCACCAAGACCCTCATGATCTCAAAATTGGCTATCTTGAGTGAGATTACGAGGGCGTCACTGTGAGGACAGTGTACCCTAGTAAGATCCATCTCGGAGAACTGGATTTGTGGTGCCGACTTTAGCCTTTTCTCAATGACAAAGATTTGGAGGATGTTGGGTTTTGCCCTTGCCTCTCGAGCATACCACTTCCTAGCTTGCTTAGACATTCTTGTCATCAAGTTGTCAACATGGAGGACAAAGATGACCAAATTTTTCTAGTGCGGTTGCTCGTTCTGAGCCTCCCTCTATTTAGGCCTTTGCTTTTACGTCCTTTGAGGTGGCCTGTCGTTACTGGGGTTTTGCCTCCCGTCCTACTGGATGAATTTTCACAACTGCCCTCTTTTGATGAGTTATTCAATCTCTTGTGTGAGAGCTCTGCATTCGTCGGTGTTGTGCCCATGATCTTTGTGGAAATCACAGTACTTGTTTTGATCCTTGGTATCGGGATTGCTCTTTAACCGCTCTGGCCACTTTTAAGTCCTCACGGGTCTGTACCTGTCGGAGTATGTGAGTGAGGGATGCGTTCAGAAGGGTGAAAGTATTGTATCTCCCAGAATTAGGATTATTCTGGGTTCTGGGTGCCGCCCTCTTGTTAGGACTTCGAACCCCTTTCTTAGTTGCACTAGAGTCTCTCTTCTGGATGTGATCATCCTTCTGAGCCTACTCTTTAGCCTTTTAGAAGGACATCTTTGTATCTTCCAAGTTTATGTACTTTCGTGCCTGTTCAATGAGTACTGCCATGTTAGCGAGAGGATTTTTTATCAAAGAATCCTAAAAGCGCCCAGACCTTAGGTCAAATGTGAGAGCTGCTACCAGGAAGCTCGGGTTGTAGTTTGTTATCTCCGTGAGCTCGGTATTGAAGCGAGCGATATACTCCCGAAGCGACTCCCCCTTGGCTTGCTTTATGGTTAGTAGGAATTCTAGACCCTTTCTTAATATCTTGCTGGTCAGGAATTGATCATGGAACTGCCTACTGAGCTCGTAGAAGTTGGCGATCGATTCTTGAGGAAGGCTATAGAACCACTTCATAGTAGTACCTTTGAGGCTTGTTACAAAGGTTAGGCACATGAATGCATCAATAGCCCTATGTAGAGCCATTGTATGTTGATAGTGGGAGAGGTGGTCTCCGGGGTCCTCAGACCCGTCATAAAGGGTGAACTTCTGGACAAAAAATTTCTTTGGCCGCTCTTCCGCCATTATGGTAGGAGTGAATGGCGTAGCGAACCTCCCAAACAACTTTCCCAATTCATCTTACTTTAAAGGGGTGTTGGTCCCTCTAGTGAAGATGGTTTGTTCTATGGAGTCCACTATCTCCTCCGTCTTTTGAAGAACTCAGGGCAGAATTGGTTACGGATTTGGGCCCTGCTGTTGGCCCTGTCTTGTAGCTTCAGCCCTTATATTCAGGGGATGAATTTTTCTAACAGTGGTAGAAGGACGTTGCCCTCCTTGGATTAGGGGAGCCAGTGCCAACGAAGGCTGAAACTATAGTGGCACTGGATTGGCACCCAAGGCTGCTAGAGTTGGGATCCTTGTCCTGCTATGATAGTGCACAACAAGATAAAAGGCGGGCATCCCTCTACCCACTGCAGTTGATGTCTAGAGGTCAACCCCTATGTGAGTGGTACCATGGGGGTGTACCAACTGCACGTTGGGGGTTTGGGAGGTCCTCCACCCGTGGTGGTAGCGGGAGGCTGAACCTCTTCATTAGCAGCGTCGGTAGGAGGATGAGGGATATTGCTCTTCTAATTCTGGGCCAAGGAGGCCAGGGCTTGGGACATGGCAATGAGTTGTTCTTGCATTTGATCTGACTGTTGTTGAATCTGACCAAATTACTGTTGTAAGTGACTGGATGTTTACCCCCTTCCTCTACCAATGAGAGGCTGGTTTTGACTTTTTCTTGGTCGAAGATTAGGAGCCCTTGTCTTTTTAGAGGAAAAGACAAAAGAGCTGTTGCTATCGAAGAAGTAAGTTAGCAAGAAACGATTTTCATTTCCCACAAACGGTGCCAAACTGATGTTGCACTTTTTGATCAGTGGGGCTTCAGCTCTTCGTCTCCTGTCAAGAACTCAAAAAGAGAGGTCAAAGGGCCACTGGGTTGGCTCCGATAGTAGCCGCTCCGATGATAAAGTTAGTAAAAATAAAATGAAGATTGTAATTGAAAGAAATTGAATGACTGTAATTGAAAAACGCACCTTAGGATTTTATTTATAGGTTACGGGTTTCCTAAGTTGATTAGGATTTAGAGTCACAAAGATAGGGATCTGATGATATCTGAGAATAGCAGTTACCATGTTGGACTCTGTTTCCTTATTTCAAAGTCAGTAGGGCATGTAAGGTGGTGATCCGCTTGGGACCCCTTTATGTGTGTGCCCAGTGTTTCCTGCTCTAGAGGGAAGATTAGAGATCTTGCGACGTTCTGAGCAAAGAAGTTTTGAACCCTGTGTGGTTGTTTGTTATGGATTGGAGAGCTTTTCTTGGTCTGTATATGTAGGTGCTCTGTATATACACGTGTCATGTTAGGACTAATCTGTCTTTTTGTGGTACATCACATTATAATGTAAATAAAATATTCAACAATAGTGCTGTCTAGGTAGAAGAGTGCAGAGTAAAACTGAGAGTCTATAAGTTTCAGTCAATCTTCTAGTCGACGGAGTCTACGTACTAGTCGACGGAGTCTATGTACTAGTCGACTGATTCTTCCATTCAGTCAATTGGAAGTCTAAGATTTTTGGGGTCTTCAGTTTCTATTAATTTCAGTCGACTTCTAATAAATTTCAGTCAACTTAAAAGATGCCCCCAGTCCATTGAATTGGTCGCTAGACAATTTTGACCCACTGTTTTGTGATCATTTTTAGCCTCTTTTTGGGTCTTTTATTTACCAAACATTAACACAACATAGACAAGACACTTCTAACACGAAATACCTCATTTCATATAGTTACATACATTTAAATTAATTGATTACAATTATTGTAGAGGAAATTTTCAAGCATTTGATCATCATTGGAATGCAATCCACATTCATTATTTCACTCATATTTTCACATCACTCATATAATGAGAGTCTTTGATTACAAAGGGGATGTCTATAAATACTTAAATTACACCAAAAGATTTTGTCCTTTTTCTCCCTTGATTTCTTCCTTCTTCAGTTTTCTCCATTATCCTGCGTTCGTCGTCCTCTTTCATGCTTTCTTTTTGTTTCTTTTTATTCTCTCGGCTTTTATCTTCTATCTTATGCATAGTCATTTTTTATGGGGGTGTGCTAGCTGTTGTTTTCTTTTAGCTTACCATGGGATTTCAATTTGGGGTTACAAAGTCTTTGGTTCGTGGTTTTGGAGTTACTCTTTGTTGATTGGTCTGGTTCTTCATATCCTATTTGGAAATGATTGTGTATGTTTTGACTGTTGGATGAACGAAGGGGCTTAAGGATTGTTTGTGTTTTACTTTAAAATAATGAAGGGAGTGTTTACATAACTGGAGTTTTACTGTTCTGATGTGGTCTTCTTGTTGATCGTCATCTGCTATGGTATTGGTCTTGCTTTTGATATGGTTGTGGAATATCTTATTTTGGTGTTGTTCCTAGCATGATAGAGGAATTGGTCTGTTATTGTTATCTCTGAATTGATGAATGTAGAGGTGGTGAAGCTGGAGTAGATGTTTTGAAAGAGGTCTCCTTTAGGGTGAAGTTGCGTCTCAGATTACTTTTGTGGGCTTTGTTTATCAAATTCTGAAGTATATTGTTCTCTTTTATTATGAAGAATCTTGAGAAGATGTTCTGGTTTGACGCTTTACTTTTGTAAAAGCTGGGCCTGAGTTTCCATAAGAGGGATTCGTCGACCAATAATTTGAAGAATTGTTGCTACTTTTAAGTAGAAGTTTTGCTAATTACATGGCTAGCTAATTTTAGATGATTTCTAGAGGATTATTGGTGGTCCAAATTGGCAGTTACTAGTGGGGCTTTATAGTAGGAAAAAAAAGTCCAGTGAATAACTTAAAAGATCTGATATTCCATATATGAAAATTTTTTTAAAAAATTAATTTTTATTTTTAGAGGAGTTATGCCTTTATTTTGTAGTAAATAATTAATATTTTATTACTAAATAATTATAAATATTAATTTAGAATTATAAATATTTTAATTCAAACTTGACCACTTATAGAATACATATGTTAGCCATTAATTATAATCTTAATAATTTTGATATTTTTTAAGAGTAATATTAATTTTATTTTATAAATAATGATAATTATTTCATGTACAGTAAATAATTAGATAAAAGAAAACGCATTGAATTTTCAATGAGTTGCAGGGAGGGAATGGTTTAAAAAATAATCTTACCATTATGATAATGACACGTGTCCCACAATCCTAGTTATCTACTGTGTGTGATAATATGTGAAAAGAAAAGTCTTATAAAAAAAGAATGAATCTTAACAAATCTTTAAGCTTGTGAAACAAGGACTAACAAAAGGAAGCCGGTACATTGCAAAATATACAGTCATGAGAGAATTTGGGACGGCACACTTCTCTATCTGTGTCTCTCTTTTTCTTTTTTTCTTTTTCTGTATGATTTTTACTACAGCTCCTTGTGCACTGTTTCTTTGACATCTGATGTACCATAAAATGAAAGTTTAATGTAAACTTAATACGTGTATAAGCTTTTTTATGTGCAAGTTAGGAAATGACAGAAAGTTATTTAGACCTAACAACCCCGAGGATCCAGACGTCCTTGATCGGAAGGGCACAGACCTTTCTTTTAGAACAGATAGCTCGGAATACGTACCTAGAAGAGTCCCGAGCTGGTCATCGCCTTACATGCTTTACCGACATCAGAATAAGGAAACAGAATGCGAATTGTAAACTGTCATTCTCGGATATCTTCCGATCCCTACTTTTGTGGAGACCAGAGTTCAATATGGCGACTACCGTCTTCAGATATCATCGAGTCCCGATCTTTATGACTCCAAATCCTAATCAACTTAAGGGATCCGCAACCTATAAATACAACCTTAAGGTGCGCTTTTCAATTATAGTCAATTATTCTCTTTCAATGACAGTTTCTCTTTTATTTTTACTAACTTTATCATCGGAGCGGCTACCACCGAAGCCAACCTAGTAGCCCTTTGATCTCTTTCTGAGTTTTTGACAGGTGACGAAGAGCGAAAGTCCCACTGATCAGAAAGTGCAACATCAGTTTGGCGTCGTCTGTAGGAATAAACAAACATTCTTGCTAATTTTCTTTGTCAAAAACAGTTCTACTACCCTTGAGAAACCATGGCTCCCAATCTTCGTCCAAGGAAAAGTTCTCAAAACCTTCGAAATCAACCTTCTGTTAGAAGAGGAAGAGGGCAAACTTCCGATCACATACAACAACAGCTCGATCGGATCCAATGACAGTCCAATCAGATGCAAGAACAACTCTTCACCATGTCCTAGGCCTTGGCCTCCATGGCCCAAAACCAGCAGAGCAATCTCACTCATCCTCCTATAAGCACAAATAATAAAGAGTTTTGACCTCCTGCCACCACCACGGCGGAGGACCTCCTAATGAGGAGACCCCCAATGTGTAGTCGGTACACCCCCATGGTACCAATCACATAGGGGGTGATCCCCAACCATCAACCACAGTAGGAAGAGGGATGCCTATTTTTTTTTATCCCGTTGTCCATTATCAAAGCAGGACAAGGATCCCAACTGTAATACCCTGACCCGGGTTAGCACGTATACCGAGGTAGACCTGGGTCGGGTATTGTACTATCAGATGTAACCAAGCTATTAAAGCTCTATATATTATGACCTCATACGTACTATATGACTATGGAACCTAAACAGTGTCAGTTATACAGTCAATATCGGGCAATGCCGAGCAACCCAGAAATATGCCTCATAATGTGTGCATGCACGTATTTCCATGCATGCATACGTATACTCACACACGTAGCCTATCAAAATGAGTGTATATATATGGCACTAAAAACCAGTATATATATATATGTATATTTGAATATATATATATATATAAGTGTATAAAATAAGTATAAAACATGTACTATACATGTGTGTATACATAGTGTGGTAATTTACACATATATATATATATATATATATACATGTGATAAAATAAAATAAAGAAAAAGGAAATGAGAGAGAGGCAGCATGCCTAAGGGCATGCATGAAAGTGAGATATTATATGTGTGTGCAGTGTGTGTGTTATATATATATATATATATGATATATATATATATATACACAAGATATTTTACAAGAAAGGAAAAGAAAAAGAAAGGAAGAAAAGAAAGAAAAAGAAAAAAAAGGGGGGGCTGTCAACCATACTGCATGTGTGTTGTCACTCTGTGTGTTGTGCGGCTGAGAGGAAGGCAGTAAGGCTGCCAACCTTGAGAAGGCAAGTGGGGTGTAGGTGTATGTATATATGTATAGCATGCATAGGTACGTGGATGGTGGAGGATCAAAGGGCAGTTCTCTACAGTCAAGGAAAGCTGCACACAGAGAAAGAGGAAGAGAGAGAGAAGTCGATTATGTTTTGTGTGTATATATATATATATGTGTGTGTGTGTGTGTGTGTGTGTGTCGTGTAAGATGAAAGGAAGAAGAGAAAAGAAAACTGAAAGGGAACCATGGTTTGGGAAACCATTCAGGAGAATACCAAAAAGGAAGCACGAGGAGAAGAAGGAACCTACACTAAGAAAATCAGAATTTGAAAGGTAAATGGGTTATTCTGTTTTAATCTTTAGAGCATGATTCGTATGATTTGGAATATAGGATCTTAATCAGCATACAACTAGGATCATTTAGCAAAAAGAATCACTTAAAACGGTTCTAAAATCAGTGAATAAACCTTAGTTACAGGTCTTGGTGAATAATCGGCAAAGTTGAGATTTTATGCTTTAAACTTCCTTTGAACAATGGAAAATTTATCCTATATGTTGTAGAAAATTAAATAAAAAAGAAATACGTGAAAACAGTGTAAAAAGAGCTTCGAAAATGAGAAGTAACAGTTGGCCGAAGTTACGGGTTTGGCCATATTCGTAGGGAAATAGTGATCCAAGTGAAAAACTAATGTTAGATTAGAGATCCTCATGAAAAAATAAAGAAAACTGTAAAAAGTTAGGTTGAAAAAATGATCGGAATCCGGTCGCCGTCGTCGGAGATGGCAACGGAAACCTACCGGAGCTACATCGAAAAAACGAGGAAGATGATACTGTTGGGTTCGAGGGTCAAGGGTCAAGGGTCAAGGGTCGGATTCGGGTCGGGACCCGACTGAAAATAAACGGGCAATGATATTGCGTCGTTTTAAAATTGAAATCTAATGAAATTTGGCTTGTTTGGCTGTAGGGATAGGAAATTGAAATTGGGTTTGAGTGTAACCGAATCGTGGATAAGGTGGACCAAAGGGATATCTTATTCCGGTTCTTGGAGGTATACTGAATCGGTTGGTTCAGAGGAGGATCGGATTGGTTTAGGGTTTCTAGCCGTGAACCCACTAGTTCAGACTGGAACTTAGGAAAATTCCACTTTGACCCCAGAAGTTTTAGAAAATCTCACTAAGGCCCAAACAGGAAAAATAAATAAAATATTATTTTTACAATAATGCCCCTAATTCAAATAAGGGTCAAACGAAGTCCAAACGAGGCAAATGAATAGTCAAAATTTATTATCTTGGACGTTCTGAGTCCAATGGTGAGGTCCGTTTAGCAAGACGAGGTCCCAAAAAATAAAAAAAATAGGTAAAAGTGTAAAATGACCATTTTGCCCTTTTTAGTACAGAAGTCAGAATTGAATTCCGCGAAAGCCTAAATCGATTTTGTTCGACATTCCGGATTCAATAGTAAAGTCTATTTAAGTAAAAGAGAAACCAATAGTAAAGAGGCATAAAATTTGATGAATAGCATAACTTATGAAAAGGTAAACTGAGATATACTATCTATTGATGAATAGGGATTTCAAAGAGGAAGGAATAGTGACTTGGTTTTATCGTGAAAGAACCAAAAAGGTTTAAGAGGTAAGTAATCTCTGATCTCTGCTCATGTTACATTCCAAGCCATGTCAACAGTTTTCCTATATCGCTTATTATACTCTATACATACCAGAACGTTTATCAAGTCCACATTGATGTTGCTTTATCTTGTGGAAAGTATTTATTGACTGTTGTATATCTTGATCATGATTTCTGTACGCTCTGTACATAGGCCTCACGGGGCAAGATCTCAGCAACCCAGTTTATATTGGCCTGTTAAAGCAACAGCTTCTTTTCGCTGCTGAGATAGTGTTATTGCATTTACTGTCTATTGGATTTAGCATGATCTCAATATATTATATTATAGCCGAATTTGTGCTCAGTCACAAACTCTATCTGATGCTTACTAGACCCACGGGTCAAGAAAACGGAATAAAAAATGGTATTTAAAATGGCAGCTAAAGTGGGATCTGCAAGGCGAGTACTGAACCGATGGGTTAGTGCTTGGTTGAGAGATCGAGGAAAAAGAGAATAAAATGAATTAAGGGGTATGTCGGGCCCCAAGTTAAAGTGCATCCACATTGTTGTTATCAGTATCTTTTATTCACTATCATAGCTTGATCATGTTATACCATTATGAATGATCATGAGATTTCACAGCTTTTTGAGTGCATATGATTATACTTAAGACAGCTCATGACTGTAGCTTGTATGATTATATTATCAGACAGATTTCATTGCTTTATCATTTGATTTTCTATCATCTGATATTGAGTTCTATATTCATTGACTGGCTAGCACATCTGCATTTATCCTAGTCCTTTTATGGATAATGCTTTCTATATTCATGTACACATGGTAGAGCAAAGGAGAATTACTTATTGGGCTTTAGTTAGCTCACCCCAAACTTACCACCCCTTTCAGGAAATGAAGCTGTAGAAGAGCAGTAACAATAGTAGTCAGCTAGATAGCAGCGGACATTACCTTTGAAGTTGTAAGTGTAATACTTAGTACAGACGGTCTTATAGCTCTCCCATGTTATCCACGTCTTGGGAATGAATAGTTGTATTAAAAAATTTTGTATTCCGTATTTTGTAAAATATTATATAAATTACATGCAGCTTTTATTTATTTTCTTCCCCATTTAGTTGTTGCATGTTAGTAACACGGATGTGTTGCAAGTTGAGACCCTTAGTTCGACAAGCAACGTCGGATCGGGTGCGCGACACGAGATCTGCATAGGGTGGGGTCTCGGGTCGTGACACCAACTCCAGCGACTTCGGGGGCAAATCCAGCGCTGCCTGAGTTTCAACCTCCACTGGCACCAGTCCCCCTAGTCTAGGGCGGGCAACGTCCCCCTGCCACTACTGGACATAATCACCCTCTCCATATAGGGACTGAGCCTGCAAGATAAGGCCAACAACAACCAGTCTTGCCTAGAGTTCCTCAAAGGATAGAGGAAATAACAGACTCCATGGAGCAAACCATCTTCACCAAAGGGATCACGTCCCTCCAGAGAAGGATGAACTAGCAAAGCTGCTTAGAAGGTTCGCCACCCTGTTCACTCCTGCCATAATGGCGGAGGTGCGGCCTAAGAAGTTTTGATGAGAATGCAAAATTTCATGTTTTTCTCCCTTAATGTTTAGTCTTTTATACTTATTTGGTGCCTAAATGTATCATTATTCTTATATTTTGATTTAGGATGCAAATGGAGGCGCTAAGTGCAAAACGAAGCTAATTGGGCGATTTTGGATAGTTTCAACATCGCTTCATAATTTGGGCATAACACTTTCCTCCAAGCTCCGATTGATATGATTCAAGATGCTATGGAACTCCAAGACATAGCTCTACACCTTTTATGTTTTGAGTTTTGAGAGATTCT
The DNA here is from genome assembly GCA_008638375.1 of Nyssa sinensis. Classification (NCBI taxonomy): domain Eukaryota; kingdom Viridiplantae; phylum Streptophyta; class Magnoliopsida; order Cornales; family Nyssaceae; genus Nyssa; species Nyssa sinensis. The sequence goes on along the minus strand of CM018041.1, from coordinate 23,166,165 downwards.
GGCTGCATCAAGGTCAAAACCAAGATTAAAGTTGCTGCACCTGTACTACTAACGTTCTGGAGCGTTTTTTTTAGCCTAAAATTCTAATGTGCGGATCTGACGCGATTTATGTTTTGGAAGTTTCCAGATCTGGTGCACAAAAATTCCAACTGAAAACACCATTTTCCTAGTTATATTAGAACTTTATTTTATTTTTAATATTTTCCTTAGATTTGGATATTGTTATTTAAGGATAGTATTTAGAATATCTTTAGGAGTTCTAGTAGGCTTCCAAGACTGATTTTTAACATAAAAAGGAAAAAGGATCAGATTTGACGCCTCTTTCTCTCTCTCTCTCTCTCTCTCTCTCTCTCCCTTCTTCTTCTAAAAAACTCATCCTTCAAGGTTTCATGGCCCTGCGTGGCTAAACTTTTATAATTGGTCGAATCAAACAAAAGCCTTAGAATCAATAAAACCGTGAGATCTAATTTATTTTTATTGTTCAATTTTATGCTTTGAGTATCGGATGTTCTTCTGTGCTTATTTTCATGATTGTCTCGTTTAATTACTAGGAGACCTACTAGTTTATTATTCGTTGCAATCTACTGCTATGTTAGATATCAAATCCATAATTGTTTGATCCCTCTAATTTGTGAAACAACTAAGATTTAATGATTTGCTGTGTCAGAAATTACTAGATCTTAGGAAAAACGTTCGACTAAATTAAATACAACCACTTGTGCTTATGTTGTTTAGCTTCATCGATCTTTCTAATTCTTAAGGTTGCTACTCGATTAAATCTTTAGCGCTTGTCTTGGGTTGTTTAGTAGTTAGGGTTAATTAGATCGCTTGTTTTCTAATTAATTGTGACTAACGAGAGATAGGAAAATAGTTCCAACGGTGAATATCAAAGTCTGAATTGATATATACTTGAATCGATGATCAGTTGTAAAATTCCGATGGTGGATGTTGATTTAGACCAAGATTTGTTCTTTTGATTGAACCTGATACTTTAATTTGAATTATTCCTTAGTTGTTTTTCTTAAAATTGTTTTCGTTATACTCAAACGCCCCCCCATCCTTGTTCACATAGCATAAAACTAGGTTAGATACTCTCTATGGGAACGATCCTTACTCGCACTACTACATATATTTTTAGGAGTTTAGGTTTTATTTTTTGGTTGCCTGTGACAGCACACCAAGTTTGTTGTCTCGAAGTTCACCCTGTATGACAGGTCTGAGGACTTTGGGGACCATTTCTCCCACTATTAGCATAAGATGGCTCTACATGGGGCTACTGATGGCTTCATGTGCCATACCTTCGTGACGAGCCTCAAGGGTACCGTTTTAAAGTGGTTCCATAGCATCCCTCAAGAGTCGATCATCAACTTCTATGAGCTCAGCAGGCAGTTCCTTGATCAATTCCTGACTAGTAGGAAATTGAGGAAGGGTCCAGAATTTCTACTAACCATAAAGCAGGCTAAAGGGGAGTCGCTTCGGGAGTACATCGCTCGCTTCAATACTGAGCTTACAGAGATAACAGACTGCTGTTTGAGTTTCTTAGTGGCAGCCCTCACCTCCGGTCTGGGCCCTGGACGCTTTCAGGATTCTTTGACAAAGAATCCCCTGCTGATATGGCATCACTTATGGAGCGGGCATGAAAGTACATAAACCTAGAGGATATGAATATGTCATTCCGGAAGGCCAAAGAGTAAGCTCAAAAGGATGACCACACTCAAAAAAAGGGATGCCAGTGTAACCAAGAAAAGGGTCAAAAGTCCTGACAAGAGGATGGCACCCAGAACTCAGAGCAACCCTAACTCTAGAAGGTACTAAACGTTCACACCTCTAAATGCCTCCCTTACTCACATACTCCAACAGGTATAAACGCGTGAGGATTTGAGGTGCCTAGAACCATTGAAGAGCAGTCTTGACTCAAGGGATCAAAGCAAATACTACGACTTCCCTAAAGACGATGGGCACACCAACGATGAATGCAGAGTTCTCAAACATAAAATTAAACAACTTATCAGAAGAGGGCGTTTGTGGGAGTTCATCCGTCAGGACGAGAGGCAAAACCCCCGTAATGACAAGCCACAATAAATGAGACAAGAGTAGAGGCCTGAACAAATGGAGGCTCGGAACGAACAACCGCGCCAGAATAATCAGGTCATCTTTGTCCTCTATGCCGACAACTTGCTAACCGAACTGTCCAACAGAGCCAGGAAGCGCTATACTCGGGAGGCAAGGGCAGAACCCAACGTCTTTCAGATCTTTGCCATTGAGAAAAAGGCTAAGGCTTACACCGCAAATCCAATTCTCAAAGCTGGATCTCGTTAGGGTACACTGTCTTCACAGTGACACCCTTGTCATCTCGCTCAAGATTCCCAATTTTGAGATCAAAAGGGTTCTGGTAGACACAAGAAGTTCCACCAACGTGCTATTCTACAAGCCCTTTCAGCACATGAAACTCAGTATCAATGACATCAAGGCCACAACCGCTATAATGGCGAGATTCAATGGAAACCTCAGCACCCCGCTAGGTAAGATAGACCTCCCAACCATAGCGGGAGAAGGGGATGCTCAGAAGACATTGATTTTTGAATATATGGTCCTAGACTCCAAGTCCCCCTACAACGTCATCATTAGAAGGCCTTGGTTCCATTAGATAGGAGCGGTCACCTCAACCCTCCATTAGTGCTTGAAGTACGTACAAAACGATAAGGTCTACTCCATCAGGGGCTGTTAACCAACCACCCGAGAGTGCCATGCTATCGTACTAAAGGAAAAAGCCCTCAAATAGCAATTACAACATCCTCATGAAGAAGGAAGTCCTGCACCTTTCGAACTTCATGAGACGGAGTAGTGCCCCTCCGAAATCGAAGAGCCCTTAAGCCCTAGGGGAAGGGACAACATGGCCAAACCAATGCAGGAACCTATTAAGGTACTGGTAAGCACTGAAGGATGAGAGCAATATTTACAGATTGGTTCAAATATATCCCCCTCCGAGCAGAAAGAGATTGTCGAGTTCTTAAAAGATAATCTATCAGTATTTACATGGGAAACCAAGGACATGGAAGGGATAGACCCTAACTTTATATCCTACAAGCTAATGACTGACCCAAACCACCCTTCAATCAGATAGAAAATGAGGACCTTCGCCCCTGAACGCCATAAGATCATCAACGAAGAGGTCCAAAGGCTACTGGACGCCAGACTGATAAAAGAGGTATTCTATCTAGAATGGCTCGCTAATATAGTCCTTACCAAAAATAAGAATGGCAAATGGAAGTTTTGCGTTGACTACATAGACCTTATCAAAGCCTGTCCCAAAGACAGCTTTCCCCTCCCGACGATCGATCAGCATGTTAACGTAACCGCAAGGCATGAGCTCATGAGCTTTATGGACGAGTATTCAAGGTATAACCAGATTTAGATGTACCTTCCAAACGAGGAAAAGACAGCCTTCATAACCGAATGAGGTCTCTATTGCTATAGAGTGATGTCGTTCGGTCTGAATAACGCTGGCGCCACGTATCAAAGCTGGTAAACAAAATGTTTGGCTCCTTAATTAACAACTCAATGGAGGTATACATAGATACATGCTAGTCAAGAGCACAAGGAAGAATGACCATATCCAGCACCTGAGCCAAACGTTCAAATATTCTGAAGCAGCACAAGATGAAGCTGAATCCCTCAAAGTGTACCTTCGGGATTACTAAAAGGAAGTTCTTGGGTTTTCTGATCTCTCAAAGGGGAATTGAGGCAGACCCCTCACAGATTAAAGCTCTGATCAAGCTAGAATCACCGAAGACCAAGAAAGATATCCAGGGCCTAAACGGAAGACTAATAGCTCTAAACCGGTTCATCTTCAAATCTATAGACCAGTGCCTCCCATTCTTTAGAGCCCTGATGGGGAGTAAGGACCTTGAATGGACCCTAGAATATGAAAAGGCCTTCCAAGAGTTAAAGCACCCCCCGAGTGTCTTTCCAAACTAGTACAAGGGGAAAAGCTACTTCTGTACCTTGTAGTGTCAGAAAATGTCGTCAGCTCGACACTAGTCAGAGAAGACAGAGGGATTGAGAGGCCAGTCATCTACGTCAGTAAAGCACTTCTGGATACCGAGAAGAGATATTTCGAAGTGGAAAAGTTGGCTTTCACCTTGGTGATGTCTACTCAAAAGCTCAGGCCCTATTTTCAGGCACATCCCATTAAAATCCTTGCGTCCTACCCTCTGAAGTCAATTCTGCACAAGCCTGAAGTATTAGGACGATCGGTCAAGTGGTGTGGGGAACTAGGGGAATTTAACATATCCTACGTTCCACGAACCTCCATCAAAGGGCAGGCATTGGCAGAATTTGTAGCAGAACTCACTTCAGCGCTACATGATAAAGCTCAAGTCAACATGGACGCTGCAGTATGGTGATTTTACACTGACGGATCATCCACCGACAGAGGTTCAAGAGTGGGCATCGTACTCCAATCCCTAGATGGAATCATAATTGAAAAGGCATTTAACTTAGGATTCAGAGATTCTAACAACAAAGCCAAGTACGAAGCACTCATCATTGGGATAAAGCTGGCCCTAGAGTGCGAAGCCCAGAACCTTAAAGCTTTTATGGACTCCTAACTGGTGGTAAGCCAGGTTTTGGGGGAATTTTCCACCAAGAATGACCGGATGGTCCGATATTTAGAACTGGTGGACTCGTTGAAGATCTCTTTTAGTAAATTCACCATTCAGAAAATTGAAAAAGGCCAGAACTCCAGAGCTGACGCTTTAGCAAACATGGCCTCCCTTCTCAAGTCGAAAAGAGAATCAACGGTGAGGGTTTCTTACCAATCGAAGTCGAGCATCGAGAAAATATAGTCCGTCCAAATCTTAGAACAAACCTAAAACTAGATGACTCCCATTATCCAGTACATAAAAGAAGGACTGCTTCTAGAAGATAAAAACCAGGTTTGAAGAATTTAGATCAGGGTAGCTCGGTATCTGATATTAAATGGAAAGCTCTATCGAAGATCCTACACTCAACCTCTTTTGATGTGCCTATCTCTAGAGGAATCCCAATACGTCCTAGCCTGAGATATATGAAGGAATTTACGAAAACCATAACGGCGACAGGACCATAGCCAACCGAGCTCTAACTCAGGGTTATTATTGGCCAAGCATGCTAAAGCAGGCCAAGGAATATGTTTAGAGGTGCGATAAGTGCCAACGTTTTGCCTCATACCAGCACCAACCCCATCACGAGCTCATCCTTATTACCAGTTCTTGGCCCTTCGCTCAATGGGGGATGGACATTATGGAACCACTACCAAAGCCCCACAGAACAGAAGATATTTGCTCGTCGCCATAGAATATTTCACTAAATGGGCAGAGGCTGAGCCTTTGACCCACATTACTGAAGCGGAGGTAAAAGATTTCACATGAAAGAACATAGTCTGTAGGTTCGGCATACCCCGCATCATCATCTCTAACAATGGTGCACAGTTCGCTAGAAAGGTGTTTAGGAAGTTTTGTAAAGACCTGCACATCAATTACCACTTCTTCTCATCAGTGCATCCACAAGCTAATGGGCAAGTAAAGGTCACCAACCGCACAATTCTAGATTCCATTAAGAAAAGGTTGGAAGAGGCTAAAGAAAGGTGGGTCGAAAAGCTCCCCAAACTGCTCTGGGCTTATCGAACCATCAAAAAAACATCGACTGCAGAGACACCATTCTCACTTGCATACGGTACTGAGGCGGTCATTCCCATCTAGATCGGCATGCCAACCTTAAGGATGGATGCCTTTGACAAAAAGTCCAACAATCATCAACTTGTAGAAAGTCTAGACCTGCTTGAAGAAAGACGTTAGTAGGCCAGGATCAAGACTGAAGCATACCAACAGAAAATGGCCAAAAGCTTCAGTCAAAGGTTAAGACTTGTCAACTTCTAGCTTGGGGACCTCGTCCTAAGAAGGGTTTTCTCGAACACCAAATATCCCATCATGGGAAAGCTCTCCCCTAATTGGGAAGCGTCCTACAGGGTTACCAAGATCGTCAGGCCCACAACCTACTGGCTAGACGATATAACCGGGAAACCTGTGCCTAGGCCCTAGAATGTTGAGCACTTATGAAAGTATTATCAAGAAAAGCTTTCTTTTTCTTTTTAAGTGTTTCCATCTTAATGCACAGAATCCAGGTCTGGTCCATTTCAATGATCCCTAAAAGCCTTGTATCCATTACAAGTGCTATAGGCCTGGTTCATCTTAATGCACAGACCCTAGGTCTAGTCCATTTCAATGACCCCTAAAAGCCTTGTATCCATTACAAGTGCTATAGGTCTGGTCTATCTTAATGCACAGACCTCCAGGTATGGTTTATTTCAATGAGCCCTAAAAGTCTTGTATTCATTACAAGTGCTATAGGCCTGGTCCATCTTAATGCACAGACCCAAGCTTGGTCCATTTTTAATGCACAAACCCTAGGTCTGGTCCATTTTCAATGCACAGACCCCAGGTCTGGGCCATTTCAATGACCCTTGAAAGCCTTGTGTCCATTACAAGTGCTATAGGCTTGGTTCATTTTAATGCACAGACCCCCGGGTCTAGTCCTCAGGTCTATCTTAATGCATAGGCCCCTAAGTCTGGTCCATCTTAGTGCACAGACCCCAGGTCTGGTCCATTCTTTTGGCCATTACAAGTATTTTAGATCTGAAGATGTTGTCTTGACTTAACTGCAAGTGTTTCAGGTCTAAAGGTTTTATCTTAATTCAATCAGGGGTATTTCTGGTCTAAATATTTTATCTTGACTTAATTGCGAGTGTTTCAGATCTAAAGTTTTAACATTGATTTAGCTACTAGTATTTCAAGTCTGAAGGTTTATCTTGACTTAATTGCAATTGTTACGGGTCTGAAGTTTTTTTATCTTAGTTCAATTACAAGTAATTCAAGTTTGAATATTTTCACACTGATTTGGTTGCAAATGATTCAGGTCTGAATATTATGTCTTGACTTAATTGCAAGTGTTTCAAGTCTAAAGTTTTCACATTAACTTAGTTACAAATGATTCAGGTCTGGAAAAAACTCTTGCTCTCAAACTTAATCACAAGGAACCAAGATAAATAAAAGTCTTGCATTAAAAAGCCCAGAGGGTGGAAGATTATAGGTTTACAAAAACAAAAAACAAGCAAAACAAAACAAAGAAAAATGCCCCATTCAAGGGTTTTCAGCAATGGTGGCAGTTTCTTCGGCAGGCTCAACTAGGGCGGCCTCCGAGGGACTCAGCTCTAGATCATCCAACTAAACTTCATCCATCCCGGATATGTCAAGGTAAGGGTAGAGCTTCTGGATCTTCTTGCAAAACAGCTCGTACTCCTTGGCCGCTTGTACGCTAGAGGCTAGCTTCAGAGCCATGCGGCTTCCATCTCATCCCTTTCCATCTTCGAGGCTTTCAGCTTAGAAGCCAGAGCATTTTTTTGTGACTCCAGGATGGACATATTATTCAGTGCTTCCTTGGACTTCTCCTCGAAGGAGTGAGAGGCTGAACGGGCAGTCCCGAGCTAGAGGCGAGCTTCATCCAGCTCGGCTTGGAGCTTATCCTTCCTCTTGAACTCCTCGAGGAAGTCCATAATTATGGCCATGGCATGGACCTCCTGCAAAAGATAAAGTTCAAACCAGTCAGAACAGAAGTAACCAAAAAAAAAAAAAAAAAAAAAATTAAATGAAGAAGCTCTTACCCTCATGTGGGAGACCAAAAAGTCTCTGGCGATCCCCCGGGCTTCACGCGTTTGAAGCACTCCACGGCGGAGACCCAAGAGTCCTCGTAGGCCTTTTTGATGGTGGCCTTCCTATTTCTGGCTGAAATAATGCTGGGTGGACCGAGCTCAGCTTCCCTTTACTGCAGGGGGCCAAGCATGCAAGCGGAGCTGGAGGTGGTGACAGCTTATCGCGGGCAACTAACGTTGCCAGTTTTTCTGAGACTGTATGCTTTGGGGAGCTAGAGGCTCCCACTTCAGTCCTCCTATTCTTCTGAGGTGGGGGAGGAACAGCTGGACTGGAGGCCTTCCCAGTCTTCTTGGGGCCTAGTGTCTAGTTCGCCAACACTGATTTTTTTAGAGCAGTCGACTTGTTCTTCACCAGGCCAGCCTCCATGAAGTTCTAGAGGGTCAAGATTCAATCGTGAGGTCGGTCTAAGGGGTGCAGAAGTCAGTGATACTTCTTTTAAAGCTCTGGAGTAAAGATCGATCTACTCCAAGCCTTCTTATCTGTAACACAAAACAGAAAACAACGTAAAGTTAGAAAAAATGAGAAAAAAAAAAAGTTACGACTAAAAACCAAAGGTCTGTAGGCTCACCCTTAAAGCTGGTATTGCGAGGGAAAAAACTCGTCCGGTTCTCATAATCTTTATGTTCGCAGCCTTCGTTGATGAAGAAGTACCACTTCTTCCACGTCTTATTGGAAGTGGGTACTGAGGTTAGGGGCTTGAACCTTTTGTCAAAGGACATATAATACAGCCCCTCCAACCTGAGGAATTTCATGTCCATGTTACTTCAGATGAGGTTCAGATCTACCTCAGCCCCATTCTGATAACCTAGGACTAAAAATGCCCTCAGCTGCCTCTAGCTGTTGATATTCAGCTCGGCAGGACAGATTTTGAACCAACTAAAGAAGTCATTTAAGAGGGGGTGCAGAGGGAAACACACGCCGACTTTGAACCATTCAAGGTAAGTGCAGATCTCCCCCCTCTCAATGTCTGATGGGCGGTCTAATTTCCTAGGGACCCTACAGACCACTTTTTTGGGAAAATCGAAATGCGCCTTGAGGGAATCTAGCATGCCCTTAGTCATGGCACTCTCACCTTCTTCTCTCTAAGATCGGCCTGATGTGCCGACCTCCCTATTCCTAAACTCAAGGTGCACTTCAAGGAATAGCACCCCTGAATCACTACTAGAGGGACTACCCATTTCTTTAGTAGGAAGTGCCCTTTGACTATCTACTTTAACAATTTCCCTATTTCCTTACACTATCAAAAGATGTGTCGGAGGACGACATTACGGTGAAAACAACAAGAAGGAAATAAAAATATAGAAAAGGAGAAAATAGAAGGACGCTGAGAAAACAGAATAAAAATTAAGGAGATAAAGTTTACCGCTCGTCGGAGAGGGAAGTTCAGGTGACAGAGAAGCCCTTAGGTACACCTAAAATTGCACAACGATCTTTTCTCTTTACAAAGCTTTGAAACAATGTAGGATTCGTAAAGGAATTTAAAATGAGAAATGCGACTATTTATAAAACTTTAAAAGCGTCATTTAATGTCCTAAATCCTAAGCGGTGGTTGGATAATGATGGCCTCGATTACCGAATCGACTGGCTTAAGTAATGATTGTGCCGTAACTGCTCTATTAACGACTGTTTTCTCATAATACGGAATGGCACATTAATGAGAATACATGTGACCCTTCAGAAACCCTAACCTCAGTTCTGCATGGGTCTTACAGAACTAAGGCTTGGGGAGGGGGGAAGAGTAGTTGATGTACCATAAAATGACAGCCTAACCCAAACTTGACACGTGTATAAGCTCTTTCATGTGCAGGTCAAAAAATAACACAAAGCTATTCAGACCTAACAACCCTGAGGATCTAGATGTCCTTGATCAGAAAAGCACAGACCTTTCTTTTAGAATAGAGAGCTCATAATATGTACCTAGAAGAGTCCTGAGCTAGTCACCGCCTTACATGTCTTACCGACCTCAGAATAAGGAAACAAAATGCGACATGGAAACTGCCATTCTCAGATACTTTCGATCCCTACTTTTGCAGAGATCAGAGTTCAATATGGCAACTACCATCTTCAGATATTGTCGAGTCCCGATCTTTACGACTCCAATCCTAATCAAGTTAGGGGATCCGCAACCTATGAAGACAACCTTAATGTGCACTTTTCAATTACAGTCAATTATTCTCTTTCAATTACAGTTTCTTTTTTATTTTTACTAACTTAATCATCGGATGGGCTACCACCGGAGCCAACCCGGTGGCTCTCTGATCTCTTTTTGAGTTCTTGACAGATGACGAAGAACAGAAGCCCCATTGATTAGAAAGTGTAACATCAAGATCCATAAATTTTGCTAGTGTTATTTCTTTTCACCATTCATGAATAGAGTTATTTGGTAGTGTTGTGGTAGGCCTTCGATCCCCATGGATATTTCTAAAGTAACATCTCGATTTCTTCATAGCATGACCGATACTAGTTGTTACCTGGGTTGCCATTGTTTCCATTGCAAGAAAAAGAGACAACTTTCTTTTCTTTTACAAAAATGTGGGACTACATTCATTATTTTGAAAATTATTATAATTTTAACTTATGAGAGAAACCATTTTTAATAAAATAGACACATTTCCAAACTCCTAATTACTCAATCAATAACTCTGATTCAATCACTAATCAGATGCTCAATCAATTTGCGCTTATGAGTTTTGAGTTCCGAGTTTCGACTTCTGACTTCCTGATGGGCCATTTTTTCTTAAATATTGATTAGAGTATATATCCTAATATTACTAATACTAATATATCCTAATATTACTAATACTAGGAAACTAATATAGCAATATTGTACTAATACTAGGAAACTTATATTGTAATTGATATACCATAACATGAAAAATATATTTGATATACCATAAAGTGACAAATATATTCAAAGCATGACATGTGTATGTACAGAGCTCTCCAGGGTACAGATTAAAAAGGATTGTATTATCCAGATTAAATAGGCACGGAGGGTTCAGAGGTATATGGTACCAAACAGTACACCACCTCTAGCACTGGTGCCTCTAAAACTAGAGCCTCCAAAATAGGTGGGGTACTAAACAGTACACCACCTCCAGCGTTGCCCCTAGAATAGATGGGGTACCGAATAGTACACCACCTCTAGCACTGCCTCTAGAACAGGTGGGGTACCGATCAGTGTACTACAGACCTCGTAGTAAAGAAAATAAAATATCTACAAGAAGTGGTTCCTAACTGGTCACTACCTTCCATAGACTTCCGACCTCTGAGTAAGGAAACAGAGTTCAATATGGCAACTACTATCTTTGGATATCTTCGAATCCTTTCTCTTATGACTCCTAATCCTATTTAACATAGGAGATCTACAATCTATAAATAAGACCATAAGGTACGTTTTCAATTCATATTCAATTATTCCTTTCAATTATAGTCTTTTTAATTTACTAACTTTACATCGAAGCGGCTATCATCGGAGCTTACCTGGTGACGCTCTGATCCTGAGTTCTTGACAAGTAGCAACAGGCAGAAGGCCCCTCTAATCAAGAAAGAGCAACATCAATATTCGCATGACACGTGTGTATAGGGTACAAATCAAGATGGATTGTTTTATCCAGATCAAGCAGACACGGGGTTCAGAGGGATATGGTTCAAAACATAGCACCGCCTTTCATATCCTATCAACGTTAGAATAAGAAAACAGAGTTCGGATATTTTCGAATCCCTACTTTTATAGCTCTTTATCTTACCCAATGTAAAATCAAGTCCACCGCGGAGACATTCATAAACTGCTCTACTATAGTTTTTAGTAGATAACCCCAATTTAGGTTTAATAGTATATCCCAATAGTGGACGACCATACTTGTCAATTGATCTCTCCCAATAGTACGGAACATGTTTAGCCCTAAGACATTTATTGGTCAAACGAAGTCCAAATTTAATAAATAAATAGTGTATTCTTACTATTTTGGCCATTCCGGACTCAACGGTAGAGTCCGATTTATGAAACCAAGTCCCGAAAAATACAGACACGTAAATGGTAAACGATTGTACTGCCCCTAACACTAAACGAAGTCCAAATGAAGTCCGATTGGGATGGAACTGACCCCAATAGGGACCCAGATACCTGTGAGACTATACACATGATTAAATGATGAATCGGAGTCAGAATTTCACAACTGTAAAATGGCCAAAATACCCCTAATGTACCCGAAGCCAAATCAAAAGCCGAGAGAGTCTAAATTGACTTTCTTCGACGTTCTGGACCCAATGGAAAGGTCCATATTACGAAAACAAATACAGAAAAAAAAAATATGTGATGTCATGAAACTACCAGAAGAGCATTAAATTAAATAAAATTCATCCTGACACATTAAATTATGTTCTAGGTAAAAACCCCACATAGACTGTCATGGAGGGAAAGGATAAGAAACCAAAGGAATTTACAATCATGACAAAAGCTCAAAAGATAGTAGACAGAAAACAGCAAGAATTCATGAAAGACCTGCTGTGGCAACAAAAGGTAATTGCCCAAAAGATAAGGATTGCTAAATCGGCTGAGATCGTCTCCGTTAGACCCTTTATCTACAAAACTCCCATCGTCCCAATGGGACGATTAATGGAAGAGGCAGCCGCATGAAGGTTGGCTGAAAAAGAAGAAGAAGAAAGGGAAAACACTGAGACCCTAAATGAGATGCGTCGAAGGTAACATTTATAATCAACTATGAGTTAGTCCAATTCTGAATAAATAGAACCCATTACAGAGATAGACTTACATAGCCTAAGAATAGATTAAGATCACAAGTTGATGGAATTTTCAATTGTTTTAGGCTTAAAAGAGAGAGGAAGGCACAGACTGTAATCGCCACTCCGAGACTTAAAGGTGAGTAACTTGGAACTTCTGACTTGGTGTATAAGATACACCGTCTAGTTACTGTATTTTGATTTACTGTACCGACTTATATATGATACACTGTTTGAACGCATATACTTAAATGCATGATTTTACCTTGTCTGGCTTTTCTGTTTTGTTTTGTTATATACATGTAGTTGTTCCAAACTTGTTCCATACTGTTACGTCTTACTCTTGGTACCTGATTACGCCCAAAGAATAACGCGGTAATTGTAGTGTAGCTTTGGGGTGTCAATTCCACATGGAGACTAAATTAAAAGAATAATAAACAGAATTTCTGAAACTACAGAAGTGTTAGACGGTTAACGAAAAAAAATAAAAATATAGACAGTGATTTTGAATGCAACTAAAAATTAAACAAATTAATTAATGGAAGAAAATATTCAAATTTAACGAACAGTGGAGTGTCGGGAATCCCTTGCACATATATGGTATTTCAATTATTTTTAATTCACAGATAACTCAATTGAGAATTTAAATTCTAAATATCTCAATCGGAAGATATAAAATTATGAACCAAAATTAGACTGAAAATAACCCTTTGAAAAATCATTCATCATCTTTAAATCTCTCAAATTAATATTCACATTGAGAAAATCCAACGACGACAATATACCCAACGAGCAATATTGCAGCAGAGAATTGAATCAATATAAATATTTAATTGTTCCAAAAATAATCAAAACATTAATCCACTCAATAGAAAAAGCATGACTGAATCTATAAACGGACTAAAACCTTTAATTATTCGGACAATAAAATCCAACGATAAATTATGAATAATCATCAAAGAATTTAACAAGTGAAAGCTACGTACATGAATCAAAAATAAATTAAAATAATCATCTATGGTGCAAGTTCATCCCTAACCCCACTTAAAAATTTAGTTACCCATGTACAGGACGGGTAACATAAACCTCACGAAGAAAAACTGAGCCATGGAGTAGCCGCGACTTCTTCTCTGCGCCAGAACTGCTGCGCACAGTGCCTCTGTTCACTCTCTATTTCTGTCGCAGCAGCCTGTATCCCTCCTTCTCTATTTCTGTCCAGCAGTCGCAGCTCCGCGCTGCACGTCCCCTTCTGTCGCTATTTTTTCTTCTCTTTTTATATCCCCCTGGTGCCTTGCGCCCTAACGCCCTTGCGCCACACCTGGGCCCAGGCCATCACGGGCACAACTCTTCTGCAGCGCCCAGCTTCAAGATAGCCGCACAACAGGCCAGCCATTGCTTTCTGAATTCAACCCATGCGCCTCAATTTCATCCAATAGGGCCCACCACTGAATGCAAGCCAAGCCTGCCGCATCACTTGGTCTCTTTATTTTCATTGCTTTTCTTTTGGTTTCCTGATCAGCCACCAAGTTTGACTTTTCTTTATATATTTTTCTTTGTTTCTTTATTTCTCTCCTTTTGTCTTGGCTGCACTATTGCTCAGCCGTACAACCAAGCCCCATTCTAATTCTTTTTATTTCTTCTTTTCCAGCCGCATATGCACACAGTCGTAATGTTCAAGCCCATTTCTCCATTGGATAACGATGGAATCTCGATTCGAGTTCTTCACGAAAGTTGTAGTCCTGGATGAGTAGATAATTTTAGGCTTAAAAACCACCTGATTTGGACTTTGGAAGCTTAAGTTATGGCCCCTTCAAGTTGGCTGGACGGACATGTTCATAGCAGCTTTCCAGGCCTGTCTTTGAAATAATATTTGGATGCCCAAACGAACTCCGATTTTTGCAAACCAGACCTTTTTAAAAATCCCAAGACGTCCTCTAAATATTTCATGAAAACCACTTTCTCATTCGGAAACTCTAGCACCATCCAAATCTCAATTGAAACTCAATGGTCGAATCTACCAAAAAGCCAAGAATTGCACAATATACTCCATAACTCTTCTTTGACCTCCAATGCTTCCCTAATTCAATAAATATATTAATTAGCTCACTTAAACAGAGAATATATATCATAAAATTAAATATAAATGAACTAAAAATATTAAACATTATACTCTCATAATAGGGTCGCATTCTAGTATTTTAATCCAATAATTGGGTATTTAGAGTGCACTTTTGCGCACTCATCAGTACCATTCCAATCTTGAGCGGTATGACATAAGTATACTGTATTGTTTAATTGTCATTATTCTGTTTTGCTGTTCTGTTTCGCTCAGTACTGATCTGCCCCGCTCCTTGATTTCATTATCTATACTCTTGTTTGATACATTGGCATCCTACCAGCTTGATTCTGTTTTACCAAACTGTATTTAAGTGGATTATAGAAATGTTATTTCTGAAATGTCCTGAACGGGGAGGATGTAACACCCCAGACTTAATTCCTGATTAATTAATGTAATGAAAACTCTTTTTGGAATCTGATGCGGTATTTGACTATTAAAACTCCATTTTTTTTACACTAGTGAAACTCGAATTAGCTTATTACAAAAATTCCAAGAAAATAATAACCGACACTAGACCTTGGACACTGAAGCTAACCTGAATAGGTGTTGACCAGAAGAAACCGCGTCAAAAAAAGAGCAACAGAAAGAAGTTAGGGAGGAAATAGCCAAAACGGATTTCTGTGACAACCAAACAAGGCATAGGCCCAAATGGGGAAAAAATGTCCAAAATGAGGCAAGGCCTTACGCATCTAAAAAATTACCAAGTGGGCTGATAGCATATTTGTGTATGAAGATACAACAAATTGTATTTAAAACCCATTCAGCCAAGGCCACCTCCCAAACTGGCCAATAGCCATGCATGCAACACCTCACCCCACCTCAGCCTATGCACCTAGCCTCCATCATCACCCTACTTCAGCACTTGATCACCTCTCC
This sequence comes from Nyssa sinensis, assembly GCA_008638375.1. Classification (NCBI taxonomy): domain Eukaryota; kingdom Viridiplantae; phylum Streptophyta; class Magnoliopsida; order Cornales; family Nyssaceae; genus Nyssa; species Nyssa sinensis. The sequence goes on along the minus strand of CM018041.1, from coordinate 23,150,679 downwards.
CCCAACCCATTTACATGCAACCAAATGATGGTGTATCTTAAAATCAACAAACAATACATGTGTGATATATTGTGGTGGTGAGATCAGAATTGGTGGTCTGGTGTACTGATATAAAGAGAGAGAAAGAGGGTGAGTTAGAGAGAGGAAGTGAGACATTGTGTGTGAGGTCAAGTGTGTGCATGCTTGAGTGGCCATTGAAGGAGCAAGGAAGAGGACTGAGGACTGGGAGTGCACAACTGGGACAAGGCTAACCACTGAGGTCTTTTTGTGAGCCACAAACAGAGAGGGAAATTCACTGTACAAGGTAAACACCAAAAACCCAAGATTTTCTCTTTTGGATTTCCTCCACTGTTTTGGCATATCTTGGATTATAACTGCATGCATGATAGTTAGACTATAAAAATCTGGGTTAATGCATGAGTTTAGACCACTGAAACAACCTAGAACACTAAAACCCGTATAAAACCGCCATTGATGACCTCTGTTAGAGCAGGTTTGAAACGACCTTTAGGAAAGCCATTCTTGACAACACAAACTTGAAATAGACCTCAAGAGGGTCCAAAAAACTGTAGACCGCGACCACAAAGACTCGGAATCGACCCTCTAATCACGAGTTGCAGGTTCAGGTTTAAAACCTAACCTCACCAAAACCTCGATTAAACTGGATTTTTAGGATAGGGACTTGAACCCCACATGCAAGGATCACAACAAAGGAAACCTCGTGAAGTTTGGACTAGAAATGAGCATTTACGAACCAGTTGCAGGTTCGGTTATTCTTCTTAAACAGAACCATTTGAGCTCGATTTCATGCCTCAAATGAATGTTAGAATGTTGGTTAGGCTTCCAGAAATGCATTAAAATGGATAGCATTGGGAAACCGTGGCCAAAAACCTACGAAAATAAAGAGGAAAATTTTCTGCAACTAGGGCTACAGTAACCCTAAACGATGGGGACGATGAACAATACGGGTCAGGTTATGGACCAGGTTTCGGGTCGGGCCCCGACCCAACCAAGAAACGGTTAAAACCATTTAAACCGAAACTATGTCATTTTGATGTAAGAAATTTTAAATTCTAAATCTTAGGGCTAATGTCATCATGATGTCAGCAGTACGCCTTGGACCGGTTAAAACCGGATTGGTCCAGTTCGGTTCACTTAAAGGTGAACTGAACCCTTTGGTTTGGTTTAATATTTTTGGAAATTTCAATTTGACCCCAACAGTTCTGGGGAATTCTGTTCTGGCCCAGTTTCTAAAAATTCAATTCATTTAGGCCCCTGGAAATTAAATAATTAATAAATAAATTATTTAATTGTTATATTAATTAAGTAAAAATGACCAATTTACCCCTAGGCCATTAACAGGTCAAACGAAGTCCAAATTAATAAATAAATAGTGTATTCTTACTATTTTGGGCATTCCAGACTCAACGGTAGAGTCCGATTTGTGAAACCAAGTCCCGAAAAATATAGACACGTAAATGGTAAATGACTGTACTGCCTGTAACACTAAACGAAGTCCAAATGAAGTCCGATTGGGACGGAACTGACACTAATAGGGACCCAGATACCTGTGAGACTGTACACATGATTAAATGACAAATCGGAGTCAGAATTTCAAAACTATAAAATGGCCAAAATACCCCTGATGTACCCGAAGCCAAATCAAAAGCCGAGAGAGTCTAAATTGACTTTCTTCGACGTTCCGAACCCAATTGAAAGGTTCATATTACGAAAACAAATACAGAAAAAAAAAATATGTGAAGTCATGAAACTACCAGAAGAGCATTAAATTAAATAAAATTCATCCTGACACATTAAATTATGTTCTAGGTAAAAACCCCACATAGATTGTCATGGAGGGAAAGGATAAGAAACCAAAGGAATTTACAATCATGACAAAAGCTCAAAGGGCAGTAGATAGGAAACAGCAAGAATTCATGGAAGACCTGCTGTGGCAACAAAAGGTATTTGCCCGGAAGATAAGGATTGCTAAATCGACTGAGATCGTCTCCGTTAGACCCTTTATCTACAAAACTCCCATCGTCCCAATAGGACGATTAATGCAAGAGGCAGCCGCATGAAGGTTGGCTAAAAAAAAGGAAGAAGAAAGGGAAAACATTGAAACCCTAAATGAGATGCGTCGGAGGTAACATCTATAATCAACTATGAGTTAGTCCAATTCTGAATAAATAGAACCCATCACAGAGATAGACTTACATAGCCTAAGAATAGATTAAGATCACAAGTTGATGGAATTTTCAATTGTTTTAGGCTTAAAAGAAAGAGGAAGGCACAGACTTTAACCCCCACTCCGAGACTTAAAGGTGAGTAACTTGGAACTTCTAACTTGGTGTATAAGATACACCGTCTAGTTACTGTATTTTGATTTACTGTACCGACTTATATATGATACACTATTTGAACGCATATACTCATATACTTAAATGCATGATTTTACCTTGTCTGGCTTTTCCGTTCTGTTTTGTTATATACATATAGTTGTTCCAAACCTGTTCTGTACTATTGCGTCTTACTCTTGGTACCATTCCAGTCTTGAGCGGTATAACATAAGTATACTGTATTGTTTAATTGTCATTATTATGTTTTGCTATTCTGTTCCGCTCAGTACTGATCTACCCCGCTCCTTGATTTCATTATCTATACTCCTGTTTGATACATTGACATCCTACCTGCCTGATTCTGTTTTACTAAACTGTATTTAAGTGGATTATAGAACTGTTATTTCTGAAATGTCCTGAACCATCCGTGTGATTTATAAATAAGAACTGATTTTGAAACCCATGATAGGGAACTTGTGTTACTCATTGGGCTTTTCGAAGCTCACCCCATTCCCTAACATTTTTCAAGTGAAGGATCTAATGGCCAGGACTAGCCGACTGGGAACTTAGGGAATTATCTTGAAGAACTTATGATCTTAATTCCATTTTTGTATCCCTTTCATTTTGAATACTTTTGTATGATCAAACATACAATGGCATGATTTTTTAATCAAACTCCGTAACATCAACTATGGATATAACTAGTTGCTCTGCCAAGTGAATGTGCATTCTCCTTGTTAATTCCATTGCTTAACTTATATGTATTGAATGCATTATACTTGGAAGTTACCAATGAATGGCCTGTGGTTAAGATTACCTTCGCCATTTTAATTTCAAAGAAAAAAAAAATTTGATGGGTGCCTAATTGGTCGGTCGCATGTCCTAAATCCGCATAGGGTGGGTTTTGGGATGTGACAGAATGAGGAGAAGGAGGAGGAAACAGATCTAGGACTCTCTCAATGCTGATGCTTCAGGGGCTGCCGAACCAACAATAGACTAGGGATATTTGTGTACTTTCTTTGTTGTTCTTCCTTGTAATTTTCCTATACTTTGGGCTAATTATGAATGGAATTTGATTTCTTTTAGAACTTTGTGTGTTATTTGATAGTCTCTTCAATCTATTAGAATCTCCAAAGTACCCATGAAATTTTTCAAAGGCTTTGACAACAGAATACTCAGAGTAGTCAAACTTATGATAAAAATTTTCAGACGTTGGCATGCTAATAAGTTGTAGTGCACCAACCTTTGCCACTTGTAATAAAATCAAGCTTCATCCTCTGATCTTCAATATTTGTAATTGAGTCAAGTTTCAACCTTAGACCTTAGACCTTCAAAACTTGTAATCGAATCAAGCTTTAACCTCAGATCTTCAAAACTTGTAATTGAATCAAGCTTTAACCTCAGATCTTCAAGACTTGTAATTAAATCTAGCTTCAAGCATGAATCTTCAATGCTTGTAATTGAATCAAGCTTTAACTACAGATCTGTAGGATCAGATCCGTGGCCCTCATAAGAAATAGGAGGCCTTGATTGAAATGGACTGAACATTCAGTGTTTTTGATACCTTTAATGAACTGTTTGCCTGAGCGAAATGGACCAGACCTATAGCTCTTGTAATGAATGCAAGATTGTTAGGGGTTTGTTCATTGAGTGAAATGGACCAGACCTGTAGCACTTGTAGTGAATACAAGGCTTTTAAGAGTTTGTACATTGAATGAAATGGACCAGACTAGTAGCACTTGTAGTGAATACAAGGCAAGGCTTTTAGGGGTCTGTACATTGAATGAAATGGACCAGACTTGTAGTAGTTGTAGTGAATACAAGGTTTTCATGGGTCTGTACATTGAATGAAATGGATCAAACCTGTAGCACTTGTAATAAATACAAGGCTTTTAAGGGTCTGTACATTGAATAAAATGGACCCAGAGATGAATCAGAAAAATAATTTTTTATTGATAATTTTTTTTTGTAAGTGTTCGATGTTCTAGGGACTAGGTACAAGCTTCCCAGTTACATCCTCCAACCAATAAGTCATGGGTTTGACAATCTTGGTTATCTTGTATGGCCCTTCCCAATTAGGGGAGAGTTTTCCTATGGTGGAATCTTTGGTGTTTGGGAACACCTTTCTTAAGATGAGGTCCCCAATTTGGAAGTTGACAGGTTTTAACCATTGGTTGAAGCACTTAGCCTTTCTCTGCTGATATGCTTCAGTCTTGATCCGAGTTTGCTCACGTTTCTCTTCAAGTAGATCCAGATTCTCTGCAAGTTAGTGGTTGTTGGTCTCTTGGTCAAAGCAGTCCGTCCTAAGGGTCGGCATGCCAATTTCGAAAAGAATGACTACCTCGGTACCGTACGCAAGTGAGAATGGCGTCTTTACAGTTGGGGTTCTTCTAGTAATTCAGTAGGCCAAGAGTACTCTGAAAAGTTCTTCGACCCATCTTCTTTTGGCCTCCTCCAAGATTTTCCTAATGGCGTCAAGAATAGTGCAGTTGGTGAGCTCGGCTTTCCCATTAGCTTGGGGATGCCCTGGTGAGGAGAAGTGACAACTGATGTGCATATCTTTACAAAACTTCCCAAACACCTTCCTAGCAAACTGTGTACCATTGTCTGAAATGATGACGCAGCGTATACCAAACCTGCAGACTATATTTTTCCACATGAAGTTATTTACTTCCACCTCTGTCATGTGAGTCAGTGATTCAGCCTCTGCCCATTTAGAGAAGTAGTCAATGGCGACTAGTAAGAATCTTCTACTCTGAGGGGCCTTAGGCAATGGCCATACAATGTCCATCCCCCATTGAGCGAACGGCCAAGGACTGGTGATAGAAATAAGTTCATGATGAGGTTGGTGCTAGTATGAAGCAAATCATTGATATTTGTCACACCTCTGGGCATATTCCTTAGCCTGTCTTAACATGCTAGGCCAGTAGTAGCCTTGAGTTAAAGCTCGGTGGGCTATAGTTCTACCGCCATTGTGGTTACCACAGATCCTTTCATGTATCTTGGCTAAGACGTAGTGGGACTCTTCTAGAGATAAGCATCATAAAAGGGGTTGCGTGTAGGACCTTCAATAAAGCTTTCCTTTTAGGATTAGGTACTCAGCTGCCTTAATTTGAATTTTTTTGGCCTCATTTTTGTTTTCTGGAAGCAATCTTTCCTTTATATATTGGATGAAGAGAGTCATCCAGTCCTGAGCCTGTACTGAGATTCAAAAAGGACTGTATTTCCTCAATGCGTGGCTTTGATTAGTAAGAGATTTTCACCGTTAAATCTCTTTCTGGTTTGAGGTGGGAGGCCATATTTGCTAAAGCATCAGCCTTGGAGTTTTGGCTTCTTTTGATCTTTTGAATGGTAAATTTGTGGAAAGACAGCTTTAGTGATTCCACTAACTCTGAATATTTGATCATCCTATTATCCTTGGTGGAAAATTCTCCCAAGATTAGGCTCACCACAAGTTGAGAGCATAGAATGCTTCAAGACTCAGAGCTTCGTATTCCAAGGCCAGTTTCATCCCAAGGATAAGTGCTTCATATTCGACTTCATTATTGGAGGCTCTGAAGCCCAAGCTAACTGCTTTTTCAGTTATGATTCCATCGGAGGACTGAAGTACTATACCCACTCCTGAACTTTTGTTGATGGATGAACCGTCAATGTAGAGTTTCCATATCGTGGTGTCCGTAATGACTTGAGCTTTAACATGTAGTACTGGAGTGAACTCTGCTACAAAGTCTTCCAGTGCTTACCCTTTGATAGAGGTCTGTGGTACATAAGATATGTCAAATTCTCCTAACTCCACTGACCATTTGATTAGTCGCCCTAAAACTTCAGGTTTGTGCATGACTAATTTCAGAGGATAAGACATAGGAATTATGATGGGATGGGCCTGAAAATACGGTATGAGCTTTTGAGCAGTTATTATCAAAGCGAAGGTTAGTTTTTCAATTTTGGAATATCTTGTCTCGGTGTCTAAAAGCGCCTTACTAACATAAAAGATAGGTCTCTGAATCCCTTTGTCTTCCTTGATTAATGCAAAGCTGATGGCATTCTCTAACATGGCTAAGTATAGGAGTAGTTTTTCTCCCTATACTAGTTTTAAAAGGAGTTCAGGGGAAGCCAATTATTGTTTAAGTTCCTAAAAAGCTTTTTCACATTCAGGGGTCCATTCTAGGGCCTTGCTCCCCCTTAAGGCTCTAAAAAACAAGAGGCACCGGTCCGTAGATTTAGAGATGAATCTATTCAGAGCTACTATCCTTCCGTTTAGGCCAAGGATAAGTGTTTCATATTCAACTTCATTGTTGGAGGCTCTGAAGCCCAAACTAATTGCTTTCTCAGTTATGATTCCATCGAAGGACTGAAGTACTATGCCCACTCCTGAACCTCTATCGGTAGATGAACCGTCAATGTAGAGTTGCCATACCGTGGTGTCTGTAGTGACTTAAGCTTTAACATGTAGTGCTGGAGTGAACTCTGCTACAAAGTTTGCAAGTGCTTGCCCTTTAATAGAGGTCTATGGTATATAAGATATGTCAAATTCTCCTAACTCCACTGACCATTTGATCAGTCACCCTGAAACTTCAGGTTTGTGCAGGACTGATTTCAGAGGATAGGACGTAGGGATTATGATGGGATGGGCTTGAAAATACGGTCTGAGCTTTTAAACAGTTATTACCAAAGCCAAGGTTAGTTTCAATTTTGGAATATCTTGTCTCGGTGTCCAGAAGTGCCTTGCTAATGTAAAAGACAGGTCTCTGAATCCCCTTGTCCTTCTTGATTAATGCAAAGCTGATAGCATTCTCTGACATGGCTAAGTATAGGAGTAGTTTTTCTCCCTGTACTAATTTTAAAAAGAGCTCGGGGGAAGCCAAATATTGTTTAAGTTCCTGGAAAGCTTTTTTGCATTCAGGGGTTCACTCTAAAGCCTTACTCCCTTTTAAGGCTCTAAAGAACGGGAGACACCAGTCCGTAGATTTAGAGATGAATCTATTCAGAGCTGCTATCCTTTTGCTCCGGCCAAGGATAAGTGCTTTATATTCGACTTCATTGTTGGAGGCTCTAAACCCCAAGCTAACTGCTTTCTTAGTTATGATTCCATCAGAGGACTGAAGTATTATGCCCACTCCTGAACCTTTATCAGTGGATGAACCGTCAATGTAGAGTTGTTATACTATGGTGTCCGTAGTGACCTAAGCTTTAGCATGTAGTGCTGGAGTGAACTCTACTACAAAGTCTGTCTGTGCTTGCCCTTTGATAGAGGTCCGTGGTACATAAGATATGTCAAATTCTCCTAACTCCACTGACCATTTGATCAGTCGCCCTAAAACTTCATGTTTGTGCAGGACTAATTTTAGAGGATAGAACGTAGGGATTATAATGGGATGGGCCTAAAAATATGGTCTGAGCTTTCGAGCAGATATTATTAAAGCCAAGGCTAGTTTTTTAATTTTGGAATATCTTGTCTCGCTGTCCAGAAATGCCTTGCTAATGTAAAAGATAAGCTTCTGAATCCCCCTGTCCTCCTTGATTAATGCAGAACTGATGGCATTCTCTGACATGGCTAAGTATATGAGTAGTTTTTCTCCCTGTATTACTTTTGAAAGGAGTTCAAGAGAAGCCAAATATTGTTTAAGTTCCTAGAAAGCTTTTTCACATTCAAGGGTCCACTCTAGGGCCTTACTCCCCCTTAAGGCTCTAAGGAATGGGATGCACCGGTCCGTAGATTTAGAGATGAATCTTTTTAGAGTTGCTATCCTTCCATTCAGGCCTTGGATATCCTTCTTGGTTTTAGGTGACTCTAGTTCTATCAGAGCTTTTATCTGTGAGGGATCTGCCTCAATTCCCCTTTGAGAGACCAAAAAACCCAAGAATTTTTCTTTGGTAATCCAAAAGGTACAGTTGAAGAGGTTCAGCTTCATCCTGCATTACCTTAGAATGTCAAAGGTTTGGCTCAAGTGCTGGATGTGGTCACTCTTTCGAATGCTTTTGACTAGCATGTCATCGATGTAGACCTCCATTGTGTCTCCAATTTGGGAGACAAACATCTTGTTTACCAAATGCTGGTACGTGGCTTTAGCATTTTTCAGACCGAATGGCATCACTCTATAACAATAGAGACCTTGTTCAGAGATGAAGGCAGTCTTTTCTTGGTCTAGAGGATATATCTGAATCTGATTGTATCTAAAGTAGGCATCCATGAAATTCATGAGATCATGTCCTGCGGTGGCATCAACAAGTTGGTCAATCCTAGAAAGAGGAAAGCTGTCCTTGGGACAAGTTTTGTTTAGGTCAGTGTAGTCAACGCAGACCCTCCACTTTTCATTCTTCTTTTTGGCGAGAAATGTGTTGGCAAGCCACTCTAGATAGAACACTTCCCTTATCATTCTAGCATTTAACAACCTTTGGACTTCTTTATTAATGATCTTGTGGCGTTCAGGGGCGAACGTTCTCTTTTTTTATCTCATCGGAGGATGATCTGGGTCTGTCATTAGCTTATGAAAGATGACGTTAGGATCTATTCCCTCCATATCCTTTGTCTCCCAGGCAAATACCAACATGTTACTTTTTAGAAATTTCACAATCTCCTCATGCTCAGTGGGGGACAGAGCTGAGCCAATCTATAGATACCTCTTATCCCTTTCAGTACTGATGAGTATTTTGATGGGTTCTTCCATTGGTTTGACCATGCTGTCCCTTTTCCTTGGGTTTAATGGTTCGTCAATTTCAGAGGGACACTCCTCTGCCTTATAAAGGTTGGAAGGTGGAGAACTCCCCCCTTCACGAGGGTACTGTGATTTCTATTTGGAGGCTTTTCCTTCAATGCTAGAGCATGACATTTCCGGGCGATGGGCTGACAGCCCTTGATGGAGAAGACCTTGTCATTCTGAACATACTTCAAGCATTAATGGAGGGTTGAAGTGACTGCTCCTATTTGATAGAGCCAAGGCCTTCCAATGATGACGTTATAGGGGTATTTAGAGTCTAGGACCATGTACTCAGAGATCAGTGTCTTCTATCCGTCCCCTTTCCCATTGTGGTCAGTAGATCTATTTTGCATAATGGGGTCTTGAGGTTCCTATCGAATCCCGCCATTATAACGGTGGTAGCTCTAATATCATTGAGATTGAGCTTCATGTGTTTATAGAACAATACGTTGATGGAGCTTCTTGTATCCACAAGAACCCTTCTAATCTCAAAATTGGCAATTTTGAATGAGATGACGAGAACATCACTATGAGGACAATGTACCCCAGCAAGATCCAATTTTGAGAAGTGGATTTGTGGTTTCGACTTCAGCTTCTTCTCAATGGCTGAGATCTGGAGGACATGCAGTTTTGCCCTTGCCTCACGAGCATACCTTTTCTTGGAACGATTAGACATTTTCGTAGTCGTATTGTTAGCATGGAAGACAAAGATGACTTGATTGTTTTGCCAAGGTTGATCGTTTCAAACCTCTCTCTGCTCAGGCCTCTGTTCTTACCTCCTTTGTGGTGGTATATCCTCACGGTGGTTCTACCTCTCATCTTGTCGGATAAACTCTCTCAATTGTCCTCTTCTAATGAGATGTTCTATCTCTTGCTTGAGAGCTCTGCATTCGTTGGTGGTATGCCCATGCTCCTTATGGAAATCATAATACTTGTTTTGATTTCTAGTTCCAGGGTTGCTCTTTAGTGGCTCTAGCCACTTCAACTCCTCACGAGTCTAGATCTGTTGGAGTATATGAGTAAGGGAGGCATTCAGGGGGGTAAAACTTTCATACCTTCCAGAATTAGGATTGTTCTGGGTTCTAAATGCCGCTCTCTTGTCAGGGCTCTTGATCCTCTTTTTGCTAGAGTTGGGATCCGTCTTTTAAACATGCTCATCCTTCTGAGCTTGTTCCTTTTCCTTTCAGAAATATACTTTCATGCTCATTCCATGAGTGCCGCCATGTCGACGGGAGGACTTTGGGTCAACGAATCTTGAAAGCGTCCAAGCCCAAGGCCAGAGGTAAGAGCTACCACTAAGAAGCTTAGGCTACAATCAGTTATCTTAGTGAACTCAGTATAAAATCGAGCAATATACTACCGAAACGATTCTCTCGTTGCTTGCTTTATAGTTAACAGGAATTCGGGCCCTTTTCTTAACTTCCTGTTGGTCAAGAATCAATCAAGAAATCGCCTACTGAGCTCATAGAAATTATTGATCGATTCGTGGGACAGGTTGTGGAACCACTTCAGAGTGGTACCTTTGAGGTTTGTCACGAATGTTTGGCACATAAAGGTGTCAGTAGCCCCATGTAGAGCCATTGTATGTTGGTAGTGAGATAGATGGTCCCCAGGGTCCTCAAACCCATCGTAGAGGGTAAAGTTTGGGACAACAAACTTCTTTGGCCGCTCTTCTATCATTATGGTAGAGGTGAATGGCCTGGAGAAACCTCCCGAGAAACTTTCCCAGTTCATTTTGCCCTAAAGGGGCGTGGAACCCTCTAGTAAAGATGGTCTATTGCTGGGAGTCCGCTATCTCTTCTAGCCTTTGAGGAACTGTAGGCAGGACTGGTTGTGGGTTTGGGACTTACTATTGACCCTGTCCTGCACCTTCAAACCCTAGGTTCAAGGGATGAGTTTGTTCAAGATTGGTAGGAGGACGTTCCCTCCCAAGACTGGGGGAGCCGATGCCTTTGGAGGCTGGAACTCTTGTGGTGCTGGATCGGCCCCCGGAGTTATTGGAGTAGGGATATTTGTTTTGCTTTGGTAATGGACAGCTAGGTGAAAAGCGGCATACCTCTCCTTACAGCTATTGACGTCTAGGGATTAGCCCTCATGTGAGTGGTACCATTGGGGTGTACCAACTGCACGTTGGGGATCTCCTCGTTGGGAGATCCTCTGCCCATGGTGGTGGCGGGAGGTTAAGCTCCTCTGTGAGCAATGTTGATGTGAGGAGAATGAGGGATATTGCTCCGTTGGTTTTGGGCTAACGAAGCCAGAGCTTGTGACATGGCAACAAGTTATTCTTACATCTGATCAGATTGTCATTGAATCTGATCTAGCTGCTGTTGCAAGTGATTGGGTGTTTTTCCCCTTTCTCTTCTAGCAAGAGGCTGATTTCTAGGGTTTTGAAAATTCTTTCTAGGATGAAGGTTGGGAGCCATCGCCTTTTTTGAAGAAAAAGACAAAGGATTTGTTGCTTTCAAAGAAAAAAGTTAGAAAGAATGATTGTCATTCCCATAGATGGCGCCAAACTGATGTTGCACTTTCCCATCAGAAGGGCAATAGTCTTTCATCACCCATCAAGAATTCAAAATCAGAGGGTTACCGGGTAGGGTCCGGTGGTAGCCGCTCCAATGATAAAGTCAATGAATTAAAAAGATTGTAATTGAAAGAAAGAAATTGAACGTAAATTAAAAGTGTACCTTAGGGCTTTATTTATAGGCTGCAGATTTCCTCAGTTGAATAAGATTCAGAGCCATAAAAGTAGGGATTTGAAGATATCTAGAAATAGTAGTTGCCATGTTAAACTTTATTTCCTTATTCTGAGGTTGGTAGGATATGAAAGGCGGTGATCAGCTCAGGACCCCTCCTTGTAGATACTCTACAATTCTTGCTCTAGAGGCAGGGCTAGAGACTTTGCGCCATTCCTCTGGACTCGCATGTGTTTGTCTGTACTGGATAGAAGAGTCTCTCTTGGTCTGTATACGGAAGTGCTCTATACATACACATGTCATGTTTGAATTGGTCTATCACTTTATGGTCCATCAGTTATGCTTAGCTCAACATTGAATAATTTGTGATTAGTATATTTAGCATTGGATTTCTTTTTGAAAATTTTTATGCTTAGCTTAGGTTTAATTAATATATTAGTATATTTAGCATTGAATTTATTTTGGGAAATTTTTATGCTTAGCTTAGGTTTAATTAAAATATTAGTATATTTATCATATTTATGCTTAGCTCAACATTGAATAATTCAGTAGTATATTTAGCATTGAATTATTTTTGGGAAATTTTTATGATTAGTTTAGGTTATTTTTTTCATGATTTATGGGTTGTTTCCATGAACTTTGCATGTTTATATTAGCTTCACTTTTTAGGTTAGATTAAATTTGATTGTGTGATTCATTTTGGTCTTCTGGGTTAACTTTTTGATGTCCAAGTAAATTAGTCATATTTTATTTAATTAAGTTTTTAATCATTTTAGTTTTTTTTTTCATTAGGATTTGTATCATCGATAAGTTTGATATTTTTCTTTCTTTATGTTAAAAAAATTGCTTTATTTTATTTCTTTCTGTTTGACATATTCTATTCTCTTTCTACTTTGACAATTTATGTTATCTTAAGTATTGGGTGAGAGAACAAAGGTTGTATCTGAGTAGTGTAAGTGTTCACTTTCACATAATTTGAGTGAGTTTAATTCTCCCTCCCCACATCATTCTATAAAAAAGTAGGATTGGCCTTAAGTTAAGACTTTAGAAACCCGAACCCAATCCGAGCCCGAACTTAATATTTTATAAATTGTATTTTTATACTTTAGTTATATACCATTAGATTTGTATAAATTCCTTACAAGCATTATTATTTATATTTTAATGGGACATGATATATATAGGTACCATGTGTTTTTATACTACATTGCTAGTTGTTCGGCCCTTATAATTCTGTACATCTATTACCATATAGATAGTGTTAAACTTTATTTGATCTAAATTTAAACCGTTGTAACTAAACGTTAAGAAATCTAATATGTACTTGCATTCATGTAACCCTAGCCTATTCGAAATTTTTTTTCAGCACTCGTAAATCTTGTCGCTTAACTAAGAGCGACGGGGCTCGTGTATATGACAATTGATTCTTGAATTGTCCAGAGTCGGACAATTTGGGATGCATAAATCTATAGTGCAAGTAGTAGCGAATGTTTGATTCTAGTGGATGAAAATTTTGGCACGGTCTCCTGTTGTTCTCTGGGTACATATTTAGGTGTGGTAACGTCTATCTTGTGTACTTAGAGAAGCGTGGGGAGATGCTGCCGAAATTTTCTTGTAGTGGAATCAAGCATTTGAGTTGCTAGCTGCTAATTGCAATGTAAATTGTGCATTCTTGATTGGGATAGAACCATTTTACCTTTTAAAGAGAAGTTAAGATTCATGTTTCCTAAATATAATGAGTAACGTGTTTGACTTGTGTTAAGAAGAAAAAAATGGATAAGAGTTAGATAGACTTGAAGGGCACGCATTTGACCAGGTATGTGAAAAGGATTAATAATTTCATTGAGTTTGCTCACGCATCTACTAATGGAAACAATAGGATAAGATGTCTGTGTAGGAGGTGTAATAATAGGGTTTATATACACATAGATGAGGCTAGAATGGACCTACTCAAGTATGGCATGGACAACACATATAGGTCTTGGGAATTTCACAAGGAACAACGTGAAGTACGAGTGGTGAGTAAGGATGAAGATGATGACGAGGACGACGACGACGACTTAAGTGAAAGTGTCAGATTTGGTTACGATGAACTACAATAAATATTGGCAGACATGTAAGGGGTTACGACTGCAAGTCATGGTCCAGGTCCTAGGAGTGATACTGAAGAATCAGAAACATTTTTGGATCCCTTGTTGAGGGAAACCAGACAACCGTTATATCCAAATTGTGAGAAGTATTTGACACTTGATTTTCTTGTCAAGCTCTTTCATATTAAGACCATCAACCGATGGATAAACAAGTCTTTCAATATGACCATTGAATTGTTTAAATCAGTACTACCCCTTCCAAAATCGCTTTATGAGGTGAAAAGACAGTTGAGGGACTTGGGCCTTAGGCCTTGGATATATCCCTATTCATGCTTGCAAGAACGATTGCATGTTATTTATGAAGGAGGTTGAAAGACGTGTTAAATGTACAGGTGTGCCATGAACCTAGGTATAAGGTGAATGAAGGAAAGAGCAAGAAAATTTTGCACAAGGTACTGAGATATTTTTCATTAAAATCGAGGTTAAAGAGGCTGTACATGTCTTGAAAGCTGGCTGAAGAGACACGGTGGCATAGTGAGAAGCGTGTTAGTGAGGCAAATGTATATAGGCATCCAACAGATTCTCAAGCTTAGGGTGAATTTGATAGAAATCATGATTGGTTTTCCAATGAGCCGCGTAATGTATGACTTGGGCTGGCTAGCGATGGTTTCAATCTATTCGGTGACATGAGTAATGCCTATAATATGTGGCCAGTGTTGCTTGTTCCCTATAACTTGCCACTATAAAGATGTATGAAAGAAAAATTTATCTTTATGTCGGTGCTTATTCCTGGGCCGAAGTCTCTTGGAAATGAAATTGATGTTTATTTGCGACCTTTAGTGGAAGAGTTAAAGGAATTGTGGGAGGTTGGAGTGGAGGCGTACGATGTATCTAGGAAGGAGACATCCTGATTGTATGCAACATTGTTGTGGACCATAAACGATGTTCCTGTGTAGCACGAAGGGGTATCTGGCATAGTCCGGTATGTAACAAGGATGCATCTTCGCTACATTTGTCCAATAGAAAGAAGATATGCTACATGTCATCGTCATTTTCTACTGTCATCACATGGATGGCGAACCATCCAGAAGCATCTATTTGATGGCAAATCTGAGCATAGGTCAGCACCTCGTGAGTTTTTTAGGGAGGACTTGTTGGTACAATTGGCCGATATCCAACTAATGAGGTTTGGGAAGATACCGAGTGCTAAGAAGAGGAAGCGTACGATCATGGAGTATAATTGGATGAAGAAAAGCATATTTTTTTATTTTCCATAGTAGGAGACGTTGAAGTTGAGGCACAATTTGGATGTTATGCACATTGAGAAGAATATATATGATAATGTGCTTGGAACCTTAATAAACATTGAAGGAAAGACAAAAGATACTGTTAAAGCTTAGATGGACTTGTAAGAGTTGGGCATAAGGAAGGAGTTGCACTTAGTACGTAGCGGAGATAAATTTATCTTGCCTCCTGAATGTTATATGTTATCACCTGACAAGCAAATGAGAATTTAAGAGTGGTTTAAATCGATGATATTCCCAGATGGATATGCATCAAATATATCTTAGTGTGTGAATGTTAAAGATGGGAAAATATATGACTTAAAGAGCCATGATTGTCACGTACTTTTACAACAACTTCTAGTTGTAATACGTGGATATCTTTCCGAGAGTGTATCAACGACATTGATTGAGTTAGGATGCTTCTTCAGAGAATTAAGTGCCAAGACTTTGAAGTTTGAAGTACTAGAGAAGCTCGAAAGGGACGTTGTTGTAGTCCTCTACAAGTTAGAAATGATATTTCCTCTAGTTTTCTTTGATGTCATGGTTTACTTGGCTGTGCATTTGCCGCATAAGGCTAGAATTGGTGGACCGGTCCAATATCGATGGATGTATCCAATTAAAAGGTACATAACTTAATATTTAATATGTCCTATATGTCTACAGATTTAATTAATTTGTTGAATTATTATTGCCACATATTCTTATACACATTAAAGCAATACGTATGTAACAAAGCACGACCAGAAAGATCAATTGCTGAGGCATACATAGATATTGAATGTCTCACATTCTGAGCCATGCATCTTGAAGATATAGAGATAAGATTTAATTGTGAAGAATGAAATTCTAATAGATGTCCACCACATTCTCTAATTCTGTAAAAGTTTGGGGTTAAAAATATAATTTCAAGAAATATGAAAAAAATTGTTCAGTCCAGTCCTATTTCAAGTGAACCAGTTCTATTTGGTTAAGAAGCAAATGGTTCAGTTCGATCCACTGCGTCGACATGATGTTATGATGACATCATGCCTCATTAAACTAAACGACGCCGTTTGGTTAGCTGTTGGATCCGTTTTGACATGGGTCAGGACCCGACCTGTCCAACTCGTTGACTCGTCAACTAAATATCCTCGCCAACACTGATCGCCTTCTCCGGCCATGGCGGTCATTGGTGATCAATTTTCGGTGATAACTATAACATGTTTCAATTCATTTTTCCATTAGAGTTCCATTTCTAACTTCAAAACAGAGTTTGGATGGACTTTGGTCATCGAAATAGGGGATTACAAGGGGTTGCTCCAGTGAAGCCCAATTTTTTTGTGAGTATTTTTTTTCCTATTTCATTGAGTTGGAGCCACTATTTTTGCTCCATTTTCATGTCGTTCAACTTCTAGGGCCCTAAGGAACATTTTTTCATTTATAAAACGAGGTAAATCCCCCCAAACTGACATTGGTTTTGATTTTCCAACAGTGACTGTAAATCGTTGTTTCTTAATGGTCTTTTGACCATTTTTAATGGTTCAAGTTGCATTGTGTCCCATTTTTTATGCTCTTTTGAGCCAAATACTTGGTTTGAAGCTTGGGTTATCATGGGTTCAAAACCCAGTTTTCTCCATTCAAGTCTAGGGTTTTTTAGCTCATACGATTCCATTTTCATCTATTCAAAGTTTCATGCATTTTTATGCTAATCAAAACTCATAACAACAACATTTGGAGAGAAGAATTCTAGTGAGAGAAACTTACCTTCAATGGATTCTCTCAGTCTCGAGTCCTTGCATGCTCCATCCTCTAAGCCCCTTCAGCTACTAGAACTCCTCTTCTCACCCCTTCATACACTGATCTTGAGCATACACACACATGCAAGAAAAATCTCCCTTCTCTCTCTACTTTCTCTCTTTACATTTCTCTCTCTCTCTCTGCATTTCGGCTGACTTGTAGCACACCACACGCATACACAAAACACAGCCTATATATATGGGGTAGAGGTTTTACATTTACATGTCTTCCTATTGGCTAAAGTTATGGTGATCCCTCCTCTTGACACCTCACTTTTTTGCGTGTAAGTCCCATCATATTTTATGGGTTACATATATATGATGTGGCTATCATAGCACAAAAGTGTTGATAGCCTAGTGGTAATTTTTTAGGTAAAGACTCTTTTGGTCCATGGTTCAAGACTTGGTAGGAACAATTTTGGGTTTATTCCTTCTATTTTCTTTAATAATTATATTGTATTTTAATCATTCCCCAAAAATCTCTTATAATTTTCTCGACAATCTTGATTAAGCATACATTATTTACGTATCACTAGTCTAGCCTTAGTGTATTTTGTGCACTAATTTTTCAAAGCTATTCATGTGATAATCCTCGATTAACGCCACTCATAATTTTTTATCAAGTTATGCCCTTTGACATTGAATTACATTCTTAAAATTTGTTGTCTCCATATAGGGGTGTCAATTGTGTTGTGTCATGTCGTATTCGTGTTGTGTCGAGGTATGGGTATTTGATTATATGGGTTAACTCGAACAAGACACGATTAACTAATCGTGTCAAAATTCTCGACCCTAACACGACACATTTATTATACGTGTAACACGACACGACCCGTGTAACCCGTTTAATAAATGGGTCATATTAGCATGAGTAACAGGACACGACTCGTTTAACCCATTTAATAAATAGATCGTGTTAAAATCGATACGATTAACACATATAACCTATTTTGACACATTTAACACGTATAACTTATTTAATAAATATACTTGTTGAGTTAATCTCCTTCTTTTAATGTAACTTTTTTTATATTTTTATTAAATTGAAATATAGATTTAGTATTAAAAATATTAATACGTATAATACTTATAATATTACATTTTTTCCATACCTATATAAAAAATATTAATTATTACATATATTGATCTTTATAATACAAAATATTTCTAATTATTCATATTTATTCGTGTTAAGCGTGTCAACTCTCGTGTCAACCCTAACCTGACCTATTTAATAATCGTGTCAACCCGTTTATGACCCAAACCCATTTAAGTTTAACCCAAACTCGTTAACTCAGTGTCGTGTTTGAGTCGTGCTATTGTATCGTATAAAAAATTGAGACCCCTATCTCCAATTAATAACTAATTGCTCACATTTATACATTTGTTCCCATATTTATAGACTATTAGCCACAAGTAGAATTGTCTATGATTATCAAGGTAACTTTCTTATAATAATCATCATTATGCTTAATTGCTCTAACGTATCGTCAAAAGATTCATTTATGATAGCATGCATTATTACAATGCATTGATCATTGATTTCATCCTCATATTGATGGTACAACCGTGTGTCTTTGTTCTCAAGTTTCATGGTCAAATTGCTTCTAGCAATTCGCTTATTGTTTATTTAAGCTTAGTCCTGTTAATAACTATCACTAGCCTTAATTATCTGGTAATTAAGATTTGGGGTGCTACAATATCAAACTTATTCTATTCAATCATATGTTCAAGACATATCTCATTTTAGATTTCGTATCCTTCTTTTTCCCTTTTTAGTTTTCTTATTACACATTTTATGGATATTTATCCTAGTCATAAAATTCGTCATAGTATCACTATATATATATATATATATAATGTGCCCATTGGTACCTTGGCAAGCATCATTTCTTATATCAATTTCTTATTACAATTCCAAAATGTAGTTCTTTTCTTGTTCCACTTTCTGTGAATATATAAGCAACTCAATCTCAACATTTCAAGTGTTATATCTTAAATGTCATCCATATCATTCACATACATTTTCACTATATAGCTCATATTATATTTCATATTTAGTCTTTAACCCATGACAATCAAATTATTTTTCCTTCATTACTAGGATCACATCAACAATTTGTACTTAAGGATTCATCACTAGATTTAGTGTGATGGTGTGTCTTAGTCTTATTAATATTATTGATTTCTTCCCTACATGCAATGCCAACATTCAAGCATTAGAAATTTACTATGTTGGTTCTATTCACAATTTTTATGAGAAGTGTCATTCCAAACAATTTCAATACGCATTACGATTTAACAAGCATTCAACGATACCGTTTTTAACACATGATAGAAGATATAATAATTCAAATTCAAACAATAATAATAATTTCACACCATGACCTAGTTCTTCTCTAATAATTCAAATTCAAACAATTAAAATTATTGCACACCATACTTGTAATGCTACACACACTTACATCATAAGGCATTAGGTGTGCCATTCATTTATGCAAACTCATATACCTATCATACATACATAGCACCAGTCCATGTCTAAGTAGTTAATAAATTATTCCAGGAATCTTCATAAGTAATACATATATATATATATATATTTCAGATATTAATTCATGCTCAAGTTGTCAAATAATAACACAAACACCAAGAACAAACATAATCATCAATGTTATAGCCTAAACTCTTATATCCTAGTATATAGTCATGATAAGGATGTCCCTACCTATATGTATATACTTGCAAGCAATTCATAATAGCTACTTATGCATTTCACGCTTTCACGTTTGCATATATTAAGCAATAATGCACCAAACAAGAAATATACTAATATTACACATATATATCATGCATTTCAATCACAACAAGTTGAACACATTGAACTAGCATAATAAAAAAAAATTTCAAACCGATCATTAACATTTTATTCCAAGTCCTACCTGTCATCCCTAGGTATTCTAAACCTAGAGCTCTGATACCATTCTATCATGCCTCGAAATCAATGAGGCCTGGGTGTGAAGTGAGTGACCCCATTTCTGAGCCACTCTAAGGTGATCAGGCCCTTCTTTGAGTGTCGATCAACACGTTGAGAGGGGGGTTTTCCACTTTCCAGTGCCGATAGGCACACACGTGTGTTGATCAGGTCTGGTTCCTTGCTTTGGCCTGTTTTGAAGTTCTTTCTTATTTTGGGACATTTTCTCGTTTTAACCTAATTTTCAAGAGTCTTAAACATATATTTTTCATTTCATTAACCGTTTATATCATAATATAACATTCACTTAACATCCAACCTTTACTTCTATTCATCAAGAAACCATACATCTAATTCAAGAGTTAAGTTCTTATATTGATTTCCGTAAGTGTCCAAATATGATCAAATTTCCTTATTGTGTTTACATCACCTAACATTCTATTTCATACACATTCTATCTACAAGATACATGGTCTGTCACGACCCGAGACCCCACCCTATGCGGATCTCGTGTCACGCACCCGATCCGACGCTGCTTGTCGAACCAAGGGTCTCAACTTGCTACACAATCAGTGCTATTAACATGCAACAACTAATGCGGAATAAAATAAATAAAAGCTGCATGTAATTTATATAATGTTTTACAAAATGCGGAATACAAAATTTCTTAATGCAACTGTTCATCCCCAAGACGTGGATAACATGGGAGAGCTACAAGACTGTCTGTACTGAGTATTACACTTACAACTTCAAAAGTAATGTCCACTGCTATCTAGCTGATTGTTACTGCTACAGCTACTGTTCTTCTACAGCTTCATTTCCTGAAAGGGGTGGTAAGTTGGGGGGTGAGCTGATGAAAGCCCAATAAGTAATTCTCCTTTGCTCTGCCATGTGTACATGAATATGGAGAGCATTATCCATGAAAGAGCTAGGATAAATGCAGAGATGCTAGCCAGTCAATGAATATAGAACTCAATATCAGATGATAGAAAATCAAATGATAAAGCAATGAAATCTGTCTGATAATATAATCATACAAGCTACAGTCATGAGCCGTCTCAAGTATAATCATATGCACTCAAAAAGCTGTGAAATCTCATGATCATTCATAATGGTATAACATGATCAAGTTATGATAGTCAATAAGAGATACTAATAACAACAATGTGGATGCACTTTAACTTGGGGCCGGTTCAGTACTCGCCTCGCAGATCCCAGTTTAGCTGCCATTTTAAATACCACTTTTTATTCCGTTTTCTCGACCCGTAGGTCTAGTAAGCATCAGATGGAGTTTGTGACTGAGCACAAATCCGGCTACAATATAATATATCAAGATCATGCTGAATCTAATGAACAGTAAATGCAATAACACTATCTCAGCAGCGAAAGAAACTGTTGCCTTAATAGGCCAATATAAACTGGGCTACTGAGATCTTGCCCCTTGAGGCCTATGTACAGAGCGTACAGAAATCATGATCAAGATACACAACAGTCAATAAATATTTCCACAAGATAAAGCAATATCAATGTGGACTTAATAAGCGTTCTGATGTGTATAGAGTACAATAGATGATATAAGAAAAACTGTTGACATGGCTGGGAATGTAACATGTACAGAGATCAGAGATTACTTACTTCTTAAACCGTTTCTGTTCTTTCACAATAAACTCAAGTCATTGTTTCTTCCTCTTTGAAATCCCTATTCATCAATAGACAATATATCTCAGTTTACCTTTTCATAAGTTATGCTATTCAACAAATTTTATGCCTCTTTACTATTGGTTTCTCTTTTACTTAATTAGACTCTACTATTGAATCCGAAATGTCGAACAAAGTCGATTTAGGCTTTCGCGGAATTCAATTCAAACTTCTGTACTAAAAAGGGCAAAATGGTCATTTTGCACTTTTACGGGTCTATTATTTTTTTTGGGACCTCGTCTTACTAAACGGACCTCACCGTTGGTCTTAGGATGTCCGAGATAGTTAAAATACACTATTCATATGTTAAATCTGAACATCGTTACTTCAAAGGGTAAAATGGTCATTTATGCATTTACGGGTTCTAAATTCTCGGAACCTCTTTTTGTAAATCAGACCTCACGGATGAGTCCGGAATACTCGAAATAATAAAAATTCACTATTTATTTATTTTAATCGGAATCTGTTTGACTACTTTTTGACTTAGTAGCATTTTCGTAATTTTTTATTTATTTTGAATTAATTAAATATATTAATATTTAATTAATATTTTATTCTGGGGGTCAAATCACAATTATTTAAAGTTTAGGGGCCAATCTGTAATTTCTGTAACTTCTGGGTCAATTTGTAATTTTTGAAAATCCTATTCTAAATAGGGATAACCAAACAGTGGTTAGGCTTCAAAACTGGAATAAGATATCCCTATTCCCAAATCAATTTCAATTTCAATTTCTTACCCTAGGAACCAAACAGTCCCAATTCAATTTCAAAATCTTTTAAACTTAACAAAACTGTGCCGTTTCATTTACCCATTTCTAATTCGGTTGGGTCCTGACCCGGATCCACACTTGGATCCGATTAATTTTAACTCGATATGACCCTCGATAATCCGATCATCTTCCCCATTACTCCAGTAGGGTTCCGGTGGTGAACAGTCGCTTTCTCCGGCGACGGCGACCGGATTTCTACCATTTTTCAACAGTTTTTAAATGTCTTCTTCTATAGTTTTTCATGGGGGTCTTATTTTTAAACTTAGTTTTCAATTTAAACCACTAATTCCTCACGAATATGGCCAAACCCGAAGCTCCGGCCGACTGTAAATTTCTGATTTCATGCTTATTTCCCTAGTATTTTTCATTCTTTCTTTTTCATTTAGTTTTATGCACTTGGGAGGGTTAAATCTAAGTTATTTAAACATGATTTCATACATAAAATATCAGCAAGGATCCGAACACCCTGAACTGTAACTCCATTTTTCTCTTTAATTCCTCAACCATTTTAACTAATTCTTTTTGCAATATTTTCCATTTTTCATTCTCTTTAAAACCCTATACTTAAATCAAATGAAAACTCTTAAATCTTAATAACAGAATGAGACCCACTTACCTTAAATTTCTGATTTTTCTTGGTTACAGGTCTCCTCTTTTCTCCTGTTCCACTTCAATCCACTCTCAGTTTCTTCCTTCTTCCATTCTTTCCTTCTGTTTTCTTTCCTAACTCAACACACACGTCTATATATATGCACAAAACACAACCGAATCTTTTCTCTCTCTCTCTCTCTCTCTCTCTCTTGGTTTCTCCCCCTTCTAGGCCTCTTTATTTGACTTAACTTTTCTGATCTTTCTCTCTCAATTACAGGTTGCATTTACGGCTTGGGAGATTTTTGTGTATATATATATATAGAGACATTACACCGCCTCTCTCTACCCTCCACATGCAACCTTCCTTGACTCAACTTTCTGATTCTTTTTTTCAAATGCAGCTTTGCATTTATGATGTGGGAGAGATATTTGATGATATATATATATATATATATATATATGTATATATATAAATATATCAACACACACACTTACACACATAACCGTACACACACACACCTACCTACATTCACTGATCACACATGCTGCTCTTTGCATGCATGCCCTTGGCATGCTTTCTTTCTTTTCATTTTATCATTTATATATATATATATATATATATATATAAATATCATACTATGTATATACACATGTATAATACATATTTTATACTTATTTTATACATGTATATATATACTCAGTATACACATATATACTAGTTTTTGATGCCGTATACATACACTAATATTGGACTGGCTACGTGTATACGTATATGTATGCATGCATAAAAATGCGTGCATACACGCATTACGAGGCGTGGCCCTGAGTAGCTTAGGCACTGCTTGTCACTGATGGTATAACTGATACTATTCAGGTTTCAAGGTTGGACAGTACATGTGATATCAAGTATAGAGCTTAAACAGCTCGGTTACAGTTGATGATACACTACCCGACCCAACTTATCTCGATTTATGTGCACTCAACTGGGTCTACCTTGGTTTAAGTGCCAAAATCTAGGTCAGGGTATTACATGGTCTATTAAAATGGAAATATGAAATCAACAAGTTTCCCAAAAGTTCATGGTAGTCAAGTATACAAAAATTGAGATCTTTCCAAAAAATAGCTTGATAATGAGTCTTCAACTTGTGGCCTGCTTCTTGCCCCCTCCTGCATCTAGTAAGGGTTAGTACAACAACCCCATCAGGAGAAATCTAAACAAAGGTAAGAATGTGTGGTGTCGCCTGTATACTTGCGCACATATAGTGACATCCAAGTAATCATCGAATATGTATTGTCAACAAAGTAAGGATTCAAGAGATAACCAAGCTTTTACATATCAAAGCATATTACCATCAAAAGAGAAACATCATTCAAGTGAAACAATATGCATAAATCAACAATTGAGCTTTTTTTTTTATTTGAGTTCTTTTAACTTACCAAAACTTCAAATTTCATTCTCTCAAGTCTAAATCCTAGCCCAATGTTCATTTCTTTCCAAGATTAACATTCTCACCATTTTATGGCCATCCAAGCCAGGCTCATGTTCACATTACCTCATTTTGTTCTCCAATGGTTTAAGGAAGTCATAACATCTCACTTAGGCATTAAGAATCCACAATAACATTCACTCAAGCAATTCCACAAACACATTGTGTGCAATTGTCAATATCAAGCATAATACATGTAAAGCCATTGTGTGATTTCACCTAACAATCCTTTCCGCATTTAACTGGGAGTACATTTGATAGTAAGACAAGGTAGAAGGAAGTCATTTCATAGCATGAATTTATCCAATACATGGGTTTTTAAAGTACAAGCAACATATACCCTCAAAATACAAACATGAACAAATCCATAACATAGAATGAGATGCATGAGCAATATATCTACCTACACATGTCCGATACCTAGGTTTAGAAATCCCTTACCTCAATTCTTGACGATTTTTCTAAACCCTAACTTTGTCTTTTGATATTCTTGTTGAATCTTTTCAAACCCTACCTTCCAATTAGTTGTAGGGGTTTCCTACATGATGATCCTTGCATTTGATGTCTTGATCCCTTCCTCAAGTCCCAAAGAAATCAAAGAAGAAAGGTAGAGGAAGAGAGAAAATTTGAGAGAACCCTAGGTCTCTCTAAGCAATGTCGTGAGAAAGGGAGAGAATGAGAGATTGATTGAGGTTTTGGCCCTTTCAAGCCAAAAAATTTGATTTTGGGTCAAATAACCCTTTTGCCCTTCATTTGAATTATCTCTTTTCTTGCTTCCATGTCCATTTCAGTCATTTCCTCATGCATATAATTTATCCCACGAACAAATTTAGATATATGAATGTATTTTAAGTCACAATATAATATTATTCAATTACAATGTTTGCAAGATCCCGAGATTATGGCAAAATGATGATTTTGCCCCTATTAGCCCCTTAAGCGTCTAGACGAATGTAAAATGTTTCAAAAAAATTTCAAACTCATTATTTTACATCAAGAGTCAAGTATAATTAATCAGGATACGTCACTCTCATTATTTAATACTTTTTTCCTTTTTTCTTTTCAAAAAATTACACGTTGTTACATTCTCCCCCCTTAAAGGAATTTCGTCCTCAAAATTTGGTTCATTATAGATCCCTCATTTTTTTGACCTCTAGACTAATCAATTATCACTTCCTTACACAACTTTAGGCTATCAAAAAAAATCTATTGTTCTTTAAGTGATCTTCAAATTTACTCACAAATTCTTATGCTTATAAATCTTTCATGTTCTTATTTGTTTTGCTTTCTAAACATAAGAATCTTCACCCCTTACTATTAATATTAGTATCGATTTCCCTTTTCATGGTTTTGTGTTACAATCCCAACTTTAGCATAACTAAGTAAATATAATATAGAGCACACGCGTGTTACAATGTCTTCACTTAACTATTTCCTTATCTCTACTTATTATGGTTGGTTGATTCATTTATGTGGGTACCTTCGCGTATTTTCAAAGATGATTATACTAGAAATTTTAGCCTTTTTGTTTGCATACTTTCATCTTTAATTGTTCATAAGAGATCATGTGCTAATAGGTCTCCTTAAAGATTTTCTCATATACATGTCCCAAACCGGGCCAAATAGCTTATTCTAACTTAGACTTTATTTTATTACCTTCTTTCTGTCTATATCATTTAGCCATTTTGTCATTTTTTTCATTTTTCAAGTTTACTTGCCTTATCAATTCATGATTAGTTCACAATGTCACTCACTCCTATTCCTCAGGTACTAATCTGCTATCTATCTACCCCAGTGCCACACAAGCCATGCTACATTCCCATGACAATCTCTACACCTCAACCATTTGGCTCATAGGATATTGGAATACATGTCCTCACCCGAATAGGAAAATATGGCTCACTAGACCTCACCATGCCGCAAATGTCTCTTGGTGTTTAGATTTCATGGATGAGTGACCCTAATCTAAAATTGGGCATTCAATTTAGTTAATAGATAGTGCTAAGGTAGAGGATCAATTCAGGCATTCACTTTCCACCAATTAGAATCGATTTAAATAATTAATAATCTTCAAAAACTCAAAAATTATTAGTTAATAGAAGTATTAAGTAATATGTTTCATCATAATTTTTATTAATGAAAACAATTCTTACAATTATATAATTCTTAGCATTAAAATATGACAATGATACAACTTTACATGGTTAATGAATTTTTTCTGAAAAATATATATGTTATATCTAATTTAAATTATAAGAAAAGTCCTAAACACTTCTTTATTACTAAAAACTTAATATTACTAGTAATTTTTATATAATATATACACAAACATGTGTATTTTTGTAATCTAATAATTAATATAATTTTTTTTATTAGAATGAAGTTTGTTCCTCATAAAATTATTAAGGGTAATTATATAGACCTTTCTTGAGTAAAGAGAAATTACACGCGCTTTCCTGTGGTTTGAGAAATTATAAAGATATTCCCTCTGCTTTAATGTCAGTATCACAAACCTCTCTTCCGTCAATCAACCGTTAGTTGACCAAATGTTTTATGATGAAATCATCTCTCATTTCTTTCTAAGTACTAACTTTGCCCTTGTCATCACTTTTTTTTTCTCTCTTATTCTCACATTATTCCCTCTCTCACTCTAAATCTCTCAAACTCTCAATTCTCATCCCTCATTCCAATCCCACATCATTCACAAAAATTCAACACTTCTTTTCTAACTCTCTCTTTTTTGCTCACACTTTCATCTACCAATTTGAATATCCCATCCACACTCTTGATATTCTTTATCCTCTTCTTCTCCTTCACAACTATAGCATCCAACAATATAAATGCCTCATCCTTGTCCAAAATCAAATGAAATCCACTACGCAAAATTGCCGATTTCACTTTCGAGAAGGCCTCAATATACGCAAAAAATGTGAATTTGAAAAGGAGTCTTAAATCAATTTCCTCTCCCCAGGCGTGTTTGACACTATGCCTTTTGGTGTGATGTCGCAGGCAACCAAAAAAATGAAACCTAAACTCCTAAAAATATATGTAGTAGTGCAAGTAAGGATCGTTCCCACAGAGAGTATCTAGCCTAGTTTTATGCTACGTGAACAAGGATGGAGGGGTTTGAGTATAACGAAAACAATTTAAAGAAAAATAACTAAGGAACAATTCAAATTAAAGTATTGAAATCAATCAAAAGAACAAACATTAGTCTAAGTCAACATCCACCATCAGAATTTTACAACTGATCATCGATGCAAGTATATATCAATTCACACTTTGAATATTCATTGTTGGAACTATTTTCCTATCTCTCCTTAGTCGCAGTTAATTAGAAAACAAATGATCTAATTAACCCTAACTACTAAACAGCCCAAGACAAGCGCTAAAGGTTTAATCTAGTAACAGCCTTAAGAATTAGAAAGATCGATGAAGCTAAACAACATAAGCAGATGTATTTAATTTAGTCCAGGATTCTTCCTAAGATCTAATAATTTCTAACGTAGCAAATCATTAAATCTTAGTTGCTTCACAAATTAGAGGGATCAAACAATTACAAATTTGATATCTAACCTAGCAATATATTGCAACGAATAATAAACTAGTAGGCCTCCTAGTAATTAAACGAGACAATCATGAAAATAAGCACAGAAGAACATCTGATACTCACAACATAAATTGAACAATAAAAATAAATTAGATCTCACAGTTTTATTGATTCCGAGGCTTCCGTTTCCTTCGACCAACTATAAAATTTTAGCCACACAGGGCGATGAAAACTTGAAGGAGAAGTCAGAGAAAAGGGGAGAGAGAGAGAGAGAGAGAGAGAGAGAGAGAGAGAGAGATAGGCGTGCGTGTGTGTGTGTAAATCTGGTCTCTCCTCCTCCTCTTTACACATTAATTCAGTGTTTGAAGCCTAATCAAACTCCTAAAGATATTCTAAATATTATCCTAAAATAAAAATATCCAAATCTAACTAATTAAGGGAAATATTAAAAATAAAATAAAGTCCTAATATAACTAGGAAAGTGGTGTTTTTAGCTAGAACTTTCGTGCACCAGATCTGAAATTTTTAAAAATAAATCACGTGGACCCACGCATTAGAATTTCACGCAGCTAAGGAACGTCAGAAATGTAGGTGCAGCAACTGCAAGCCCGATTTCGACCTTTATGCAGCCAGAATCGCTCAAATTGTAAAACATGAAAGTTTTAGAAATATTTCTTGGCATTCCATAGCATCTTGAATCATCTCCATCGGAGCTCGGATGAGAGAGGTATGCTTAGATTACGAAATAATGTCGAAACTATTCAAAATCGCCCAATTAGCTTCGTTTTGCACTTAGCACCTCCATTTGCATCCTAAATCAAAATATAAGAATAATGAGTACATTTAGGCACCAAATAAGTATAAAATACTAAACATTAAGGGAGAAAAAGATAACATTTTGCATTCTCATCAAATTTTCCCACACTTAACTTTTACTCGTCCTCGGGCAAAACTCAAATTCATTTTCTCAAAAACACCAAGGTTACAACACCGTCAACAAAGAACAACCAAGCTCTTCAAAACTCATAACATATCATGAACAAACACTCTTAAACAACTTACAATTACTTAGTAAGCATTTTCACTCAAAGATGGAGTAAACTAAATACGTAGACCCTCACGAAAATAAACACTCAACTCTTATGTGTTTGAAGCGTATGCATTTTGCTCAAATTCATTCCAATGGAAATGATCTACCATAGGCTTGCATATCTTCTCATTCTCCACCACTAGGGTCACATGCATAACACGAATCATAAGGACTTTTCAAGGGTTGTAACGGGATTTAGGATCAAGGTGGAAAATATTTGGGAATGTAGCTCAAAAGCCATCTAAACAAGTACAGCAAAAATGAATCAACTCAAGCTCAAATATATAAGACATGTAAAACCAATCACTCCATTCAGCAACTTGTTCAATTTGGCTTTAAAGCATTTAAACAATGTAAAACTCCTGAATTGAAAAAGAGATCGTTCAAAAGGAACACTTTTCATTTGCAGCAGGGAACGATCCTTCGCAACAGCCTCCACCTTTGTATATATCACGTATAAACAGACCTCTTTCTTCTTTTCTTTTTTCCTTATTTTTTTTCACCAAAATTACATCACAATGGAACTTATGAATTGAGAATGAAAATATGTTCCAATTCACTAGTCATAGCCATACCACAAATCCAGACACCCCCATGCTTATTTCTTGCACACCCATACATATCATAATGATTAACAATGCTCCACTAGCTCTACGGCTCGGGTAAAGGCATTGGTTTTCTAGTTTAAAGTTTGTAACGTGGATTCACAATAAACGAAAAAAAAAAAAACTAATAAAGCTCAAAGGAGTTCAACAAAGGGAAAAATTAATTACAAGGTAGGCTATTTGGCTTATGAAGCTTATAACAAAGAGGGCCTTAATCATGTTCATGCATGCATGTATCAATATGACCTCGAAGAGAATCAAGGCAAGTTCTAGATAAACAAATCCATGGAAGAATATCTCACATGAAAGAAAATAGCGAGACTAATATGGATGTGTCAGTCTAAAGGCTCAAAATCTCACTAACTTTTGTCTACCAAATTTAGTCATTACCATTTTCAAGGAAAATAACTAGACTAATTAATTCTAAGTTGGAAGATTACTTATTCAATCATGTTATGAATTTTTCAAGCTTAATTGAATCTTGCTCATGACATACACAACCTAAATTCGTTGAAAACCACAAAAAAAAAAAAAAAAACCAAAACTCTATTTTTTTTTAAATTTTTTTTTTGAAAAACCACACAAAATTAAAACACAATATAAATCCCCTCCCCCACACTTAAAACTTACATTGTCCCCAATGTAAGGTAAAATGCAAAGAAAAGGCAAAAATAACCAAAATATAAATGTGAAAATAAGAATAAAAAGAATGAACTCCCTTTGGGTTGCCTCCCAAGCAGCGCCTTTGTTTATTGTCGTTGGCTCGACTCAATGCTTCCTTCTTCAATCAGTATAAATCGAATCCTCAAGGTCTAATGTTTCCACATTCTCTACCTGGAAACCTTCATAGAAAGGCTTAAGTCTATGGTCATTCACCTTGAACACTTTGGAAGTTGTTAAACTTTGAATTTCAACTGCACCATGAGGAAAAACATTAGTAACAATAAAAGGTCCAATCTAACGAGAACACAACTTACTTGGAAACAAACAAAGCCGTGAATGGTATAGAAGGATTTTTTGACCAACTTTAAACTCCTTCCTAAAGATCATCTTGTCAGTGAAAAACCTTCGTCTTTTCCTTGTAAATCATTGCACTCTCATAGGAATCATTGCAAATTTCCTCTAACTCTTATAGTTACAACTTCCTGTGTTCTCTACTTTCATCTATCTTCATGTTGAAACTCTTGATAGCCCAATAAGCCTTGTGTTCTAACTCAACTGAAAGTGGCATGATTTCCCAAACACCGACCGATAAGGTGACATACTAATGGGCTTCAAATCTAGAATAGGGGCCTGCAAAACAAAGGGTAAATCCCTCTCGTTAGAAACTGGTAACATAAGATAAGGAACATTACCTAACTGCTGTAACTTCGAAAAATCATTCAACGCTGCAACAGTTTCCTGCAAATCAGTACTCAAGGCTAACTCCTTATTCTCTTTCTCAAGATGCTTACTAATGGCAACTTTCAATCCATCTTTTCCATCAAGTTCAAAAACTTTATGTGCTAAAGAATCAATCACACCAATAGAATAAACAGGATTATCATCATCAATATATTGCATGGCATCATAAATATTAAACTTAACAATTTTACCATCAAATTTCATAGTAAGTGTGCCACTATGAACATCTATTTTACTCTTGGATGTCTTTAAAAATAGTCTTCCTAACACAATAAGAGCAGTTTGATCACCATTCTCCATATCAAGCACATAGAAATCAACAGGAAAAACCAAATCATTAACTTGCACAAGAACATCCTTAACTACACCCTTAGGATAGGCATTAGATCTATCAGCCAATCAAATCACAACACCAGTTTTATTCAAAGGTCTAAGTTTCAAAGAAGCATATATAAAATATGGCATGACATTGATAGAAGCTCCTAAATCTGTCATGGCCTTCTCCAATCTAGTGTTACCTATCATACAATGGATAGTAAACATACCTGGATCTTTGCACTTCGCAGGAAATTTTCTTTGAATAAATACAGAAACATTCTCCCCTACTCTCACCTTCTCACATCCTTTAAGTTTCTATTTTCTCTTAATTGTACACAGTTTTTTCAAAAATTTAGCATAGCGGGGTACTTGTTTAATAGCATCTAAAAGTGGAATATTTACCTCGCATCTACGAAAAATCTCATATAAATCTAATTTTGCTCATATTTTCTAGATTTTGCTAAAGCCTGAGGAAAAAGAGGTACTAGTTTATAATCAGAAAGATGTAGAAACTTATGCTTCGGTACGTCATCGTCATTGGGAACGTTCCTGTCTACAATGACATTTTTTTCATTTTCTTACTTCGACGATGCAAAGGCTGTCTTTACTGGAATCTCAACCTCTTTACCACTTCTCAAAACGATTGCACTTGCATTTTCTCTTGGATTTACTATCATTTGAAAGGGTAATTTCCTCAAACTTTGTGCCTCTAGCCGACTAATTGTGGTTGCCATCTGGCTCATCAAATTGTCTAAACTTTGAATACTAGCCCTCGCCTTTTGTTAAAATTGTTTCGTCTCCTGTTGAAATTGCAAAGTATTAGTGGCAAGAGACATAACAATATCTTCTAAAGACAAACCAAAATTAGAAGTTTGGCCCAGCTGTTGTCTAGGGGGGTATGGTTGCTTATATTATTGGTAACTTGAGCAGTTTTAAGTCACGGGCTGATTTACTTATAGATTCCCATAGCTAAGATTGGGATGATCCCTCCATCCCGGGTTATACATGCTCGAATAGGGATCATATTTCCTTTTCGGTTGTCCAGGAAAACCACCCGCAACATTCACTTGCTCAATGGGCTCCTCTTGAAGAGTTGGGCACATATTGGTTGGATGCCTTACTACTGAACAAATCCCACAAGCCTTCACCATTTGCATATTACCTACAGCCATTTGACGAACAAAAGAAGTTAGACTCGCAATTTGGTGCTCAAGGGAGAAAATATTTACCTCATTAACATACTTAGATGGAAGGTCAAGCCTAGTGCCAAATTGTTGAGAATTGGCCGCCATATTTGTAATCAAGTTTCTCGCAGCCTCAGAGTTTTATCCACTAAAGCTCCTCCACGAGCAGCATCAATCATGCTCCTATCAGTGGGTAGAAGGCCCTCATAGAAATACTGGATAAGAAGCTGCTCACTAATTTGATGATGGGGGCAGCTTGCACATAATTTCTTGAGACGTTCCCAATATTCGTGTAGGGACTCTCCGTTGTGTTACCTTACATCACAAATTTCTTTTCGAATGTTGGCCACCCTTGAAGCTGGCAAATATTTCTCCAAAAACAACCTCTTCATCTCGTTCTGTGTGGTAATACTCCCGGAAGGTAGGTAATAAAGCCAATCCTTAGCCGAATCCTTCAAAGAAAATGGAAAAGCTTTTAATTTAATTTGCTCTTCAGTCACCCCTATGAGTCTCATCCTCTTGCATACTACATGAAACTCCTTTAGATGCTTGTGAGGATCTTCACCTGTAAGGCCATGAAAAGTGGACAAGAGATGTATTAGTCCAGATTTTAATTCAAAAGTAGTAGTAGCATCTAAAGTAAGGAATGTTATGCATAAGGGTTGTTGATTCAAATCAAGGGCGGCAAGATCTTTCAAAGTTCGATTTCCAATCATGACTTCCTCCTCTTCTAAATCAGAATTGCTAGCAAATAAGGGAATCAAAAGCTAGATTGTTCTGTTCAGAATTTCTCCGAGCTTCCCTCCTTAACCTACGCAAAGTTCTCTCTATTTTTGGATCGCACTACAAATTACCTTGATTAAAAGATCGAGTTACAGTCATAAACAATCAAGGAATCTCTAATAAACTATGAAAAACAAATCAAAAAAAATCTGGAGTAATGAAAATAAAATAAAGTAAAGAATAAAAAAAAACAATTTTAACTCATTATAAAAAAATTAAACAACCAAAAATTAAAAATTAAAATGTGTTGTTTATATTGTAATATTACTAATACTAAGTAACTAATATTGTAATATTAATAATAAAACATAAATAGATTTATTAATACTAGATGACTTGTACATATATTAGGAATAGATTTACTAATATTATGACTTTTCAATTTGAATAGGAACAAAATATTTAATAGATTTAGTCTAATATTAGGTAACATTTTAATTGGAATAGGGAACATAATAATATTACTAATACTAGACAACTATAACTACAATCCTAGAACGTAAATCATAATTAGTGGGGGAATTTGATTTCTTTTTTCTTTTTCTTTGTTTTCTTTTTTTTTTTTAATTTCAAGAATGAAATAAGGATCACAAGAGGCACAAAAATCAACTAGAAAAACTTCCCGACAACGGTGCCAAAATTTGGTGTGCTGTCGCAGGCAACCAAAAAAATAAAACCTAAACTCCTAAAAATATATGTAGTAGTGCGAGTAAGGATCGTTCCCACAGAGAGTATCTAGCCTAGTTTTATGCTACGTGAACAAGGATGAGGGGGGTTTAAGTATAATGAAAATAATTTAAAGAAAAACAACTAAGGAACAATTCAAATTAAAGTATCGAAATCAATCAAAAGAACAAACATGGGTTAAGTCAACAGCCACCATTGGAATTTTACAACTGATCATTGATGCAAGAATATATCAATTCACACTTTGAATATTCACCATTGGAACTATTTTTCGATCTCTCCTTAGTCGCAGTTAATTAGAAAACAAGCGATCTAATTAACCCTAATTACTAAACAACCCAAGACAAGTGCTAAAGGTTTAATCTAGTAGCAGCCTCAAGAATTAGAAAAATTGATAAAGCTAAACAACACAAGCACAAGCGGTTTTATTTAATTTAGTCAAGCGTTCTTCCTAAAATCTAATAATTTCTGACACAACAAATCATTAAATCTTAGTTGCTTCACAAATTAGAGGGATCAAATAATTACAAATTTCATATCTAACCTAGCAACAGATTGCAATGAATAATAAACTAGTAGGCCACCTAGTAATTAAACGAGACAATCATGAAAATAAACACAGAAGAACATATGATACTCAAAGCATAAATTGAACAATAAAAATAAATTAGATCTCATAGTTTTATTGATTCTGAGGCTTCTGTTTCCTTCAACCAATTATAAAAGTTTAGCCACGCAGAGCCATGAAAACTTGAAGGAGAAGTTAGAGAAGAGGGGAGAGAGAGAGAGAGAGAAAGAGAGAGGCATGCGTGTGTGTGTGTGTGTGTAAATCTGATCTCTCCTCCTCTTTTTTACACATTAATTCAGTGTTTGAAGCCTAATCAAACTCCTAAAAATATTCTAAATATTATCCTAAAATAAAAATATCCAAATCTAATTAATTAAGAGAAATATTAAAATAAAATAAAGTCTTAATATAACTAGGAAAGTGGTGTTTTTAGCTGAAATTTTCGTGCACCAGATTTGGAAATTTTCAAAAATAAATCGCGTGAACCCGTGCATTAGAATTTCGCGCAGCTAAGGAACGTCAGTAGTGTAGGTGCAGCAACTTCAAGCCTGATTTCGGCCTTAATTCAGAACTACTCAATCAAAACTCAAGACATGAAAGTTGTAGAAATGTTTCTTGGCTTTCCATATCATCTTGAATCACCTCCATCGAAGGTCGGATGAGAGAGTTATACCTAGATTATGAAGCGATATCGAAATTATCCAAAATCGCCCAATTAGCTTCGTTTTGCACTTAGCGCCTCCATTTGCATCCTAAATCAAAATATAAGAATAATGAGTACATTTAAGCACCAAATAAGTATAAAAGACTAAACATTAAGGGAGAAAAATATGACGTTTTGTATTCTCATCACCTTTTATAGATTGGTCCCGTGGTGTGAAACAAACCTAGAAGGAGGGGTTGAATAGGTATGCACAACTTTTTAAATTCTTCGAATTTTTTAACCATAACACTAACAACTACTAAAATGGAAAAATATGTGAATTGTAAATTCAATCAATATTCAACAATAGTGTACAATTCAATCAGAAGCACAATCCATCCAATTTAATAATCTAATAGTGATTGTCAAACATACCATTCAACACAAGCCTAATTGATCCATTAATCCAATTTCAATGTCAATTTCACAATTCAAGTAGATACTAGATTAAGTGATCAATTTCTAATTCCAAAATTCAATTAACAATTTCAATTTCACAATTAAGGTTTTTAATTACTTAATGGATGATCAAATTTCATAATTCATGAAAACCTAAATTAAATTTAGCGGAAGCATTCAATTCAAGCAAACTGGAAATTGTAAAGGTAAAGAGTAAGAGAAATTGCAAATTGAAGTGATGATGGCAAAACTACCACGGAAAACTATGCATGATGGAAAACTCTAGAGCCGACCATGCTCGGAAAAGAGTTCCACTATGATTGAGATCAAATTACAAAACAATGAAGAACCAAACTTCGTACCTCAAGCTTTATTCTACCCGTTCACGTCTTTGATCTCCCTTAAATCCACAAGCTCTCCATAGTTAGAATCTTCATACAATCGGATGCTCCTCACGGTCTCACAACCCTCTGATCGGGCCACTTCACAATTCAAATCCTCACAACCTTGGACTCCTCTGGTCGCTCAATAATGAATCCTCAAGGTTAAACTCCAAACTCTTCAATGGTGAATTGACATAGAATTGAGGCTCTTTGAATTGACTTGGATCATATGATGTGATCAAAATCAATGAATGATAAGAATAGAGATGTGAATGATCTAAAAGTATGAATGTTCACTCATGAAAGCTCTAAGATCTCTCAAGTGTATAACTCTCACAATTTGAACTCTCTCTTGCTCTGTTCTCACTAAATAGAAACTGAATTTCCTTATTTTATATCAATGAGATCGGATCTCAAATTAAGCTTGAAAATAAAAATAAAATTTTGTTTTCACATAGTGTTCGTTCGAACGAATCATTGATCGTTTGAACGAGTACCTATTCATTCGAACGAGTAAAGAACGAACATCAAACGAGCAAATGTAGAGATTACAGCTCTTCGTTTGATGCAGTCCTATCGAACGAGCAAAAATGAACCTTTTGTTGTTCGTTCGAACAAGCAACAAATAGTTGTTTATTCTCTACTTGTCTTGTGAACTCAATTTTCCTAAGTGTTTTGAAATATGCATTTTTGGGAAAGTTTCACAATCACAAAGCAACTACACATATGATAATATAATGTTTACTATATGCAATGCATGAAATGTGTGAGTGTGTGAGATCCAAATCAAAACAAAAGTCTGAATTACCCAATTTACCCTTTAAGAGCCAATTCGGCTAGTAAACAATCATATGGTAATGAAACTTGGACCATCTTGGAGTATAATGGGAATTGAGATACTCCAAGCTTAGGACTAATTCAATTATTACAATCAAAACATGTTTTTGTCTAAATCAAATTAGCCAATTACAATATTGGACCCCTTGGTCCTAACACCTCTAATAGAGATCAAATTCACCTTGATCAATGTTGCTAGAAACTTCATGGCTAACGTTACCATGATTTCACTTGGGCATGTGTGCTCAAGGATTCTCTAACTAAACAAACCATTTCTTGGCCACTAATTCTGTGAGAAAAGTACTATAATCCAATATTGTTCACAATCACAAAACCAAGTTTACAAGTCTTAGAGGGTTGAAATAGAGAATCGACCAATTCTTGGGTTTCCTCATCTCCTTCGTTGTCATATTCAATTAACAATAATGGCCATGGATCAAGACTTGTGAAGAAACTCATTGGGTTTTCATCTACCTCTATTTCTAGGGATTTTAGGATTTGATGTAAAGATGAACAGAGGGTGTTGATTATTCAGTAGTATTTTGGGTTTCCTTTTTCTTCCCTTGTAATGATTTTATTTTTCTTCAAGGAGATCGTCGATTATTCTTTGGTATTTTGAGCATTGTGTTTATATAGTTAATCATGGATTTCTTAGAGAGAGATGGCTAGTACTTTAGAGATATAAATGGGTTTATCTTACTTGGTACTTATTCCTATAATTGCAAATATCTATGACTTAGGTATACAAATATATTTCATACACATGTTACGAATTAGTAATCAATTCAATTTCAAAAGTTTATAAATTAACAATAGTTGCATGGGATTTTCACAACTATAGTTTTTCTTAGAAATGGCTCTTCCCCAACAAGAAAAAAATGATGAAATAAGAAAGAGAGACTAAGTTAGAATTATAGTGTAAAATCTCTATCTAAAGCTGCTTTCAATATTTATCTTTGGAAGCTACCCCAAAATTTACCAATAAATTCGAAAAGGCTAGTAGTGCACAAGCTTGGCTGAAAAAGTTCATTGCATTTTTAGCTAACATATAACGGCCACCAGTTCCTCATCTAAGCATATTTGTGCATGGATTGCTACTGGGGTAGGGCATAGGACCCCTCTGAAATGATCAAATAAGAAGGGCTTCCTTTCTTTAACCATTGTTCATCCTCCAATGGCCTTATTGATGAAAGTTGTTTCAAACCAAATATAAAAATGGTGATGAAAATGAGTATTATTTTGAAATGATAGCTTTTGTTAATACCTATTTTGAGAATTGAAATGAATAGAAGTTTTTGTATATGTTTTGGAACACTTTTTTGTTGTGTGTGTAGAGCATATGGTATGGTCCGTAAGGTTAATTAAGAAGAGCATTTGAGATGGTAATGAGAGTTATAGAGAGATAATTTTCATATATATATATATATATATATATATATTTATTGTCAAAAGTTGCTCAGTCAAGAATCTACCTCCAGTAGACTTGTAACATAAAAGGGTCAGAGTTCAATGGTAGGAGCCCGGTGAACTATTCTCCAACAATCAAGTCAGTTGACATTCACTGAGTAGTAAGTACTGACTCAATAATATACTTTCAGAATGTACCTTTTTGTGATTTTTTTATAGAGTTGAGCTTCCCATTCTAGTAAGATTGAATGAATGGTTCTTAAGATTCCTGATTCTTTGGAATGGAGATATTCCTGGGATTTTATTATTATTCAAATAAGGGATAAGGCTTTCATAGCCACTCTTATCCTGTTATGTTTTGTGGATTCTGAACTAAGGCTGACATTAGGTCATAAGTAGTTAGGACATCTTTTAGCACATCTACTTACGAACCTCTTTATACAATCCTAGCCATTTTCGAGGCATACCAACTGCTCCCCCACCCTCCAAAGACCTCAGGACCGCAGGACCTAAGGTTCCGATCTCTGCCTGCCATAAATCTGCATGTTAACTTATTTCAAAGGGTCGTGTCTCATCTGTCTAATCAATTATAATGTTTGGCCTGCCACTATTTTTGGGTACACTCGATGCAATTGATAATTTGTAATGATGAGACCATTTTGTTTCTCAAACCATCATCATTTAATATACCAAAAACCTCCTTTTTATAAATTTACAAAGGTTTTTATTCCTCATTCTTCTGCTCTTTTTTACATCTTCTAGCAAACTTCCCTTTTTTCTTGGCAATCGTGGTCCTTAGGTTTGACTCTTTTCCCTCTCTTCAATTTTAGTTTTTCCTTTTTCTTTTCTTTCTTTCTCCCTTTTTCTCCATTGAGAAGTAAAAAATTCAGGGGAAAGTAATGACCCTAGAATTGAGTCATCTGAGCCTCATCGTGTTGGGGTCTTTAAAACCCTTATTGTAGATAGGTTTGAAGATGACACAAAGGATGTAGACATGGGAGCAAACCAAAATGATCCTGAGACCTCTTTATCTTATTATAAGGCCATCTAGCTCTTTGAGTCTAATCTCATTCACTTACGAGCTCTATTTTTCATCCTATAAAATGTCATTATTAGGCTATCTACTCCTTACAAGCATCCCCATACCCTTGGACAACAAGAGATGCACATGTACAAAGTGTGGTTTGAGATGGGCCTTAGGTTTCCTATTCATCCCTTTCTTAGCAATTTTTTCTCTTTTTACCATATTTTCCCTACCCTGCTCAATATCAATGGATGGAGGACCTTGGTGGGCTTCATCGTACCATACTAATTAAAACCAAGTTAAACTAGATCTGGACCAGTTTAGAGCTCCCACAAACCTAAAGAAAGGAAAAAAGGGCCTGTATTACACCTCATTTGACTCTCGGTACTGCATTTTACATGATGTCTCTGACTCAAATAAGACTTGGAAAAAGTATTATTTCTTTGTCAATGAAGGTTTGGAGAATTCCAACCACACGGAGTTCGACTCCAAAATTGTTTCGAGGACCCCAGGAGTCCCTAGTGAGTTTTAGGTCCTAGAGTATTTTAATTTTTATCAAATCCTATTTTATTTTCTAACTTTTCTTTCATTTTGCAAAAACTCGTTCCTTGAAGGGACCTAGACTAAGCAAGGATCAAGTTAAGGAACTAAAAAAACTATTAAAACCCGATTATTATCTGCTCAAGGGATGTTCTCAACCCCTCTAACCTTCTTTTAATACACCTGATCAGTTCTACTCCTATAGACCTTCAAAAGAGAGTGTTGTCGGGGTTCAAGCCAAAGGCAAAGAAGAGAAAAACAACAGATCCAGCAATGGTCTTGATGTCAAAATGACTTGTCGTAATTGATGAGTATTCTATAGAGTAGACCATCTTTTATATTGGTCCTGAACTCAACCCCCTTGAGGCTAAAGGAACCAGATCTTCAACAAGCCCTTCAGGAGGGTGTTGAAAATGAAGGGTCAAACCTTCCTTTGGATGAGGAGGTCGAAGTCACTTCTTGTCCTAGAAAAGTTGGTGGGCACCCCCACATTTTAAGAATTCAAAATGTGTCATTCCCAATTTGAGGATGCGATGGAGAAAGCCTGGTAAGAAGGAAAAAAATAGATCTCTAACTAGATTGAAAAACAAGTATCAGCAAGGTCTTCCACAGCAGCCTTGTTGCACAGATCAAGGTCAGTACCCCCATTTATTATGATTATTAATTTTTTGCACATATATATTTTTATATATAACTAAACTAAAGTGTCATCCTCCAGGCTATGAACATTATGGCTGCTCTAGGGCAGGTCAAGTAGGAATCACATGACCTAGAGGCCCAAATCCAGCTTCAATTAATGGATACTAAGGTGGAAACTCAAATTACCCAACTCCAAAAAGATCTTGAGGCCTTTCAAATCGACCTTGTCACTACTAGATCCTTATATGAAGAACTTAAAAATGACTTGGAGGCAAGTAGAGGCACTACTTTAGCTCGAAAGTGTGAGAGAGACTATATTCAATTCGAGTTGGAGATGGCTCAGATAGAATTGGAGGTATCTAGCGCTGAGGCCAATTTAGCCCAGAAGGCTTTGGCCAAATTTGAAGAGCAGATGAAGGCGGAGCTTGAATCAGTTAGGGAAGAGGCTAGGAAGAACTAGAAGGTTGCAATTCGGACGGGTTAGAGGTTTGTTAGCCAGGGTTTTAATATTTGTGTTAAGAAACTAGCTAAGGTCCTCCCTGATTTTGACCCTTGACAACGTAGACATCCCTCTAAATGAGCTGGCTGAGGACGAAGAAGATGATTTCCCAGCCAATAAAAAGCCAACAGCCCTTTAGTCTCTTTCTTTTGTGAAGCTTGTATTTGTACAAGACTTTTGATTAATAAAAATCTATTAAATGAAAATTATCCCTTAGTCTTCTTAATTTTATATGCAAAATTTTCCTAAGCTTCTGATTGAAAAAACTTGTTGGGTCATATCTACCTATAACAAAGGATACTTGAGACCTGTTGTTCATTAAAATAGTTTTGAGCACATTGTTCCGAACTATAACACTTAAACAATTTTAATGTCTTATTTTAACCTTGACGTCTATTTTTATGTTTGTCATGCGAACCTAAAATACTTAAAATAATTTACAGTCTTTATTAGAGCCTTGACATTCATCTTAGGAATTTTGAGCTTGTCATGCCAACCTAAAATACTTAAAATAATTTTACGGTCTTATTAGAGCCATAACATCCATCTTTGGAATTTGAGCTTGTCGTGTCGACCTAAAATGCTTAAAAGATTTTAAGGTTTTATCAGATTCTTGACATCCATCTTAGGAATTTTAAGCTTGTCATGATGACCTAAAATAGTTAAACTATTTTAAGATCTTATAAAAACCTTGACACCCATCTTAGGGATTTTGAGCTCGTCATGCCGACCTAAATACTTAAATAATTTTAAGGTTTGTCGCCCAAAAAATCTTGCTTAAATAGTTTTATTAATAATACCTCCTCAAATGTTTGACATTCCATGGTCGAGGTATTGATTTTTCAAATATATCTTCTAGTTAATAGGTCATTGGCCTTGCTATTCTGATGACCTTGTAAGGTCCTTCCCAATTAGGTGAGAACGTCATGACCCCGACCTCTTTCATGTTCAGAAAAATGCTTCGTAAAACAATGTCTCCAAGGTGGAAACTTATTGGTTTTACTGTCTTGTTGTATAGCCTTGTAGTCCTTTGATGGTATGCTTCTAATCTCAAGCTTGTTCACTCCCATTTTCCTTCTACGAAGTCCAGGTGCTCTTTGATAAACTCGTCATTTCAAAGTGGGTCATAAAATTCCATCATTGGTTAAGAAATGTTGATCTCAAATAGGATCACTACTTCTATACCATATGCTAAAGAAAATGGGGTTTCCCCCTAGGCACCTGTCTCGTGGTTCTATAGGCCTACAATACTCCTACAAGCTTTTCTACCCATTTTCCTTTAGCTAATTCTATCATTTTCTTTAGTGCCTCAAGGATGATTCTAATTGTCACCTCAGCCTACCCATTAGTTTGGGGAAGTGCCGGGGTGGAGAAGTAGTGGTTTGTATGGAGATCAACATAAAACTTGGTAAAAATATTTCTTTCAAATTGTGTGTCATTGTCTATGATCAATACCTGTGGAATGCCATAATGCCATACCTACACACTATGTTTCTCTAGGTGAAGCTTTGTACCTCAGATTATGTTATCCTACTAAGCGGCTCTACCTACTTAGTGAAGTAATCAATGGCCACCATGAGGACTTTTTTGTTATTAACCACAACATGATGAAGACCTATTGTATCTATTCCCTATTGGGCAAAAAGCTAAGGGTTGGAGATCAAAATCAGTCCTAGAGAGGCTGGTGCTGGTAATGGGTGAACCTTTAGCATTTATTACATTTCCTTACATACTCATTGGCTTATTTTTGAATGCTCGACCAATAACACCCTAGAGAGAGAGAGCTCAGATATCCAAAGATCGTCCTCTATTATAATTTCCATATCTTCATGTATCTCCATCAAGACATACTAGGCTTCCTCCGAGGCGAAGCACAACAAAAGGCGCTGATCTAATTCTGATCCTTCTGTCTTGAATCTTGTCGATTGGTAAGGTCCCATCCTATAGATACTAGATTATCATGGTCATCTGATTTGGGTCCACATCCTAAGCTTGGAGGAGTTCTTCGACTTGGGTTATGTTGGGACCTTTTTGGAATCTCACTTTCGCGCTTGTCTCAAGCTGATCCCTAGGTGTGGTTATTAAATTTTCTAAGGAGTCATCTCGGATGTTTTCTGTCCGACCAATTTTCTCAAAAGTGGACTTCTTAAATAAGGACATGAGTTGAGTTGCCAGGTCTACATACTTCTGCATTTAGTTATCTCTAAGTGCAAAGTCCATGAGACTTGATTCATGACCAATTGAGAGTTTGAGAAAGACCTGATGCATTGTACTCCACATTCCTTTTCCATTCTCATCCTCAAAATCAAAGCCTCGTATTCTGCCTTTTTCATGCTCTTTTGAGCTATGTAAATGGTTTGAATTCTAAACCAAGTTTGCTTAAAAACCTATTTTTCATAGTTTTGGGTCTTTTAGTTCCTAGGGTTTTCAAGCTTCAAAATTTACCATTTTCCTTCTATTTTCATCCCCTAGTAATTTAAAACACATACATGCATGATTTAGGCCATAAGTAAGCTTGTAGATGAAATTTTTCTAGAGAGAGAAAATCTTACCTCTTTCTCTCTCTTCAGTTTCCTCCTCCCTCTGCTACTTTTCTCTCCTCCTCTTGCTTTTACTTCTTCACTTCCTCACACACGACCCTTTTTTGTTTAAAACATGTTGCCACAACTCACTTAAATGGGTTGAAATTTGGCTGCCTATATATACCTACCCACCAACTCTTAACTGCTGCCTAAGGAAGCTTCAAGAATTCTACCTACTCCCGTCCGCTTGTGCTGCCATTTATATATACGTATATATTGTGCTGCTATATATATATTGTGCTGCCATATATCCATATATATATATATATATATATTTAATTATTTACATGTATTTTATACATATATACATTACACACATACACATAATACCGTATATATATACGTATCTTGCACGTATGTTCATTATATACATATACATAATATCGTACACATATATATACGTATCTTGCACGTATATACATTACATACATATACATAATACTGTACGCATATATATACATATCTTGCACGTATATACATTACACACATAGATAATACCGTATACATGTACTTGTATATGTATATATATATATATATATATATTAATTCACTGGTATTTATAATTTAACTCACATGTATATATGACGGCGTATTTTTTCGGCATCCATTACCGTATGTGTTTTTCACACGTATGTTGGTCGAATTAGATACATCGGGAATTTAGGAAAATTTTAATTTAAACTCTGAATTTTTTTAATTGTACTAGTTTGGGTTGTCGTAATTCATGTATATTGGATTATATAAGTCGAAAATATCGAGGCATTTTATTTACTTCAGATTTTCAGGGTATTACATATAGAGCTTGGTTAAGCTTTGATAATGGCAACTGTAAGTTGCCTCGTTCTAGCTCATTTTTTTACTAAATTATGCACGATTTGTTCTATTATGATCTTTAGGATATGGGCTTTGTTTTTTGTTCAAAATTTTAAGCTTTGGGACTGATTTGGATAGGTTCAAATTTGAACCCGTCACTGTGTATCTCAATGATCCTAGGGTAGTTTCTCCTAATTTTTGTGGTTTTATGAACCTTGTC
The DNA here is from genome assembly GCA_008638375.1 of Nyssa sinensis. Classification (NCBI taxonomy): domain Eukaryota; kingdom Viridiplantae; phylum Streptophyta; class Magnoliopsida; order Cornales; family Nyssaceae; genus Nyssa; species Nyssa sinensis. The sequence continues at coordinate 23,106,043 of CM018041.1, read as the reverse complement.
ACCTCTAGTTTAAGTTTCGATCATGAAAAACTGATTTGGTTCAAGTTGAATCAGACCCACTTTTAGAGCTATGTTAATGGCTTCTTTAGTTTGTTCCCATGATTCTAGGGTTCCCTCAACCCTTGAACTTCCTATGATTTTTCTAAAACTACATAGAGACTGAAATAATGAGGAGGGGTGAGGAAATTACTTATTAACTACTTGGGTTAGATTTTTCTCTTTAGCCTTCTCGCAGCTCTTCCCTCTTCATTTTATGTCTCCACCCCCCGTCTCTCTCACTTTCACCTGGTGATTGCTTATGAACTTTGTAGTACGTATATACATAAATATACTGTCGCCAAGTGAGGCTTCCATTGGAAGCTCTCTCTCTCTCTCTCTCTCTCTCTCTCTACCTCCCATGAACTCTAATCAACTTCCTCCTCAAGGTCGGCAACCACAATTGTAGGGTTGCTCCTGCCACTCTCCCATGTGTTGCCCTAGGTTGAGGCGATTCCAAGCCCTCACCCCATTGGTTCTCTTTTCCCACACACTTTCACACGCGCACACACACACATGCACACATTCCCTAATTCATACACACACACACACGATGTGAGTGTATGTGCATATCCATACAACTGTATATATATACTTATTACTAATTTCTCCTCAATATGTATATATATATATATGTATCTATACATATACTCATATATATACATATATGTACCCATTTATACACACACTAATACACACTTAGTGTGTGTGCTCTCATTGCCTAGATCATGTGCTAAGCACATGGCAAATGTAAAATAATTTTTGCTTATTTTTATATAATTTCTCTTAATTTCTCATAATTATTTTCATGTATTTTCACACCTGTATATACACTTAAGTGTGTGCATTTAGGTCCCAAGTGTCGTGTGTAGGTCATATGACTTTTATAATATTTATATATATTTCTATTATTTTTCTTATAATTTTTATATTTATTTTGTATTTTCTTCTATTTTTTATAATTATTAAATAAATTATTTTATTAATAATTATCAATATTTGATGTAATATTTTGCCTTATTCTTAGTGATGTATTGATCACTTAACTGCTAGTCTCATTAATCTTGGCTAGGTTAAGTTGACCTTGGTTAGTTTGATTTTGACCCTATTTTGGATTATGGCCTTAACTAGGGTTATGGCTCTAATCAGGGTTATGATTTACTGTTAGGTTGTGTTAGTTTCTAATCCTAATTTAGGTCATGTTATTACTTAGTGGACAAAGAATTTGAAAAGATCTTTTATTGATAAAATTTTTGACACATTGTCCTAAATTGTCTATTTTTACTAGTGTGTTACAATGTGTTGTTTTTCTTATAAATAAAATTGAGTCTTTATGATAGGGAAAGAGATTAAATTGACACTCATCATTTGGAGTTATGTTTGATGTACAAAACCGTGTTTTAAAAATTGATAATAAACAAATTGTGTTTGCCTTAAAGATAAATTTCTCAAATTTTTCCGTCCTAGAAATATTCTTTCTTGATATATATTTTTTAGTTATGTATTTTTTTTCTATTTAATTTATTATTTTTTATTGTCAAAAAGCAGAAAATTTGCACGGGAGATTGGCAGAGCCGCAAAGGTACGAGAAAATGGAGGAAAATTTGCACGGGAGAGTAGGAAAGCCGCAAAGGTAAAGTCGTTAATAGAGTTACAGCGAGGGACAGAGAGCAAGCGCGCCACATCAATTTTTGTTGTTGTGGGACGCGGCTGTGTTTTGTGAGTGTCTTAGAAAGGAGGCAGAGAGAGTAGCGCATAGGCAGAATGCTAAACCTGCGAAACTCTCCAGCAGTGCTTTGCGGCCACCGTATCGATTTCGTTCCAGGTTTAGCTTTCAATTCTCAGCGAAGCACCGTATTAGGGTTTCCAATGGATCGCAACTTCCACATCCCTTCTTCCTCTTCTTCATTGACGCCGAAACAGCATACTCCTGTCTTGCCTTGTCGAGCATCCCTCGAAGTTCACGACACTTCACATAGGTAACTTATGTACATATATACGCTAGTTTCGATTTATGTATGCTATTAGTTATCTGTGGGCATGTTCATGACCTTCAAATTTAAACAATTCTTGTAGCCTCCCACTGCACTGTTTAACTTTAATATTTAATTTAGAACAATAGACCCTAATACTTGTTTCACAGCAACGTTTGTTTGATATTTCAGAGGAGTTCTGAGTAATTCTAAATAATGTGTTTATAGGAAGGATGATTTGCCAACACATGGGCTGTCCGAAACGGTTGTGGGTGTTTTGGGAGGAGGACAACTGGGTCGTATGCTTTGTCAAGCTGCGTCCCAAATGGCTATCAAGGTGATTGTTTTGGACCCAATGGAGAACTGCCCAGCAAGTGCACTGTCTCATTATCATATGGTTGGAAGCTATGATGATAGTGCCATGGTTGAAGAATTTGCGAAAAGGTTGGCTTTTGAATGGCATTGTTGACGCGGATTAAGTTTATGCATTTATATTTCTTTCACTTATCTTGCTTCTAATGCTTTAGTATTATTTTATTGAAGTGGCGTTTTTTGAGCTAATTTGAATTCCGGTAGTTAGGTGTGGAGTGTTGACGGTTGAAATTGAGCATGTTGATGTTGCTACCATGGAGAAGCTTGAACAGCTAGGGGTTGATTGCCAACCTAAGGCCTCTACTATCCGAATTATCCAGGTATTTATTTATTAATTTATTTTTGTAATCTATGGATTGCCAATGCAAGGCCTCTACTATCCTAGTTAACCAGGTTTTATTTATTTATTTATTTATCTATCTTTGTAATCTAAGTCAAAGTTGAGTACAATTCTGCAATATGTGCCATTTGTTGCTGGTACTCATACAACAATGAGAAAGCATCTGTAATCATTTTCCCAAGCATTCAACTTTGACTTCCCAATGAAGTGTTTTTGGTTCTGAATATACTCACAAGAACATCTTTGTGGACATTTGGCGCAACCACGAAAATCCATCCTCCTCTGGATCCAAGGGCCATCTTTTTAGCGGTTTTCATTGAAGATATCATTTTCTTAAGTATATATGACATCTTCAATGAAAAATATGTTTTCTGGTTTCAGGCACATACACTTTTTCCATGTTACTCAAGTACATTGGGCCCAAGCGAGGCACATATTTTTTATATGTATTTTAGTTTTACCTTTTGCTTCATTTTTATATTTTTATGAATTTAGTTCAGTATCTTTATTTCTTCTTATGGGAAACTGAACTCTGTTGGAAAGAAAGAAGATGCAAGGGTAGATAAGAGGAGTTCCTCTGAAAAAAAATCATTAAGATTGAAAAATATGAGCTCTAATTTGCTTTGCTACTTAATAGATTTGTAATTGTAATTGTAATTTTACAAGGCCATGTTGTGATGCCTATTTTTGCTGTGGAATTGTGAGGCCTTTTATATAAAATGGCACCATTGAGTCAAATAATTTAGGTTGTGTGCACTTGCCATTTATTTGGAATTGTCAACATGAAGTGTTTGATTCAGGATTATCTCTTTACTCCTGTGAGGGGACAATGATTTAGTTTATATTTATCTGTGTGGAATAGCTGATGAGTGGCCACATTCAGAGAAATGCCCTTGTTTCTGCGTTTTCGAAATCCTTGGAAATCTATAATTGCCTTCCCTAGGCTAAATGGCAGTATTAAGAGTAAAAAAAAAAAATCCACTGCTCTCTGCAGTAAACATGCTCGTGGCATTTCTGTATTTTCATCTTTTTCTTCAGCCTTATTCCGAAAGATTCTAGTTGTACTCTCTTTGTAATTTTGTGAATTTACCTTGGTGTTGGAACTGAACATGACTCTTTTTCCCACTGAATCTTGGCTTATACATTTTTAATAAATTTTCATAAAAATAATCTCAGTTTATAAGTTTTTAAGTTATAAGTGGATAGTGAACTCCTCATCTGAATTGTAGTCCTTTATAGTTTGGAATTCCTTTATCTATATGTTGATCCAACTACCATTAAGATTCCCCACATAGTAAAATTTTACTTGAAACCTATAAGTATCAGTAGAATGTTTCATTTGGAACTTGGTCTCGTTAATGAATCATACTTTTTTTAACCCAGGAAAAACAGAGTTGGGTGGTTAATTTTTGGAGTGAAATGAGAAAATATATGGTCCTTGGCTTAACAAAGTACATTTGAAGTATTTAAATTTGTGGTGATGAAAAGGCGAGAGCTTCAAGAACATTGCTGGGAGCAATCTCTCAAACAAAGGATTATAAGAACTAAGATTAAGAGCTATTGGCACCTGCCCTCAATTTTAAAATTTGAAATTAAATATGTATTTGAGTTTCCTATTAAATATGTATTTATTTACTTCTAATAAATTATTTAGAAATGATTTTTAGTTTCTTATTTCCTCATTCGGTAAAGTTTTTAACTATTCTTTTTGTAGTTATTTTAGTCATAGTTATTAGAACCGGACCGAATCGGCCGGTTCAACCGGTTGAACTGGGAACTGGACATTACATCTGTTCGATTCTATTAATATACCGGTTTTGCTAAAGAACTGGAAAAAAATCGGTTGAACCAGGCGGTTTTGTAAAAAACCGAATGAACCGGCCGATTTTTTTAAAAAACCGGTTGAACCACATTTTATCTTTTTATTACCTACAACTTTTTCTTTCTCACAAAACTTCTTATATTTAATGATTAAATAATGAAATTTAGTATAAAATAAGATATTGTTGCATGTATTTTTGTTATATATACAAATATATTAAACTTATACATTCAGATAATTTCAATAATTATGTTTATATTTTGTTATCTATCGCTAGATAATAAAAAATATATATTTTTCTTGTTATTTTCTTAATTTTTAAAATATTTATTAATATTTTAATATATTAATTATAAAACCAGTTGAACCAGTGAACCGTAAACCGGTCCCTTCACCAGTTCATCGTCCGGTGCGGTTTTGATAACTATGATTTTGGTTTATCCATTACTGTTCTTGATTTTCACTTTCCCTGATTCCTTTTCTGATAATACTTATCACTTTTGAATGAATAGATATATTATTATCTTTTTTATTCCATAGGATCTTACAATTTTTAATTCGATCCAAAAGAAACCTTATTAATTGATTTTTTTATCAGTAAAAATCCATATTAATTGATCAAGAATCTCAGTGTTGACAACCTTGTTGTTGACATTGAGAAATCCATTTAAATGAATACAGCTAGAAATATGCTAAAGGTGGTTCCTTTTTTAATGTATATCTTATGATGAAATAGATATATTGATATTCTAAGTTGTTCTTTTGTTTTCCTTAAAGTTAATCATGAATTCTCATTATGAAATTTATCAGTTTGAACTTGTATTTCCTCTACAGGATAAATATCTTCAAAAGGTTCATTTTTCTCGACATTCGATTCCACTTCCTGATTTTTTGCAGGTTAGTCAGCAAGGATTTGACATGATTTAGTGTTAATTTTGCTTTTCCCTGAACACATTCGTTGAGGGTATTATAGTGCTGATAATAAAATATGTGTCAATACAGATAGATAATCTTGAAAGTGCTAAGAGAGCTGGTGACCTATTTGGCTATCCTCTTATGATAAAGAGCAGAAGGCTGGCTTATGATGGTCGTGGAAATGCTGTTGCTAAGAGTGAAGCGGAGCTTTCTTCTGCAGTAAATGGTAAGAAGTTCGTTATTCATCAACTAATCGAAATGTATTAGCTTCTCCTTCTGTTTGTTATTAAGCCCATACCCCCATCTTGAATTGGAAGCTTAAGCTATGCACCCAATGAATCTTATTTTTACCTTCTCTAGCCCCCTAAAAAAAGTCCCTTTACAGTTTGTCCAACCTCATCTCCATCTCCATAGGCATAGGATAAAAGGACATAAAATAAGTTGGTTGACTCACAAAAGTGCTCTTAATCAAATTTCTCTTCCCTCCTTTTAACAAATACTGATGCTTCCACTCTACCAATCTCTTCTGAAACCTCTTAGTCCTAAATAGCCTTCAATTTTGAAGAAGCTTGAATGGAAAACTCAAGTAGACCAAAGGAAAGTTGCCAATATGACACCCAAATTCCAGGCTAGAGACCTTCAATATCTGCCACCTCCCCCACAGGAATAAGTTCACTTTTATTCAAGTTTACTCTCAGGCCTGAAATCACCTCAAAGCGTAACAACACTCCTTGAAAATCTCAATTGCCTCTTCTCTGTTCTACAAATGATAACCGTGTCATCCAAAAACAAGAGATGAGCAATCTCTAGACTTTTTCCCACCATATTCACCACACCAAAGCCCCTGTGGAGTCCTCCCTTCACTACTCTAGCCATCATTCTACTCAAAGCCTCAATGATCATAACAAAATGAAATGGAGAGAGTGGATCTCCCTGTATCAACCCTCTAGAACTCTTAAAGAAACCAGCCGAGGAGCCATCCACCAAAATTGAGAAGGATACTAAAGAGGTACGCCTTTCCATCCACCCACAAGGCCACGACATCTATCACCAAAACCCAACTTGTTAACCATGAACAAAAGAAAACCCCAATCTACATGGTTATAAGCTTTTTCAATTTCCAATTTACAAACCAACCCATCAGCAAAACTCTTCTACCTTTCATCAATGCACTCATTGACGATTAAAACATCTAGGATCTGTGTTCTCCCCACCAAAACAATTTGACTGTCCAAACTTATGTCAGCCAAAACATTCGGCATCCAAATGGATAAAACTTTAGCTAACAGTTTATACATCCCTCTCATCAAACTAAGGGGCCTAAAGTCCCTAAAGTTCTTTGCACCCTTCTTTTTTGGAATCAAGGCAATGAATGTATCGTTCAAGCTTCTCTCAAAGTTGCCAAACTCATGGAAATAATGAGACACTGCCATCATGTCCCTGGCACCACCGACCGACAACGTAAAAGAAGCCACGGCGAACCCATCTTGACTCGGTGCCTTATCTCTTTCACATGACTGCAAAGGATCTACCAGAGAAAGGCCTCTCCAAATCCAACCTTGCCTTTTCCCCCATAGAACTGAATTCCATGCCTTCTAAATCTGGCCTATATTCACAAGATTCCAAATACAACCAGTCATAAAAGGAAGTTATGCCTTGCTTCACCTCTTCTTCATCCACCGAACCTGAATGTCAATATTCACTGAATTTATGTTCATTATTCTATGAGCATTGGCTAATTGATGGCAGAATCTTGTGTTCTTATCCCCCTATTTTAACCAAAAAGCTCTGGACTTTTGCCACCAACTAATCTCTTCTGCCTTTAGAAGCCTCCTTAACTCTCCTTTTAAACCTTCCCTACTAGATCTCTCTTCTTCTGTAAGAGAAGAAAGCTTCTCCTTAGCATCAATCTCTTTTATTTCTTGCAAAATCCTCGCCTTCTTCACTCTTAGATTGCCAAACACCTCTTTGTTCCAAGATTTCAAATCCTTCTTCAATAGCTTTAATTTCGTAGCCGTGACATAAGTTGGGGTACCCCTTACATGATAGCCTTGTCACCAACCTTTGACTATAATCTTAAATCCTAGTTCCTTAAGCCACATGTTCTCAAACCTAAAGGGACTTCTACCCCTTTTCACCCCTCCACAATCAAGCAATGAAGGAACGTGGTCTAAAATTGACCTTGGCAAACAAACTTAAAAAACACTCAGAAATTGTTCCTACCATTCCAAAGAAACCAAGAATCTATCCAATCTAGACATGGATGGCACCTCCTTTCTACTTGACCAAGCCAATCTCCCCCTTCTAACGGTAAATCAATTAAATCCACACCATTAATGAAGTCCGAAGAACACTCCGTTGCTCTTGTCAACCTTCCATCTCCAAATTTTTCAGTCAGATATCTAACAATGTTAAAGTCTCCACTAATACACTAGTGGGCATGACTTCTTATCCTGATCTGGTTTAGTTCCTCCCTAAATCTGAATCTGTCTCTTTCATCTTTCAGCCCATACACTCCTGAGACGGTCTATTCCACATTATCCGCCCGCAGCTTAAAGTTGCAGGCGATTGAAAACTGCCCCGTCCAATACTCTATGCAACCTAGCACCTGCCTACTGCATCCAAAGCTCTCCAGCCCACTCACCTGCTACTCCAGATACTTCTCACCGGCTGCTGGGATATATATGCTCTATCTTGGTTTCCTGAAGACAAACCACTGAAGCTCAGACTGAATGTTTATCCATGTCATTCATTCCTCTCACGTTCCAGGTTAAAAGTTGCAGATTCATCGAACTGTAAGTCTCAAAGGCCCCTCCTCCCTACCACTGACCCCATCTCCCCATCTCCTTTCGAAATAGTTAACTGAAGATTTTAGATTCTTCAGTTCCCTTTTTAGTTTCCTAGCTGAATGGTGCCCTGATTATTCCCTCCACCCACCTCCCTGTCAACCTCTGCTATGAAGACGGTTCTGTGTTCCTCTCCATATTCCACCTCTACCTTCAGGAAATTCCCTTCCACATTTCACCCTTAAGCCCTGTTTCTGCCATAAAGGGATTTCCAAAACCCCATTAAGCCATGCTTGGTAGAGGCTTCCTCTAGAGTTCAACAACATCAGTCCCCCTCTCGCCACCCTCAGCCATCGAACGACTGTCGAACCTCGTTCAGTTATCTGAATCTCATGATCCGACTCCTGCCGATCTCTTCAATCTCGTATGATTTCCCTCCTGTCTGAGGGAATGGCATCTCATTCCCCATCGTCATCATCAAAGTCGAGCTCTTATATCTCTCAACTGATAAGTGATAACAAAGCAATGCATCCTGATCCAGTTGCAGTTATGGCTTGCCTGCTTCCTGGTCCTTGTTGGGAAAGTAGGAAAAGATCACAGACAACTTTCTTGCACCTAGCAGTTTCGCCTTCTTACATGGTCAGATATTGTGCAACATTTGATGACCTTTAAGATATTTTAATCTTTATTCTTATTTCAAAAATTAGTATTATAAAAGGTGTTTGTGTGTGTGTGAGAGAGAGAGAGAGAGGTAACAACATATCTGCCCCTCCCATGTTTGGTTATAATATGCTTTGAAATCTCAGCATGTCTACCACTGTTCCTGGTATCTACGTTCCGTCTGTCAATTTATTTAAATTTCTAGATGAACTATTCTTATTTCATGCTGTTTTTGACTGCTGTTGACATTTCAGAAATGTTTGAGCTTTGTGCTTTACTGAACTGGTTTTATGATGTCTTGGCCAAAAATTAGGGTGGAGACTGTTGGGAAAGAGAGGGGAAAGGAGGGAGTGTATTAACAACATATTCACATTATTCTCCTTGGGTTGTTGAGAATTAACATTCTCCCTATAAAACAAAGTAGATAAGATATCCCTTTTTTTTTTATGTAAAAAAAGGAGGATTTTGTTTGAGACTCTTGTATAACATACATGGGTTATTCACACACCAGTTTCATGTCGTGTGCACCAGTGGATGGGTTCACTTAGAATTTGGATGGTAGTTTATGCCAAAAATTCACATGTTTTGATTATTTATTTCCCATTTGATTTCAAGATTTTCTCATGCTTCTCAAGAAAATGACCGTGGTTCTAAGGAAAGAAGTGAAATTAATAATTATCTGATTATCCTCCTATTTACCATGTTCTCACTGTCATTTAAAATTTTTCTAGAGTACTAACTTTTGGTCTCAAAGTCATTTGTGTGATAAGAATTTGAACACTCAATTTAAGAGGTTCAACCACCCCTGGGCCCTGATCAGCTGTTTTATTTTTCCCTTTTTCTTATGAAACAAAAGGAGAGTCTTGTGTCGAGACTTGAGATGTGGGTAATTAAGTTTAAGCCGCGACATGAATAGTTAAAGGAATTTGACCAATTACTATAATGCACACCAGGGGTGATCTATGGCGAAATCACTAGAATAAAATTTTTATTTTATTTTATTTTTTTGGTAAGTACTGGAATAAGATAATTATGGACATTTTTTAGTCATAATGTATTTAGACTCTAAAAACCGATAATAAATGAATGTCAGTTTGAAACTGTCAATATATCTTTCTTAAAAAAGAAATAAAATTATCAATAAATCTTTAACAATCACCATTGAGAATGTTTGCTTAATAAGCTGTTAATTTTGCATTCTAATTGTCTATATACCTCTTCAATTATCTTTCATAAAATTTCTCATTTTAAATATTTTTTTTTTTCAAATTGTATTTCCTTTTTCCTTTTTTCTCAATGAACGTGGACATCAATGCGTCTGTTTGTTTTTCATTTGTGTAAGCATTTGTGGTTCTCTCTGCATAGTAAAGCTGCTTAGTTTTAGGGGTTCAATACTCGAGAAAGAGCCCCTTTTCTTTGCCCTCTTGTATGGGCTGACTCCCTTTTTTTTTTAATTTCTTAATGAAATGTTTGCCTAACAAAAAGAAGAGAAAAAGATGAAAGAAAGAAGGAAAGAATAGTTTTCTAATAGGATCTACATTGGAAAATTCTCTCTTATATGGTGTAGAGGACTAAATTGCAATTTCCTTAATGGTAGATATTTAATTTGGGGTTAATGGCTTTCATATGGCCTATTTACTTGTATATAGTGTGTTGTTTGCTATATAATTTTCTCTTGAGAATGGAGTGATTTGAGTTATTTCTCCTGGTCTCTGGATTTCTTTAGGAAAGATAGAGTAAGGTGGTTAGAGTTCTTGTTTTCATTTTGTTCTTTGAGGATAGTTGCAACTTTGTAGACTTTTACTTTCTAATGCAAATTTTTTTATAAGTGAAGGTAGACATATGAGTCGTACTGTGTTTTCTAGTTCTTATTAGTTTGCATTAATCAAATTTTCAGTTAGATCCCCCCCCCCCCCCCCCCCAAAAAAAAAAAAAGGGAAAAAAAGAAGGCTTTAATGTTTGGTCTCTGATTTGTAAGTTCATTACTCTCTGCAGCTCTTGGAGGATATGATCGTGGTTTGTATGTTGAGAAATGGGCTCCATTTGTAAAGGTTAACATCCATTGTATGCAATTGACCCATTTATTTTCTTGTTTATTTATTCTTTTTAAACAAACCTGATCCTACTAGCAACACTTTTCGTTTCTTTGTTTGTTTGTTCATATGCAAGGGCCAGATGATGACTTGGCCTTCTTTCCCATTTGATTTAGGAGCTGGCTGTCATTGTGGCTAGAGGAAGAGATGATTCTATCTTGTGCTATCCTGTTGTTGAAACTATTCACAGGTAAGATGTTAGCCCCAGTACTTACAGTCTGTTGGTGCTGTTTTCCTTGAATGGTGTATATTTCAAACATAGTTAATACTATGTTAAATACTTTCTTCTTGAACCTCTTATTTTAGTAAAATTCTATCCATTTACATGTTTATGAGGATATAGGGAAAACATTTGTCACATTGTTAAGGCACCTGCTAATGTGCCATGGAAGATCAGGAAACTTGCAACTGATGTTGCATGCAAGGCTGTTAGTTCATTAGAAGGTGCTGGTGTGTTTGCAGTGGAATTGTTTGTGACAGAGGGTGGTCAGGTTGTCTGATGCTTCCGTCATCTATTTTTAATTTTTTTGGGGCAGCTTTTGCTTCTTCTGACTATTCATGCTTCATGTGTTCACTTCTCCACAGATTTTATTAAATGAAGTAGCTCCTAGACCTCACAACAGTGGGCATCACACAATTGAATCGTGCTTCACATCACAATTTGAACAACATTTGCGGGCAGTTGTTGGTCTTCCACTTGGTGGTACATCAATGAAAACTCCATCTGCTCTGATGTACAACATACTGGGTGAAGATGAGGTGAAATTCTTTTCTTTTTATATCTTCTTCCATTTTGCAATCTTTATTAGAAAACAAATGCCCAGCGTTGTTGCATAATTAATACATTATTACTGAAGGCTTCTTGTTTCTAAAGCCTAAAATTTGAGAATGGAAGAGAGGGAAAAAAGGAGTTCTAACACCAATAGGAAATTCACATCTTAATAGTTGGTGTAATGGCCACAATTGACTGTTAGGCTCTGAATGGGCTTAGCTCCACATAATTGATCTGTAATGTTACCATGGGGAGCAGTTTCAGTTATGGAGTGGCCTACACTGTATGTTAGCTGTTATTTGATACCATGCTTCGTGATTTGGTTGGATGATCTCCAGTCCCTCCTTCAATTCATATGATCATGTTTATGCAATCACTTTAACTAAGAATTGTAATATCCTAGGGTGTTCTCTTCGTTTAATCGTATTAATAGAACTCTTTCTTTTTTTGGTCAATAAATAATTGTATAAAGAGAGGAAAAGAATGTACAAAGCAAGGGCAACCCTTAAAACAAGAACAAGCAACTTGCCAGCTTAGGCAGGACAAAACCCAAAGAAACAAACAAAGCAAAGCACCAGGATGGGAGCTCTTCTCCCAGATTAACCCCCATCCACCAGCTTCAGAACACTACCCAAAAAAAAAGGAATGCGCTAACAAAACAAGACAACATCACAACCCCCAATTCTCCTACATCCTAAGGTTGATGGAATTAGCAGGGAAGCCTTGTATATTCATCAGCCTACCTCTGACCATGCTTGTCGCCTCTCTGAAAAGCTGGTTGATATACCAAAACTCATCTGAGAAGGCTCTCCTTTTTCTTTCCATCCACACAGTATAAACAGACACATCTAAATAGAGCTTGGCCAGAAGGTGCTTCAAACTTTTTCCCTTGTAACCTTCACTGCCCACTCAATCATTTGTTGCCAAGAAACAGAAGGCCCCACGAGATCACACTTGTGCATCAATCTAGTCCAAAGCTGGCAGGAAAATGAACATGCAAAAACAAATGATTATGATCCTCAACTTCCCCCCCCCCCCCCCAAAAAAAAAAAAAAAAACATAGCCAACATCTCATAACTGAACTGGTGCTGTAACAGAGGACTCTATCTGGAGTCTGTCTATACCTTGGGAGCGAGTTCGAATACCACACAAGTTTCCACCAAATCACCTTCTGCTTCCTAGAGTGAAACTCGTTCCAAGCTTAATGAAAGTAAGCCATTAGAAGCTGGTTTCCATCCAGTAGTATCCTCTGGCTCAAAATGGGGAGTAGGAATAGGAGGGATAATAGAAAGCAGAGAAATAGGGCGAGAAGAATTAATTCCCATACACCTTCGCTAGCCTATTGTGGATTATAGCACTAACGGTGGCATCCTTAGGCAGCCCTGACTCAGCAATAATGGAAGGCCCCAATATATCAACAATAGCCCCATCCGGAAGCCAAGGATCTAACCATAGCGATGCGCTACGACCATTACCCCCCACAACAGCCATTAAGGGCTTGACCACTTCGCGAAGCTTAAGAAGTTTCCTCCATGTCCACGAACTATTTTGCGGGCACTTGACATTCCAGAAATTCCTTCCCTTAAAGGTGGTTCTTTCTCACCCATTTCACCTTAAGGAGAAAAGGAATCATGGAGGCACAAGTTCCACACTAATTGAGCACCCACAACCTTATTCCAGTCATCCACACACTTAATACCCAACCCCCCTTCCTCTTTTTGGTGAGCAACACTCTCTCAAGCAACTTCTGCACCTGTAGTCTTCAAAGAAGTCCCTTTCCACAAAAAGCACGCATGCATTGCTCCAGCTGTTTCACTACCTTCTTCTGCAAAATGAAAAAAAAAAACGCATCCAGTAGATTTGAAGACCTTCAATGAACAGCATATAAGAGGAAGTTATGACCTTCAATGAACCCCAATTCCTCGACCAATGCTTGCTTAAGCTGTGGATCAATTCCCGTGAGGAAAATATTACTTTTTGAAGCATTAGGAACCAAACCTGCATAATTAGCAAAACAAGCAACAGAATTTGTTAAAACAGAAATAGATTGTCTATCACCATGGCAGAATAACATCCAGTCACTAGCGAAGCACAAATGGATATGCCCTACATCTCCAATGGAACTTAAACTTAGAGATTTGAAACTATTTTTTTTTTCTTAACAATCATGGAAAAAAACCTCCATAACAATAACAAACAAGCAAGGAGATATCGGGTCCCCCTGTCGAAGACCCTTAGCTCCTCTAAAAAAACACTCCAATTCGCCATTAATAGAAATAGAATAACTTTGTGTTGACATACAAGCCTTAATCCACTCGACAAAGAGACAAGGAAATCTCATCAACTCCAAAGTGTCCCACAAAAATTTCCCTGAACATAATCTTATGCTTGCCTTAAATCAACCTTTGTAGCACACCGCAGAGAGCTTGTGTTTCTATGGTAGTTGCGCATGAGTTCCTGAGCAATAAGAATGTTATCCCCGATGAAGTGACTTGGAACAAAAGTCGATTGAGTCATATCGATAAGACTTGGAAGGATAACTTTAAATCTATTCACTAGCAGCTTTGTTATGCACTTGTACACCAAATTGCAATAAGATATAGGTTGAAAACCAGTGAGCATCGAAGGATTTTGAACCTTTGGGATCAAAGTAAATGCTGTAGCATTCAGTTCCTTAAGTAAGGAATGAGCTTTCTAAAATTCCTTCACCGCAACAACCACATCACCCCCCACAATATTCCAAATTGAAAGAAATAACCATTGAACCCATTTGGACCGGGAGCCTTATTAGGATTCATGCTAAGTAGAGCTCCTTTTATCTCCTCCACTGAGATACGATGGATAAGGGATTCAGCTTGCTCATTCGAGATGGACCTGTTAACAAAATCATGTAAGCTCTATTTACCAGGATGCTAGGTATCATGCTAAACACCTAGTAACTTATGATAATAATCCACAATTGCTTTCGTGGGATATGTTGGTGCTCATTGTCTTTGGGATCATTTGTCTCTAACTGGGGAGTTCCTACTCTTGTCTCCCCATTCTCACTAGTCTGATCCTTTCCTTCCACAACTCTTTCACCATTGTAGTGCCCAAACTTCCTACATATTGTGCACATAGGTGGAAAACCTTGATACTCTACTACAAGCTCCACCTTTTGACAATCATTCACTTAAACATCGAAGAAATCAGGATGATTGTCCTTTGCACCAATTTCAACACAAACCTGCAGGAAATTGATGCGGGTAGCATCTTCTGTGTGCACATCCACACAGATTGGTTACTAGCATTTCTAAGTCCATGTGTTTAAATTGTGGTTGTGGGATACATTGTGGTTGCAATGTAACGATATTAGCCTGATAATGGGAACCGGTAACTGCTACCTTAAATTCTTTCCAGTCACTAACAAACTCCTTAAAAGTCACCAGTATGCTTGTCTTAACGTCACTCATATTAGTAATAGAACTATATAGTAAACTAGCCATTACTAAGACTATTCTAAAATATAAAATAGCAATAAAATAATATTAAAAAATTATTTATCAAAAAAATAATATTAAAAAAATTAGTTGATTACTTAATGTGATTATTGTAGGTAATTGGTTTACCTAGAGCATAACTTGCCACGTGGTGGTCCAATAAGTTGACAACTCAACATAAAGCATAATCTGGATTCCAGGTCACCAATCCAAATCTCTACACGTAGCTTAGCCCTGAGTTGACACGTGCCAATAAGCCTTCACTAGCAGGGTCTCACCTATTGGTTGACTCACTATTGGTTGCCTATGCCTGGTCGACCTACTCTTAGTTCCTAGACTTAGCGTCGTAATACAAAGCCTAGGTTTGGTTGAGCCAATCATGGTTCCCAAACTTTGTTAAGTTTCTCAGATTTGAGAAAATTCCCTTCGAGGAATTCTTGCCCTTCCATCTCATGATTGCCCAAAAGACTTGGGGGCAGGTCTTTGGGCGACTCCTAGAGTTTGGCGCGCGATTATGGTGCAGAAAAATGCTAGAGACCCACTCAACAGGATATTCAAGCTTTTGTAGCATGGAGGCTAAAGTATTAGGTTATTTCAAGGTGTTTATCTCATCACCTATGCACGGAATAGCTGGGACCTTCTAGAATAGAGAGATTTTACCAAGATCCCTTGAATCTTCTATCACCTTCTACTACTTTCTACTATACGTTTCTAACTAACTTCTTTTCTGGACTGTAGTTATCCATGTGCTCAGTTTGTTACTGATGACATCATCCTTAACTACCTTACATGTTGGGACTGCTATAAATAACTCTTTCACGCCATTGTAAACAGTAATGCTACTAAGACCCCTGACACTTTACTCTCTGCAGTATTCATACCCTAACCTGTTAAACCATTAAGGAGTATTTTGGATTCTGTGCCATTGTCATCACTTTGTTATAGTGATTTCGATCCACACTTATACCGAGCGTCCCATACTCCTAAGGAATGTCTCTTAGTTTGTAGATTGCCTCCATTTTCTCCCTACCATTTCACCCTAAGACCCTGTTATTTGACATTGAAGACTTGCTCCTTGTACGACTCAGTGTTTGACTCATCTCCAATTCCATGAACTATCAACAATTACTTATGGAATGAAACAAAAAACAGGGAAAAAATTAATGAAAAAAACAAATAAAATACATATAAATTATGAAATCGTGCCCATATGAATTGTATATAACAAAGCTGTTTGAGTTAATGTCTTGAATTCTGAGATCAAGAGGCCTTTTCTAAGGTCGAAGGGATGATGGGCCCAAATTTTTTGGTAAGCCCTTCCAAAACTCAAATCACAAGATCTATGCTCCAAATACATGCTTTTATATTCAAACCTAGTAGATCTACAACCACATTTTGTAAAAATAAAATAAAATCGAACATAGATTTGATGATATGAAAAAGATGATGTTGAAGTTTGAAATCTACAAATGGAAGCTTGATTCATTGCTTGGAGGAGTTTTCAGATGTGTGTGTACACATGTGTGAGAGAGAGAGAGAGAGAGAGAGAGAGAGAGAGCGAGCGAGAGAGGAAATTAGGTGAGAAAAGCAGAAAAAATAAGCTCAGTATGAGCTTTATATTCTAGATTGCCGAAAATAGTGTATTGTTGTTGGTATCAGCGTATAAGCACTGATACCGATATTTATCAACCGATGCGAATTCCTAATATCCAAATATATTCGAGTGTGTCGGTATTGGCTGCCCTCAAACCCATACCTAATTACCCATACATATCGGCCATTACTTAAATCTATGTTCCCAACTGTACAAGGCTCAGAGAAGGCAAATGTTAGTTGCCTGCATCACTTCTAGTTTTACCTATTCCTCATTAGCTTGGATTTCACAAAGCTTTACCTTGATCCACTTGGGTGTCGCTACTATATGAATGGTGTGGTAGCAAGACTAGATGTTTGAGCATCAACTTCCAATCTCTTAAAATGATGTAAAAAGGAATTTCCTCGAACTTCTTAGAAATTTAAGCCCACTAGGAAACGGTTGGATGAACCTTCTAAATATTGGAGGCACTTATTGGGCATATTCCTAGTAAGATGATTGTCTCGAACCAAATCATTGCCATTCTTGCACATGTCCACAACCAAGGCCCTTGTGATCCACCAGCCTGGGAAAATACGAACTTAAGTTATAAGAGATTTCCAAAAGGGCAATCCAACGCATACTGTCTGAGCCACACGCACACAAAAAAGAAAAAAAGAAAAAAGAAGTGACTCCATGCTTGAAATGCAGAGTTCTAGTGAAGGAATTTTTAGTTTCATGTCTGAACAGTTCTCGTACACCCACCTTGAGTACCCGTGGGGGCCGGGGGGGTTTAGATGACCAAATGAACTTGGAGAAACTGATGACTGTTGATTACTTGCGAAAGAATTGGAGCAAATTGCTTTAAAGAAAGACTTAACTGATAAAGAACCTTCTGATTCAGAATGTAAGGAACTGCTCACCTTGTTTATTTGCAAGGATGAACTGAGTTTGATATTGGTCATAGAATTAGAACAGCTAGAGGGACTTCTAGATTTTGTTTAATTGACACGTACTATCAATCAAGAAATATTACATGCACAAAAATGTGGCTAAAAGAAGGATGTAGAGTTTGATGAGGTGAATTATGAGAAAGAATAAAATATCATATAACTACATGTCTGAGCAGTTAAACACTGAATTAATTAGGGACAAAATGAGAGACTCGTCTGAGATAGTTTGTTATGTAAAATAACAACCCAATGGCTACCAATAGGAAGTGAAGCCTTTTTAAACCGAAAGAAAACATAGGGACAAAGAAAGTCCAAGAATGTGGATGAAAGTAGTGGAAACTGAGAAGTGAAAACTGATTTGACAGCCTAGGACTTGATAGAATACGTGACTTTCTGCACCCTGCATTTTTAAAGAAGTTTTGTTTAGTCGGCCACAGATTGTTGGACCCAGGCTTTGTTGACTGCTGTTGAACATTCCAAATGTAAATCATGCACTTTTCTATGATACTCATGCTTTTGGATTATGGGACATTAAATGCATGTTCTGAAGTTTTCAAATAGCAGGAACATTAATAATGGAGTTGTTTTGGATAAGACTAGAACAACATTATAATTGTCCAAAAAAAAAAGAAAGACTAGAACAACATTATAATTGTCCCAAAAAAAAAAAAAGAAAGACTAGAACAACATTATAGTTGTTTTGGATTTTGTGTTGCATACTTGCATCCTAAAAGTGGTTCTGGATATTCAGAAATTGGAATATATGTTTCTAGAATCAACACTTCAACGTAGTCACGGACCAAAAATAGGTTGTTATTGGATGAGTCTAGTATTTTCATTCTGAAGAAGAAACACTCTGGTGTCTCTCTGATCTTTTATGTCTATCTTCACATGATCACTACATGTTTGGTGGATAATCTATCTCAAAGGACTTGTTGATGCTCAAAGGATTTGCTGATGTTATTTGAAAAGTTTCACTTCAACTGGACAGACTATAAAGCATCGACCAAAAACTGTGTTTGTTGTTATTGCTGGTTATAATAGATAAGGCAACTAATCAAATGTTAAAATCACACCTGTCATATCTCTCTAGGGAGAACCAGGTTTTCTTCTGGCTAATCAACTGATTGGAAGGGCGTTGAGAATTCCAGGGGCTACCATTCATTGGTACGATAAGCCAGGTTAGATTATGTTAAACTACTCATGCTTATTTTTATCACGGTTTCCCTTCTATTATCTATTTCAATAATATCTGGATGCTTATAATGATATTGCAGAAATGCGAAAACAACGAAAGATGGGTCATATCAGTATTGTTGGCCTTTCTATGGGCATTGTGGAAGCACGGCTAAATTTAATGCTGAGAGAAGAAATCTTGGATGGTCAGACTGCAGGTCAGTTGTCATATGGTGCTTTGATAACTGAAATCTTTTTGGCTGGATGGAATAATGTTAGTGAACTCGTCTCCAAGTTGTGTTGTGGGTTACATAGTTTCCTCCACTGCGTCTTATGTTACTTTATATGGACATTAGAGGCAAATTTGGATCATTTGTTTCACTTTGCACGCCATTACCTATAATGAAGACCTTCCATGGATTTTTTTTTTTTTTTTGGATGTTGGAATTTTTTACCAACTACAGGTGCTCAAAATTTGTTCTTGACATTCATTCCCTACTTCAGTTTTCTACATCTGATTATCTATCTAGCATCTAAAAAAGCCAATTGCAACAGACTTTGACCAAGGCAATTGTTAGATGTCTTACCTTGTAGCCTGTAGGAGCATGGACACTTCAATGTTTGTGATGTATCCACTTTAGGCACAACATGACCATGGGCATGTGTATGGTTATGAATCAGACATGTTCTTATTTTACCCTTGGCTTGGCAAAAAATAGGACACTTCAATTTATCTGTGTGGCTAAGTCCATCTGACATAGTTAGGGGGATCTGAAGAGGAAAATAAGGTAGATCCATCATTTGCCGGGATCTCAAATGGCTGTGTGAACAATTAGAGATGGAAAAACACCGAGATCACTTAGATTTTCTTATAACAAAATAAAATACCAACAATTTGTTGAGGCTGAGCACTATTGACGCCAGCATTTTTCTTGCTTTCAAGTTTATTTTGATATACTACTAATTTGGATCCATATTGCCCTCTGTGGCTTGATGCAGTCACACCACGTGTTGGGATCGTTATGGGCTCTGATTCAGATCTTCCAGTTATGAAGGATGCTGCAAGGATCTTGAATGAGTTTGGTGTGCCTAATGAGGTCACATTTCCATACACTAGCATTGGGTTGTAATTTTATTGATCATCCGTTGACCATGTTGCCTGCGTCCACCAGTTTCATCACACTTCTGAGGTTTTTGCAGGTCAGAATAGTTTCAGCACACAGGACCCCTGAAATGATGTTTTCTTATGCTTTATCTGCGCGGGAGCGAGGCATCCAGGTCATCATTGCTGGCGCTGGTGGTGCGGCCCACTTACCAGGTTAGTAATGTATAAGATTAGACTCTTTCTATTGTGTTGTAAATAATGGATCAAATGTCATAATGAATAAGTTCTTCTCCGTGTTAGGCATGGTAGCTGCACTGACCCCCTTGCCTGTTATTGGTGTCCCTGTACGCGCTTCTGCCTTGGATGGACTTGACTCTCTCTTATCAATTGTGCAGGTATATTTTTCCTTTTTCAAAGTTATAATTTGTCACACCATGTTGGAAATATCCATTTTTCTTAAATTTGATATTGAGCTCATTACTTGAAATATAAGACCAGAAATCAAGTCCTTTGCATTCTAATAGGAGATACAATTTGTTGTATAGAATGTGCTGAGGCAGATGTGTGTGTGTGTATTCACTACAAATTTTCTTTTGACAATTTCTGTAAATTTTCTGCGAGTGTGGAGGCAAGTTTTCCAGACCCTGTTCTTTTGGAGATCAAACTTTATTAAGTTCGAGTTCTAATCTGTTGCACGGGGACAATATTTCTCTGTGATGCCAAGAATACAATGAAGTCCTGTCAATCTCATGTTTTTTTTTGTTAAAAAAAGTACTGTAATGTTTTTATTTCATTGGTCATAAGATTTGTTTAATGTCCCCCCAACACCACCCCCCCAAAAAAAACATATCTATGAAGTGCAATCAGTTTCATGTATAACATGCTGTTTGTTTTGTACTCCAGAAATCAGATTACTTTTCTCTCACTGGTCATAGAGGTTAATTTTATGGACCAGAAGCATTTCACTGGTATTTATTTTCAATAATGCAGATGCCAAGGGGTGTCCCTGTTGCAACTGTCGCTATAAACAATGCCACAAATGCAGGTCTATTGGCTGTAAGAATGTTGGGGATTGGTGATGCTGACCTACAGGCTAGGTTGGGTTCTCTCCCTCTTTCTTCCCAAAACATATACAACACACTAGCAACCTCAGGGAGAAATGTTCTAATTCAACTTCTTTAACTGCTTTCTGTTTTTGTAGAATGGCCCAGTACCTAGAAGATACACGAGATGATGTCTTGGTAAAGGCTGAGACGCTAGAAAAAGGCGGTTGGGAGGCTTACTTAAATTCTTGAGTTCTAATACACTTCATTTTCCATTCTTATGTCTTGGTAAAGGCTGAGAAGCTAGAAAAAGGCGGTTGGGAGGCTTACTTAAATTCTTGAGTTCTAATACACTTCATTTTCCATTCTTATGTCTTGGTAAAGGCTGAGAAGCTAGAAAAAGGCGGTTGGGAGGCTTACTTAAATTCTTGAGTTCTAATACACTTCATTTTCCATTCTTATTCCCTTTTTTGGAAGTGCACTGCTTACCAAGGTAATTTTGGAGAGAATGTCACAAAGTACCGAAAAATCATCATCAACATTAGACATCGTGTTGCAATACAAATATTGCAAAAAGCTTGTCAGGAAGAGCCAGGGCTAAAATCTTGAAAGGAAAAGAAGGCCCTGCTGTGTTGCATGTGCTCTGCTTTGTTGAGAAAGTATGAAATTTTTTATTTGTTTATTGTTCTTCTCGAAAGTATGATTTCATATTTGATAATTTGAAAGGAAAAGAAGTCCTTTTATATAAAGGGTAAATTATACTAATATTTCTTGAAATTTTTGATAATTACAGATGACACTTATTTAGTTTCTGAAATTATACTCCACCCTAAACTTTTTAATGTTTAAAACAAGGGTAAATTACACCTACCTCCCCTGAGTTTTCTGGCAGTTGCAAAAACCTTCTCTATAGTTTCTGAAATAACACTGTCTCCTTTCTGGTTTCAATGTTGATAACAGATTCTTTCCTGCCGTCAATGACCATTAGTTGACCAACAGAGTTTGATGATGTAAGCAGTTTTTTTGTCTAAATGCCAATTTTACCCCTTACAAGTCATGGTTAATTGACAAAATTACCCTTACAAATATTTCCTTTACCCTTCTATCACTTCTCTCTCTCAATTTCTCTGCCCTAAATTCTCCATACTTTTTTTTTCATTCAACTGATAAAGCAAAGTTTATCAGAGTGAGGAATTATCGTACAACCAATTGTTATTTGGCTGTTGAGAGGGATTGTGTGAATACACTGGATTATGTCTGTCACGAGATAAAGATGATAAATTTCTTTCTAATTTGAAATACATGCAGTTTTTCTTGTTTACGAATTTCAAAGCTTGGATTACAGAATTATACATTTTCTTCTCAAGCAAAAATGTATGATTCTTCTGTAAACCATTCTAGAAATCTGCATTTGTGAAACAGAGATATGGCTGCAAATGGTGAGAGCAGAGATACCTTGACAATGGCTTACCGTATAATTCCTTCCATTATTCTGTAACTTTTTTTTTCCCCATTTATAAAATTAGGGTACTACCAAGAGTATCTCAGGTCCTGTATTTTATAGTTTTAGTTCTCCCCAAATTGCATCATGTATTTTGTTTTGATCTTCTTGGAACAATCAAGTTGAGGTCCTATACTTAACAGTGAGACTGAGTTGGCCATTTAGAAAAGGCCCTTATTAATTAAAAAAAAATTCTCTTGGCTTTTTTCTGTCTATGTCATATATGTAGTATAAATAATGATAACCAGACTGAGAGATGTTTATATGGGATGATATCTATTTCCCAAGGAAAGGATCGTCAGTGTGGACACCATTATTGTGCAATGGAGCTTCAGAGTTTTGATTGCGCTTCAAAAAGTCGCTGGTTTCAATAGTTTGTCTTCACTGTGGGTTTGGTTTTGGTTTTGCATATACATATAGTTTACATTATTTATCATTTGACCCGGTATAAACTATTTTAATTCATTATGAAGTTTTAAGTATAATCTTTTCATACGCACTACCTTATTCTCCTTTTTTTTTTTTTTAGATTCTCTTTTCGTTTTTCTCCTCTTTCTGTCATGACCACGGCCTTTGGAACAAATACAGAACTATCACGATGCGTTACAGGTTCAGTTGGATCCTCTTGTTGGAAATCATACATCTCCCAACTATATCGTTGCAGACCCAAGCTTGATTATTTCTCAAAGAGATTTCTACCATTATCACTGGCTTCTGGAAAAGGAGGAGCTAGGCGAATTATGAAGGGTGGCCTGACAGTCGTGATGTCAAGCAACAATCATGGTGCAAGTGCAAATGTGGCTGACAGTCTTACATACAAAGATGCCGGTGTTGACATAGACGCTGGTTCGGAGCTTGTTAGGAGAATTGCAAAGATGGCACCTAGTATTGGAGGCTTTGGTGGGCTTTTCCCCCTTGGTATGATTTTCCATTAGCTATTGTCTGCGGTTGTTGTCGATATTGTTTTCTTCTTCTCCTCCTCCTCGAAAATTGTAAATAACAAATTTGTTTAGCTATTTGTCATTTAGCTTGAAATCTATAATCAAGTGAAAAGATTTGGGTGTAGGGTTTCTAAGCATAGATCTAGAAATGGTGAGGAGAATTGGTGGTTTTAGAGAGAGAAAGAGAGAAATTAATTGGGGAGAAAAGAGAGAGTCGCATGGATATTGAGAGAATTTCATCAAAGAATTTGTGATTTCGAAGCGTATGGAATTGAAGGCTGAAGGCGTTTCTGTATGTATGTATGAATATGACATACATGAAATGAAAAGTTAAACGAGAAGGCACGAGCTTGAAAGAGACCAAGAGAGAGGAGATAAAATATAAGAGTAAATTAGTAATTTTACTAATTCTGTTAACGGAGTTAAAGAGACAAGACTTATAAGAGAAACAGTGTTATTTCAGAAACTAGAGAAGAGATTTCTGCAATTATAAAAAATCTCAAAAGAGGTAAATATAATTATTTCTAAAAACAACTAACCCCTTACTGTCAAGAAATGTTACTTACTCAAACAGAATTTGATGACGTGTGTTATAACTTTTTCAAATGCCCAGTTTACCCTTCTCCAATATGAAAGTCATCTTCCTCTCAATTCTCTGCTACAGGCTCGCTCTCTCTTTGCAACTTATCTCCTTACAAACTCTCTCCTCTGTGAACTTTAATAGTGAACCAAATTTAACCACACACATACAAACACACATTGAGTACAAATTGTAGATATATATAATTTTAATTTTATTCAAATCAGAAGAAAAAAAAAGTGATAAAGAGTTATTAGAGAGAAAAACAAGAGTTAAAAGAGAGAGTTTCAATGGAGGACTATGTGTGTATTTATATATATATATATATATATATACACACACACACACACACATGCAACCAATGGTTGCCCCAAGTCAATTGCTTCAAGACCCATTTTCTATTGATAATCTAGTTGCTCTAAATGGAATTGGTATCATAATATCGATCATCACAACATGAAGAAAGATTAATTGCAATAATCAAACAATTGTAAAACAAACCAAAAAAATTCTCTCTAAAAACCAAAGGGAACAAACCCAAACAATTGCAAAAAGAAAAAATTTCGATTGAACAAATTATAACAAACCCTATCACCTCCCACCTTTTCGACCACCCCTCTCACGACCGTCATCGTACTTGCCAAAACCACCATCACCTCTAGCCATAACACCCCCTCTTCCACCACTGCCTTTGACACGCAGACTCGCACCTCCACAGCTATCGTCGAAACTGCAACATCCAGCAACACCCGTGACCTCAATGGCTTTGGTGCGTACATCTTCACCATATATATATATATATATATATATATATATGGTGAGTTTGCCGCCCATGGCGGTCGAGTCGATAACAAGCTTCTCCGTAAACATCACCATCTTTTAATAGCGCTCCGCTTGTTCGGTGAGTTCATCATGTAGACGTGTTGATCGCTGGTTAGATTTTTCTACACCGTCGCTGCCATAGTGAAGAATATTGTACATGGAGTTACAAAGAGAGATGGGCCAAGGAAGCTTGAAATTTGAGACTATAAACAATTGTATCTTGTTCTTGCATAGATAGAAAATGATTTTATAGAGGATAGTGAAATTGATTTTGTAAATTCTTTGGCTGTTTGGAATTGAATTGTTAGTGAAAGAAAATAAAGATAAGGATGACGAATGAGTTATTCTTGCTTGCAGAGAGATAAGGATGAAGAGAAAATAAAGTTAGAGAGAGAAAATATAATGTATGCCGTTGATTGCAAGGAGTGTTGATGGTTGATATATATTTCCAAATAAAAAAGGTTTTTTTGAATTAAAATATTAATATTTAATTCATGAGTAATTTGATCCATTCACGTATTTCATTAGCTCTGTCAATACAATAATTTTGAGAGGAGCAAGTCTAATTTTAAAAATTAAAGGAGTGTTATTTGTAATTGTAATTGTAATTGTCAGATAATTTAAAAAAAATTAACGTAATTTATTTTTATATAAATTATTTTTGTCAGTGAATACATACATATATATTACTTGCCTTGGTGAATGTATGATAGTCAAAGATCCATAATTTTGACCTGCTAAGTTAGCAATTACCAATATTTACTCTTTTTTTTGTATTATTTATTTTGGCAGCATTGCTTTGATTTAATAGGTTTCTTGTATTGTGATTCGTGACTAGGTAAAGAGTAACTTTCTCTTTGAGATCAGCCATGGTGTGAAACAAATCAAGGTGAGCTTGCTCGTCAGCTCATTCACATATCTTCGCCAGTCAATGTCAATTACAACCTTTTAACATGTCAAAGCTTGAATGACACCTTGATCAGCTTGTTTTTGTTTTTTGTCACACACACATTGGTTTTCATTGTCAAATTCATATTATGGATCACAATTTGATTAATTCTTTTCGCTTGGGTTTGTGCTCAAAATTCGTGCCCGGACTAGACTCCCAATCATGGTCGTGCAACTAGAATTCCTTTTCTATCTGTTTTTTTCATCATGAATTTTGATTAGATTCAGGCATGATACACTGTTTTTTTAGTTATTAAGAGAATTCAAGTGCACTTTTTCGGATTTAGGAGAGAATTCCTAGAGATCTGTTTTTCCTTTTGAAAGACGGGACATGAAACAATAAAGAAGTCGATATTGGAAGACCCGAACGAGTCTAGAAATGTGTCATTTCTAGGTCCAGTGGATCAAATAAAGATTTTTCTTTGGACCACATTTTGATTGTCAATATGATATCGAATGATTACTACGATTATGATCGTGAAATATCGATTGTTTGTTGAATAATGTTACGTGATTCATGTATTTTTGTCTGAATGATGTGAGAGTCATTAATTGATTAAATAATTTTTTAAAAAATAATTAATGTGATAACAATCAATGAGTAATTTTTATTTGGACAAAAATGCATGAATCATAAAACACTAATTTTGTTTGTTTAACCCGATGAATTTTGCACAAGTGAGGCACTCCAAATTCGGGAATCAAAGAATTCTATAAAAGGTTCTTAGTGAAAAAATGTGAATAAAAGATCCTAATAAATTGAATTTAGTCCATAAATCTAACAAATAGTAAGAATTCTTAATCTTTCTCAATATCTCTCGATTTGAATATTCGAATTGATGTCATTTAATTGATTCCTCCTAAATTGCATTGATTTTTGGGATAAAAGTTGGTTATTCCCATGTACATAGGAAGGAATGATTAATTCCATGTTTATTTTATGGATTGAATAAGGGTAGATTAATTATTCCTTCACTAATAGTGATAGGATTGGTAATCTTACTCTTTTCCCTTCTATTATTTTATCCATGTTATAAGTTATTTTTTATTTTTGGTACTATTAGTGAGTCATTTCTTTTTGTTCTAAACATGGGCTTCACAAGGTCATGGAGACTAATTTATCCAATTTCTTTCCTAAACTGGCAAATAAACATAAGTGTACAACTCATATTTCACAGATTCATGAGTTCAATTTCTACTAGATGGGACGACCCTCCAATTAATGGAGAGGGGGAATTGAACCTTTTATAGAATTCTTTGATAGGACCTTTCTGAAAGATCTTTTTTTAAAAAAAATAAAAATAAAAATAATAAAATATTACAATGTATAAATTACTATCGATGAACCAAATAAACACTCTAATATATTATAACATAAGTCCAATATGAAATTCAAATGTTAGAACTTTACAGTGATTCATATGGGGATATTTGGGCTGAAGCCAAATACTCATTGGTCCAACGATTGGACATTTGCACTATGGCCACAAGCTAAGATTATTTTGAACTCAAAATCAAGGCCCATATGCTCTTGCCATCCCTCAACTTGCATCACCTATGCCCCTCACAAATATTTTCCTAGTGGCTCAGATTTAACCATCATGCCATGCAATTGTTGTGCTTACAAATTATTTGTAATATTGTGTTTAAAAAATAGATTTTTATGATAAAATGATGGTTTATTATTGATATACCACAAAGTGATAGACCAGTCTCCATATGACACGTGCGACTACAGAGCTGCTAAAGCTCAGCCATTCAAAGCAGGTGTAAACACTTAGCCTCCAGAGCTAAAAGATCGGAAGCCCATGAGACCCTCAGACTCACCTTCAGCTTAGAAGTGATACACAAGAGGGTTCCTAGCTCAATGCCGCCTTAAACATCCTACCGAGCAAAGGATAAGGAAACAGTGTTCAACAATGAAACTGCTATTCATGAAGCGCAGTGTCCAACTTGGTAACTGCCATTCTCCGATTATCAAATTCCTATTTTCACGACTCCAAATCCTAATCAACTAAGGAAATCCATAGCCTATAAATAAAATCCTAAGGTACGCTATTACGATAAGGCTACTTCAATTTACTTTCAATTATAGTCTTTCAATTCAGTTTATTGACTTTATAATTAGAGTGGCTACCACCGGAACTAACCTGATGGCCCTCTGATCCCTTTTTTTTGAGTGTTAAACAAGTGTAGGAGATTGGAGCCCAATGATCGGAAAAGTGCAGCATCAGTTTGGCGCTATTTGTGGGAACGAAAATTGTTTCTCACCAAGAGTTCCTTTTTTTTGCAAGCGAACGAACTCGTACTCCTTCTTACCGGAGGATCATGACTCCTAATCTCCGTCCAATGAAGAACGCTCAAAATCTTCCAAATCGGCCTCCCGCCAGAAGTGGAAGGGGACAACCATCTGATCTCATGCAGCAGCAACTCGACCAAGTTAAGCCACAGAACCAGCTAATGCAGGAACAACTTCTTGCCATCTCCGAAACTCTGGTGATTCTTACCTAGAGCCATGGAAGCAACCCCTTGCATCCGTCCGTTAATGCGGCTGATCCACGGACTCAGCTTCCTACCGCCGTCAAGGGCGGGGGATCCCATAAAAAGACCCCCATTGAACCACCGATATACCCCCAAGGTACCACCTGCATTGGTGGGGACCCCCAACCGTCAGCGGCCGTAGGCAGGGAGGTACCAGTCTTTATTCCAGACATCCATTACCGGAGTACTACAAGGGTTTCAACTCTAGTGGCTTCAGGGGCAAATCCGGTGCCGCAGGAGTTTCAACCTCAAGCAGCACCAATTCCCTCAGCTCAGAAAGACCGAAATCATCTTCCTACCATGGGTCAGGGCACCCCCGTCCACTCGAGTGCTGAAAGCTATGAGGAAAAACTCACAATAACCAATACCGCCCAAGGACCCACGGAGGGCTGAAGAGGTTGCAGACTCTATGGACCACAATGCCGTTGCGAGAGGAGTTCACATCCCTCCTGAACAGGATAAGCTAGCCAGGCTGCTCGAAAGGCTCTCCACACCGTTCACCCCCACTATCATGGCCGAGGAGCGGCCGAAGAAGTTTGTTGTTCCTAAGTTCACTCTCTACGATGGGACTGGCGACCCCGGGGACCATCTCTCTCATTACCAGCACACCATGGCGCTACATAGGGCCACTGACCCCTTCATATGCCGAACATTCGTCACCAGCCTCAAAGGGACTGCTCTGAAGTAGTTCCACCACCTCCCTCCAAGCTCGGTCGCCAGCTTCTACGAGTTCAGAAGACGATTCCTTGACTGGTTTATGACCAGTAGAAGGTTGAGGAAGGGCCTATAATTCCTATTAAATATAAGGCAGACCAAGGGGGAATCTCTCAAGGAGTACATTGCGCGTTTCAATGCTAAGCTCACTGAGATCAGAGATTGCAGTTTGAGCTTCCTGGTTGTCGCTCTGACCTCTGGCCTTGCTCAGGAGGGCTTCTGGGATTCCCTAACAAAGAGCCTTCCTACTAACATGGCAGCTCTCATGGAGCGTGCTAGGAAATACATAAATCTGGGGGAAGCGAAAAATACCTCCCAAAAGATTAAGGAGCAATCCCAGAAAGATGAGCAGAAGAAAGACTCCAGTGCTGCCAAGAAAAGGGTGAGCAGCCCTGACAAAAGAGCGGCACCCAGGGCTCCAGGCACTACTGGTCCCAAAGGGTTTTTTGCTTTTACTCCCCTGAATGCCTCTTTGGCCCACATACTTCGGCAAGTCCGAGCACTGTGAAAACTTGAAATGGTCGGAGCCATTAAAAAGAAATCCCAACAACAGGGACCAAAACAAGTATTGTGACTTTCATAAAGACCACGGGCACATGACCGACAGATGTATAGCCCTAAAGCATGAGATCGAGCAGCTCATAAGGAGAGGACATCTGGCGGAGTTCGTCAGGCAGGACGGGAGGCAGAACCCCCGTAATGACAGACCTCCACCGAGGAGGCAAGAGTAGAGGCTAGAGCAAAGGGATGGAAGGAATGAGCCCCTAGTAGCATAACAATCAAGTTATCTTCGTCCTTCATTCGGACACCCCGGCCACAGGGACATCCAATATAGCAAGAAAGCGTTATGCCCGGGAGGCCAAAACTGCTCCTAGCATCCTCCAGATCTCTGCATTTGAGAAAAGGCTGAGGCCACTACATGAGATCCAGTTCAAAAAGCAAGATCTTGTAGGGGCACACTGCCCCCACAATGATGCCTTAGTTATCTCTCTCAAAATTTTCAATTTTGAGATCCGAAGAGTCTTGGTAGACACAGGGAGCTTGCAAATGTGCTATTCTAAGAGCCCCTCAGACAGATGAAGCTCGGCTCCAATGACGTCAAGCCCATTGCAGCCGTAATGGAAGGATTTGATGAGAACCTCAGTAACACACTGGGGAGGATTGACCTGCCCACCACGGCAAGAGAGGGAGATGGACAGAAAACTACAATCTCAGAATATATGGTCCTGAACTCCAAGTCTCCCTACAACGTCATAATCGGAAGACCTTGGCTCTACCAAATGGGAGCGGTCACCTCGACCCTCCATCAATGCCTAAAGTATGTGCACAACAATGCTATCTACTCCATCAAAGGATGCCAACTGGAAGCGCGTCGTTAACACTCCAAAATTAAATTAACCTTACTTCTTAACACAATAAACACAGTAGCTAGCTGAGTAAGGGTCGATCCCACAGAGAGTGTCTGCAATTTATTTATTTTATTTATTCTGACTAAATCTAAACTAAAATCCAATTAATAACAAAACAATAAAAAAGGGGGGTTGGAATTTTGATTAAACTAATTACGAATGAAAATTAAATTAATAACAAAAATCAATGAATTTAAAACTTCAGTTCTTCGGTTCAATCTCACCCTCACAGTCAATGGAACAATCAATCAATTATAACATTATTCTACCCTTCAATGATTCTAATAATCCTAGGTAACAACAAGCTCTGCTACCCGAAATTTCCCTTAATTCCTCACCAATGAAACAAGCTCTCCATTAGATTCTAACCAGTACACAATTTAGAATAAGCTCTCTAAATTTAATATAATGGCAGCATTAATATCTAGGAAATTAGATTATTCTAAGCAACAATCACACAAGCTCGGACTGTTTAACTTAGGTCATGATAATCATAGTAATAAACAAAAGCTTGTCCACAATCATCTATCACTTATTTGCCACAATTGATTAGGAACTATATCAATTACGTAATATACCTCCTGAATCTAGCAATTGATAATAATCTGATCAATCTAACAGGCCTAATTAAATCAATCAAACTAAATATCAATAAAATAATTAAAATAGATTATCATGAACAGATTCATAAGAAGAGGGAAATAACGTTACTGAATTGATTCAACCATTAAACTGTAACGAGGGTTCGAAATCCCCTAGAACTGAATTAAAAACTTAGCCTAACATGCTTGAATAAGAAAACAAAACTAATAATTTACTGTCTTGTGCAGCACTGTTCCGTAGCCTCTGTTTAGCACGCCGCAGCTCCTATTTTTTGTCTCTCCACTGTGCGCTGCACAGGTCGGCGCCGTTCTTCAAAAATCCCCCAAACAAAACAGCCGCACAATCCTTTTAAACACCACAGTGCTTCCAGCCCTAGGCGCAAGCTTCTGGACTTCCGTATTGTACGAGTTTTTTTCTTTTGTTCCAGCCGTGCTCCAAGTCCAGCCCACTTGAATTGACTTTTCTTCTTTCTAATTTTTTTGTTCTTTCATGGGCCCCACAATTGCTTCCTTTTCTTTCTTTATTTATTCCTTCTTTGACTTTTCAAACTTTTTTCCTCTTGTTTTTTTTCTCTTCAGCTTTTATTTCCTTCAGCCGTTCCAGCACAAGCCCAGCCAACAAACCAACCCTAGCCCATTAAGGACACAGCCCACTGTTCAAAACTGATTTATTGAAATCTTCAAAATTTTTGAAACTTTCAAGCTATTTTTTCATTCAAAAACGACTGAATCTTGACTCCGACTCTTCACGAAAGTTGTAGCCCTCGAAGAGTAGATAATTCTAGGCTTTTAAAACACCTGATTTGGGCTTCAGGAAACTCAATTTACGGCCTGTTGAAGTCGGCTGATCAGACAGAAAGTTAGCTGCGCGGACAGCTTCCCAGGCCTGATTTCGAAACAATGTTTGGAGGCCCAAACGAACTCGGATTTTTGCAAACCAGACCTTTCTGAAAAGCCCAAGACGTCCTCTACAAACTTCATGAAGACCACTTCCTCATTCTCGAACTCTAACATCATCCAAATCTCAAATGAAGCTATATAGGTAAAATCTGTCCAAAAACCAAAAATTACACAAAATTATTCTTTTACCATCAATGCTTCCCTAATTCAATAAATGAATTAATTAGCTCACTTCAATAGAAAATATGTCACAAAACTTAAATATAAGGGAATTAAAAATATGAAATATTATGCTCTCATCACCAACCGACTATCTGGGAGTGCCACATTCTGGCACTCAAGGAGAAGACCCCCAAATAGCAATTACTGCACACTCGTGAAGGTGTGGGCTCAAACCTTTCACGCCATCACGAGATAGAAGACTGCCCCTCCGAAATTGATGAACCCCTAAGTCCTAGAGGAAGGGACAGTAGGGCCAAGCTCGTAGGTGACCCAATCAAGATGCTGGTTAGCTCGGAAGAACAAAGGCGTTACTTGCAAATCGGTCTAGACCTGACCCCTGCCGAGCAAAAAGAGATGATAGAATTCCTGAAAGACAATCTCTCGGTGTTTGCTTGGAAAATGAAAGATATACTGGGGATAAATCCAAACCTCATCACTTATAAGTTGATGATAGATCCTGACCACCCTCCGGTCAGGCAGAAAAGGAGGACACTTGCTCCAGAGCGCCATCAGATCATAAACAAGGAAGTCTGGAGGCTACTGGAGACAAGTTGATACGAGAGGTATTCTATCCAGAATGGCTTGCCAATACTATTCTGGTCAAAAATAAAAATGGCAAGTGGAGAGTCTGTGTTGATTATACAAACCTCAACAAGGCCTGTCTCAAAGTTAGCTTTCCTCTCCCAAGGATTGACCAGCTTGTCGATGCAACAATAGGGCATGAAATCATGAGCTTCATGGATGCCTACTCCGGATACAACCAGATCCAGATGTACTCACTAGACCAGGAAAAGACAACTTTCATTACCAAATGAGGTCTCTATTGTTATAGAGTGATGACATTCGGACTGAAAAATGATGGAGCAACATATCAGTGTCTGGTCAATAAAATGTTCAGCCCTCTGATCTGTAGAACAATAGAAGTCTACATAGATGACATGCTGGTCAAAAGCTTACAGAAGAGCAGCCACCTCTAACATTTGGGCCAGACATTTGACATCTTGAAGCAACACAAGATGAAGTTGAATCCTTTGAAGTGCACCTTTGGGGTAACCAAGGGGAAATTCTTGGGGTACATTGTCTCTCAGAGAGGTATTAAAGCAGACCCTACTCAAATTAAAGCCTTGATTGAGCTAGAATCACCAAAGACCAAGAAAGACATTCAAGCTCTAAATGGGATAGTTGCGACTCTGAACAGATTCATCTCCAAATCTACAGACCGCTGCCTGTCGTTCTTCAAAGTTTTAAAAGGTAACAGAGCCTTACAATGGTTCGAAGAATGAGAAAAGGCCTTTCAAGAGCCGAAGGAATACCTGGTTTCCCTTGAGCTCTTATCAAAACCAATCTAGGGGGAGAAATTACTCCTCTATCTTGCAGTCTCAGAGAATGCAGTCAGTTCTGCTCTGATCAGACAGGATAGGGGAGTCCAGAAGCTTGTATTCTATGTGAGCAAAGCACTAGTAGATGCAGAGAAAAGGTACCTCGAGATCGAAAAGTTGGCTTTCGCCCTAATAGTTTTTGCGTGAAAGCTCCGACCTTACTTCTAGGCATATCCCATTGAAATTCCAACGGCATATCCACTAAAGCCAGTCCTGAGGAAGCTTGAAGTTTCGGGGCTGCTAGTCAAATGGTCTGTGGAATTAGGGGAATTTAACATATCTTACATTCCATGGACCTCCATTAAAGGGCAGGCATTGGCAGATTTCGTTGCTGAGTTCACCCCAGCACTGCACGGCAAGGCACAGATTTGTAAGAGCTCGGTTACATGGTAGCTCTACAGTGACGGATCATCCACAGACTGAGGATCTAGCGTTGGTTTGGTGTTACAATCCCCTGACGGGCTTATATTAGAAAAAATAGTAAGTTTGGGATTCAAAGCCTCTAATAATGAAGCTTAGTATGAAGCCCTCATTCTTGGAATGAAGCTGGCCATGGAATGCGAGGCCCAAAACCTCAAAGTCTCTGATTCCCAACTAGTGGTAAGCCAAGTTCTAGAAGAATTCTCCATCAAAGATGACAGAATGCACGGGTATTTAAAGCTAGTCAATTCGCTAAAGCATTCCTTCCATGAATTCACGATACAAAACATTGAAAGGGGTCAGAACATAAGGGTTGATGTATTGGCGAACATGGCCCCTCATCTCAAGGCAGAAGGAGATTCCATTCTGAAGACCTCTCACTAGCCAAGGCCAAGCATAGAAGAGGTCCAAGTTGCCCAAGTTATTGAACAGACCCAAAATTGGATGACTCCCATCCTCCAATATATTGAAGGAGGACTTCTCCCAGAGGATAGGAACAAGGCCAGAAGAGTCTGAACCAGGGCAGCTCGGTACTTGATTATAGAGGGAAAACTCTATCGTAGATCCTACTCCTAACCCTTGCTGCGGTGCCTGGCTCTGGAGGAATCACAATATGTTCTGGCTGAAATACATGATTGAAGTTGTGGCAACCACAACGGTGGCAAAACCCTAGCTCATCGAGCTCTAACCCAAGGCTACTACTGACCTAGCATGCTGAAACAGGCCAAGGAGTACGTTTGAAAGTGTGACAAATGTCAACGATTTGTTCCATATCAGCACCAGCCCCACCATAAGCTCATCCCTATAGTCAGCCCATGGCCCTTTGCTCAGTGGAGAATGGACATCGTAGGGCCATTGCCAAAGGCTACCCCGAATAGGAGGTATCTTTTGGTCGCCATTGACTACTTCTCCGAGTGGGCAGAGGTTGAGCCCCTAACACATATCACAAAGATGGAAGTCAAAAACTTCACTTGGAAGAACATTGTCTGTAGGTTTGACGTACCACGCGTCATAAATACAGACAATGGTACACAGTTTGTAGGGAAAGTCTTCAAGAAATTCTGTCAAGACCTGTACATAAGTCATCACTTTGCTTCACCTGGGCACCTTCAAGCCAACGGTCAAACAGAAGTCACCAACTAAACGATCCTTGATGCTCTCAAGAAAAGGTTGGAGGAAGCTAAGGGAAGATGGGTTGAAGAACTCCCTGGTATGCTCTAGGCCTACTGGACCACGAGAAGAACACCGACTTTTGAAACTTCGTTTTCACTTGCTTATGGCTCAGAAGCAATAATCCCTGTTGAGATCGGTATGCCTACCTTGAGGATGGAAGCATTCGACCCAGAAACTAATAATCAGCAACTTGCAGAAAACCTGGACCTCCTTGAAAAGAAGCGAGACCAGGCCAGAATCAGAATAGAAGCATATCAGCACAGGATAGCCAACCATTCCAAACAAGGGTTAAAACCCCTCAGTTTTCAAGTTGGAGACTTTGTCCTAAGAAGAGTATTCCCAAATAGCAAGGATCCTACCATGGGAAAGCTATCACCCAACTGGGAAGGCCCATACCGAGTAACGAAAATTGTTAGACCTACCACATACTGGTTGGAAGACATATCTGGGAAACTTGTGCCTAGACCCTGGAATGTAGAACACCTACGGAAGTATTATCAATAAAGATTCTCCTTTTTCTTCATCTCCACCGAGCATTCTAATCTTAATGTACAAACCCCTAAAAACCTTGCAGCCCATGCAAGTGTTACAGGTCTGGTCCATCTTAATGTACAGACCTCTAAAAACCTTGCAGCACATACAAGTGTTACAGGTCTGGTCCATCTTAATGTACAGACCCCTAAAAACCTTGCAGCCCATGCAAGCGTTACTGGTCTTGTCACGACCCAAAACCCACCCTGTACGGATCTCGCATCGCGACCGCCACCCTTCGGCCCAGGGGCCTTAGGGGGAAGCTCACATACATCAGCAGCGGTATCGAATAGCGGTGCGACCCATGATTTGCGGAAGCGTGAGAAACTTTTTCTTTTCTTTTCTTATTTTAAAATTTCGCACATTCGTCCGGTACTACCACTCTTCACATTGGTACACATGATCATAGATTCAGAGCATAATAAAGAACTAAAGACTTTATAATAATAATTATATTTAGTTGCCCCGTGGGCTTAATATATAATAGTGTACCGTCTTCTAATACAAGTCACTAACTAGCATTTCACAGTGTTCTTCAAAAGACTACTAATCCTGAAATAAGCTTCCTATGCCCTTCCTCAAAATGAGCATAGTTCAACATCTTCATCATCAAAATTAGGACTTGCTTTAATCACCTGAAAGGGGGGTCGGATAAAAATCCGGTAAGCTAATCTAAGCTTGTGAGTAATTCCAGCATTTTTCATGGGATTTCAATTGGCAGTGGTTTAGCACATGAAAGTTTATAAAACAATCGCTGCCAATTGCTTCGTATACTTTGAACACAGAATATATGCATTCTTTAAAACAGATAGCTTTGAAACATTTAAAGTATTCAAGCTAAACTTATACATATGAATTCAAAACGTGTAGATATGTATAGTGAAAATGAGGGTAAAACCTGCTTCCATTTTCAACATAACACCTTATCACTTTCATTAGTAGAATCCGTTTCGAACCAGACTCCCATTTTACTTATACATGAAGATATCTTGTGCCTGGGGGGATTAGATCTTGCAACCTGGCAATTTACAGGTCAAGTGAGTTCCGAATAACCCAAAATCCTGTCATGTTACAGGTCAATTGAGTTCTGAAGAACCCAAAATCCTGTCTGTGTGCTTATGTACTCTTTATCTTGCATTTAAATACGTTTACACATGACTATGTCAATAGATACTTTTCATGAGCAATTAAAACATCATGTTCATGACCTCATGATAAAATCTTCGTGTACTTGGAATAAGAAAATTCAGAATACTTT
This sequence comes from Nyssa sinensis, assembly GCA_008638375.1. Lineage (NCBI taxonomy): Eukaryota > Viridiplantae > Streptophyta > Magnoliopsida > Cornales > Nyssaceae > Nyssa > Nyssa sinensis. The sequence continues at coordinate 23,069,004 of CM018041.1, read as the reverse complement.
ACATAATTTTGGCATTTTAAACTTTAGACATGCTGAAATATATTTTCAAAAAAACTGTAGGAGAAACCATTCACTGAGCATGTCATAATAGGGTTTGTAAGAACATAAATATTTTGAAACTGAAATCATGTAAATACTGAATTTGGGATTCAATACTTCATATCTTTTGAACTCAAAACTTCTTCAAATTCATGGAGTTAAATCCCTACTTCAAATACAGGGTTACTCACCTTATGCGTCTGGGCCGGCTCTATTAAGGTGCCTTCCCCTTGCCTTTTCTTAACCTAAAACAATTTATGAAAATTTCATAAATCTCACATGTACTAAATCAACTTGTGATCTTTCTTATTCTTAGACTGTGTAAGCCTACTTTTTATAATAGGTTTATCCTTAAGAATGGAACTAACTCAATTAGCTTCATTGTTGAATCACAGGTCTATTTACTTATACATATATACTTATTTATAATAGACATTACCTACGACGCATGTCATTTAGCATCTCCGTATTTTCTCGCTCTTCTTCCTCTTTTTCTTCCTTAAATTTTTCCTCAACAAATCTCCTTGCTGCTACTTCTTTCATGAGTCGCCCCATTGGGACTATATAGGCTTTGTATATGAATGGCATGATAGAGATGATTTGGCATGTCTTGACTATCCTTATCTTTCACTTAAGAATAAATTTGTTATTAAGTCTATAGGCCATTTAAAAAATATTAAAAGACTTGGAAAATTTCTGAAACTTGTAAAAAATTCAATAAATTTTAACAGCTATAAGGTTCGACCTTGAGACTTGCAGTGAACCCCAACTACTTGGTCTACTCCTTGGATTTTCCACTCTAAATGTTACTAATAGCATGTCAAATAAGATTTGCATAGAAGCACTCTATGGGATGTAATACTGGAAATTTAGCAAAAGTTTTTAACCAAAGAGCCATATAACGTCTTAAAAGTTTCGAGCCTGCTGTATGCTGTCTTGCTCAGCAGTACTCTGTATGTATAAAGTTTCAGCCTAGTTTTATGTGTCTAATCCAATGATATTGGCAATTGGCCCTGGTTTCACTCACGTTCTAGAAGACCCAGTATGTATAAAGATTAAGAGCAATGCTCATACAATCTGGCCAATTTTTGCTTAAAAGTTTCCATTGGCTATTAGCTCAATCTCAAAACAGGATGCAAAAACTTGATAGTCAAAGACAATGTCATTGTGGCTCGCCATTTGGTAGTCTGACTTACCCGTTATGCAGCATCATACATGTGATTCAAGTCATAAATAGCAACCTGGTTCTACCCTTTTGTTATAACTCTGGTCTAGAGTTGGGAAGCACAGTTAATGTGGATTCTGTATATTTTCACAGCTTGTCCTTTTCTTTGTTTCTTTTCTGGATGTTGAATTGAAGAAAACCATTTATTTGAGATTATAAACACTTCAGGGACCATTGAATAAACTTCGCATGCCTGCTGCTTTATTAACTAAGTAGACAATTTTTTTTTTCTCTTTCTATTTACATGCATTGAATGATTCTCAATACAATCTTATCAATGACCCTCCAATACCTCTCCCTCCATCTCCCCTTCATCAAATACAGAACAATGAAAAATCCCCACAAGCCAACTCCATAGCCAATCATCACAATTACATAGAACAAGATCTGACTTGCATCCTCATCAGCATCAACTGGTTCTGGACCAGGGGAGCTAATACTGCTGCAATTTGGCCCATCAGGAGCACCACATAAGAATTTGTTCCCAATATAAGCAGATCCATCTCCATACAGTGTGTCAAAGTGCATCCCTCTTGGAATTTTCCCACTCAAATTGTTGTAAGATAAATTCAAATAGGAAAGATAGTCCAATGTAGTCAATGCCATCGGAATCTCTCCACTTAGCTGGTTGAAGCTTAGATCGAACTACTCCAATCCTCTCATTTTTCCGATGCTCATTGGGATCTCACCGGAGAGACTGTTGCGTGAAAGATTGAGCATATATAGCCCTTGTAAGAGGCCTATTTCCTGTGGAATGTTTCCTGTCAAGGAATTGCAGGAGAGATCTATACCACTCATGTCAGAGAAGACCACTTCAAGTTCATATGATGATCCCTTGCTCACAATGCTTAGTTCCACACCGCTGTACATGGATGAGATGACACGGCCTATAATACTTCTGTCCGGTCTGCTTGTGAGCATCTTCAAACCATGCAATTCATCTGGGATGGCACCGAAGAGGTTATTTCTTGAGAGGTCAATAAATTGAAGGTTCCTGAGATCTTTAATCTCTCTTGGGATTGACCCATTGAAGGTGTTCAATTCTAGCACAAGGATACGGAGGTTTTGAAGATTTCCTATGAACTGGGGTATCTCTCCTTGAAATCTATTATTCCCTAGATTTAGGACCTCTAGACTCTGAAGTCCTCGAATAAAACTTGGGAAATGGCCATTGAAATGGTTGTCATTTAGTTGTAAATAGGTCATTTTTTTTGCCGCCTCAAGTTCATTGGGAATGTTTCCCCTGAGATTGTTCATACCAAGGTTTAGAGAAATGAGGGAGGTGCAATTTCCTAGACTAGGGGGGAGTGTCCCCGACAGGCTGTTGTTAGAAAGATCAAGGTGCATCAAAACATTATTTTCATGACAAAAGGAGAGTGGTATTGGACCAGAGAGCATGTTCCCTGAAAATGTCAAGTACTTGATGTTCTGAAGTCCTCCAGCTTGTGTTGGTATATAGCCTGTCAAATTGTTCCCTGACAAATCAATGACTTCAATGGTCTCTGGAAGGAGAGGAATCGGCCCTTCTAGGTGGTTGCTCGCAAAATTTAGTGTTGTTGGCCCGTAAAATGACTGAAGCTGAATAATAGGTGGGATAACTCCATGGAGAATGTTGAATGAAAGGTCCAAGTACCCGAGCTTCGGAAGATTGAACAGCCAAGTTGGTATTTTTCCTGATAGGCTGTTGTTTGCCAAACTTAAGAATTCAATTTGAGTGAGATATGAAACAAAATCTGGTATACCTCCTCCCATATTACACGAATTCAGTTCTAAAGTTTGGAGCTGGAAGTTGGATGGAAATGGGTGTTTCCCGGCTTTCACAGTTAGTCCACTTGATCCCAGCATAATCATAGATGGAGTAGAGTTCTGGAACAAAGATGTTAATGATGGGATTGTTCCATTCAAATTGTTTCCATTGATTATGAAGACAGTGAGGTTGGTAAGCCGGCCAATGCAATTGGGCAATCTTCCCGTCAAGGCATTGCTTGCTAAATGAACATATTGGAGAGAGGAGATTTCGCAAATTGAATCAGGGATGGGTCCTTCCAGAGAATTTTCAAACAAAGAGAGATATTGAAGGCTTTGTAAATTGGATATTGACGGGGAAAGATGGCCTGTAATGTAGTTGAAATTAAGATTTAACACTTCAAGTTTTGAAAGGTTATACAAGGAAGAAGGCATTGGCCCTTCAATTGAACAACTATAAGCAGAAAAATAAATTAAGGAAGAGGAGTTGGCAAATGAAGCTGGAATTGGTCCAGTAACTTGTGTTGACTGTATACTAAGTGTCTCTAGATGCGCCCAAGGGACTCCAAACATTGACCTTAGATCAATGGTGATGCCAGGGTTGTCACCCACATAAAGCTCTTGCAGCTGAGGAAGGTAGGGGACAGAACCTTGTAAAGTCGAGTGTGAGAGATCAAGGATTGAAATGGAAGTGAGGTTTGCTAGTTGAGATGGGATTGGAGAGGTGAGGACGTTGTAATCCATTTTCAAAGAATAGAGTTGAGTCAGGTTGAGAAGCTCGTATATGGGAATTTCACCACGAATTTTGCAGTTGTATAGGTGAATGAGCCTGAGATTGGAAAGCACAGATATTGGTTCAGCCCATTTGTTTAAATGGGATGCCTCGGAGAGATCAACACCATCCAATTTGAGTTCTCTAAGATTGTGTAGCCCTGACAACCAGTTTAAAGTCGAGGAAGAAATATTCCCACTATAGATGTGCGTAGTCAGGGGACCAGCATACGCCCGCAATGAGGTCAAGTTATATGAGATGGAAGATGCATCAGCTATTTTATAGGAACAGGAGACATCAAGCTGTCTCAAGGAAGTGAGGTTGGAAAATTGGTTTGTGATGGAGTCTTTGAACATAGCATTGCCAAGGTTGATGTAAGTGAGACTGGTGAGATTTGACATTCCAGAAGGTATTTTTGAGAACATAAAGTTGTTGAAGCTGAGATCTAGGTAACGGAGATGAGTCAGGGTGAAGAGAGCTGGAGAGATTGTACCTTCAAGGGCAGTATATGTGGAGTTGGAAGTGGAAACAATTCTTGAATTGGAGTTGAGTATGAAACTGTCGCGATTAGGATTTTGAAGATCGACAGCTATAACATGCTGTGAGCCCGAACAACGAATTCCATGCCAGTTGCAGCAGTTTTGGCCTTGCCACGAAGCCAGCCGATTTGAAGGGTCTGAAAGGAGGGATTTAAAATGAAATAGAGCTTCTCTTTCATCACCATGGCAACCTGCAATAACAGTGAGATCAGATAGAAGGAGCAAGAGAAGAGAAACGAACTTGTGATATTTCATGGTTTGTTATGTTCTCACTGGGTTGATCTCTTAGCAAAAGATGTGTCTGAGCTGAGTTGTATTTATAAAAGAGTGGAAGATGATGAATGTGTGGGCTAATATTCAATGTGTGTGGAACTGGAGAATATCTATGTAAATATAGTGGCCAGCAAGCAAAGACCCCCCCCCCCCCCCCCCCCCCCCCCCACACACACACACACAAAAAATTTTGCTTCATATATTGAAGCCCACTTGGGTAGGTTAGTTTTGGTGTTGTGCCTGGGCACAGCTGGTTATCAATTTATCAGGGATCCAAATTGTGACACAAAATAGGGGAAGAAATTAAGAAGAAAATACTATATTGGTGAAGATTTTCAGTATATTGGGTTGGTGTCATTTGACTTGGACCTGCTAATCTGAGTGGCTCTTTAGAGCTGCAATTTGATAAGTTATATTTTCTTCCATGAAAGTCATCCTTGGCTTTTAAGAGTGGGATGACTTTGGACAAGTTGACTTTAGTGGCTTTATAGAGAAAGCATGCATGTGTTTCTGTATATGTCATCCCGTCTTATTTGACTCCATTATCATTTTGTGTCATTCTTTTTAACTTTATTTTGGTCATATTTTGACTATTCTTCTCTTGCTTTGCTTTCACACCATTCCTCTTGAATCCTTTTGACCTTTGGCAGCGTTGAAAAGGTTTCTATATGGGTTCTGAAGTTCAATTATTTACTACGAAATTAGGGTTAGTCAATAAAACTTTGGATTTTACAAGTCTCACTGTTTCCTGAATAATCATACATCCCAAATATTATTTCAAGTGAAGATATGAAAATTAAATTTTAGATAGTCAAAAATATTTAATTTATTCAATTGTACCTTATCGATGTAGCTTCTAATTATTGCAAGTTCAGGTAAGCCATGTGCCAAACCTAATTCGATGCCAGAAGTTCGGCACTTCAGACCATCACATCTATGGCCAAGTTGGTTCCTTGTTTAAACTATCCACATGTCTTGGTCCTATGTTTTTCATTATTTTAGAGTATAACAGTGTGGAATATAATTTCGAATAAAGTTATAATAATTGATTACAAAAATATAATTGTTTGATGGTTGAATATTGGATATTTATTAGAGAAGTATATGTACAAAATTGCAACTTTTAAGCTAAGTTTTCTCTTAATTTGTAGGATTTTATCTAAAAAACAAACAAAATGTATATATAATTTGCAAGGATTGGATGAGAATTGAGGGAGAAATTTGGTGTCGAAATTTGAGAGAAAAAATGGTTGGACTGCTCATGGGTGAGGGGAAGAAAGTTGCAGAATCTAGGTGTTGAGTTGGGAAAGATAACTACTTCTGCACAAGCCCACTCTCTGGGCCTTAGAGCATAGGGAGAATGTGCTTCACCCCTAGGCCTAATGGGGGTGGAAGTAAGTGTTTAAATTATAGTTTTCAAGGAGCCCGACCTATTAGATTAGGTCCCCAACTCAATAATTTATTATTTGATGAAACCTAGTAATTGAAGGGAAAATTGTAAACTAATTCCAAAAATTATGAAATATGATTAAAAAAGTCATATTTAATATTCTGAATTTTATGATAGTGGAGGTGAGATTAAACTGTTATGAGAAATTTAATATAACATAATGTATTAGTTTACAAATTGTTTAAATGTGACATTAGCTACATTAAATTATGATAGCTATTTATAAGTAAATTTAAGTTGTCAGAAGTGTAATTAGTTTGAAGATAAGGTCTTTAATTAATTGGAGAGAGATGTTAGTTCCATGTTTGACTGTATGATTTAAGTTAAGTTTAATCATGTAATTTGGACAAAATTCAAAAATAAAAAATAAAAAATAATATTTAAAAATTATAGGACACTCTAGGATCATCAATTAAGTATTTTAGAAATATTTAAGGCCTAATAAGTACAAGTGATACTATTTTCATTTAGGGATGGTTAAGTTAGCTTGGAGAAGCATATTTTAGAGTACATTATGTGATTTGTGAACATTATTTTTGAGGTAAGAAACAAGCATGATATATTCAACTTTTGAATAAATGCCAAATAAATGTTTTTATTGTTTCTATTTTTATGAAAAAAAATCTATGCATATAAAGATTCCAAATGATTTTAGTTCAAAAATAGTTTACAATGAACTGCCCAATTATTCAAAATTATTCGAGTTAAGAAAAATTATTTATTTGTAAAATGTGTTCTTAGTTCACTAATGAAACTGTATATGAAAAATTATTTCATTTTCTAAAATAGATTATTTTTATCTATATGCTCGTTTTTAGATATTTAAATTATTTTAGTGTGGGTATGAGCTTTGGTTGGAGTGTGTTTCGTATAAGTAGTGATTTATCGTTATTGGCAATGTGTTTCGTTCAATAGTTACTATCATTGGCTATGTGGTCCGGGTCAATGGGGGCTTAATACTATTTATTTCTAGTACTGATGATATTTGCAAGTCCTACTATGGATGGACATCTTAAGCGCTATTGTGCCAGTAAAAGTAAATGTTTATGCGAATTCAAAAATATTATTTGTTTCTATACTATTTGTTAATGATCTTTGAACTGACAAATGATATCAGTCTTCTTATTGTGAACATTGAAATAATTTCAAGCGTTATGAAATTTTGTAAAATGTTTCGATTTATCAACTATTTTCTAAATTATTGGTGTCATTTTCTTGACCTATCCCGATTTATATTGTGTTATTACCTTGTTTGGGCTCTTTGAACTTGCCTCATATTTTTTTTTTTCTGCATATGAATAGTGATCGACAATGTTAACTTCTAGTTCTAGTACATGGTGCAACGCGTTAAAGTACAAGTGGAGATCAATTTAATTCTAATTATTTGTGGTTAGAACTTTTTATAGTTAAATTATTTTAAAACATGTAGCAATTTTATTTTACGAATTTTATTAATTTATTGGCCTTTTGAAAACAACATTTATTATTTTTCGGATAGTGAATTGTTGATTGATATTTATTTTGGAGTTGTAAAAATAATCCAATTTAGTTATCGATATGCATGGGACTTAGAGATAAACTTTGTTATTGATTTATGGAATTAAATGATCTAGCATGTGTGGTGGCTTGGGTTGAAATTCTAATTCTATATATTCGTTTCGGATTTGTCCATTCTACAATCTAAGTGTGTCCTAAGATACTCTCTAAAAAAATTAATGAAAAAACATCACAAAATTAGTCCTGTAAAAGAGATTATAAATGAATCTACTATAAGTCCCCACAAGAGAACAAAAAATCTCTCAATAAACCTTGAATAAAAAAACACTATTTAAAATAGACCAATACAAACCAAACTCGAATTAGTACACTAATTTTCAATTGATATCATGGGACAAGTATTTTTAGAACCCTTTTATTGAAGTATAACCCAACCCATGTTCTAACACAAATTTAGTACCCTAAAAATAAAAAAAAAATTTATTTTAAAGTTGTTTTTTTTTCATCATCTTTAATGTTTAACAATTTCAATAAAATTTTCTTATATTTAGAATACCAAATCTATGCTACATCATAATCTGACTCAGCCATATTCTTACACTTGACAACTCCAAGATATGCCCGCAAGTCTGTTTTCCATTCCAATGACATGTTTTTATGGTACTATTAGCTAGGAACTGGACAAGATGTGTGTCTACCTTACATATGTGCGTACGTGTATATGTCAATCAGTGTCTACATTGATATTACCATGACCAAAGAGCATTGAGGCCCACACCCTAAAGTAACCATGAACCAAGATATAAAAGTTCTGTGCAATTGATCAAATCCACCATTCCAATAATTTTGCAATGAGCTGAAATTATGTCTTTCTCAGTGAGTGCATATAAAAATTAACTCTTAACAAAAAGGTTCAACTTCAAATCCTCTCGTATACTATTAAAATAAGCAACAGCCACAGCCACAGCCACAGCCACAGATTTTCCCCCTTTAGTATTATCCATCTCTCTCCAAAAACTCGTGCATAGGCTCTCTCTCTCTCTCTCTCTCTCAAGTGATTCAACCTCAATGCCAACCCTCTAAATCAATATCTCATACTAAACATTCAATTTCCAATGACAGAAATAAACATCTACTTAATTATTAAGCAATGAAAATTTTCTCATGACTAAAGCAGAAAATTAGCTAGTACACAATTTTCTTATGACTAGAGCAAAGCATTAGGTAGTCAGTACACCAAGTCCTTAAAATTCATTCAACATAGAACAATACAATGATACTGTTTCGTGACAAACATTGAAGACCAGTTGCTTCGCACCCAAAAATAATAATAATGACCACAAAAGATTACACCAACAATTTAATTGAGTGAATTCCATCCATCCATCCTTAAGTTGACTAAAGCCAAGTTTGTAGTGATTTCTCACAAGCTTCTCCATTAAGGTCATATTTACATCAAAAGTAGAGAGTCCCTTAAAATTTTGATAAAAAAAGTTAAACAAAGAAGAATAGAACAAATGGTGTTAGTCCTGGTGAGCAGAAGTAACCAATAATCAGCTAGTAGTAACAACTAATTTGGGGAACAGATATTAAGGCTGATAATTCCAAAACCTTACTAATATAACCCCTAGGAAAGCTTTTCAGAATCAGATATTTACCTGCATCACCACGAATGAAGTGTTAAGAGATCCATATGGAAGTCCAGACCTGCACTAGATATAAGACAATCCATGAATCCATTTCAATTGCCAAACCAAAGGCTACTACCAAGTGTTTCCAAGCTCTGTCATTCAATTATTTATAAAATTAAAATAAAAAACAAAGTATTAGGTGAGATAGTTAAAATTTGGGCAAACCATGTCTAAGTAAAGATGCAGTGGATGTCCTAGTTTTGCCAGAATAGCATTCAAAGTGCAGCATATCCACATAGGAAGGAAGATATGGGTGGAATGAAAATCATATACATACCTGTCCCTAGGTATAGGATACATTCAATTCTCATATATGTCCAAGGCTGGAATTGTATAACATAAAGGTCATGAATATTTGGAACATATTTCCATGTAAAATTTCATTCCAAAAACAGTTAATGCAAATACATTGAAGTTGCACATCCTCACATATAAATTGCTGAAAATTTTTAATCTATAAAGTTGTACTAACATAAATGGAGAAACATATAACAATCATTATAAGATAAATGTATTAACGCATTTTTCTCCAAAAGTGAATTTTTTTAAATTTGAGAGAGAGAGAGAGAGATTTTACACTACATATCCTCAGACATTGTAATTCCCAGAAGAAGACAACATGAGAATTGGCAGTAACTTACTAGTTACTACCATGCCATAGATCCAAAAGATAAAGATAATGGTGACTTAAAAGATAGCACAAGCCATATAGTACACTACAAAAACTAGACAGTGAGAAAATTTCACCTGACAATCAAAATTAGATTAGAAATCACACAAACTTATGAAGCACTTCTAGAACAGTGTCAACTATCTTGAAAATTAATACTTCCTCCACCCTTGTTCCTTTTTGGGATGTTTCAAAATATAAGTCAATGTATTTTATTTTTAACATTCCAAATTTACCCCAAAAGTGAACTTCCCCACCAAAATATAAAGGTAAATTTTAATATTGAGTGACAGGTCACTTTGAAAATACAAGAGTTCCCACCACAACTTGAATACAAAAAAATATGTTTCCTTAAAAAGTTTGGAATTCCAAAAGGGGTCCCCAATTTTAGTGCAGAGTGAGTATAAATTACCCCAAAACTACTTCTTCAAAAAATAAATAAATATCCCCATAACATTCTTAATTGTGCTTTCCTTCTAAAGAAATAAAGATGAAAATTTCTTATTAATCCAATTAAAACGGACATGTACAGGTTAATAATATAAAATGGCCAGCTGTAGACTTAATCCAGGGAAAACTAGAAGATGTAGACCAACAACATCTTCATCAAAATTGCCACAATATCATCTACAGTATGCTATCATTGCCACAACATCTTCTGCAAAAATTTGTTCAATTTGAAGAAATTTGATCTACAGAGATGCACGACAACAGTTATGACAGAGAACCTAAAATGCATGTCTATTGTCATTGGTAGTATTAGCAATTGGCATATGAACAAGTAAAAAATGTGATGATAGTAGTATATATATGAATACCAGTTATGCAAGAAAGTGATATCTTGTTTCCCATGACCGACAGACACTTGAACGATGGCCAACCAAAACGAGATGTGTCAGAATGCATGAAGTTTGGGATTGATTTCTTTACAGTACTCAATAGATATGCTAAAAAATCAAATAAGCATTTGTTGATAATCTACAACTAGAGCTGCAAGCCATGGGATAAGCTATGATGGTTTTTCCTTATATATCTCTTTGTGATCATCAAAACCCATTACCATATACTTCAGCCACACCTTTGCTTCAATCGGAGAAACAATCCTTTGCTTGTTTTATACTCCATCTTCTCAAGCAGTTTCATTCCAATCCCTTTGGTGTGCTTCTTGAGCCCTCAGATGTCACCCAACTCAGGTTCTCTCGTTTGTCTCCCCATGGAATAATGATTTCACCCAAAAGATGAAGATAACACAGACACAAGCATAACATGCTGTACAGCATACTGCAGCCCAAACAAAATGTGAAAATTTCAGTTGACAGACAAATAACCCAGAGAGATCACATGGACTTATGAAGCATTTCCAAAACTGACTGATTAGGTCCACTATTATCTGATAAATGCATTAGCATAGCCACAGTAGCTGCATTGGCAGAAAATCCCTTCTCAACCATTTCATGAAGATGTTGCAATGCCCTTGATGTCTCATTATTTCGAAGAAATCCCTGGGCAATTATATTATAAGTGAAACCATCTGGGGAGCAACCACTCTCTTCCATTTTCTTCAGCAGCATGCTTGCTTCACTTAACAACCCTTCCTTGCAGAGTCCATTGATGCTGAAAAGAGGTTAAGAGCCTCAGACACCAATTTGTCCTTACAAAGACTGTCTATAATTGTGCCATAGACTACATTATCAGTGCCCCAATTTCTTTCCTCCATCTTCTTAAGCAACCCAATAGCTGCACTAGTGTTTCCTGTTTTGCACAACCCATTCATAATCGTTGCACAAGTAACTACAGTCGATTGAAACCCTTTTGCAACCATGTCATTAAACAACTCTACCGCTTGACTGGTTCTATCCTCGCCACAGAGCCCCCTAATCAAAGTGGTGAGTGTGATCCAGTGAGGTTCAAAACCGAGTTTCAAGATTCTCCCTAAAACAGAAAAGCCAAAATCCACCCGATTCAGATGGCAGTAACAGTTAATCAAGAGGCTCAACAAATAATCATCAGGCTCAACTATTCCCAACAATTCCATTTTATTAAGCAAAGAAATCACAGTCGTATAATGCTTCATTCTCAAAATGGCGCACAATAATTGAGTAAAATAGGCAACTGACAGCAAAGGTCGCAGTTGACCCATTTGATTAAATAAAACTAGGGCATCATCAAGGTTAGTGAATCCATCTCTGCATTGCTTTGTCACAAACTTCAAAAACATGGTTCGGCTCCTCGGAAAGCTATTCACAACTTGAACCTTTCGATGAGTAGAAGGATTAGTAGTACAAGATAGAGAATGAAAAGAAGCCCTAAAATTATGATCAAGAATTAGATGATTTGTTAAGAAAAGAAGAGAAGGAATAGCACAAATTGTAGACTTAGGCGTACCGTTTTGGAGAGCGAAGATAGCACCACAATGTCTTAAATTTGAAGAGGCAATAACAGCCCTTTGCATCATCATCATCATCCTCAGCTCCTCTCTCGTTTCTCTCACAAGTCACAACAGCGCTCAAGAAACGAAAAAAAGGGTGTTTGGCGCAAAGGACTTCCGAGTTCCGAGCAAACTGCTTCCAACTTCCATCTAGACAAAGTCGGACGGTTTATTCTTTTTTTTTTTTGATAAACGTAAGAAAGGAAAATTTCTAACAATTAGGAATTATGTGTTATGTACAGCAACTGAAATAAAGTTGTGTCATTGAGGGGGATAAATCTTTTCATATGAGATAAGCCATTTTGCTTCAACCCAATTTTTTTTTTTTTTTCAATATAATCAAGATATAAGAAAAATTATTTTTTTTTGACAAGAAAAATAGGAGAAGCAATTAAAGCTTGACTAATATTTATTTTTCTACGTAAAATCACCGCTGAGTAAAGTGTTAAATTTATCATTATAATTAAAGAAAGACGATCCCGGTGTATCCTTTCTACTTTAAAAGTTTTTCACACTTTTTTATCTTAATTTTATTTTTTTTTATTTAATTTTGTTAATATTTCTTCAAATATAACTCTCTTTGTTCATTAAAATAAATTGCTCACTTCACTCATATTTACAATACTAAGATTATAAGTCGGTCGGACTAACTTGAGCCTAACCCAATCCCAACCCTAAAAGAATATTTCTTCAAACATAACTCTCTTTACTCTCTAAAATAAAATCCTCACTTCGCTCATATTTAGAAGCAAGCATACACACAAGTGAAAAATATAAATTAAATAACTATGCTTTCAAGTAATAGCTTCCCTATTTGATTAAAAAATCAGTAATCTTTATTTCAATTTCTCATAGATAAAAACTTTGGATTAGGATTGTAATTCAAGCGAGCCAGACTCGAGTTGAGTCATGTTTAAGTTTAATTTAAGCTTTAAAAAGTTAACTCAAACTCAACCTAAACTTGACCTTGAACCTAAACAACCCAACCAAAGTTTGGCCCGAATTAAATTTTTTTAGTTTCAGGTTGAATCCTAGCCCGCGCTAAACCCGATTATTAATTCTAATTTTTAACTTTTATTCACGATTTCTTTAATAAATTGATGTATCTTTTCTAGTTTAACTATATACTAAAAGATTCAGTAATTTTTTCTCAATTTCTCTTTCTAAAAAAAATAAAAAAATATTAAAATAATTCTTTCAACATAATAAATTGATTTACCAATTGACATCTTAGCGAGAAAGAAAAGAGGTAACTAATTAAGCTATGCCTTGCTAGTGCGTAGGTAAAGACCTTAATTTTTATAAACAATGGACTTCTTTTTTTCTTTTTTCTTTTTGCTTTATTTACTCTAACTCGCTTTCCCTATGTGACAATTTTAAATGCTTAATAAAATGTTTACAAGTAATATGAAAATTCTTTTTTACTTGTATATTTCGATTTTAAACTATAAATTAATGTGTAATTGCATATGGTATGTTAAAGAATCTTATAAAGTTTTCTACCAATTTAGCTATCTAATGAGAATTATAGTGCAATGTACTAAATCAAAACTAAGTCCTTAAAAAAATTTCATATAAGATTACGAGGTATCGTAAAAACATATAATGTATCCATCCGTCTGCGAATTAGGGGAGTGCAAGCTAAACTTCACGTAATCAGACTTATTTAATATTGAATTGGAGGAATTGCAACGGAAGCAACTAATAACACCAATTACATCATAGAATTTCTTACTTCTAGTTCGTACATTAAATGCAGTACAATATTACTCTTGCTGATTTCATCCATTGGCTTCATCAAATTCTCGGAGCATGTCATTCTATAACAATAGAATTAACATTCATGAAGAGTCTAATTTACAAGTCTTACACTTAATACACAAATATCCCATCATCTATACAATTATTGCTTTTACGTAGCTTCTAGTATACTAGCCTAATACCATACTTCTCATTCAAAAATTACATTTTTAAAATACGTTTTTTATTAGAATTTTGAAAATAATTATATATTTTTTAATTTAAATTAAAAAAAAACATTTTTAAGATATGTCATTTAAAAATGTATCTTGCAAATAATTTTTCAATAAATTCCTTTTTTTCCTTTTCTCTCTCCCTGTCTCCCAATTTTTTTCTTCTCTCTTTCTCTCCGTCTCTCTTCTCCCGTGAGCATCACTTTCCCATCAAATTTCTCTCTCTCTCTCTCTCTCTCTCTCATTACTCTCCCATACATTTTTTACTTTCAACCTTTTTGTTTCAATATAAACAAATGTTAAATAATATATATGATGTTTCTCTTTTCTGATTGGAATGCCTCCCATCCTTTGCTACCTGTCAAGAACTTGAGGTCAAAGGGTCACCGGGAAGGCTCCGGTGGTAGCATCTCCAATGATAAAGTCAGTAAAGAGGTAAAGGCAGTAATTAAAGTGAAGAATTGAATATAAATTAAAAGCGTACCTTAAGGCCTTATTTATTGGTTGTGGATCTCCTAAGTTGAGTAGAATTAGAAGTCGTAAAAATAGGAATTTGAAGATATCCTAAAGATAGTAGTTGCCATATCGAACTCTGTTTCTATATTCTGAGGTCGGTAGGATATGAAAGATAGTGCTAAGCTCTGGACCTAATATCTTTGAATCCTCCGTGCCTCGTTGACCTAGGATAAAATAACCTTTCTTGATTTATACCCTCAAGAGCTCTGTACAGACACGTGTCATGCTTCGAATATGTTTTTTACTTTATGGTATATCAGCTACTCCCTCCCGAGCCTCTGTTCTAGGGCATACTCAAAGCTGAGATTAAGGTTTCTGAGATGTTACACGCATGGCAATCATAAATGTGTCGCTCCGTATTCTGAGGAGACAGTCGTTGATGTGACATCTATTGCCTCAACCGTCAGTTGGAATTACGAGGCCATGATTGCTCTAACCGTCACAGTGGTTTAGAAGCGAGGGCCTCTCACAGTCGACACCTATTGGATCCTTATAAAAAGGGGATAAGTACATCATTGTTCCCCCTTTCAACACTTTGTCATTCTGAGAACTTCAAACATCAAGAGAGGGAGGGCTCGATACTTTAACCTTTCCAAACAGAAAGAGAGATTTCTATGAAAGCCAAATTCCAATGTGCTAGGAAGATCAACTCCGATCTAAGCAGTGGTTCAGGTTCGGTTCATAAACACTTCCTTTGAATCTTTTCACCTTCTCCCTTCTTCCTTCTTCATTCTTCATCATTCATTTTTTTTTTTTTTTTATTTTGGACAATGTCTGCCTCCAATGCACAGTCGAGCACTGGTCATGAGATCGTAGAGTCCTTGGAGATATATGATTAGATAGAAGTGAATCTTGTAACTAGTAACCCATTAGAAAATGTAAAAAATAGGATTGTCGGATAACCCAACCCCGAGTTCTAAAGTTAGGATAGTAGAGGCTTTCATAGAGCCTAGGAACATTAATGGGAAAACCTCGGGTAAATCCCACAAAAGAGACGAGGGAGAAAGTACCATGACTCAGAGCATGATAGATGTTCTAAGGGCTGCTTTTGACTTCCCTGTAAACGTGTCCTGTAAGGTACCAGGACATATAGACCGTCCCTTTAGTATCCAGTAAAGTGAGATCTATGCTTACTTTGAATGGTTTGAGATAAGGATTCGATTTCCCTTCCACCCATTCATTAGGGAATATTTTAGCTGGTTTAAGATTTGCCCAGCAGACCTGAACATGAATAGTTAGAGGCAATTGTTAGGCTTCATAGTTTTGGGTCATCTAAACAGCGTCGAGGTAGATCTCCCTTTAATTAAGAGTAACATGGATCTGAAATTTCTGAAGTCGGAAATGCATGTTTTACATGTCTTTTGATAAGGCATTCAAACCTCTTTCCTCTGTACCCACTTCTAATAAGACTTGGAACAAATGGTACTTGATGAGTGTGCAAAAGTGCACTCTAAATGTCCTATTATTTGATTAAAATTGCTAGAAATATGAATAGAAATGTTGGGCTTCAATTGATTTTATTAAATTTAATTTCTATTTACAGTGAGATATATTTGAACATTATTTTATAATATTTTAAATCTCAAATACCTGCATTTTTTTGTTGGCAAGAGATAGTTTACAATTGCGCTTTACACTTAATATTTTTGGAACTATTTTTGGCTTTTTAGCAGATTCGACCATTGAGTTTAAATTGAGATTTGGATGGCGTTAGAGTTTCAGAATGAGAAAACGGTCTTCATGAAGTTTTTAGAGGACGTCTTCGGGCTTTCCAGAAAAGTTTGGGTTGCAAAAATCAGATTTCGTTTGGGCCTCCAAACATTGTTTCGAAATCAGGTCTGGAAAGCTGCTCTAAATTCTGTCCGTCCAGCCAACTTGAAGGGGCCATAACTTGAGTTTCCAAAGTCCAAACCAGGTGGTTTTTAAGCCTAAAATTATCTACTCATCCGGAGCTACAACTTTTGTGAAGAGCTCGAGTTAAGATTCAGTTGTTATCTCATAAAAAACGGAGCGTAAAGATAGGTGCTGCTGGCTGTGTGCGGCTGGACAGTGCAAGGTTGAAAAGTCAAGAAGAATAAAAAAAAAAAAAGAAAAATCCAAAGCAAGTCTTGCGGCTGGAGAGGAACCAAAAGAAAAGAAACAAAAAAAAGTTGAAGTGGGCCTGGGCAAGGTGTGGGCCTGTCGCTGGAGTGCCAGGTGCTGCACGGTGCAAGACATAACAAAGAAAAAAGCCAGCAGGCTTGGTGCGACTGTGAAGTGAAGTGGGCTAGAGGGCCTGTAGTGCGGCGGCTAAGGCAATGGACTGGAGATGATTTAATGCGGCTGTTGGGCGTGGGAAGTTGGCTTGGCGTAGGAATTGGCATGCGGTCAGGGGCGGTAGGTCCATGTGTGCGGGGCCCACGACTGATGCGCGCATAAGCCTAGCGCAAGGCTTGATGCGGCTATTTGGGTTTGTAGGGCTGATATAAAAGAAAAAAATATACAGTTCGGCGAAAAAGGGAGGAAAAAAAATACAGAGAAGCAGCGTGCGGCGCAGAGGCATTGAACAGGAAGAAGAAGCCGCAGCTACTCCACGGCTTAGTTTTTTTCCGTGCAATTTATGTTATCCGTTTTATACATGGGTAACTAAATTTTCAAGTAGAGTTAGGGATGAACTTGCACCATAGATAGTTATTTTAATTTATTTTTGATTCCTGTACGTGATGTTCATTTATTAAATTCTTTGATGATCATTCGTAATTTGTTGTTGGAATTTTATTCTCTGAATAATTAAAGAGTTTAGTCCGTTTATAGATTCAGTCATGCTTTTTCTATCGAATGGATTAATGTTTTGATTATTTTTAGAATAATTAATTATTTATATTGATTTAATTCTTTGCTGCAATATTGCTCGTTCGGTATATTGTCGTCGTTGGATTTCCTCAATGTGAATATTAATTGTGGGATTTAAAAGTGTTGAATGATTTTTCAAAGAGTTATTTTCAGTTTAATTTTGGTTCATAATTTTTATATCTTTCGATTGAGATATTTGGAATTTAAATTCTCAATTGAGTTAACAGTGAATTAAAAATAATTAAAATACCAGTTATGTGCAAGGGATTCCTGAAACTCTACTGTTCGTTAAATTTGAATATTTTCATTTGTTATTCAGCTTGTTTAATTTTTAGTTGCATTCAAAATCACTTTCTATATTTTTATTTTTTTTCGTTAACCGTCTAATATTTCTGTAGTTTAGAAATTCTGTTTATTATTCTTTTAATTTAGTCTCCCTGTGGAATCGACACCCCAAAGCTACACTACAACTACCGCGTTATTCTTTGGGCGTAATCAGTACTTCTATGTCAGGGGAAGGTGGGAGTTTGAGGATTTCGAGAACCAAGTTTCAACCTTCCCATACAAGACTTATATAAAGGGTCAGCCCCCCCTTTTTTGTGTTATTTTCCTTCGATCTTTTATTTTTGTGTATTTTGATTTAACTTATTCTATCGGTGCAGATAAAACGGTGTGGAAGAGGTTGATCTTCACTTCTGACCTCCAGAGGAAGTATATAAGAAACTTCTTTAAACCAACGACCATTCGCACGAAGCCATCCTTACCCCAAGAAACCTGATGGACATTGGGCTAGTGTAGGATCGCACTATGAGTTCGAAGAAGTCCTTGGTCATCAGGTGGGTGCCAAGGAAGAAAAATAAGAAGATTGGGGAGAATTCGTCCCCTACCTAGCCTCCTCCTCTAGAGAAGATAATAAAGCTAATCTCCAACTCCCCTGAGAGAACTGTCTCGGAGGATTTGGGAGTTTCTCCCACTTGAAAGGCTCTTCTGTCCCCAGTGCCTTCCATACTGAAGAAGAGAATGGGGAGGGGCAAATCTATTGTCACCTCTTCAGGCCTAATGACTTCGATGTGATAGCCATGAAGAAAGCTTATGGGGATTCTTGGGCAACAGGCCCAAGCAAATTCACAGGGTTGAAGCCCCAAAATATAGCCAATGATCTAATGGTTATTCACATGAGGGTGAGTTTTCCATCGTTTTCCTTGTTTTTTTGTATTCTTCATATATTCAGCTCTGACTTGATTGTCTTTGTTTTGTGTTATTTGTGCTTTTTAGGCCGTCTATGGTTTGGCAGCCATTATGGATTGCCCTGAGAATCTTGAGCAGATTGACACCCTCCAATCTGAGCTGGATGAGGTTAGACTTCAGCTAGGGATGATGTAGTCTTCGGTGGTGACTGCTGAGGAGAAACTAAAGGAGGCCACTAACTCCCTACTCCATCTTGGAGTCTATGAGGGGTGCTCTTGCTACTGAGCTGGAAAACCTCAAAAAGAGGTTTGCAGACTTCTAGGCTGCTTCTATCAAGAAGGTTCAAGACATCATTGAAGTTGTCAGAGCTCAAACTGAGGTAAGTTTGAAGGCTGAAGTCTAGGATCTAGTGGTGAACTGATTGAATATGGATGCCTGAACATTTAGAACGAAGCTTTGTAAGAAGTATCCCAACTTGGATCTGACTGGAATAAATGATATCGAAGTCTCCCAAGCTGAGATTGATACACCGGATGCTAAAACGAAGAAGAGGAAGTGGATCCAGAACTCCCTCAAGTCACCCATCAGAGACTACCAAACTAGCAGCAGAGTTGATTAGGGATTTTTTGTATTTTTTTTATCTTGTAATTTTCCCTTTGTTGGGCTAATATATGAAATTTTGATCATTCTAAAACTTGTGTCTTGCTTGATATCTTTGTGGTATGTTTGAACTTCAAGATAATTTCTTCAATATCCAGGCTAGTAGAAAATATAAGCTATTTTGGAGACTCCAAAGCACTAATAAAGTATTTCAAAGGTCTAAATAACAGGATATATAGAACCACGACACTGATAAATAAAATAAGGTTTCTCAAGCGTCTGTATCCTGATAATTCATAATATATAGACCTACAACACTTGTAAATAAAATAAGGCTTTTCTAGAGGTTTGTAGAGTAAGAAAATGGACCAGACCCATTACAATCATAATGAATACAAAGTATTTAGGGGTTTGTACATTGATTTAAATAGACCAGACCTACAACACTTGTAATGGATACAAGGCTTTTAGGAGTTTGTGCATTAATAACAAACTCTGAAGTGAATCAAAAGTAGCTTTATTATTGATAATACTTGCATAAGTGTTCGATGTTTCAAGGTTTGGGTATAGGCTTCCCAGTTGAATCTTCCAACCAATAAGTCGTAGGTTTGATGATTTTGGTTACTTTGTAAGGTCCTTCCCAGTTAGGGGAGAGCTTTTTCATGGTGGGATTTTTAGTTTTTGGAAACACCCTTCTCAGGATGAGATCTCCGAGCTAGTGGGTTTTAACCATTGGTTGAAACATTTATCCATTCTCTACTGGTAGGCCTCAGTCCTGATCCGAGATTGTTCACGTATTTCTTCTAGAAGGTCAAGATTTTCTACAAGTTGTTGGCCATTGGTTTCTTGGTCAAAGTAGTCTGTTTTAAGGGTCGGCATGCCAATTTCAATAGGAATGATTGCCTCGGTGCCATAGGCAAGTGAAAATGATGTTTTAGTACTTGGAATTCTTTTTGTAGTTTAGTAGGCCTAGAGCACTCCGATAAGCTCTTCGACCCATCTTCCCTTGGATTCCTCCAACTTCTTCTTTATTGCTTCGAGAATAGTACGGTTAGTAACCTTGGCTTGCTAGCTTGAGGATGCCCTGGAGAAGAGAAGTGGTGACTGATGTGTAGGTCTTTATAGAACTTCCCAAATACCTTTCCAGTAAATTGTGCCCCATTGTCTGAAATAATGGTCGGGGTATACCGAACCTATACATAATATTTTTTCAAGTGAAGTTCTTTACTTCTACCTCTATGATGTGAGTCAGTGGCTTAGCTTCTGCCCATTTAGAGAAATAATCAATGACGACTAGCAAGAATCATCTATTCTAAAGGGCTTTCGGCAATGGCCCTATAATGTCCATTCCCCACTGGGAAAATGGCCAAGGACTCACAATAAGGACGAGTTCATGATGAGGTTGATGTTGGTAAGAAGTGAAATGTTGACATTTATCACACTTCCGAACATATTCCTTAGCCTGTTTTAGCATATTGGGCCAGTAGTGGCCCTTAGTTAATGCTCAGTGAGTTATAGTCCTACCGCCGTTATGGTTACCACAGATCCTGTCACGACCCAAAACCCACCCTATGCGGATTAGGGATCCGTGACCCGGGTCTGCGGCCCGTGGGCCGTTCCCCGTCCAAAAGGATCTAAAATGCTGGGTAAAGTTTTAACAAAAGCATTTCTTAATTATTAAAATATCTGGTAGCACAGTTAGTTCACCATTTGATGCATGTCCAAAAATTATAAGTGTTAAATACAGATCCTTCAAAAACAAAACCAACAAACAGGACCGTGGTGACATGGGAGTATTAAGACCTGACAATATTCAACTTAATATAAAACTCGCCAAAACAGCTACCAGTAACTAGCAGCGTCTAAATCCCTGGAGCGCCTGAGGGTTCCCCAAATTCTTGTTGTCCTGAAAAATTTAAGGGAGAAGGGGTGAGCTAATAGCCCAATAAGTAATTTCCTGGCTTTAATGTGGGTTCGGGTTTGTCCGATGAAATGATAGATCAAAGAATCACAGATAGCCAATATGGGCAGTAATGAAGGCGTAGCCAGTCACCAAAAATGTGCAAGGTATCGACCCGAGGGTCCAAAAGGCATATCCCACAATATAACACAAGAGTAAATAACAAAGCCAAATGAAATTGGGATCTGGCCTATCATGATGGGTTGCTGCCACAACAATACATTAGCCAATCAAAGATATACCATGCTTGCAACAATATGATCATTCCACAGGGTATAAAAAAGATGATCATACAATGGAAACAAGAATAAGTTAACATCGAATTCAAATAATCCAGATATACGTGAATTACCCGGGGCCCGGCATACCCCACTAAAACGCATGCTCAGATCCGCCACAGTTCCTCGGGCTCTCTGAAAAGCGTTAGAGCTCTTTTCAATATAGGTCCCGTAGGACACAACAGACCCTAATGGATCTTTTCCCCCACGTAATCTGTGAATGGATGGGTCATTGTGACTGAGCACAACCCCGAGTACACACCAAATATCATGACTGACAAAATCCCATACAAGATGTACAATCGTACCAACATTTGATATCACAAACAACAAAACACGAAGTGTATGGAATCAATAGAATGTATCTCAAAACTGGTCATGGTATGATAGTGTAATAATATTCAAATATCAATGATCAATCTCAACGTGAGGTGAGCAAGCAAATCAAATCCAAAATCAGGTAAACTGATATCTACAAGTCAATTGGCTCAATCAAGTGCATCAGGTAGTAACGGAGTACAAATTGGCAGCATATGAACAATAACGTGACTGGCTGGGAATAACCCATATTAAAGCGTCAGAATTACTTACCTCAAAAATGATTCTCAGTAGTTCAACTAATTAAAGTCTCCTTCCCCTTCTCTTTTGACGTGCCTGTCAATTGAAAATAACTCAGTCTATAACTGTAATCGAACCATACTCGATATTCAAATTTGTTAATCTTGGCTATCGGTATCTCGATTACGAATCTAGATGTCGTCATTGTATCCGGAATGTTGAATAAAATAAGTTTAGGCTTTTACGGATCTTAAATCGGATTCTTGAATTGAAAAGGGCAAAACTGTCCTTTGGCATGTTACGGTCACTTTCTCCCCGGGACCTCTTTTCATAATTTCAACCTCACCGTTGAATTCAGTGGGTCCGAGATAGTTAAAATACTTATATGACTTAACTTATTTGGACACAGGGGTATTTTCGTCATTTTACGGGCCTTTATTTTTCGGGGCCTCATCTCACGTTGTAGACCTCACCATTGGACTCAGTAGGTCCAAGATAGTAGGAATTCATATATGACTTGTCTAATTTGGACACCGGGGTATTTCGGTCATTCTAGTATTTATGTCTTATATCCCGGGGTCTCGTCTCGTGAAATGGACCTCACTATTGAGTCCGGAAGGTCCGAGATAATAAGTTTTGACTATTCATTCGCCCCGTTCGGACTTCATCCGACTTATTTGTGACTCAGGGGTAAAATGGTAATTTTACCTATTTAATAAATTATTTAAATAATTTATTTTATTATTTTATTATTTTTCCAGGGGTGTTTTTGAAATAATTCTCCAAAGTCTGGGTCAGATTTGGAATATGGTGAACAGTTGGGGTCAAACCACAATTATCATAAGTTTTGGTTTATTTATTTTTAATTAAAACATTGGACCAAAGGGTTCACTTAACAAAACCCTAGACCGGACCGGTTATGCACTGAACCA
This sequence comes from Nyssa sinensis, assembly GCA_008638375.1. NCBI lineage: Eukaryota > Viridiplantae > Streptophyta > Magnoliopsida > Cornales > Nyssaceae > Nyssa > Nyssa sinensis. The sequence goes on along the minus strand of CM018041.1, from coordinate 23,045,837 downwards.
ACCGGTTCAGTCCTCTCCAGAGAACCGGTTTAATGGGTCATGCTGACGTCATGATGACGTCAGCCCTAATTCAATATTTTTAAATTTCTTTAATGAAACGGCGTAGTTTCATTGCCCCGTTGGATCCGGTCGGGTCCCGACCCGACCCAGACCCGGATCCAGTCCCTTCTTGACCCGAATGGCCCCCCGTTTTTCCGGTGGTCTTCTCCGGTCGTCCCTGTCAATTCCGGTCACCGGAATCTCGGCCAACCCACGGTTTTACACCATTTTCACGTCCAATTCTCACTGTGTTTATACCAATCGCTTCCTAAAGTTTCAAGGAGTAGTTTAGGACAGATTTTGGCCCCAAACACTACTGGTTTTGACACCCATTTTCTGATTTTTCCGGCGTTGCACCGGCGAAGGATAATCGGCCATAAAATGGCCATTTCTCAACCGTTTTAGATGGTTCAAATTCCGTTGGGTTCCTAATGAACTTGGCTACCCATTTTGAGTCCTAAAATCGCGATCAAATGGACCTACTAAAATCTGCCATTGTTGACCGAAGCTAAGTTTTCTAGTTTTTGGTTTTCCTTCACGTTTTTGTTTCATATTTTGATCTAATATGCATTCTACAAACATATACAATAACATACTAGAAAACAAATGCATTAAGGATAGATTGGTTACCTGTTGAAGATTTTGGCTCTTCCAAAACTTTTCTTTCTCTCTCTACTGCTTTCTCTCTCTAATTCTTCTTCAACCGTGCTTAAAATCAGTGGCTTGGCCACCTGGATATGGAGATTTCCACCCTCTCTCTCTCTGATTTCCTCACTCCCACACACAAGAGATGTATATGCATTTTCATATAAAATATATATATATATATTTATATTTCTTTGCCCCAACCACACTCAACCAAGCATGGCTGGCCATACCCTCCTCCATAATTTTCTGATTTCTCCCATACCCCTCTCCATACCTATAGGTATAGGTTAGGTGGAGTAGGTTTTGATATTAATTTAATTTATGTACAATATATATATATATATATATCCTATATTATAATAATGTATAAATACATAATATATACCCACTTAATACACATGTATATATGTATTTTGATATTCATAAATTATAGAATTAAACAGCTCCAAGTACAATTGATATAGTATTGCCCGACCCGACAGCCTCGATATTCGTGCCATTTTGGGTCGGGGTATTACATCCTTACCCCCTTAAAATAAGTTTGTCCTCAAACTTGCTCGTACTAAGACTGGAATAGCTGGGGGTATTTAGCTCGCATGACATCCTCTCTCTCCCAAGTAGCTTCTTCAATTTGATGATTTTTCCAAAGTACCTTCACCAAGGGAATAGATTTGTTCCTCAGAACTTGGTCTCGACGATCTAGGATCTGCACTGGGTGTTCAATATAAGTTAGATCCTTCTGAACGTCTAGCGGTTCATGCTCGATTACTTGACTGGGATCATGTAAGCACTTCCTCAACATGGATACGTGGAAGACATTGTGCACATGTGCTAATTCCGCTGGCAATGCAAGTCGGTATGCTACTGGTCCGACCCGTTTTATAACCTCAAAGGGTCCAATGTAGCGGGGTCCCAGCTTCCCTTTCTTCCCAAATCTTACCACGCCCTTCATGGGTGACACTTTTAGAAACACAAGGTCGCCCTTTTCAAATTCTAGCTCACGTCTCCGGACGTCGGCATAGCTCTTTTGACGACTTTGGGTTGCTAGCAGTCGCTGCTTGATTATTCGGATCTTTTCTGAGGTCTGCTCTACCATCTCAGGGCCATATAATTTCCTCTCGCCTATTTCAGTCCAGCACAGTGGAGACCGGCACTTCCGACCATATAGTGCCTCATATGGAGCCATCCCAATGCTAGACTGGTAGCTGTTATTATAGGCGAACTCTACCAGTGGAAGTGAATCTTCCCAGCTCCCTTTGAAATCCAAAACACAAAATCTCAATAAGTCCTCCAGTGTTTGAATGGTTCTCTCAGACTGCCCATCAGTCTCGGGATGGTAGGCTGTGCTGAGACTGAGCTCCGTGCCCATTGCTTCCTGTAAGCCTCTCCAGAATTTGGACACGAACCTCGGATCTCGGTCAGACACAATAGATACTGGGACTCCATGCAGTCGAACAATCTCCTGGATGTATAGCGCTGCCAATCGCTCTAATGACTGGGTTGTCTTAGTTGCTAGGAAGTGAGCCGATTTTGTCAATCTATCAACAATCACCCATATCGAGTCACTCCCTCGAGGCGTCTTAGGCAACCCGGAGACAAAGTCCATAGTAATATGCTCCCATTTCCACTCGGGTATTGGGAGCGGCTGTAATGGTCCACTCGGCCTTTGGTGTTCGACTTTAATCTGCTGGCATTTAATACATCGTGCTATAAACTCAGCTATGTCCTTCTTCATCCCTGGCCACCAGTAGGTCGTCTTGACGTCGTGGTACATTTTAGTGCTTCCTGGGTGTACAGCAAATCTCGAATTGTGTGCCTCATCCAGAATCTCTTTTCTGATCTCGGGCGTGTCTGGCACACAAATTCGATCTCTATAATACAGCATTCCATCGCGCACCACGAATTCTGAGTTCTTCCCTGACTCAGTTTCTTCACGGAGCTTGACCAGTTTCTCGTCGTGCTTTTGTTGCCCTCTAATATTGTCCACAATTGTCAGTCCGACAGTGACATTAGCGAGTACTGCTCCAGTACTGGGCAGAACCACCTCAATTCCCATTTCCTCTAGATCCCTCTGTATCTCTCGCTGTGTAGTCAACAAACAAGCAAGGCTCCCTGAAGACTTACGGCTGAGAGCATCAGCTACTACATTGGCTTTTCCGGGGTGATACTGGATGCTAAGCTCATAATCTTTAATCAGCTCTAACCATCGGCGTTGCCGCATGTTGAGCTCCTTCTGTGTGAAAAGGTACTTGAGGCTCTTATGGTCTGTGAAGATCTCACAGGTCGCCCCATAAAGATAATGCCTCCAAATTTTCAATGCAAACACTACAGCTGCTAGCTCCAGATCATGAGTCGGGTAGTTCTTTTCATGAGGTCTCAACTGTCTCGATGCATAGGCTACTACCCGGCCCCTTTGCATCAGCACACACCCCAAGCCTTTGTGTGAGGCGTCACTATAAATCACGAAGCCTTCGATCCCATCTGGCACTGTCAGAATAGGGGCTGATACCAGACGGTCCTTCAGCTCCTGAAAGCTCTTCTCTCGCTCCTCAGTCCATACAAATGGGGTATTCTTACGAGTCAACTGTGTGATCGGCGCGGCTATTTTGGAAAAATCCTGGACAAAGCGCCTATAATACCCAGCTAAACCCATAAAGCTCCGGACTTCAGTGACGCTGGTCGGTCTGGACCAATTCACGATGGCTTCTATCTTTTGTGAATCCACTGAAACGCCATCCTTAGAAACCACGTGGCCTAAAAATGATATGCTGGGAAGCCAGAACTCACACTTCTTCAACTTTGCGTACAGTTTCTGCTCCCTCAGCTTCTGCAGAACTTTTCTTAGATGCACTTCGTGATCTTCTGGACTCTTAGAGTAGATTAAGATGTCGTCAATAAATACTATCACGAAGTCATCCAAATACGGCTTGAAGACCCTGTTCATTAAGTCCATGAATGCGGCTGGGGCATTTGTCACCCCAAATGGCATTACCAGGAACTCGTAGTGTCCGTATCGGGTCCTAAATGCCGTCTTCTGCACATCCTCAGGCCTAACCTTAAGTTGGTGATAACCCGATCTCAAATCTATCTTAGAAAACATCTGTGCCCCTTTTAGCTGATCGAACAAGTCATCCACCCTTGGCAGTGGGTACTTGTTCTTGATGGTGACCTTGTTAAGTTCGCGATAATCAACACACAACCGCATGGTCCCATCTTTCTTTTTGACAAACAACACTGGGGCGCCTCATGGCGACGAGCTAGGCCGTATGAATCCTTTGTCTAGCAATTCTTGCAGTTGTAGCTTTAATTCCTTCAACTCAGTCGGCGCCATTCTATATGGGGTTTTAGACACTGGTGTCGTACCGGGAATCACATCAATACAGAACTCGATCTCTCGGTCTATGGGCATGCCAGGAAGGTCATCAAGAAATACATCAGGGAACTCCCGGGCAACTGGGATCTGATCCAGAATAGGCTCTTGTGAGTGGGCATCCATGATGCTACACAAAAACCCATGACACCCCTTTCGGAGCAAGCGTCTGGCCTGAATGGCAGAGACAAAATATGGCGGGGTGACTACTCCTGTCCCCTCAAAGATAACCTTCTGTTGCCCTGGGCCCTGTATTTGAACCTTCTTAGCTTCACAATCAATTGTGGCATGATTCGCAGTTAACCAATCCATGCCTAGAATCACATCAAATCCACAGATTTCTAAGGGTATCAGGTCCGCCATGAACTGAATACCCATAATCTCAACCCCGCAAGATCTATAGATAGTATCTCCAAATAATGACTCCCCCGATGGTACAGTGACAGTCAACACAAAACCTAAGGGTTTGGCTCCCATGTTTATTCTATTAGAAAATGTCGGTGATATAAACGAGTGTGTGGACCCAGTATCAAATAAGACATGTGCAGGCTGAGAACAAATTGTAATGGTACCTGCAACTACCGAGGTAGTGGCCTGCACATCCCCTGGTGTAATAGCGAAGACCCTCCCCGGTCGCTGCTGCTCAATCCTGGGTCCTCCACTCTTCTGCTGGGGTTTCGTCACAGAAGCCGATGCAACTGATGCAGTATTGACCACTGACTTGTTGTTCTTGGGACAGTCCTTCTTAAAGTGCCCGACTTGTCCACAATTGAAGCAGGCCTTGGTGTCACGATAGCATGGTCCTTTATGAAATCCCTGGCAGGTGGGACATTTAGACGCGCCCCCGTCCTGTGACTTGGCCTTCTTCTGACCAGAACCCGTACTAAAATTACGTGATCCCGTGCCAGCACCAGAAAATGAAGATCCCTGCCCTTTACTCTTGTGGTTCCCAGGCCTCTGATTCTTCCGTCTTTTTGCAAACTCCTCCCCGCTCTGTTCTATGATCATGGCAGTTTCCACTACCTCATCGTAGGTACTGAGTCGGTGAGGCCGAATCCTATCTTTAATGGCCCATCTGAGGCCGCTTTCAAACTTGCGGACCTTTCTTTCTTCCGTATTGATAACATTTGGGGCAAATCTGGCCAGCTCGGTAAACTTGGTCTCATACTCCTCAACAGACATGCCTCCCTGCTGAAGGGTGATAAACTCAGCGGCCTTTTGATTCTGAATTTCCCGAGGGAAATACTTCTGATTGAAAATCTCCACAAATCGTGGCCAAGCCATATTAGGTTCCCGGGCTTCCTGTAAAAGCCACCACATGTGTGCTACCCCCGTCAGCATATAAGTGGCATAGCCCACTTTTTGAGTGTCTGTACATGTCATAATTTTGAAAACCTTATCCATTCCAAGCATCCATTCTTCGGCTGCTGAGTGTCCCCCTTTTCCATCGAACGCAGGCGGTTTCATATTCTGAAACCGTTTATAAGAGTAAGTGGGGTCCTCCTCACGTCTAGGTCTGTCCTCTGGGGCTGGAGGATTATTCGGTGGCATTGGCCCATTTGCCTGGGCCTGCATTTGGGGCATCATCTCCACCACCCGATTTAAGATCTCCTCCATACGATCCATGCGCTCTCGATCAGACTCCATTGCCCTACTACGAGTTTGCACCATACACTGCAAAAAGGACAGTCCACAACACTTGGGTAATTAATTGACCCCTAGACTTATGACCCTCAGACTTTAGCGAGTTGTAATACTTCAATCTTAATCTCCCATGGACCACTAGAACCATATGCTCTGATACCACTCTGTCACGACCCAAAACCCACCCTATGCGGATTAGGGATCCGTGACCCGGGTCTGCGGCCCGTGGGCCGTTCCCCGTCCAAAAGGATCTAAAATGCTGGGTAAAGTTTTAACAAAAGCATTTCTTAATTATTAAAATATCTGGTAGCACAGTTAGTTCACCATTTGATGCATGTCCAAAAATTATAAGTGTTAAATACAGATCCTTCAAAAACAAAACCAACAAACAGGACCGTGGTGACATGGGAGTATTAAGACCTGACAATATTCAACTTAATATAAAACTCGCCAAAACAGCTACCAGTAACTAGCAGCGTCTAAATCCCTGGAGCGCCTGAGGGTTCCCCAAATTCTTGTTGTCCTGAAAAATTTAAGGGAGAAGGGGTGAGCTAATAGCCCAATAAGTAATTTCCTGGCTTTAATGTGGGTTCGGGTTTGTCCGATGAAATGATAGATCAAAGAATCACAGATAGCCAATATGGGCAGTAATGAAGGCGTAGCCAGTCACCAAAAATGTGCAAGGTATCGACCCGAGGGTCCAAAAGGCATATCCCACAATATAACACAAGAGTAAATAACAAAGCCAAATGAAATTGGGATCTGGCCTATCATGATGGGTTGCTGCCACAACAATACATTAGCCAATCAAAGATATACCATGCTTGCAACAATATGATCATTCCACAGGGTATAAAAAAGATGATCATACAATGGAAACAAGAATAAGTTAACATCGAATTCAAATAATCCAGATATACGTGAATTACCCGGGGCCCGGCATACCCCACTAAAACGCATGCTCAGATCCGCCACAGTTCCTCGGGCTCTCTGAAAAGCGTTAGAGCTCTTTTCAATATAGGTCCCGTAGGACACAACAGACCCTAATGGATCTTTTCCCCCACGTAATCTGTGAATGGATGGGTCATTGTGACTGAGCACAACCCCGAGTACACACCAAATATCATGACTGACAAAATCCCATACAAGATGTACAATCGTACCAACATTTGATATCACAAACAACAAAACACGAAGTGTATGGAATCAATAGAATGTATCTCAAAACTGGTCATGGTATGATAGTGTAATAATATTCAAATATCAATGATCAATCTCAACGTGAGGTGAGCAAGCAAATCAAATCCAAAATCAGGTAAACTGATATCTACAAGTCAATTGGCTCAATCAAGTGCATCAGGTAGTAACGGAGTACAAATTGGCAGCATATGAACAATAACGTGACTGGCTGGGAATAACCCATATTAAAGCGTCAGAATTACTTACCTCAAAAATGATTCTCAGTAGTTCAACTAATTAAAGTCTCCTTCCCCTTCTCTTTTGACGTGCCTGTCAATTGAAAATAACTCAGTCTATAACTGTAATCGAACCATACTCGATATTCAAATTTGTTAATCTTGGCTATCGGTATCTCGATTACGAATCTAGATGTCGTCATTGTATCCGGAATGTTGAATAAAATAAGTTTAGGCTTTTACGGATCTTAAATCGGATTCTTGAATTGAAAAGGGCAAAACTGTCCTTTGGCATGTTACGGTCACTTTCTCCCCGGGACCTCTTTTCATAATTTCAACCTCACCGTTGAATTCAGTGGGTCCGAGATAGTTAAAATACTTATATGACTTAACTTATTTGGACACAGGGGTATTTTCGTCATTTTACGGGCCTTTATTTTTCGGGGCCTCATCTCACGTTGTAGACCTCACCATTGGACTCAGTAGGTCCAAGATAGTAGGAATTCATATATGACTTGTCTAATTTGGACACCGGGGTATTTCGGTCATTCTAGTATTTATGTCTTATATCCCGGGGTCTCGTCTCGTGAAATGGACCTCACTATTGAGTCCGGAAGGTCCGAGATAATAAGTTTTGACTATTCATTCGCCCCGTTCGGACTTCATCCGACTTATTTGTGACTCAGGGGTAAAATGGTAATTTTACCTATTTAATAAATTATTTAAATAATTTATTTTATTATTTTATTATTTTTCCAGGGGTGTTTTTGAAATAATTCTCCAAAGTCTGGGTCAGATTTGGAATATGGTGAACAGTTGGGGTCAAACCACAATTATCATAAGTTTTGGTTTATTTATTTTTAATTAAAACATTGGACCAAAGGGTTCACTTAACAAAACCCTAGACCGGACCGGTTATGCACTGAACCAACCGGTTCAGTCCTCTCCAGAGAACCGGTTTAATGGGTCATGCTGACGTCATGATGACGTCAGCCCTAATTCAATATTTTTAAATTTCTTTAATGAAACGGCGTAGTTTCATTGCCCCGTTGGATCCGGTCGGGTCCCGACCCGACCCAGACCCGGATCCAGTCCCTTCTTGACCCGAATGGCCCCCCGTTTTTCCGGTGGTCTTCTCCGGTCGTCCCTGTCAATTCCGGTCACCGGAATCTCGGCCAACCCACGGTTTTACACCATTTTCACGTCCAATTCTCACTGTGTTTATACCAATCGCTTCCTAAAGTTTCAAGGAGTAGTTTAGGACAGATTTTGGCCCCAAACACTACTGGTTTTGACACCCATTTTCTGATTTTTCCGGCGTTGCACCGGCGAAGGATAATCGGCCATAAAATGGCCATTTCTCAACCGTTTTAGATGGTTCAAATTCCGTTGGGTTCCTAATGAACTTGGCTACCCATTTTGAGTCCTAAAATCGCGATCAAATGGACCTACTAAAATCTGCCATTGTTGACCGAAGCTAAGTTTTCTAGTTTTTGGTTTTCCTTCACGTTTTTGTTTCATATTTTGATCTAATATGCATTCTACAAACATATACAATAACATACTAGAAAACAAATGCATTAAGGATAGATTGGTTACCTGTTGAAGATTTTGGCTCTTCCAAAACTTTTCTTTCTCTCTCTACTGCTTTCTCTCTCTAATTCTTCTTCAACCGTGCTTAAAATCAGTGGCTTGGCCACCTGGATATGGAGATTTCCACCCTCTCTCTCTCTGATTTCCTCACTCCCACACACAAGAGATGTATATGCATTTTCATATAAAATATATATATATATTTATATTTCTTTGCCCCAACCACACTCAACCAAGCATGGCTGGCCATACCCTCCTCCATAATTTTCTGATTTCTCCCATACCCCTCTCCATACCTATAGGTATAGGTTAGGTGGAGTAGGTTTTGATATTAATTTAATTTATGTACAATATATATATATATATCCTATATTATAATAATGTATAAATACATAATATATACCCACTTAATACACATGTATATATGTATTTTGATATTCATAAATTATAGAATTAAACAGCTCCAAGTACAATTGATATAGTATTGCCCGACCCGACTGCCTCGATATTCGTGCCATTTTGGGTCGGGGTATTACAGATCCCCTCATGTATCTCAGCTAGGACATAGTGGGCATTTTCTGGATTTAAGCACCGTATGAGGGGTTATGTGTAAGACCTTTCGTAAAGTTTTATTTAAGAATTAAAAACCGAGCTGCCCTAATCCGAATTCTTCTGGTGTGATTCTTGTCTTCTGGAAACAACCCTTCTTTTAAGTACTAGATGATAGGAGTCATCCAATTCTGAGATTATTTTGAAGTTTGAAGGGATTGTACTACTTCAATACTGGGTTTTAACTGGTAGGAGATATTTACCATTGAGTCCCTTTCTGGCTTGAGATGGGAGGCCATATTTGCTATTAGAAATATTTAGGCATATTAAGTAAACTTGGGTTAGAATGTGTATAGTTATGTCAAATTTGACAATTCGAGTTAATTGATTAAATATGCTATGGTGGATTATTCTAAGATTTGAATGACTTTGAAAAGAACGCTTTTAGAGTGCATTATGTGATTTGAGAACATTGATTTCAAGGTAAGGGAACATACATGATATATCTAATTTTTGAATAAATGTCAAAAAATGTTTTATTGCCTCTCTTTTATGGAAAATTGCTTTTTGCATTCAAATGATTACAAATGTTTTGAGTTCAAAAAATATGTTTTCCATTGATATAATTGCTTCATTATCGTTACTTGGGTCAAGCAAAATGATTTATTTGTTAAATGAGTTCATCACTCATTAATAAAATTATTTATAAAACTCTCTCATTTGTTGAAATAAATTAATTGATTCAAACGATTGTAGCCAAAATGATTTGAACTATTTTAGTATGAGTGTGAGTTCTGGTTGGAGTGTTATTGTGTTAACAGTGGTTTACCATTGTTGGCAAAATGTTGTGTCGGCTAGAAATTATCGGAGAGTGTTTCCACGTCAGCGGGGTTCAATATTGTTGGTCTCTAGTACTAGTGACAAGTGCAAGTCCCTTATGATGGAGATCCTAAGTGTTGTGCCAACAAGAGTAAGTGCTTATACAACTTCTGAAGTATTGTTTATTATCGCACTAATTGTTTCAATGACTTTGAATTAAGTGAAATTTTTTGAGTGCAACTATCGAAGTGCTTTCAAGTTATATAAATTTTGTAAACTGCTTCATTTTGTAATAATTGTTTTATAAATTACTCGTGTTATCTGCTTGACCGACGCAGGTATATATTGTATTATGTTATCTTATTGGACTATTTGTGCTTACTCCATATTTGATAAAGATCAACTGCGATATTTTCTAGTAAAAGATGCAACGCAATGGACAACAATTGAAGATCAATTTATTTTCAGTTACTTGTGGTTAAAACTTCTTTTAGTTGGATAGCTTTGAAATATAGTAATTTTATTTTATAACTTTTATTATTTATTGACTTTTGGATACAAATGATTTATTATATATTTGTGGATAATAAATAGTTAATTAATATTTCTTTGAAATTTTAGATATAATCTGATTTACTTATTAGAATGTGAAAAAATTAGAGATAATTTTCGTTACAAGTTTTATTGATTTGAATAGTTTAGTCTTTGAATTTGGGGTGTGACAAGTATACCCCCACGATGCCCTCTGAACACTACACTAATTGCGCCTTCGAATTTGGAGTGTGACAAGTACACCCCCACGATGCCCTTTGTGAACACTACACTATTGCTCCCAGTGAATTTCAAGCATTGAGAGAACATTACGCCCCCCACACGAAGCCCGTTTTGATTACGTCATTTGTTTGCAATAACCACTCTTCCCTAAGAAACTGATCCTTTGAAACCTAGGAAAGATTGGTCAGGGATTTGTGGTTGGTGTCAAAAACTTTGTACAATACCAATTAGGTGTCTAAAACTTTATTTGCTTGGAACACACATTGAGGAGAAACAGTATCTTCTTTTCAGCCCCTAGGTATTCAAAAAGACCAACAAGTATTGGATAGAGACTTTCTCGTCGATGTGTTATATTATAAAAGGTATTTTGGTTATTAGAAGTGTAAAACACTTTTTAAGAAAACACATAAGACATTCTGTACTTTTTATATAGATATAGATATAGATATAGATATGCAGGTCATATAACTTTTCACCCAAACAAAAAGGGGGTTAAAAAGAAACAAATTGTCAAGGATTCAATTTTGTTTGTCTTCTTGGCAAGTGATGACTAATTAATTTAGCGAAAGTCATCTCATTTCTGCAGCTAAAGTCAGAAAGACCCACACAATCTGGATATCAGGCAGTGAAAGAACAGTTGGGACGACTATTCATTCTGTTGTTGGCTCTGAACCCGAATAAAGGGAAATTGGCAACGGCATAAGAAAGTACTGTAAAGAGGAAGACAACAAATTGACAATCAAGGAGATGTATTTCTTTTTCCTTTATAATAGAGATTCTTTGCACAAAATCTAAGAGGATTTATTGCTAATACAGCTTGTAACTAGCATCAGACCAACTCACATCAAAATCTCCATTTAACAGTATATAACTAAAGCATGTGATCCATTTTACAGTACATAATCAAACAGTTATGCCATGGGATGCATCTCACAAATAGCTAAGAAATCATTCTTACAAGTTACAACAAACATTGCATCCTCCATTCAAGTGTATGAAAATGAAATATGATCTGCTGGTCCAACTGTGCAAAGTGAATATTATTCCACCAATAGCAACTAAAGAATGCTTGACATATCATCAAAACGGGTATTAGAGGGAGAAGACCGAATTTTGATAATTCCAAAAATAAAGAAGGTACTATTATCATTAACTATAAATATATAAAACGTGCCGCAATAAATCAAACTAAATACAGTGCAAAAGCAATTTTCAAAGAACATTAAAATGTTCCACTTTTCACTGATTAAGAAAACAAAAAATATCAAAGGTTTAGTATGCACAAAGCTAAACCCATAACCTTTCCATGGAGATACCTAGCACACCAAATAAATGTGTCAACTGAATAACAAGATAACAGAAATATAAATTCAGAGCAATATGGAACAAACTATTGAGTTAAAAATCTAACATACAGGATATCGGGTTTGAAAATAAAGATCAATGCCTTTCGGCAGGGATGAAAATGCTGTAGACTGTGGCCAATCATTTTCACCAATTAGATGATATTCTTCTCTAATAGACCAACCATACTTCAACCATCACACAATAATAGAACATCAAATCAAATCTCAGAATACAAGCAAAAGATTCAAATCAAATTTACATGCACCAGAAAGAGTTTGACCTCTGAGATAGGATTAGAGAGCGGTGGTGTTCGTGGTGGACCTAGTGAAGGTGGTGGCATAATGGAACACCAATCAGCAATGAAATTTGTGAAAACTACCTTATCTTCGATCAGCGATGGCCGGTGACAGAAATGGCACAAGGGTAACTGGGTAAGTACTTCTACAAGGGTGTGGCGCTTAAACAAAATGAAGGGAAGAAAAACCCCAAATAAAAGAGGATATTTATACTCCACATATACGAGTCAAATGCGCCCAACGAGCTTAATCGAGCCTATTCACAAGCTTACTGAGTCGAGCCTCTATCTAACTCCGCTCAACTCATTTAATAAACGAGACTCATCTACCGCTCAAGCTCGACTTTTTATTAAATGACCCGAGCTCAAATGAGCTATAATCGAGTTAAACATGAGTTGTTCATGAAGACAACACGAGGATCACAGTAACTTATTAGTAACTACCATGCCATAGAATAAATATTGCTTCCAAAAGATGAATATTATGTTGACTTACAAAAATAGCACAAGCCACATAGGACACTACAGTAATGAGACAATGGGAAAATTTCCCTTGACAATCAAAATTAGAATAAAAATCACACAAACTTTTGGAGTACTTCTAAAACTGCATCAACTGTCTTTAAAATTAATACTCCACCTGCCCCAATTGTATAGTTCCTCATTTCTTTTTGGGATGTCCCAAACTATAAGTTTAGTTTGAAAGTCAATGTATTTTACTTTTAACGTTCCAAATTTACCCCAAAAGTGAACTTTCCCACCAAAATGTAAAGATAAATTTTAAAATTAAGTTGCACGTCACCACAACTTAACTACAAAAAATATGCCTCCTTAAAAAGTTTGGAATTCAAAAAGGGTCCCCAATTCTAGGACAGAGTAAGTATAAACTATCCCCAGATTTACTTATCAAAAAAATAAATTATCCCTAGATCATTTTTAATTGTGCTTACCTTCAAAAGAAATAAAGATGAAAATTTCTTATTAATCTAATTAAAGGGGACATAATAATATAAAATGGCCAGCTGTAGAGTTATACCAAATAAAAATGGCCCGATATAGACCAAGTGGCCAACCAATCTCAGGAAGAGCCTGAAAAAATATATAGATAACAGATATATATATATATAAATGATTAAAACAGGTACTCCCTTCGCTGGTAATTGAAATTTATCAGTTTTGCTTACATATCTACTCAGAAATACCCTCAGAAGTTAGCACACAGTTTCGTGCGCTGTGACCAAGGATCACAAATCTTGGGCTCTGAGTTTTTCAACTTTCACAAACATCTGAGTGTAAGGGCTACAAAGAATCTGAGTTTCTCAAAAAAATCTTCTTCCTGCAACATTTTTTTCATCACCTTGCTTTGAAGGATTCTGAAGGGATCCTATCCCTCAAACACCCTAAAAATAAAGGCTGAGCAAATGAGATCAAATTGCATGATTTGTAACTTGTGTCTCATTGTGATCTGTGAAACCCATTATCATATATTTCGGCCACAACTTGGCTTCAATCTGAGAAACAATCCATTACTCATTTTTAACAAGGTCGCTTGCTTCATACCCAATTTCTCAAGCGGTTTCACGTGATCCCTTTTATGTGCTTAAATTGAGTCCCTGGAGATCACCCAACTCAGGTTCTCTCTTTTGTCCCCTCATGAAATACTAATTTCGCCCAAAAGAGTATATATCACTAACTAAACACAACATACCACAACACAAACAAAATGTGAAATTCTCAGCTTATGACTTGTGAAGCAATTCCAGAACTGAATGATTCAGTCCACTATTATCCGATAAATCAATTAACATGGTCACAGTAGATGCATCAGCTGAGAATCCCTTCTCAACCATTTCATGAATTAGTTGCATTGCCCTTGATGTCTCATTATTTCGAAGAAATCCCTGGGCCATTATATTATAAGTGACACCATTTGGGGAGCAACCACACTCTTCCATTTTCTCGAGCAACATATTTGCTTCACTTAGCAACCCTTCCCTACAGAGTCCATTGATCATAATAGTATATGTATGAATATTGGGTTGCAACCCTTTGGTTGAGAGACTACAAAAGAGTTTCCTTGCAGCTTCCAGGTTTCCAGCTCTGCACATACCGTCGATGAGGATGCTGTAGGGCACAATATCAAGATGCAACCCAATTTCTTCCATTTCGCGAAACAAGGTCATTGCCTCAACAAGATGTTTGTTTTTACATAATCCATCTAACAAAATAGAGTAGGTCAAAAAATTAGGATCTTTGCCACTGGCTCGCATCTCATTTAGAATTTCTTGTGCAGCTATAGGTTTCCCTATTTGGCACAAGCCACCTATAAGAGTGTTGTAAGTAACAGTGTCAGGAGCCAATCCTACTTGAGACATATCATGAAAAAGTCTGACCGCCTCAGCCATTCTTTGCTTCTTACAATATCCATTAATCAAAATGTTATAGCTATGAACATCAAGTTGGCAACCCCTACCGATCATCAAATCAGATATCTTCTTTGCCTCTTTGAAATTTCCTTGCAGACAGTAACTGTCCATCAATGAGTTGTAAGTGACTACATTAGGCTCATCACCTCTTTGAATCATCACTTCAACTATCTCTACTACTTCAGCAATCTTCCCTTCTTTACAAAGGGCATCCACCAGTATATTGAAGGTTTGTACATCTGGTTTAATTTTTTGGTTCACCATTTCATTCAACAACCTTGTAGCCTCTTTCCATTGGTTTGAATTGCATAGGCCATGGATTAAGGAATTGTAAGTGACA
This sequence comes from Nyssa sinensis, assembly GCA_008638375.1. NCBI lineage: Eukaryota > Viridiplantae > Streptophyta > Magnoliopsida > Cornales > Nyssaceae > Nyssa > Nyssa sinensis. Next base: position 23,030,578 of record CM018041.1, on the reverse strand, counting down.
ACATTTGGGCAGAAAGCCTTTACTGATCATGTCTGAAAAGAGGTTAAAAGCCTCAGCAACCAATTTGTCCTTACAGAGACTGTCAATAATCGTGTTATAGACTACGTTATTAGACCCCCAATTCCTTTCCTCCATCTGCTTAAGCAACCCAATAGCTGCACTGGTGTTTCCTGTTTTGCACAACCCATTCATAATTGTTGCACAAGAAACCACATCCGGTTGAAAGCCTTTTGCCACCATGTCATTAAACAACTCTACCGCATGACTGGTTCTATCCTCGCCACAGAGCCCCCTAATCAAAGTGGTGAGTGTGAAAGTGTCAGGTTCAAAACCAAGTTTCAAGATTCTCCCTAAAACAGAAAAACCAATATCCACCCGATTCAGATGGCAGTAACAATTAATCAAAATGTTCAGAGAACAAACACTAGGCTCAACAATTCCCAACAATTCCATTTTCTTAAGCAAAGAAATCGCAGTTGTATAATGCTTCATTCGCACAATAGCACCTAAAAATTGATTGAAACACGCAATTGAAGGCGAAGGTTGCAGTTGAACCATTCGATTAAATAAAACTAAGGCGTCATCAAGGTTAGTGAATCCACCTCTGCATTGCTTTGTCACAAACTTAAAACATGGTTCGGCTACTAGAAAAGTTACTCACAACTTGAAGCTTTCGATGAGTAGAAGGATTAGTAGTACAAGTTTGAGAATGAAAAGAAGCCCTAAAATTATCATCAAGAATTGGATGATTTATTAAGAAAATAAGAGAAAGAATAGCAGAAATTGTAGACTTGCGAGTACCGTTTTGGACAGCAAAGACAGCACCATGTCTTAAATTTGAAGAGGCAATAGCAGCTCTTTTCATCATCTTCAGCTCCTCTCCCCCAACTCTCTCTTAAATTTATTTTTCTCTCTTCTAAATTTTTTCTACCGCAACCCCATCATTCCAGGCCGAGTAGCTGATCAGAGAACTCAACTTGTTTCCCAGTGAATTTATCAAAATCGTCGATCACGATGCCTCTGTTCTATAATAGGCAATGTTTTTCAAATCCGGACCGGTCCGACCTGTTCAACCGATTGAACTGTTGAATCGGTTTACAAAATAGTCCGATTTAATTAATAAACTCAGTTTTAAGTTTGAAATCGTTCTAAAAATAAAAAATCAATAAAATCAGTACAGTCCGATTGCTGGGTCAACCGGTTCTTAGCTACAATTTTTTTTTTTTTGGTATATTAAAAATCTCAAATTTCATGTATTTTTTTAGCTGAATTTTGGCTGAGTTGAGTTGGTCTTTGGCTGAATTTATTTTGGATTGTATTTAAAATTTTAAACCCTTGAAGTTTGAAACTCCAGTATTATATATTTGTATCATATGGTATTTTATTTTATTTTATGCATGATTATTAGTATTTATATCTTATTTTTTCTTCATGTAGTTAAAGACTAAATTATTGGATTATGCTTGGATTGGATATTAAAATGATTTTTGTTATGGTCCTTGCGATTATGGAAGAATGGCAATGAAGTTTCAACTTTCAACAATGTAATAAGATATGTCTATTATACTTTTTTCATTTTTTTTCTTGAAGTTTTACATATTAAGAAAATTCATATTTTGTAATTTTTTTTATATAATTTTTGTATAATTTTTTAAATTTAAAATATCAATAATATGTATTATTAAATTTATTAATTACATAATTATGATTTCACGGTTTGATTCCGGTTGAACCGATAACCCGTAACCGGACATTTTTCCGGTTAGATGAACGGACTGAGTCTGAAAACATTGATAATAGGTAATTTGTGTTGAATTGCTTTGATTTACCGGAGCTTTATGAGTTGGACTCCTTTTTTAAAAAAAAAATGGAAAAAGGCTCGTATGGATAGGGAATGATTTCCATTTTAGGGTTAATCTAATGTAAATACGAGTCACTTCCAATTTTGAGGCATTATACTCGATATATATATTTTGAGTGGATTTTTTTTTTTAATGGAAAAAGGCTCTTATGGATAGGGAATGATTTCCATTTTAGGGTTAATCTAATGTAAATACGAGTCACTTCCAATCTTGAGGCATTATACTCAATATATATATTTTGAGTGGATTTTTTTTTTTAATGGAAAAAGGCTCTTATGGATAGGGAATGATTTCCATTTTAGGGTTAATCTAATGTATTCCATCCGTCTCATTTTAAGAGTCCTTTATCACTATTTATTTTAAGAGTTTCATTTGAAAAGTTAACGTACTTTTAAGTTATAAATTTTTAAAATTACCTTTTATTACACCTAATGTGAACATGATTTACAATTAAATGAGTATAATATGAAAAGTTAGAATGCCCAAAGAAACTATTATTTTGAGACGGAGGGAGTAAATACGAGTCTCTTCTAATTTTCTGGCGTTATACTCGATATATGTGTTTTGAGTGGGATTTTTTTTTTATAACGAAGTCCACTTCTAAGGGAAGAGGAATTATTATGAGTAGGTGTTCTATCGTACGAAAAAAAAAAATTAATATCTCATCTCTTGATGTATTTTCACTTTTCCAATTGAAAAGTTCCAAACTTTCATTCTGATTTCATTATGTAATAAACTCGAGGTCTCAAACTTTTTTGAAATGTTATTTACTCAAATAATCATATAATGGAGTGAGTTAATTTGGGTTGTCCAAGTTTAATTGTCGGTCTGACATTTCATCTCTCTTGGTAGAAGATATTACAATTTTAAGTATTGGTTTGATACGAATGCAGATACAGTGTAAGTTTGACTTTCCATTTTCATTGTTTTTAAGCACTTTTAATTAAAAATAATTTTAAAATATTTGTACAAGCAGGGATTTTTATTTTGTTGTAGATCATTGAAATTGAATCTGAATGTTGTAGGATAGATATATGGAATTGAAGACTTTCTGACTTTTTTTATGACACAGTAATTATTTTATTAATTACAATCTTAACTCGCATAGTCGAAGTATCAATTAAATTTTAAAAAAAATATTCCCAAATAATATTATTTCTTTGATAAAATATTGAATTTATAATAGGTGCTATGTGATTTATAATCACTTGACTATCCCTTGAAGTTTGCGTTAAGTACCTATATTATACTTTCAAGTGAATTTCTGTAGCAATTTGTTAGATCATAAATTATATAAGTTTCTAATTTTCAGTTTCAAAAACAATCATTATTGTAATTGTAGCTCTCCACGGCTTATTTTGGTGAGTATAGATATTGGCTTATGGTTATTGATGTCCAACATTTATTTGAAAGTTTTCTTATACTTAATTTATGTTTTTATTTTTATTATTTGGTTAAAGGTAAAGCTCATATCAAAGTTGGAAAGAAGAATCGAGCTCGCAAGTTTAATGTGTCTCGCTAACAAAACTCTTGGAATCATCACACCTTTACATACAAACATGTCAAACAGTTATGAGAAGGGTTGTAGAGACATAATTTAGTTCGCACAAGTTGACTCAGAATATCATAAATTACTAACAACAAAAAAATTGGAAAGAAGAAAACAAACTACACATCTCTTAATTGGGAGTGAGAGTAGAAGTCATAAGTTTCCAACTAGACTAGTCCCGGTTGATTTATGTTTTTATTTTCACTAGGTTAAATTTTTTTAACATTTTATCATCATCTTAACTTAAATTATATTCCTCATTATTTAATTTTTTGGTTGGCATTTTTTTAAAATCAATGAAATTTATTTCAATTTCTCATACATGGAAACCTTGGATGGATGTTGATAATTCAATATATGTCAACTCATGTTCTCAATTTTCATGTTTTGGATTTTTATCTTTAGTTTTGTTGATTGTGATTATTGCAACTAAGGTGTTGTTTGGTAAGAATAAAAATTAAATAATAACATTAATATTTATTGAGTTAACAAGTATATTAGAAAAATCAAAAGAGTGTTAACTATCATTTTTTGACACAAGCACATTTCTAACAGCAACATTATGTATGTTCTTATTTATCTGACAAGACGTGATTAGCTTATTACAAAGATTTGATTCATGGCAAGATTTCTCATTAAGCTTACCCTACCAGTTTAGGACCAGACGTGGGCTTAGGAAAAAGACCCATACGGTCAAACAATTTCCAATGTCTACTTTATGTTAAATTTCATCCTCTCTTAGCCTTCGTTGCATTATTACTCCAATGTCTAAAATATTTTCAGTTAGGTCCAAATCATAAAGTTTAAATTGGGTATTCAATTTAGTCAATTGACTAGGTCAAGGAAATTAAAATTCAAAACTAGATTAGGCTTAAATTTAGTCAAAATAGAATCATTAGTAGGACAATATAGTCATAACATAATTACTTTGTATTTTTATCTTTATTTTCATACCTAATATTTTAAACTAATTAAATATGTTTAACAAATAAAATTTAATTTTTAAAATCTATTTGTTGCTTCATTGCAATCTAGGAGAAGTTATTGAATGAGATGGTCACTCTAGGTCATTATCCGATATGAAGTGACTCTATTTCATAAAGTGTATCATTTATCTTAAATTTTAGGATTATATGTCACATCCCGAATTTTTAAAACCTAGGGAGTGATTGAAACTGAATTAAAAGGGATTAATAAAATACAATTTAAATGGATTTAGTTGATTACATATCAGTTTTTTCATGTTTTCCAATATTAAGAATGAAAAATGCTAACTAGACTCACCCAAGAGAAGTTTCAAATACTAGTTAAATACCTCACTAACCAATGATCAAAAATAGTCTAAGTCATGTCCAAACATAGCCTTCAAATAAGCCCCAAAAATGTCTCTAATGTGCCTTGAAACAATGGCCTAAAATGCCCTAAGACATAGACCAAGGATAGGTCAAAAATCCTACCGAAAGTGGTCTAAGGAAGTGGCCAAACATGACCTTGAATAATGATTAAAATGTGTCTCAATAAGGTGCCCAACATGGCTTGGTATAATGGCCAAAAAGTGGCCTAAAAGGGGGTGTCAAACATAGGAGGGAATGGCCTTAAAATGGCTTTGAAGGGCAAGTCATGGCATGCCCATGGCTGCAAGTGCGCATGCGGACAAACGCAAGGGCGCGCGGCGCACGTGGTGGGGGGTGGCCAGGTGTTCGCACGGAGGGGCAACCAGGAATGCGGGCAGGCGGGCGCAAACGCAAGAGCGTGGCACAGGCGTGCGATATGTGGGCAATTGCGTACCGTTGGGCTAGCCGGCTAGCAAGCTACTGGCTTGTTTGGTCTACTATTCATTGCTACAGTATTCCAGTAGCTAAATTGCTACAGTGCTAGCATTCCAACCTTGGTCCAAAAATCTTAGTTTTGACATTTTTATACCCATTTCAATTTATTTCATCACCAAACTTGGTGTGGGACCCTATAACATGTAAAATGACTATTTTACCTTTTTTTCTTATTTTTCGACCTTAAGTAAGTTTTGACTAACTTGCCCCAATTCTCCTCCTATGCCCCTATTTTCATTTATTTACCTTTCTTTTTCTTTTAATTCATTTAATTTCTTACTTAGAAAATCTAGGCACGCTTTCCTGCTCCACTCAACCTAATTACCATTTTTGAAAAATTTTACCATAGTTTTCTTTATTCATTGGCTTTTTTCCCTCATCCCATTCCTCCTCAACACCAAAAACACCTAATAGAACATTTATTTATACAATTTTATATTTCTAATATTTACAAGCATATTTTAAAAAAACAAGTAACTACATGGAAGTTTCATCCTCCTCATTTACATTCAATACACAATTATATACAATCCTAACATAAAATTAAATTCATAACTTACACAAGGTCTAAAATTTAAAAAAGAAATAAACTTCATGGGACTTATGCCCCTAAATATAAAATATGGCCCTTAGGCCAAATATTTTTCAAGGTCCATTTCTCTCTCCATGGTTTCAAGATTTCATCAAGTCTCATGTGCCGAGAGTCTCATCTATAATATATAATCTCATATAGGGTAAGCGTGACGACTTGTATGACATAGTGCTAATATAAAGAATAAAGGTAAGGCGTGTCATGTGCAAAGTGAACATTTGTAAGGTATAAATCTTCCAATTCATTAATGCAATACAATGACAATATACATGACACACACATACAACTCTATGCCCAACCCTATGTCTTCGCTTCACAGTCATTCCCCATTGAAATGTAAATACCAATCGTATATCACGCTTCACGGTCCGTCCCCGTTGGAACGTGAGTACCAATGGCCAGATTTTGGATTTTTCACCACAAAATCGACACCTTTATAATGCATAGCACCAAAGTTCTCAACACATACCTTGTTTTCAAAGATTCACAATATGTCAATATGCCTTGATTTTATCATGCAATTTTCAATTAGGCATTTTATCAAACAAATTGGGTGTGCTTTAAGTTATGCATCATGCATTAAGCAAATCATAACTTTCAAACTATAATACTTTGTCTACATAAATATAGCCTATAATACTATCAATTATACATATATTCATGTTACATGTTTACAACATTACCACATTCTCAAGGAATACATAAGTACACAAAGTATCAATACATTGAACAAATCATAACTTTCAAACTACAAGACTTTGTCTACATGAATATGGGTTATAATGCAATCAATTATGCATATATTCATGTTACATGTTCATCACTTTACCAAATTCTCAAAGAATACACAAGTACACAAAGTACCAACCCTAGGTAGTTTTCTGACATCAAGTAAGCATGTAAGTCATACAATCAGCTTATAAAAACACTACTAAACTTAACTCTGTTCTTTACTTAGCAAAATATCATACCTAAAAGGATTTTTCTCAACCTTAGAGAGTTGTGTTCACTTTGACGCCGAACCAATTGGTAGGATTGTAGCCCATGTGGTGGGGAATAACTTCCTAGAAGGAAGCCTTGAGAAATTCCAAGGCTAGAGATGAGTTTTAGAAGGTAGAAAGTTGAAAAACCTAGGTTCTCTTCATGGTTTCTCTCCAAGAACGAGCTGCAGCATTCTCCTTAGAAAATTCTAGAAATTCTTAACTCCTAAGTGTCTTATTTAGACTGAAGGGTCAAGGGTGAAAAGACCATTTTACTCTTAATGAGCCGCGGGACCCCATTACACTACAACATACCCCGAAATGCCTCAAATCGATATTCTGCTTTAACCAAAGTTCTCAAAATTATTTTAAATAATATTTTCCTAAAAAAATTATTTTCGCCTTTTGGCGGGCCTGACTGGGCCCATCGGGCTACTCGAGCTGTCCTTTTGGGTCCTGTTTTCAAACTATCTCCAATTTCACTCAAATTCTGACAGGATGTGTATTTTAACATTATAAGCATATTTTCCTTCTATGGAATATTCAAATTATGCTTCTAAAAATGACTTATGTCTAAACTAATGCATGTATAGTGCCCTATCGGCAAAACGAAAAATTTACCTTGATTTTTCAGATCTTTACATTATAACTTTTTCTTATTTTAGAAAAAGTGTAATGTTTGTGAGACACTATCATTTTAAATCAGATAATGCATTATGTGAACTGACAGTCACACTGAATAACGTCTCAAAATCTAGGGGTTAGTAACTAATGTTGGACTCCCAATAAGTCATGGCAAGCTTCACATGCCCACCCTTTTTAATATTACAACCATGCCAGTTTCAGTCTGACCCAATTTACACCTCTACTAATGAGTAGGAGGTTGCAACCCAATTATTTTTGAAAGCTTTTTGACTTTGAAAATATTAAAGGGGGCTAAGTTCTATTGGGCCTCAATATAATTATACACTCAAATGAGCTTAAGGCGGGCGGGGGGGGGGGTATATGAGATGTCAAAGTCCAAAAGGGGGTGTTAAAAGGCATCGCTTAAACTTTAACATTATGCTTGAATAAATAAGAGGGAAAAAAAAGAGAAGATAGTATTAGTTATGAGGGGAGGAGGTGTAATGCCTTGACCCTATTTACTGGGAAATTAGTCACTAATTTAGTATTGGAAACCTTACGTAGCAAAATAAAAAGTTACAGGAAATTAAACCGGGATAAAAATAAAATAAATAAAATAATATAAAATAAATAATTTAAATTGCCAAACAAGGCATAAGAGAAAAAAAAATAAGAAAATTAAGCCAAAAGTGCAACCCATGAGATTTGAACCCATGACCCAAAAAGCAAAGGAGAACTTAAGCCCAAAAAGAAAATCCACTTGGGCTGCCCACACTTTGTGCTAAATAATGCAACATATATGTATATATATACATAAAATAAAGCCCCCACCTCCCAAATGGACCATGTCACATTTCATGCAGCCTATTTAAAAATAATAATAAGTCTTTATATATGTGATGTGTGATGTGAGTGTGTGTATCAGAAAATGTGTAGAGTGTGCATGTGCTCAGCTAGTGAGAGAGTGAGAGTGAGTTAGAGAGAGAGAGAGAGAGAGAGAGAGAGAGAGAGAAGAAGAAGAAGAAGAAGAAGAAGAAGAAGAAGGGAAGAGAAGTTGTGCATGCAGTACTGCTCAAGCCCTAAGAAGCTTGAGAAATCAACAACAAACAAGGAGAAGAGAGAGAATTTGCCATTGAAGGTAAAAAACCCTAACCCTTTGAGTTTTCTCTCTCTACAATCCTCTTTCTTTTAGCTACTTTTTTAACACTCTAGTTTCATGCATGCACTTGAAATTTAAAGAGGATGAAAGATGAGAGAAAATGGAACAAAATAGGTTAAGTAAGACCCAAGAACCCACCTTGGTCGAACACCCATTGAGATGAGTTGCAATAAAACATGAGTTTAAGCAACAGTTTGAGCTGTACGACCTTGTAGATGAATGAAAATGGTGTCTTTAGCTACTTGAACCAATTAAATTGGTGTTGAAATGAGTGAGAACCAGGAACTCGCAGTCACGACTATGAAAATCAAACCAAAGAGTTTGATTTGGTTTTGTTTCATTTGGACCCATATTAAGGGTTCCTCGATGGCCTAGGAAGAGAATGGAAGAAGAATGACTAAAATATATTGCCCTAATCACTATAAAAATGCAACTGTAACAAGTTGACCGAAAAGTCGGCCTTCGTCGGAGCCGACTATAAATGCCTAATTCGAGCCCAAGGAAGAAACTAGGTGAAAAACTAGAATTAGAAATGGAAACCCCCGTGAAAAAAGGGTTCGAATCATGTCGGGCCCATCACCAGAATGTGAACGGCGAAGGTCACTAGGCACCGGAAAAGACGTCGGAACACTTGCCAGAGAAATGAGGGACGAAGGCACTGTGCGGGTTAGGTTATTCAGGCTGAATACCAGGTCTGGGTTGACCCGAGTGTAATTGGATCTAAGTGCATAGTGAAATGGCAGTCGTTTGGATTAATGTGGCATGATGTCAACATGACGTCATGCTGACGTAGTAAATCGAACCGAACCACTTGGTTATTAACCAAACCGAGCCGGTCCAATCAAATTAGGACTGAACCAGGCGGTTTACTTAACAGTTTCTTGAAATTGTATTTTAAACCCTAAATGTTTTGGTTAATTTCAAATAGACCCAAAAAATTAATTAAAAATTGATTTTAAATCCTAAATTATTATGAAAAATTTTCAAGACATCCTTAAGCCAAAAATTAGCCAAACGAAGACCAATTAAAATGCACAAATAGTCCAACCCAATGTTTTTGGGCATTCTGGGCTCAACGACAAAGTCCAATTTGTGAAATTAAATCCCAAAAAATATGAACGGGAGAACTGAAGTAATCTCAAATACGTTCTAATGATTGGCTAAGTAATCAATTGAGCTCTGATGATTGTAAAATATACATACCTTAACATTTTGGAACATTCCGAACCCAATGATGGATCCATTTTGTGAAACGATGTAAAGATCTGAAAAATTAGGGATAAATTTTTCATTTTTGCCGGTAGGGCACCATTCATGCACTGTTTGCTGGTAGGGCAAGTGATACATGCATCATTTAGACATAAGTCATGTTTAGGAGCATAATTTGAGTATTTCATGGAAGATAAACATGCTTAGAATGTTAAAATATACCTCCTATGAGAATTTGAGCTTAATCAGGAAATAGTTTGAAAAATTAGACCAAAAGGGCATCCCGAGTAGCCCGGGTGGGTCCAGCCGAAACCGCCAACGGGCGAAAATAAATTTTTTGGAAAAGTTTTATTTAAAATAATTTTAAGAAATTTGGTTAAAGCAAAATGTTGAATTGAGGCGTTTTGGGATGGGTTGTAGTGTAACGGGGTCCTGAATTTATTAAGGGCAAAAAGGTCTTTTTTTCCCCTTGTACCCCTTTTCTATAAATACAGCTCCTTAAAGATAAAAATCACAGAATTGGTCTGAGAAAGGAGTTGCAGCTCGTTCATGGAGAGAAAAGGTGAGAAAACCTAGGGTTTTCCAAGTTGCAAGCCACCAAAACACATCTCTAGGCTAGGATTCTCACAAGGCTTCCTTATAGGAAGTTATTCCCTACATCAAGGGATACATTCTCACCAATTGGTTAGGCTGCACAGCGGACACAACTCCCTAGGGTTGAGAAAAACCCTTTTAGGTATGATATCTTACTAAGTAAAGAATAGAGTTAAGTTTAGGAGTGTTTTATATGTTGATTGAGTGATTTATATATTTAATTGTTGTTATAAAGTCACTTAGGATGTAGTTGCTTTGAAAAACCTAGAGTTGGTAATTTGTATACTTGTGTGTTCTTTGAGTTCTTTGAGAATTTGTCAAAATGATGAACATGTAACTTGAATATATGTTTGATTCATTACATTTTGGCTTATGTTCATGTGAATAGACTTTGTGTTTTAGAAGATACTGGTTGTTTAATGCATTGATGCTTTGTGTAATTATTTGTTCTTTGAGAATTAGGTAATATTGTGAACATGTAACATGAGCATGTCTCTAAATTGATTGTATATAGCATATGTTCATGTGGAAGGAGTTGTGTGATTTGAAAGTTAGAATTTACTTTATGAATGATGCATGATTTAAGGTGTATACCATGTATTTGATAAAATGTCTCATTGAACTTGTATAGAAAAATTGAGGCATCTTGGCATATTTGACATTTTGGAAACATGGCGTAGGGTTGAGCACTTCAGTGCTATGCATTATGAGGTGTAGATCATGTGATGAAAAATTCAAAATCTGGGCAATTACAGTACTCGCATACTGACGGGGGAAGACCGTGAAGCGAGACATACGATAATACTTGCGAGCTGGTGGGGAAGGACCATGAAGCGAGACATGTGTTGGGCATAGAGTTGCATGTGTGTGTCATGCATATTGCCATTGCATTGCATTGATGAATTGGAAAACATTTAGATTATAAATGTACACTTTGCATATACCATGCCTTAACTTTGTTCCTTGCATTAACACTATGTCATACCAGCGGTTGTGCTAACCCCTCGTGGGATATCATATTACAGATGAGGCTTCTAGGTACTTGAGACTTGATGAAGTCTTGAAGAGCAGATGAGAAATGGACCACAGCGATATTTAGCCCTTGCGACATATTTTGAGTTGTACAAGGGCATAAGCCCTAAGCCATATGAAATAAACTTGTAAAAATTTTGTATATTATGAGAACAATGGGCAAGACCTTATTGTAATGAACATGAAGTTTGTAACATTTAAATTTCAAGTATATGAGTACATATGGTGGATTGTATGTTTAAATGATATATGTTTAATTTCTATGAAATTATGGCCATTGAGTGAGGATGGAATGTATAAATCCTTATTTATATAAAGTATTATGAACATTAGGTGGGAAAATACTTAGAAAACAAAAGGGATTATGCTAAAATTTTAGAAAATTATAAGGTTTGTTAGGTGTGTAAAACACCTTTTGAATAGGCGGGAAAAGTGCTAAAGAGGGGGGGCTAAAAATCTTGAAGAAATAGGCTAAAAATGGGGAAAAAGTAGCTTGAAATTTTTTTTTGAAAAATAGAGAAAATTGGCTACTGGATAGAGAAATTCAGCCACAGCCAGCTACAGTAAACCTGCAGGAAAAATCAGATTTTGGTCCAGACCTGCCTCAGCCGCAGCCCTGCGTCTGCACGCGCATGCCGCGTGCTCACGCCCTGCCTGTTGCGCGCGCCCATGCCTGCTTCTCCCCCCTTATGAGAGCGCGCATGCGCGCCTTGCCCCTTGTGCGTGCTGCAACCGGCCTGCTGCCTTGCCCCCATGCGCACCCGTCCTGACAGCCTCCTGACACCTGCCTTTGGCCACCTTTTTGAAACATATTTGGGCATCCTTTTGGGCCATATTTGGGCAACCTATTAGGCCATGTTAGGCCAATCCTTGGGCTATTTTTGGTAACCCTTTAGGCCATGTTTGGCCACACTATTAGGCCATGTTTCGCCATTCTCATGGGTAATGTTTGGCCACTTCCTTAGATTATCTTAGGTAGAATTTTTGACTTATTCTTGCCCTATGCCTTAGGGAAATTAGGGGCCCATTTGGGCTATTAATTCCAAGGCATGTTTAGAGGCATTTTTGGGCTATTTTGGAGACCATTCTTGAACAAGATTTAGACCTATTTTGAATAGTGATTCAAGGAGATATTTAATTGGTATTAGAAAAGCATTTTAGTTAAGTCTAATAGCAAGTTTTCATTTCAAATATTGGGGACTAAATGCATAATCAACTAAATCTGTCTTAATGGGATTTTAATTATTTTCCTTAATTCATTTTACTCACTCCCCAGGTTTGTGAAAATTTGGGGTGTGACAAACGAAGTCCCGAAAAATATGACACGTAAACGCGCAAAATTATAAAAATGCCCCTAAGCTTAAAATAAACTGTAGATACGCAAATTTAGATCTAGAAAAGTCTAAACCAATTATCTTCGACACTCTGGACCTAATGGTGACATCTTTTAAAGAAAATAAGACCCGGTAACAAACTAAAAAATGACCAACGTGTCTTTAAGACTTAATAAAGTTACAGGAAGAGGGTAATTGGAATAGAAAGAGCCTTAAAAATAACAATTGAATTGTGTGATGCTTTAAACAAGGAAGTAACAAGACCTTGAATTGTGATTATAGGAACCTTTGTTTAAAGGAAGGATTTTTGGACCAAGCTTTTGGGACTTTAGGTGAGTTTTTCATACCATGTTGAGTTGGGTTTTTATTATAGATATAAATATTGACTCTTTTATGACCTTGATAATAGATGTCTTGTGAGTATTTTCATGTCATGCTTGATGTGAATTTTTGTTATACATATAAATATTGAACTCTTTTATGACCTTGATAATAGACATGTTTCATTTGCTATCGTTTTGAATGACTTATCGATGTATATTGTCTTATAACCTTTGATAATAGATACATTGTGCCTAGTGTATATTTTAAACGATCCATTGATACCTATATTTTCTTCCCTTGAATTAGGAAAATGTTTTGTAAGATACTCATGACATTATACAATTTTATTATCGATTTCTAAATTGTTTTAACTAAAGACTAAATATGAAACTCTTATTCGAATAATTGAGTTTGTTAATGAGGTTATTGATTTTGGATATGATTTTGACGTTTTGAATACACCACCCTTCTATGATTCTTAAATAGATTGTGACTTTATCATACCCTGCCCACGGGGTATATTAGTGGCATTATTGAATATTGATCTCAGTCAACGAGGTTCTAATTTGTTGGCCATAGAATCTTCTATGATTGGTCATTATTGAATAGATTGTGACATTATCGAACCCTGCCCACGAGGTATATTAGTGGTACTATTGAATATTGATATAAGTCAGTAAGGTTCTAATTTGCTGGCCATATAAGAGGAATTTTAATGATTTGAGCCTTTATGAATATCGAATATGAACTATGATTGAACCATGATGTTGATTTGACTATGACTATTGATATTAAAAGCGACTTTGAACTATGTTTGAATTGCAACACTAACTATTGTTATCAAACCCTGTTATTGAATCCTTATTTGATTGTGTTATGTTATCGATTTTTGATTTACGATTGTGATTGCACTGAGATTTATTGAAAATGACTTTGATACTATTCTCTGATCTGTTGTACTTTGATATGACGTATTCTAATTTCATATGAGTATAGACATTTCAAAATGTAGTACATAGTTGTTTTGAAACCCTTGGCATATTATAGAATACTCACTGAGCTATTGAGCTCATTATAGATATTTACCATGTTTTTAGGCGAGGACTAGAAAAATTTGCTTTCAGGTGATGCAGGATAAGTGCTTAAGTGATGAAGCGAGTTCTTTTTTATGAGTCCTTGACCGAAGATAGACTAGATGGTTTTTGATTTTGTGAATCTAGATGGTGTAGTTTTATACTACTTAATTGTTTGGTGATGTGAAAATTTTGTCCTTTAAAAAACAATGTCTAATTCACTGACCAGGTTATGTAGCCTACTTTATGAATGTGAAAAGGGAAAAAATTTATTCAGCTGCGTAAATGGTAATTAGAATGGTGTTATGATCATTGAGAGGCCTTGGTGGCCGATCATGAACCCCTAATCCGCATAGGCCGGGTTCCGGGACGTGATAGCGTGGTATCAGAACAATGGTTAATGGTCTTTGGGAAAGACCGAATCGGAACTGAAGTTGATGTTTCTTGGGTGATTAGGATGATCACATGATCAATAATTTTTGGGAGACATTGAAACATGGAGATTTTTATCTGAACCTTAGGGTCAGCATTTCCCAAAAATAGAAATATTGTTAGGTTAGAAATTTGATGGCCCCTGATGATTAGGTGATAAAGTGATGATAGGAGCGATCATTCGAACCACTCTTAGAGTCGATTAGATTACCCATTGCTAATGAATTAGGGGTGAAAATATAGACTGAATGAAATTTAGATCTATGATTGAATGTGCTCTACGAATATTCAATTTAATGATATAAATTTGTATGCAGTTTAATGGTTACATGGTTAAGAGATTCTGAATATCTTGTTTTGTGGATATAGGTGAAACGGAAGAATGGCAAATAAGGCAAGGGCTGAGGCCAACGCGAACCATGAAGAGGATGCCAGAGAAGATCCTGGCAGAATAAAGCGAACGCTAAACGAATTTATCCGTGAAATAAGGCAACAAAACAATATGAAAAATAAAAGGAACAATGTAAACCAAACAAGCTTGATAGAACGATTCATGAAACTTTAGCCACCTACATTTGCTGGTGCTCCTAAAGTAGATGAAGCTAAAACTTGGATAATGAGTATAGAGGACATATTTGAGGTGATGGACTGTCCTGAGGATAAGAAGGTCACTCTTACTACTTTTAGACTACAGGGAGAAGCAAAGCATTGGTGGAACTTAGTGAAAAGAAATTACACAACAGGAGTTCTGTTCTTGGCTTTGAGGAGGTTCACAGAATTGTTGTATGAGAAGTATTTTCCAAAGAGTGTCCGTGAAGGAAAGAAAGTGAAGTTCATTGAACTGAAGTAAGGAAACATGACAATGGCTGAATATACAAGCTAAATTCATTGATTTAGCCCATTTCGCTCCAGATATGATAGAGATTGAGCATGATAAGGCGAAGAAATTTGAGCGGGGACTGAAGCGAAGCATTCATGACCGCATTTCACTATTCCAGTCTGAGTCATATTCTGAAATAGTTAACATGCCCCTAATCGCAGAAAAGAACAACGAAGAATATGTGAAAAACCTAAACCAAAGAAAAAAGGCTTACACTGTTGAGAAAATGAGAGAAGGTTCAAGTAAGAGACTAGGGAGAATTCAAACAAGAAACGCAAAATTTCAAAGGGCCAGGCAAAGGAGCGGGATCAAGATAAGCCAGACAAGTGTCAGCGATGTGGAGGTCTCTACAGAGATAACCAATGTCGGTGGAACACGGGGGCTTGCTTTGAATGTGGCAAGATGGGGCACTGAGTGAAAGACTGCCCAGAAAAAGCGGGACAACCACGACTCTATCAACTGATCAATAATTGTCCCATCCCTAACAAAAACACATGAGGTAAGACTCTATTTTTGAATCGTTGATTTTTAAGTTACTATCGGATTAATATAGTGGGGAATATACAACACACTCTTAGTTAACTTAAGTTGTGACGACAAAACTCTTTTGAGGGGGGGAAGGATGTAACGCCCTGACCTGTTTATCGAAAAATTAGTCACTAATTTAGTATTAGAAACCTTACGTAGCAAAATAAAAAGTTACGGGAAATTAAACAGGGATAAAAAAATAATAAAATAAAATAATTTAAATTGCCAAACCCCTTAGGGGAAAAATAGGAAAATTAAGCTAAAAGTGCAACCCATGAGATTTGAACCCCCGACCTAAAAAGCAAGGGAAAACTTAAGCTCAAAAAGAAAAGCCACTTGGGCTGCACACACTTTATGCTAAATAATGCAACATATATGTATATATATACATAAAATAAAGCCCTCACCTCCCAAATGGACCAATCACATTTCATGCAGCCTATTTAAAATAATAATAATAATAATAATAATAATAATAATAAGTGTTTATATATATGTGATGTGTGATGTGAGTGTGTGTATCAGAAAGTGTATAAAGTGTGCAGGTGCTCGGCTAGTGAGAGAGTGAGAGTGAGTTAGAGAGAGAGAAAGAGAGAGAGAGAGAGGGGAGAGAAGAAGAAGAAGAAGGGAAGAGAGGTTGTGCATGCAGTGCTGCTCAAACCCTAAGAAGCTTGAGAAGATCAACAACAAGTAAGGAGAAAAGAGAGAATTTTCCATTGAAGGTAAAAAAACCCTAACCCTTTGAGTTTTCTCTCTCTACAATCCTCCTTCTTTTAGCTACTATTTTAACACTATAGTTTCGTGCATGCACTTAAAATTTAAAGAGGATGAAAGATAAGAGAAAATGGAACAAAATAGGTTAAGCAGGACCCAAGAACCCACCTTGGCTGAACACCCATTGAGATTAGTTGCGATAAAACATGAGTTTAAGCAACATTTGAGCGTACGACCTTGTAGATGAATGAAAATGGTGTCTTTAGCTACTTAAACCAAGTAAATTGGTGTTGAAATGAGTGAGAACCAGGAACTCGCAGTCACGACTGTGAAAATCAAACTAGAGAGTTTGATTTGGTTTTGTTCCGTTTGGGCCCATATTAAGGGTTCCTCGATGGCTTAGGAAGAGAATGGAAAAAGAATGACTAAAAAATAGTGCCCTAATCACTATAAAAATGCAACTATAACAGGCTGCTGGAAAGTCGGCCCTCGCTGGAGCCGACTATAAATGCCTAATTCGAGCCCAGGGAAGAAACTAGGTGAAAAACTAGAATTAGAAATGGAAACCCCATGAAAAAAGGGTTCGAATCATGTCAGGACCGTCACCGGAAAGTGAACGACGAAAGTCGCCGACGCCGAAGAAGACGCCAGAACACTCGCTAGAGAAATGGGGACAAAGGCACTGTGTGGGTTGGGTCATTCGGGCCGAATATCGGGTTTGGGTCAACCCGAGTGTAATTGGATCTATGTGCATAGTGAAACGATGTCGTTTATTAAATGTGGCATGACGTCAACATAATGTTATGCTGACGTAGTGAACCGAACCGAACCACTTGGTTATTGACCAAATCGAGCCTGTCCAATCAAATAAGGACTGAACCGAGCGGTTTACTTAACAGTTTCTTAAAATTTCATTTTAACCCCCAAATGTTTTAGTTAATTTCAAATAGACCTAGAAAATTAATTAAAAATTGATTTTAAACCCTAAATTATTATGAAAAATTTTTAAAATATCCTTAAGCCAAAAATTAGCCAAACGAAGACCAATTAAAATGCACAAATAGTCCAACCCAATATTTTTGGACATTCCAGACTCAACGACAGAGTCCGATTTGTGAAATTAAGTCCCAGAAAATACGAACGGGCAAACTGAAGTAATCTTAAATACGTTCTAATGATTGGTCAGGTAATCAATTAAGCTCCGACAATTGTAAAATATACATACCTTAACATTTTGGACCATTCCTAACCCAATGGCGGATCTATTTTGTGTAACGAAGTCCCAAAAAATATGACACGTAAACGCGTAAAATTATGAAAATGCCCCTAGGTTTAAAATAAACTATAGATATGCAAATTTAGATCTAGAAAAGCCTAAACCAATTATCTTTAACACTCTGGACCTAACGGTGACATCCTTTAAAAGAAAATAAGACCTAGTAACAAACTAAAAAATGACCAACGTGTCCTTAAGACTTAATGAAGTTACGGGAAGAGGGTAATTGGAATAGAAAGAGCCTTAAAAATAACAGTTGAATTGTGTGATGCTTTAAACAAGGAAGTGATAAGACCTTGAATTGTGATTATAGGAACCTTTGTTTAAAGGAAGGGTTTTTGGACTAAGCTTTTGGGACTTCAGGTGTGTTTTTCATACTAGTTGAGGTAGGTTTTTATTATAGATATAAATATCGACTCTTTTATGACCTTGATAATAGATGTCTTGTGAGTATTTTCATGTCATGCTTGAGGTGAATTTTTGTTATACATATAAATATTGAACTCTTTTATGACCTTGATAATAGACATGTTTCATTTGCTATCGTTTTGAATGACTTATCGATGTATATTGTCTTATAGCCTTTGATAATAGACACATTGTGCCTAGTGTATGTTTTAAACGATCCATTGATACCTATATTTTCTTCCCTTGAATTAGAAAAATGTTTTGTAAGATACTCATGACACTATACAGTTTTATTACCAATTTTTGAACTGTTTTAACTAAAGACTAAATATAGAACTCTTATTCGAATAATTGAGTTTGTTATTGAGGTTATTGATTTTGGATATGATTTTGAAGTTTTGAATACACCACCTTTTTATGATTCTTGAATAGATTGTAACCTTATCGAACCTTGCCCATGGAGTATATTAGTGACATTATTAAATATTGATCTCAGTCAGCGAGATTCTAATTTGTTGGCCATAGAATCTTCTATGATTAGTCATTATTGAATAGATTGTGACATTATCAAACCCTGCCCACGGGATATATTAGTGGTACTATTGAATATTGATCTTAGTCAGTAAGGTTCTAATTTGCTGGCCATAGAAGAGGAATTTTAATGATTTAAGCCTTTATGAATATTGAATATGAACTATGATTGAACCATGATGTTGATTTGACTATGACTATTGGTATTGAAAGCGACTTTGAACCATGTTTGAATTACAACACTAACTATCGTTATCAAACCCTGTTATTGAATCCTTATTATGATTGTGCTATGTTATCGATTTGTGATTTACGATTGTGATTGAATTGAGATTTATTGAAAATGATTTTTATACTATTCTCTGATCTGTTGTACTTTGATATGACATATTCTAATTCCATATGAGTATAGACATTTCAGAATGTACTACATAGTAGTTTTGAAACCTTTGGCAGGTTATGGAATACTCACTGAGCTGTCGAGCTCATTATAGATATTGTCACGTCCCGAATTTTCATAAACCCGGGAAGTGAGTGAAATGAATTTATTAACTCGAAAAATAAATAAATAAATTTAAAGCATCCTTTAATTCTCAGCAGAAAAATTCATTATTCCATACTCTAAGGTCATTAACCAACATAAAAAAAAAAAAAAAAAATTTGAGAATCATTTGAATCCATTCTGAAAACTTTGTTTAGGCCTTTATACATTTTATGGTCAATTTCACCCAAACATATTTGGAGTCTCAAAGTGCAATTATTTTTAAACAAAAGTACTCGTCGAGACAATCAGTTTAGACTTTTGAATCACTCAATTCAGATTTAACATGAATTATATAAAAATCAAAAAGTTTGAAACAATCCAAAAAAAAAAAAAAATTCGGATGAACAGTAATCTGAGAAACCAGTAGCTAAAAGTGAATAGTAACATTGAAAGTTACTGTTCACCTGGAGCAAAAATTCAACTTCAGAAAAATGCTACGCCGAACCCCTTGATTGAAATCGATGTTTCTCTCAATCTACAAATCCAAATGTAATGAAATCTGTGAAAAATCTTCCTCATTGAGTCTAGTTTCTATACCATTTTGAATCACTCAAAAAGTCTACGTAGAACTCAAGTTATGATGAAAACACTACCCATAGGTCAGATTTTGCACACTTGAAGCAAAATCAATATAACTTTCTTGTTTTAAAAGCTTTCAACGTCCATGATATATAAAAAGAAAGCTAAGAGATAGACCTATCTAGAAATGTAAGGCACTCTAATTAATTCAAAAGGACCAAAAAGTTTTAGTCCCACGAAGTGGGCTGATCTACCGAAATGATTTTGCAGAATCAAAATTAAGGCATGTTGTATGCCGTTTAACATTCCTTCTAATTCTTCAAGCTATTTAACCCCAACTTTTTAACCATTTTTCTCACTTATTCATTGGCATTTTACACACCTAATGGCCCTTTTTAAGTCATAAAATTTTGACATGACCTCTTTTGTTTTCTATGTCTTTTTCCCACCTAATATACACAATACATTTTACAATTACGGGTTTGCACATTCCATCCTCACTCGATGGCCACAATCTCCTTGAATTTAAATATATGATGCTGCACTTTTCGGCTCGCAATAAGTGTGGACTCCGTGACCTGTAGAACACTCAGAAAGACGATCAGAGGACCACCGGATTGGCTCCGGCGGTAGCCGCTCCGATGCTTAAGTAAGTAAAAGGATTGAAAAGACTGTATTGAAAGCCAAAGAATGAGCATAAAAATAAAGCGTACCTCTAGGGTTTAATTTATAAGCAGTGGCTCTCCTAAGTTGATTAAGATTTGACGCCATGAATATAGGGACTTGATCATCGGAGATTGCAGTTACCTTGTGGAGCATTGAATCATAGATGGAGATAATCATAGATAGTAGTTTTCGTGTTGAAGACTGTTTCCTTGTTTGCAGACTGTTTCCTTGTCGAAGACTGTTTCTTTATTCCCTGCTCGGCATCCGCTAAGGCGGTGACGAGGTCTGGAGTGTTGATCTGGACCCTGTGATAAGTTCTGAGGCCCTTGTCCGGATATGTATGCTCTGAAGGTATAAGTTTGGTCACTTCTGACCTTTTGTGCTGATCTTTTTGGTCATTGGCTGAGTGGAAACCATGTCGGCAGTGCATGAGTTGGATTATGGTCATACGTGTCAAATGCTGATTGGCCTGCTCTTTTATGGTATATCAGTTACTCCCCCCCAAGTCCTAGTACGATGCTAGCAAGCAACTAGGGCTAAGCCTTTTTTCGGAGAGTCATGTGTCCTGCTTGTTCGCCTTTCAAGGCAACTGTTGGGGCGCCATTTATTGCGTAGCCGGAGATTAGGTCTTTTCAAGGTCATTATTTGTACTGGCCAATAGTTGGGTTTCCCGAAATCATCATTGTTCCGAACCGTCATGGCGTTTGGGCTTGGTGGGTCCTTTCTGATACTGTGCTTATAAATACGGGGTAAGATTTTGAAATAACCTTTTTCCTGTCATTTTCACTGTGCTAGAAGACTTCATCCGCGATTGTTGGCTTGTGCGACTTTGCAGAATACCAATTTCTTGAGTTAGACCAAGTTCGACTGATTTTTCCTCTTCTCTTGCTTCTTTTCTTCTTAAGTCTGGGCATAATGTCTGCTCCTTCTGGATCCCCAATTGAGAATGAGGGAGTGGGAAACCCTTCTGAGATGGCTGTTCCGTCTCTTGTGGAAGACGTAGGTAACCCTGTTCCCGAAGTCATTGAGGAGAGGCCTGTTGATCCTCCCGCTAGTCCTGGAATTAGGATAGTTGATGCTTTTGAGGAGCCCCGAAACAGGGCTGAGGAGACCTCTGGTAGGTCGTCCCGTAGAGAAGAGGGTGAGAGTGCTGTCACTCAGAGCCTTCTGGACGAGTGGAGGGCGAAATATAATTTTCCCCCGAATGTGACCTACAGAGTGCCAGGCCCCATGGATCGTCCCCAAAATGTTGAAGCCGGGGAGATTTGTGTTTACCCTGCCTGGTTCGAAATGGGCCTGAGACTCCCATTGCCGGATTTAGTCAGGCAATTCTTTTGTTGGTATAAGCTCTGCCCTGCCGACCTGAACCTTAATAGCTGGCGGTAGCTTCTAGGGTTTGTGGTGTTGGGACACCTGAACAAGGTGGATGTGTCTCTGGACTTGATCCGTAGCAATATGGATCTAAAGTTCAAGCAGGCTGAAGGCCTTTTCTATATGTCCTTCGAGAAGGGGTTCCGACCCCTGTCCTCCGTTCCCACTTCCAATAAAACGTGGAAAAAGTGGTATTTCTTCGTCGGAGGAGGATGGGAGCATGAAGGCTTTCAGGAAGGGGAGGCCTCGCCATTCCCTCGTGTTACGGGTCATAAGGGTGAGGCTTATTCTTTTAGATTTACTTTCAGCCTTGTTATGCCTTCCGAATTGATAAACTGATATATCTTTCCTCACTTGTGTGTAGTCAAGAGTGCTTGAAAGAGGCCCGATTTTACTAAGGTACTGCGAGATCAATACCGAGTGCTGCTTTCAACTTCTAACCGGGCTCATTCTGTTATTGTGACTCCAGAGAACTTGATGGCTGCCCGTTCTGCAGAGCTTAAGAAGAGGCTGACGACGAAGTGGGCTGTGCCGGAGGCCCCAGTGGTGGGGGAGTCTTCCTCTCGAGCTGAGCCTGATGCCCTCCTTGAAGTAAAAAGGAGGAGGTTGATTTCTGGCTCTCCCGAGCCAGCCCCTGCCGAGGCTGAGAAGGAGGCCGAACCTGCTGTCTCTGTTTCGGCTGCTCCTCCTGCCTCTTCTGGTCCGAGCAGGAGGACTAGGAAGGGGAAAGCACTTGCTGTGCCGTCCGAGCCGTTTTCGGAGCCGGACTATCAAATTGCTAAGAAGGCATTTGATCAAATATGGGCTCAGGGCCCATACCGATATAGAGGGGATGACCCCTCCAAGCTGATGACTGAGATGATGACTCTCCAGATGAAGGTCACTTCTGAAGCTTTTCTTGACTTTTCTGTTTGTTCATTTGTTCAATCTAACTTGTCTTTCTTTCCTTGTGCAGAGCATGCATAGTTTGGCTGCTCTAATGGTGACCCATATGGGCCTCAAGGAGGCTGAGAAGCTGAAGGCTGAAGTGGAAGAGATGAGGCTGGAGCTTGGGACAGCCCGATCCAAGATTCAGACCGCTGAAGAGGGTCTGAAGGAAGCTACTACCAACCTTTCTGTGGCAGAGTCTGAGAGGGACATATATGCTCAGAAGGTTGAGGAGCTTCAGGCGGAGTTGGTTGAGCTCCGGGGTTCCTTTAATCAGAAGGTTCAAGAGGCAGCTGATCAAGCCAAGGTTGAGGCTGAGATGGAATTGAAAGATGAAGTTGAACAGATGGGTGATGACCTGATCCGATTCGGTTTCGAAGGCTTCAGAACTAGGTTTCAGATTCAGTTCCCAGGTTTTGACGTTTCATCAATCGTTCCCCCCGAACCTACCCCATCTCGTCCTGATCCAGACAAGACGGCTGGGGCTACTGTCCTTAACTTGGAAGAGGATGCAGGCCCTTCTGGGAAGTCTTGAGGCTTTATGGGTTTTTGTTTTTGCTACTTCTTTTTGATGTAATGTATGTATTCTTCTGATCAATAAAATTGACTTTTCTTCAGATTCTGCTCGTGTTCTTTCCTCCTATGCAATTTTGTCGTAAGTGTGGCTGCTCTGAGCCTTTTGTATGTTAGATCAACTGTCCAGCAATCAGTAGTTGCTTTCCGAACTTCGATACTTGTCACTGAATAGTGAACGTAGATTAACTTCAACTGTCTTATTATAATAAGACAAGAAAGTAAATATAACCAGATAGACAGAGCCTGATAAAGTGGGAGTAGGCTTCTGTAGGGCTCTGAGACAGACTGCTCTAAATCAAGAGCTTGTGCAGATAACCAGGCGGCTTGTGCTTGTAGTTATGATGCTCGGTATGCTGTGTTTGAGTACTCGGGATCGGGATATATCCGAGCTGTTTGGCCTTTGTCATATGACTGGCCTGTTATTAAATAGTTAAGACTGGAAGATCGGAGTCTTGAATAGGGGGTCTGTACACTTAGGCTTTGTCCCCCTCTCTGTTAATTCGGGAGCTTCAGTGCTGGACTGTGGTCTCTGTTTAGAGAGCTCTGTACCTTGTCTCTTGGTATATTTGAAGAGTCATATTTAATGCACCGCTTATTTATTCGATTGCCGTTTGGGATTTCGAGGCCAATCTCTTTTTCACCGTTGCGACGGTTCAGTTGGGTGGCTTTTGCACTTCAAGGGTCTATATATATAGAAGTGAGGGCATTCGGTTGCGTTCACCCCTTTTATTCTCGAATTGTTTCCTCATAAGAGAGATTTTATATGCTACTGGAGTTTTGCCACTCACCCGGAGATGATGGATGATTCTCTGCCTGAGTTGGGAATGATTGAACTGTGGCCGAGAGTTAACCTTCCCCCTTTTTCAGTCTCCAAGGAAGGATTAAAGGAAGCACAAGTCTTCTTGTTTCCTCTGGCCTCTGGTCGAGATTCCTCCGATTGGTGGTGTTCCCTTCCTGATTCAACCGAGGCTTGGAGCGCCGGTGATGAAGACGCAAGTGGGGTGCCTCCTCTTCTTCATGTTTCGTCAGAGACCCTTACTTCCACCGGCTGGGGTGTAACAACTGACGTGAGGGAGACGAATGGCGGTCCCTTGAGACCCAGAGCCCTCATCCTCCATTGGTCGTGAGACTAGTGATAGTGATGATGAAATGGCCTGGGTGCTTCTTGATGCGGATTGGGGTTCAGGGTTCCTTCCTTTCAAACGGAGCCGGTGACGGCGGTAATGAAAGTTTTGGATCCTGTGCCCTTTTATCATCCCATGAAGAAAAGCCAATATGTTGAGAATTATAGCTTTTGTAATAGCTTCTGTAATAGCTTCTGTAGCAGCTTCTGTAATGATGTCTTTGTACTGATATAAATCTTCTGATTTATCAATAAAATTGAGTCTCTTTTTCTCAGATCTGATGTCTTCTGTACTCGAATGTGCTTTTCTGTAGTTTAAACACTTTCTTGTGCACTTTTGAATGTTCAGAGAATAAATCAAAGAAACTTAGAAAAATGCTTGAATCAAAGTACTTCACTCCTGATCGGTACCATAGTACTTGTTGTTTGTTTGACAGATAAGCCAAATAATATAGATATCAGATTTGAGGTGTTCCGATCTAGGAAACTTTAGTTTGTAGATGCCCGGAACTTCTGTCTTTGGATGGACTGGATCATAGAGTTTGCTAATCGAAGACGGACCAGGCTCGGAAGGCCTGTGCATTAGGGTGGTCCAGGCTCTAGAGGCCTGTATATTTAAGAAATAGACCAAGTATTTAAGACTTGTATACTATGTACCAGGCTCTGAAGGCCTGTGCATTATAGATGGACCAAGTACTGAGACTTGTACTTTTATGGACCAGGCTCTGGAGGCCTGTGCGTTAATAGATGGACCAAGTACTGATACTTGTACATTTATGGACTAGGCTTTGGAGGCCTGTGCATTAATAGATGGACTAAGTACTGAGACTTGTACATTTATGGACCAGGCTCTGGAGGCCTGTGCATTAATAGATGGACCAAGTACTGAGACTTGTACATTTGCGGACCAAGCTCTGGAGGCCTGTGCATTAATAGATGGACCAAGTACTGAGACTTGTACATTTGTGGACCAGGCTCTGGAGGCCTGTGCATTAATAGATGGACCAAGTACTAAGACTTGTACAATTATGGACCAGGCTCTGGAGGCCTGTGCATTAATAGATGGACCAAGTACTAAGACTTGTACATTTATGGACCAGGCTCTGGAGGCCTGTGCATTAATAGATGGACCAAGTACTAAGACTTGTACATTTATGGACCAGGCTCTGGAGGCCTGTGCATTAATAGATGGACCAAGTACTAAGACTTGTACATTTATGGACCAGGCTCTGGAGGCCTGTGCATTAATAGATAGACATTTTATGGGAGTAAAAGAAAACCTCTCTACTGATAATACTTCCGTAAGTGTTCCACGTTCCATGGCCTAGGAACAGGCTTCCCAGTCACGTCTTCTAGCCAGTAGGTGGTAGGCCGAACAACCTTTGTTACTTTGTAGGGGTCTTCCCAATTTGGTGACAACTTTCCCATGGTGGGATCCTTGGTGTTTTGAAAGACTCTTCTTAAGACGAAGTCTCCAACTTGAAAGCTGACTGTCTTGAGTCCTACCTTGGATCTGTTGATCATTCTCTGTTGATAGGCTTCCATCTTGATGCTGGCCTGATCCCTTCTCTCTTCGAGCAAATCCAAGTTTTCCATCAGTTGCTGATCATTGGATTCTTGCTCAAAGGCCTCAGTCCTCAGGGTTGGCATACCGATCTCAACCGGAATTACTGCTTCTGTTCCATAGGCTAGTGAGAAGGGAGTTTCAGAGGTGGGAGTTCTTCTGGTTGTTCTGTAGGCCCAAAGAACTCCAGGGAGTTCTTCTGCCCACTTCCCTTTGGCCTGTTCCAACCTTTTCTTTAACCCGTCAAGAATTGTTCGGTTGGTGACCTCTGCTTGCCCATTTGCTTGTGGATGGCCTGGAGAGGCAAAGTGTTACCTAATGTTAAGATTTTCACAGAATGCCTTGAAACCTTTACCAGTGAATTGTGTCCCATTGTCCGAGATAATTACACGTGGTATGCCGAACCTGCACATAATGTTCCTCCAGGTGAAGCTCTCAACTTCCTTTTCTGTGATATGTGTTAAAGGCTCTGCTTCGGCCCATTTAGAGAAACTCAACTTCCTTTTCTGTGATATGTGTTAAAGGCTCTGCTTCGACCCATTTAGATTAATAGTCAATGGCCATCAAGAGATATTTCCTGTTTGGAGGTGCCCTTGGCAATGGACCTACGATGTCTATCCCCCACTGAGCAAAGGGCCAAGGACTAGGAATCGGGATAAGCTCGTGATGAGGCTGATGTTGGTACGGGGCAAATCTCTGGCATTTGTCGCACTTTCGAACATATTCCTTTCTCTGTTTCAGCATGCCAGGCCAGTAATAACCCTGTGATAGAGCTCGGTGGGCTATAGTTCTGCCCCCATTATGATTCCCGCAAATTCCCTCATGTATTTCGGCCAAGACATATTGTGACTCGTCTGGAGCCAAACATTTTAACAGAGGTTGAGAATACGACCTTCTGTAAAGCTTGTTGTTCAGGATCAGGTACCGAGCCGCTCTGATTCGGATTCTCCTGGCTTTGTTTTTGTCTTTTGGGAGGAGCCCGGATCTTAGATACTGGAGGATTGGAGTCATCCAGTTCTGGGGCTGTTCATCAATTTGAGCAACTTGTGCTTCCTCAATGCTGGATCTTGGCTGAAAGGAGATTTTAATTGTGGAATTGGCTTCGGACTTGAGGCGGGAGGCCATGTTAGCCAGAGCATCTGCTCTGCAATTCTGACTTCTCTCAATTTTCTGGATAGTAAATGTTTGGAAGGAATGCTTCAAGTGGTTTACTAGTTCGGAATACCGGAGCATCCTGTCATCTTTAATGGCGAATTCTCCCAAGACTTGGCTCACCACCAGTTGGGAGTCTGAGAAGACATCGAGGTTCTGAGCCTCGCATTCCAAGGCAAGCTTCATGCCTAAGATTAGGGCTTCATATTCGGCTTCATTATTAGAAGCTTTGAATCCCAGGCTGACTGCTTTTTCTGACGTAAGCCCATCAGGGGACTGTAGTACCAGGCCTACCCCTGAACCTTGATCGGTTGACAATCCATCAATGTAAAGCAGCCAGGTTCCCAAGGTTTCGGAGAGTTGTGCCCTGCTCTGAAGCACCGGGGTGAACTCGGCTACGAAATCAGCTAAGGCCTGCCCTTTGATGGAGTTTCGGGGTACATATGATATGTCGAACTCCCCTAGCTCCACAGACCACTTCACCAATCTTCCAGATACCTCAGGTTTCCTCAATATTGATTTCAGAGGATAGGTAGTCGAGATCTCGATTGGATGTGCTTGGAAATAAGGTCGAAGCTTCCGAGTTGATATGACCAAGGCATAGGCCAGTTTCTCTACTTCTGGGTATCTTTTCTCTGTGTCAAGTAGTGCCCTACTGACGTAGAAAATAGGCCTCTGTACTCCTCTGTCCTGTATGATTAATGCGGAGCTGACCGCGTTTTCAGAAACTGCAAGATATAAGAGTAGCTTTTCTCCTTGTACTGGTTTTGACAGGAGTTCTAGAGAGGCTAGATACTCTTTTAGTTCTTGAAAGGATTCTTCGCATTGTTCCGTCCACTGCAAAGCTTTGCTGCCCTTCAGAGCTTTGAAGAAAGGTAGGCAGCGATCAGTGGATTTGGAGATAAATCTGCTCAGTGCCGCAATTCTACCATTCAATGCCTGAATTTCCTTCCTGGTTTTCGGAGACTTCAGCCCAATCAGAGCTTGGATCTGAGTGGGATCTGCTTCGATACCACTTTGAGAGACAATGTATCCCAAGAATTTTTCCTTCGTAACTCCGAAGGTGCATTTCGAGGGGTTGAGCTTCATCCTGTGCTGTCTGAGGATATCGAAGGTCTGGGCTAAGTGCTGGAGGTGGCTGCCTTTCTGAAGACTCCTTACCAGCATGTCATCGATGTATACCTCCATGGTGCTGCCGAACAGCGGGCTGAACATCTTGTTCACCAATCGCTGATAAGTGGCCCCAGCATTCTTCAAACCGAAATGCATCACTCTGTAGCAGTAGAGCCCTCTTTCGGTTATGAAGGCAGTCTTCTCTTGATCTGGAGGGTACATTTGGATCTGGTTGTATCCAGAGTAGGCATCCATGAAGCTCATAAGCTCATGCCCCGCAGTGGCGTCAACCAGTTGGTCTATTCTTGGCAGTGGAAAGCTGTCCTTGGGGCACGCCTTGTTGAGGTCTGTCTAATCAACGCAGACTCTTCACTTGCCGTTTTTCTTCTTGACGAGCACGGTGTTAGCTAGCCATTCGGGATAGAATACTTCCCGTATCATCCTGGCGTCCAGTAGCCTTTGGACTTCTTCATTTATAACCCGATGCCGTTCAGGAGCGATCGGCCTTCTCTTCTGTCTGACTGGCGGGTGATCCGGATCCACCATCAGCTTGTGAGTCATAAGATTGGGATCTATTCCCTCCATGTCTTTGGTCTCCCATGCAAAGATAGAGAGGTTATCTTTCAAGAACCTGACTATCTTTTCCTGCTCAGTGTGTGTGAGGTCTGGGCCGATGTACAAATAACGCCCCTCAGCTTCTGAACTGATCAGTACCTTAATGGGCTCACCAACAGGTTTGGCTCGGCTGTCACGTCCCCTTGGGATCAGGGGTTCTTCAATGTTGGATGGGCAATCCTCCACCTCGGGAGAGTGAGTGAGAACTGAATCTGCACAGTCCCGGGTGTACTGTAATTGCTATTTAGGGGCCTTCTCTTTAAGGGCAATAACATGACACTCCCGGGAGGTTGGTTGACACCCTCTGACAGAGTGAACGCTCTGGTTGTGGACGTACTTCAGACACTGATGGAGGGTCGAAGTGACTGCCCCTATCTGATGCAACCAGGGTCTCCTGATTATGACGTTGTAGGGAGATCTCATGTTTAACACCATGTACTCCGAGATGGTGGTCTTCTGCCCTTCACCCTCTCCTACAGTGGTAGGAAGGTCGACTCTCCCCAACGGGGTGCTGAGATTGCCATCAAAAGCTGCCATTACGGCAGTGGTGGGCTTGACGTTGTCATGGTCTATCCCCATCTGTTTGAGCGGCTCATAGAATAGTATGTTGACGGAGCTGCCAGTATCGACCAGGACTCTCCTGGTCTCGAAGTTGGCGATTCTGAGGGTAATAACAAGGGCATCGTTGTGAGGGCAGTGTACCCCTGCTAGATCTTGCTCGGTGAATTGGATCTCCGGTGCTGGCTTGAGCCTCTTTTCGACGTTGGAGATCTGTAATACGTTCAGGGCGGCTCTGGCTTCTCGAGCGTATCTCTTTCTTGCCCTGTTGGACATTCCTGTGACAGGGGAGTCAGCATGGAAGACGTAGATGACGTGGTTGTTCTGCCTCTGAGGCTCGTTTCGTCCCTCCCTCTGCTCCTGCCTCTGTTTGGGCCTCTGGTCCGGCCGTTGCTGAGGCTTGTCTTCTTGGGGGTTCTGCCTTCCGTCCGGCTTGACGAACTCCCGAAGACGTCCCTTCTTTATGAGTTGCTCTATCTCATACCGGAGGGTCCTGCATGTGTTAGTTGTATGTCCATGATCTTTATGGAAATTACAATACTTACTTTGGTCCCGCAGATTGGGATCTCCTTTGATTGGTTCTGGCCACCTCAGGTTTTCCCGATCTCGGATCTGTCGGAGTACCTGGTTCGGTGTAGTGTTCAAAGGAGTGAAGTTGGTGAACTCCCTTGGTCCGGAGTTGTACACAGCTCTGGGTGCTGTTCTCTTCTCTGGGCTCCTGGCCCTCTTTTTGTTGGAGTCTCTTCTGTGATCCTCCTTCTTGTGGTCCTCCCGCTTCGGATTGTCCCTCTGGGTTTGATCTCTGCCCTTCTGGGACATGCGGTTGGCTTCTTTTAGATTGATGTATTTTCTGGCCCGATCCATTAATGCCGCCATGTCGGCTGGAGGGCTTTTTGTTAAGGAGTCTCTGAACCCACCTTGGGCAAGCCCAGCAGTTAGGGCTGCTACGAGGAACTTTGGGCTGCAGTTAGTGATCTCAGTGAGTTCGGTATTAAAGCGCGCAATGTAGGCGCGGAGGGATTCCTCCCTGGTCTGCTTGACGTTCAGCAGGAATTCTGGCCCCCTTCTGAGCCTCCTACTGGTCATAAACCTGTCCAAGAACTGTCTACCGAGCTCGTAGAAGCTGGTAACTGAGTTCGGAGGGAGGTTGTGGAACCATTTCAGAGCAGTGCCCTTCAAGCTGGTGATGAAAGTTCGGCATATAAAAGCATTAGAGGCTCCGTAAAGGGCCATCGTATGCTGGTAATGAGAGAGATGATCTCCTGGATCTCCAGATCCATCGTACAGGGTGAACTTGGGCACCATGAACTTTCTAGGCCTCTCTTCTGACATGATGGCGTGAGTGAATGGGGTGGCTAGTCTTCCGAGCAGCCTGGCCAGTTCGTCTTGCTCTGGAGGGTTCTGAGGTCCTCTCAAGGTAACTGTCCGGTCCATCGACTCGACAATTTCCTCTACCCTCCGCGGGTCTCTAAGTCTGACATTTTGTGAACCCTGCCTGACAGCCTCGGCTTCAGGGTAGTAGGGTTGATTACACCCTTCGGACGGAGGAGGATTCCGAACCGGAGGGATTGGTGCTGCATGATGAGGCTCCTGCAGTGCCGGGTGTGCTCCCGAGGCCCTTGGAGTTGGGGCTCGAGTAGTGCTCCGGTAATGGACGTCGGGAACGAAGGCGGATGTTCTCCAGCCAGGGACTGTTGATGGCTGCGGATCTCGCCCAACATGAGCAACGCCTAATGGGTGCCCAGGCTGGTTAGTTGGAGCCTGCGCATGAAGTTCTTCATTCTCTGTGGCAACAAGAGGTTGCGTTCCCGCAACGAAGTTGACCGGCAGGCTAGGAGAACCCGTCGCTTGGTTCTGCGTGAGTGTTGCCAGCGTTCTAGTGATGGCAAGCAACTGCTCCTACACCAGTTCATTGTGTCGTTTTATTGCTTCGATCTCTTGTCGCATGGGATTGGCCGCTGGCCCCTTTGTGCGAGGAGCAGGCGGCTGACGTTGAGCGTTTTGCGAACTCTGAGTATTCTGTCGTGGTCGGAGATTTGGTGCCATGGTTTTCCGGTGAGGAAAGAGTTGAGTTTATGAATAGAGCACTTGGAGATTAGTCGTTCCCACAAACGGCGCCAAACTAATGCTGCACTTTTCGGCTCGCAATAAGTATGGACTCCGTGACCTATAGAACACTCAGAAAGACGATCAGAGGACCACCGGATTGGCTCCGGCGGTAGCCGCTCCGATGCTTAAGTAAGTAAAAGGATTGAAAAGACTGTATTGAAAGCCAAAGAATGAGCATAAAAATAAAGCGTACCTCTAGGGTTTAATTTATAAGCCGTGGCTCTCCTAAGTTGATTAGGATTTGACGCCATGAATATAGGGATTTGATCATCGGAGATTGCAGTTACCTTGTGGAGCATTGAATCATAGATGGAGATAATCATAAATAGTAGTTTCCATGTTGAAAACTGTTTCCTTGTTTGCAGACTGTTTCCTTGTCGAAGACTGTTTCTTTATTCCCTGCTCGGCATTCGCTAAGGCGGTGACGAGGTCTGGAGTGTTGATCTGGACCCTGTGATAAGTTCTAAGGCCTTTGTCCGGATATGTACGCTCTGAAGGTATAAGTTTGGTCACTTCCGACCTTTTGTGCTGATCTTTTTGGTCATTGGCTGAGTGGAAACCATGTCGGCAGTGCATGAGTTGGATTATGGTCATACATGTCAAATGCTGATTGGCCTGCTCTTTTATGGTATATCAATATACATTATTTAAATATATACAATTCATCACACTTACACATATGCTTGGACTTTAAAGGTCACATCATCATACTCATTACAACATATAAGGTCTTTTCCATTCTTTTCATAATACACAAATTTTCTACAATACCATTTCATATAGTTTTAGGGCTTATGCCCTAGTACAAAATCAAAATAATGCCCCAAGGGCCGAAATATACACCATGGTCCACATCCCCTACATCCTTCAAGACTTCATCAAGTCTTTAAGTGCCGGGGGCCTCATCTGTAATATGATATCCCACAAATGGGTCAGCTCAACTGCTGGTATGACATAATGCTAATGCAAGGAACAAAATTTAGGCGTGGCATGTGTAAGTGTACATTTATAATCTACATGCCTTCCAATTCCTTAACACAACACAAAGGCAATATGCGTGACACACCCATGCAAACTCTATGCCACACCTATGTCTTGTTTACGGATAGTTCTCGATGGATCCATGAGTACCAATGCAATGGCCAAATTTTGGGTTTTTCACCACAGGATCTACACCCTCGTAATGCATAGCATCAAGTGCTCAACCCACACTATGTTCTCAAAGGATTTACCATATGCCAATATGCTTTGATTTCACCATGCAATAATGCAATCTCAATGAAGTATTTTTCCAACACATGAAGCATACTTTAAATAATGCATTATACTTAAAGCAACAATAACATTTGAATCACAAAACTTTGTTTACATGAACCTAACATGTAATTCAATCAATTTCACATACAAACACATTACACATTCACAACCTTAACAATTTCTCAAAAATCATAAAATACATAAAGTACCAACACATGGAATAAATCATAACTCTCAAACCACAAAAGTTTCTCTACATGAAAAATGGCTAGAATGCAATGAATCCAACATATAAACAAGTTACATGTTTATCACTTTACCAAATTCCCAAAGATCACAAATTACATAAAGCACTAACACCTTAAATAACTCATAACTTTCCAACTACAAGGTTTTGTCTACATGAACCTAAGCTAGAATACAATGAATTTCACTTATAGTCATGGTTCATGTTTATCACTTTTTCAAATTCCTAAAGAACACTCAAGTACACAAACTACCAACTCTAAGTTTTCAAAGCAACTACATACTAAATGACTTTCTAACATCAAGTAAGCACATATATCATACAATCAACCTATAAAACACTCCTAAACTCAATCTTATTCCTTACTTAGCAAAATATCATACCTAGAATGATTTTTCTCAAACCGGAGAAGTTTTGTTCGCTGCACAGCCGAACCGATCAGTGAGAATATATGTATTGATGAGGGGAACAACTTCCTAGAAGGAAGCCTCGCAAGAATCCCAGCCTAGGAGTGTGTTTTGGTGACTTGAAGCTTGGAGAACCTAGGGCTTTTTTCTCCTTTTCTCTCCATGAACGTGTTCTGCTCTTCCGCAGACCAAAAATATTTAATTTTTACACTAAGGGGTTGTATTTATAATGGAGAGGCAAAAGGGAAAAAATGACCCTTTTGCCATTAATGAATTCGGACCCCGTTACACTACAACCCGTCCCGAAACGTCTCAATTCGATATTTTGTTTTAGCCAAAGTTATTAAACTTACTTTTAATGAAAATTTTTTAAAAAATAAATTTTTGCCTGTGTCCGGGTTTGGCCGGACCCACCAGGGTCACCCGGATGCCCTTTTGGTCCAATTTTTGAAATTGTCTCCGAATAGACTCACATTTTTACAGGAGGTGTATTTTAACATTATAAGCATATTTCTCTTCTATGGCATACTCAAAATATGCTTCTAAATATGAATTATAGTTAAACGTGCACGTATAGCGCCCTATCGGCAAACGATGCATGAATAGTGCCCTACCGGCAAAAATGAAAAATTTACCCTCAATTTTCAGATCTTTACAGATATTTACCATGTTTTCAGGTGAGGACTAGACAAACTTGCTTTCAAGTGATGCAGGATAAGTGCTTAAGTGATGAAGCGAGTTCTTTTTTATAAGTCCTTGACCAAAGATAGACTAGATGGTTTTTGATTTTGTGAATCTAGATGGTGTAATATTATACTACTCAACTGTATGGTGATTTGAAAATTGTATCCTTCAGAAAACAATGTCTAATTCACTGACCAGGTTATGTAGCCTACTTCATGAATGTGAAAAGAGAAAAATTTATTCCGTTGCGTAAATGGTAATTAGAATGGTGTTCTGACCATTGAGAGGCCTCGATGGCCGATCATGAACCCCTAATCCGCATACGCTAGTACTATCGTCATATTCTCTCTCTCTCTCTCTCTCTCTCTCTCTCTCTCTCTGTCTTTCTATGCCTCTGTCTAGTATGCTAATGATAAGAAGGTTATCACTGGTATGTATATCATGATGAGGGAGGAAGGTTGTTGGTAAACAAAACTCTGCAACGCCAGTACCATCATCATATTCCCTCTCTCTCTTTCTATGCCTTTGTCTCTCCATACGCGTATGTGTGTGTGTATGTGTGTGTGTGTATATATATATATATGGAGCCGTGTAAATGTGCTATGATGATTACGTAATGTGGATGCAAAACAGTTGGAAAATTGATTTTAAATAACATGATACAGTGTTTTTTTTTTTTTGTTTTTTGGGTTGATAAAACGCCTTTTTTATTTTTTATCTCTCAACAACATATGGTGGATATTCGAATTTAAGATGTTTAAATTTTATTATTAGTGGTTTAAATTTTAGACGTTTGAATTTTATTATTAAGATTTTTTATTTCTTTAAATATTTTTATTTTCTTAAACTTGAGACGCTTAAATTTTATCATCTGACCACATTTCTAGATGATACATGCTATAATGTTATGTAATATATTATTTTTTTATTATTCAACATAACTCATAATTAGATAAAAATAAATCCTCATATTTTTTTTAATGAACAGTCAAACTTGAATCTATGACCATATAGACAGACTAGCAACATTTGGTTGTTATGCACTGTATTGTTGTTACCTCTGAAATTGTTTTTAAATAACATGTTATGTTCATGCACTAAAAAATTAGTAGGGCGTTCCTGTGTTTTAACTTCTAAAAACGTCTAGACAAAAATTGCCCTGGCCTTTAAATATTGAACCCTTACCTAGTTTACTGTGCGGGCATCGAAATGCCTAATTCTTTGACAACAGAATAATTTGGATCATTTTTAAATATATATAATTATTTTGTCATATCTCAAATCAAAATATACATTAAAGTTTTACTAAAGAGAGACAAATTTTACCGACAGTCCTAATATATCAATTGGCATGAAATATGAAAGCATAGATTCCAATGAAGATTTTTTTTTCCAATTGATTCATATTTAATGACATTTTTCATGAAGCATGATCAGAATCTAAATTAAATAATGTATCTTCAGTTGGTTTATTTCTTATTCTATATAAATCGGGATATTTTTTTTTGAAAAAGAAAATGAACCCAATTTTTTTTTTTTATAAATTAAAAAAAAATGTTTCAATTACACTTTTTAAACGTGTCAAATAAGATTTGCATGCTTTACAAAATTTGGTAACACTAAATAATCTATCAATTTTAATAAAATTTTGAAATAGTAAATTTTTGAGTGTAGATGTACATGCACATTACTTGGAAGAGATTGTGGACATGGGAAGCAATTATTCGGTTATTTTTTAGTCTCAAAAGCTAAATCAATAGTTACATTAACAACAAAACACTATAAATATACATATATTGTAACTGTTAAATACTATTTTAATAGGGAGCATTGAATATTATTCCCGACACGGGACAATCTCTTGGCACATACAAATCTCGTATAATATAAGATGTGCAATAAATGACAGTAATATAATAAAATAGGTGTAGAAAGAAATGGAGTGAATGCATAAAAAGGTGCAAAATAATGAGACCTTTTAGATGAGAATCGAAAGAGGTAGGCATGTGAACTACTGCAAGTGGCTATTAATAAGTAGTTGGTATGGTGTGAACTAATAGGTATTGATGCTTGCACTTTTCGGCTCGCAATAAATCTGGGCTTCAAGACCTGTAGAACACTCAAAAAGGGGGATCAGAGGACCATCGGATTGGCTCTGGCGGTAGCCACTCTGATGCTTAAGTAAGTAAACTGAATTGAAAGACTGTATTGAAAGCCAAAGAATGAGCATGAAATAAAGCGCACCTTTAGGGTTTAATTTATAGGCCGTGGATTTCCTAAGTTGATTAGGATTTGGAGCCATGAAAGTAGGGATTTGATCACCGGAGATAGTAGTTTCCTTGTTGGATATTGCACCATAGATAGAGATGAACATGTATAGCAGTTTCCTTGTCGAGGACTGTTTCCTTATTCCCTGCTCGGCAGCCTCTAAGGCAGTGACGAGCTCTGAGTGTTGGTCTGGAGTCCTGTAATTAACTCCATGATCCTTATCCGGATATGTATGTGCTCTGGAGGCATATGCTCGGCCACTTCCGATCTTTCAGCCTGTTATGAATGTCCGAGCGCTAGCCACTAGGTTGAGCGCGAGCTGAGTTAGCCGAGCGTGAGCTGGACTATAGACATACGTGTCGAGTGCTGATTGGTCTTTCTTTTTTGTGGTATATCAGTTACTCCCCCCCCAAGTCCTAGTTCGATGTTAACAAGCAACTAGGGCTAGGCCTTTTCGGAGAGTCATGTATCCTGTCCGTTCGCTTTTCAAGGCGACTGTTGGTGCGTCATTTATTGCGCAGTCGGAGATTGGGTTTTTTCAAGGCCATCATTGTACTGAACCGATGGTTGGGTTTCTCAAAGCCATCATTGTACCGAACCGTCATGGACATTTGGGCTTGGTGGGTCCCTTCTGATACTGAGCTTATAAATACAAAGAGAGATTTGAAATGACCTTTTCCCCGTCATTTTCACTGTGCCAGAAAATCTTGTCTGCCATTGTTGGTTTGTGAAGAATACTGATTGTCTGAGGCTCTGGTCGAGAACAGGTTCGACCGATCTTCCTCTTCTTTTGCTGCTTCCTCTTTAAGTTTGAGAGTAATGTCTACTCCTTCTGAATCTTCAAATGCTAGTGAGGGGGTAAGAAATCCCTCGGAGATGGCTATGCCATCTCATGTAGAGAATGTAGGTGGTCTTACCGCCGAAGATGTTGGAGAGAGGTCTGTTGAGCCTCCCCACAGTCCTGAGACTAGGATAGTGGACTGCCTTCATAGAGCCCCGAGACAGGGCTGGGGAGACATCTGGCAGGTCTTCCTATAGGGAGGAAGGCGAAAGTGCTGTTACCCAAAGCTTGTTGGACGAGTGGAGGATGAAGTACAATTTTCCCTCAAATGTTACCTGCAGAGTACCAGGCCCAATGGATCGTCCCCATAATGTTGAAGCCGGGGAGATATGTGTTTATCTTGCCTAGTTTGAAATGGGTTTGAGGCTTCCGTTGCCTGATTTGGTTAGGCAGTTCTTCTGTTGATACAAGCTCTGTCCTGCCGACCTTAATCTCAATAGTTGGCAGCAACTTTTAGGGTTTGTAGTGTTAGGGCACAAAAATAGTGTAGATGTATCCGTAGATCTGATCCGTAGCAGTATGGATCTGAAGTATAAGAAGGTAGAAGACCTTTTTTACATGTCTTTTGAAAAGAGGTTCCGACCTCTTTCCTCTGTACCCACTTCTAATAAAACATGGAAGAAGTGGTACTTCTTTGTTGGAGGAGGATGGGAACGTGAAGACTTCAAAGATAATGTCTCGATATTCCCTCGCATTACGCGTCACAAGGGTGAGGCTTATTTCCTTAGGTTGCTTTAGCTTAGTTATGCCTTCTGAGCTGATGAACTGACGTCTTACTTCTTGTTTATGTGCAGTTAGGAGCGCTTGGAGGAAGTCCGAGTTTACTAACGAGCTCCAAGATCAGTACCGCGTGCTTCTTTCGACTTCCAACCGGGCTCACACCGTCATTGTCACCCCGGAGAACTTGATGGCCGCTCATATTGATGAACTTAAGAAAAGGTTGACATCGAGATGGGCAGAGGCGGAGGCCCAAGTGGCGAGGGAGGCTTCCTCCCAAGTTAAGCCTGAGCCTCCTCTTCAAGTAAAAAGGAGGAGGTTGATTTCTAGCTCTCCCGAGCCACTTCCTACCGAAGCTGAGAAAGAGGCCGAACCTGCTGTTCCGGTCTCGGCCGTTCCTCCTGCCCCTTCCTTTCCGAGCAAACGGGCTAGGAAGGGGAAGGCGTCTACCGTGTCCGTCCGAGCCGTCTGGTGAGCTGGACTACCAGATTGCCAAAAAGGGCCTTTGACCAAAAATGGTCCAAGGCCCTCATCGGTACAAGGGGGATAGCCCTGCAAAGCTGATGAATGAGATGATGAATCTCCAAATGAAGGTAACCTCTTAAGCTTCTTCTTGTCTTTTCTTGCTTGCTTACTTGTTCGGCCTAACTTATCTGTCTTGTGTTGTGCAGAGCATGCATAGTTTAGCTGCTCTGATGGTGACTCCTCTGAGCCTTGAGGAGGCTGATAAGCTGAAGGCCGAACTGGATGAAGTGAGGCTGGAGCTTGGAATGGCTCAGTCCAAGGTTCATGCTGCCGAGGAGAATCTGAAGGAAGCCGGCACTAACCTTGCCTGTGGCAG
Source organism: Nyssa sinensis (assembly GCA_008638375.1). Lineage (NCBI taxonomy): Eukaryota > Viridiplantae > Streptophyta > Magnoliopsida > Cornales > Nyssaceae > Nyssa > Nyssa sinensis. The sequence continues at coordinate 22,991,549 of CM018041.1, read as the reverse complement.
AGTCTGAAAGGGATATCTATGCTCGGCAGGTTGCAGGGCTTCAGAGGGAGTTGGTCGACCTTCGAAGCACCTTTGATCAAAAGGTTCAGGAGGCAGTTGATCATGCTAGGACTGAGACTGAGACTGAAATTGAGAGAGGAAGTTGATAAGATGGGGGACGAACTGATCCGGTTCGGTTTTCCTAGATTTTGACGTGTCATCAATTGTTGCTCCTAGAGCCGCTTCATCTGGTGCTGACCCGAGTAAAGAGGCCGTGACTACCGACCTGCCTTCGGCAGAGGACCCTGGCCCTTCCGATAAGGCTTAATGCTTTATCAACTTTACTTTTTTGTTTGGCCAGCTTTTTGATGTAATAAATTTCCTTCGATTAATAAAATTGAATTTTCTTTAGATCTTTCTTGTATTCTTACTTTTTGCAAAATTCGTTGTGAGTATAGCTGCTCTGAGCCCATTGCACGTCAGATCAGCTTTCCAATAGTTAATAGTTGCCTTCTGAGCTTCAGCACTTGTAATAGAACAGTGAATGCAGATTAATTTTGAACTGTCTCATCATAATAAGATAAGAAAGCAAGCATAATCAGATGAGTAGGAATCTGATTTTGATCTTGTATCACATAGAGTGGAAGCAAACTCTGCAGAATTCTGAAGCAGATTGTTCTGAACCAAAGACTTGTGAAAATGACTAGGCAGCTCGTGTCCATCATTTTGATGATTGAAACTTCTGTTTCTGAGCCCCTAGGATCAAAATATATCAGAGCTATTGGTCTTTGTTATATGTGTGGCCTGTCAAGGAATAGATAAGACTGGGAGATCTGTATACCGGATGGGAGGCCTGTATATTTAGACTTTGCCCCCCTTTTTTATTATTTCAGAAGCTTCTGTGCCGAACTGCGGTTGTTCGTTCAAGAAAACCCTGCACCCTATCTTTTGGTATTCCAAAGAGGCAGGTTTAATGCATTGTTTGTTTATACGATTGTCATTTGGGTTTTCGAGGCCAACCTTTCTTTTAACCATTGCGACGGTCCAGTTGGATGGTTTTTGGACTTCAAGGGTCTATATATATGAGAAAGGGGGCATATGGTTGCGCCCAATCTTTTTGCCTCATTGTTCTCAAACTGTTCCCTTGTTTAGATGTCGCCGAAAACTTGCCGTTTTGACGATTCTCAGTCCAAGTTAGGAATGATTAAACTGTGGCCGAGAGTTAACCTTCCCTTTGACTCAGTCTCCAAGGAAGGATTAGAGGAGGCGAAGATCTTCTTGTCCACCTTGGCATCCGGTCGAGATTTCTTTGATTGGAGGTGGACCCTCATTGACTCAACCGACGCTTGGAGCATTGGTGATGAAGACAAAGGTGGGATGCCTCCTTTTCTTTGTGTCTTGGCAGAGACCCTTGCTCAAGCCGGCTGGGGTGTCATGCCGAATTCGAGGGAAACGAAGGTGGAGAATGGAGGTCCCCTGAGACCCAGAGCCCTCATCATCCGTTGGTGTTGAGATTAGTGACAGTGATGATGAAATGGCTTGGGTGCTTCTTGATGCAGATTGGGGTTCAAGGTTCCTTCCTTTCAAATGGAAGCCGGCAGCGGCAGTAATGGAGGTTTGGAACTTGGGCCCCTTTCCCATCCGAGGAAGAAAGCCATGATGTAGCAAAGCGTAGTGATGTCTTTATTGTAGCTTTTCTGTACTTGTTTTATTTCCAATCTTCTTGTACTGATGTAAGTTTTCTGAATCATCAATAAAATTGAGTTCCTTCCTCTCAAATCTGATGTCTTTTGTGTTTGAATGTGCTCTTTTGGAGTTAAAACACCTTCTCGTGCACTTCTGATGAATAAGTCTTTTGTATGCTCTTCGAATTGATCAAAGAAACTTGTATAAAACTTGAAGCCTTGAACCAAACTACTTTAAGCCTGCCGGGTATTGCAGTATTCGTTGCTTGTTGGTACATGAGCCAAAGAACCTAAGTATCAGTTTTGAGGTATTCCGATCTAGGAAACTTTAGTTAAAGATGTTTGGAACTTCTGTCTTTGGATGAACTAGATCATAGAATCTGTGTATTGAAGATGGACCAGGCTCGGAAGGCCTTGCATTATAGATGGACCAGCCTCTAGAGGCCTGTGCATTAAAAGATGGACCAAGCACTAAGGCTTGTGCATTGTAGATGGACCAAGCTCTGGAGGCCTGTGCACTATAGATGGACCAGGCTCTGGAGGCCTGTGCATTAAAAGATGGACCAAGCACTAAGGCTTGTGCATTGTAAATGGACCAGGCTCTAGAGGCCTATGCATTATAGATGGATCACGCTCTGAAGGCCTGTGCATTATAGATGGACCAGGCTCTAGAGGCCTGTGCATTATAGATGGACCAGGCTCTAGAGGCCTGTGCATTAAAAGATAGACCAAGCACTAAGGTTTGTGCATTGTAGATGGACCAAGCACTAAGGCTTGTGCATTAAAAGATGGAGCAAGCACTAAGGCTTGTGCATTGTAGATGGACCAGGCTCTAGAGGCCTGTGCATTATAGATGGACCAGGCTCTGAAGGCCTGTGCATTGTAAATGGACCAGGCTCTAGAGGCCTGTGTATTATAGATGAACCAGGCTCTAGAGGCCTGTGCATTATAGATGGACCAGGCTCTGGAGGCTTGTGCATTATAGATGGACTAGGCTCGGAAGGCCTGTGCATTAAAAGATGGACCAAGCACTAAGGCTTGTGCATTGTAGATGGACCAGGCTCTAGAGGCCTGTGCATTATAGATGGACCAGGCTCTGAAGGCCTGTGCATTAGAGATGAACATTTTAGGGAGGTATTAAAAAGAAAGAAATATCTTTATTGATAATACTTCCGTAAATGCTCTACATTCCAAGGCCTAGAAATAGGCTTCCCAGTCATGTCCTCTAGCCAGTAGGTGGTAGGCCTAACAACCTTTGTCACTCTATAAGGGCCTTCCCAGTTGGGTGACAACTTTCCCATAGTGGGATCCTTGGTGTTCGGAAAAGCTCTCCTTAAGACAAAGTCCCCAACTTGAAAGCTGATCGTCTTGAGCCCCACCTTGGATTTATTGACCATTCTCTAGCTGATAGGCTTCCATCCTGATGCTGGCTTGATCCCCTTTTTCCTCAAGTAAATCCAAATTTTCTGTCAGCTGCTGATCATTGGATTCTTGTTCGAAGGCTTTGGTTCTTAAAGTTGGCATACCGATCTCAACCGGGATTACTGCTTCTGTACCACAGGCCAGTGAGAAGGGAGTTTCAAAGGTGGGAGTTCTTCTGGTGGTTCTGTAGGCCCAAAGAACCCTAGGGAGTTCCTCCACCCATTTTTCCTTTGGCCTGCTCCAACCTTTTCTTCAATCCATCAAGGATCGTTCGGTTGGTGACTTCTGCTTGCCCATTTGCTTGTGGATGGCCTGGAGAGGCAAAGTGTTGCTTAATGTTGAGATTTTCACAAAATTTCTTGAAGCCTTTACCAGTGAACTGCTGCCCCATTGTCAGAGATAATCACACGTGATATACCGAACCTGCAAACAATGTTCTTCCAGGTGAAGTTTTCAACTTCCTTCTCTGTGATGTGTGTTAGAGGTTCGGCTTCGGCCCATTTAGAGAAGTAGTCAATGGCTACTAGGAGATACTTCCTTGTTTGGTGAGGCTTTGGGTAATGGACCCACGATGTCCATCCCCCACTAAGCAAAGGGCCAAGGACTAGTGATCGGGATGAGCTCGTGATGAGGCTGGTGTTGATATGAGGCAAACCTTTGGCATTCGTCGCACTTTTGGACATACTCCTTAGCCTGCCTTAGCATGCTGGGCCAGTAGTAGCCCTGAGTTAGAGCTCGGTGAGCTATCGTCCTGCCCCCATTATGATTCTCGCAAATACCCTCGTGTATTTTAGTCAAGACATATTGTGATTCTTCTGGAGCTAAGCATTTTAATAGGGGTTGAGAATAAGACCTTCTGTAAAGCTTGTTGTTCAGGATCAGGTACCGAGCCACTTTGATTCGGATTCTCCTTGCTTTGTTTTTGTCTTCTGGGAGGAGCCCGGATTCTAGATACTAGAGGATTGGGGTCATCTAGTTCTGGGGTTGTTCAGCAATTTGGGCAACTTGGGCTTCCTCTATGCTGGGTCTTGGCTGATAAGAGATTTTTACTGTAGAATTTGCTTCGGACTTAAGACGGGACGCCATGTTTTCCAAAGCATCTGCTCTGCAGTTCTGGCTTCTTTCTATTTTCTGGATAGTGAACATCTGAAGGAGTGCTTCAAGTAGTTCACCAGTTCAGAGTACCGAAGCATCCTGTCATCTTTAATAGAAAATTCTCCCATGACTTGGCTTACCACCAGTTGGGAGTCTGAGAAGACTTTGAAGTTCTAAACCTCGTATTCCAGAGCCAATTTCATGCCTAGGATTAGGGCTTCGTATTCTGCTTCATTGTTGGAGGCTCTGAATCCCAAGCTGACTGCCTTTTCTAACGAAAGCCTATCAGGGGACTGTAATACCAGGCCTACTCCTGAGCCCTGATCGGTTGATGACCCATCGATATAGAGCAGCCAGGTTTCTGAAGTTTCGATAAGCTGTGCCTTGTCTTGAAGTGCCGGGGTGAACTCGGCAACGAAATCAGCCAGGGCCTGCCCTTTGATGGAGTTTCGTGATACATATGATATGTCAAATTCCCCTAACTCCATAGACCACTTCACTAATCTTCCTAAAACCTCAGGCTTCCTCAATATTGACTTCAGAGGATAGGCAGTTGGGATTTCAATTGGATGAGCTTGGAAATAAGGTCGGAGCTTCCGTGCTGATATTACCAAAGCAAAGGCTAGCTTTTCAACCTCTGAATATCTCTTTTCTGTGTCGAGTAGTGCCCTACTGATGTAGAATATGGGCCTTTGTACTCCCCTGTCCTATCTAACTAATGCAGAGCTGATCGCGTTTTCAGATACTGCAAGGTACAAGAGTAGCTTTTCCCCCTGTACTGATTTTGACAGAAGTTCTGGAGAGGCGAGATACTCCTTCAGTTCTTGAAAGGCTTTTTCACATTCTTCCATCCACTGTAAAGCTTTGTTGCCCTTTAAAGCTTTGAAGAAGGGTAGGTAGCGATCAGTGGATTTGGAGATAAATCTGCTTAGTGCTGCGATTCTGCCATTCAGCGCTTGAATGTCTTTTCTGGTTTTCAGTGACCTCAGTCCAATCAGAGCTTGGATCTGAGTGGGGTCTGCTTCGATACCCCTCTGAGAAACAATGTATCCCAAGAATTTTCCCTTCGTCACCCCGAAGGTACATTTCGAGGGATTGAGCTTCATCTTGTGTTGTTTTAGGATATCGAAGGTCTGGGCTAAGTGCTAGAGGTGACTACCTTTCTACAGACTTTTGACCAGCATATCATCGATGTATACCTTCCATGGTATTGCCGAGTAGTGGGCTGAACATCTTGTTAACCAACCGCTTGTATGTGGCTCCTAGTGTTCTTCAAACCGAAAGGCATTACTCTGTAGTAGTAGAGACCTCGTTCGGTTATGAAGGCTGTCTTCTCCTAGTCTGGAGGGTACATCTGAATTTGGTTATACCCAGAATAGGCATCCATAAAACTCATGAGTTCGTGCCTTGCAGTAGTGTCAACCAGTTGATCTATTCTTGGCAGTGGAAAGCTGTCTTTGGGGCACGCCTTATTGAGGTCTGTATAATCAACGCAGACCCTCCACTTGCCATTTTTTTCTTGACCAGGACGGTGTTGGCTAGCCACTTGGGGTAGAACACTTCACGTATCATTTTGGCTTCGAGCAGCCTCTGGACTTCTTCGTTTATGATCTGATGCCGCTCTGGAGCTAGCGGCCTTCTTTTCTGTCTCACTGGTGGGTGATCTAGATCCATCATTAATTTGTGAGTTATCAGCTCTGATCTATACCCTTCATGTCTTTGGTCTCCCACGCGAACATAGATAGGTTGTCTTTCAGAAACTTGATTATTTTCTCTTGCTCAGCGCGTGTCAGGTTTGGACCAATAGTACAAATACCGCCCCTCTGATTCTGAACTAACCAATACTTTGATAGGCTCGCCAATGGGTTTGGCCTTGCTGGCCCGTCTCCTTGGGCTTAGGGGTTCTTCGATTCTGGAAGGGCAACTTTCCTCCTCGGGAGTGTGGAAGAGAACTGGATCCGCACAGTCCCGGGTGTACTGTAATTGCTATTTGGCAGTCTTTTCCTTGAGTGCAATGGCATGGCACTCTCGAGAAGTTGGCTGGCACCTTCTGACAGAATAAACATTCTGATTGTGAACATACTTCAGACATTGATGGAGGGTCGAGGTAACCGCCCCTATCTGGTACAACCATGGTATCCCAATTATGACATTGTAGGAAGATTTCATATTCAACACCATGTACTTTGAGATGGTGGTTTTCTGCCTTTCACCTTCCCCTACAGTGGTGGGTAAGTCGATCCTTCCCAATGGGGTACTGAGATTACCGTCAAACGCTGCCATTACGGTAGTGGTAGGCTTGATGCTGTCGTAGTCCATCCCCATCTGTTTAAGTGGCTCATGGAATAGTATATTGACGGAGCTGCCAGTGTCAACCAGGACTCTTCTGATCTCGAAGTTGACAATTTTGAGAGTGATGACAAGGGCATCATTGTGAGGGCAGTGCACCCCTGCTAGGTCCTGTTCAGTGAATTAGATCTCCGGTGCTGGTTTGAGCCTCTTTTCAATGTTGGAGATCTGCAATATATCTGGGGCAGCCCTGGCCTCCCGAGCATACCTCTTCTTTGCCCTGTTGGACATTCTTGTAGTAGGAGAGTCCGCATGGAGGACATAGATGACATGGTTGTTTTGCCTTGGAGGCTCATTTCGAACTTCCCTCTGCTCCTGTCTTTGCTCAGGCCTCTGCTCTATCCGCTGCTGAGGCTTGTCTTATGGGGATTTTGTCTCCCGTCCTGCTTAAGGAACTCCTAGAAACGTCCTTTCTTTATGAGTTGCTCAATCTCATATCTAAGGGACCTGCATGAGTTAGTCGTATGCCCATAGGTCTTTGTGGAAATTACAATATTTACCTGTGTCCCGAAGGCTGGGATCCCCTTTGATGGGTTCTAGCCATCTCAGGTTTTCTCGATCTCGGATCTATCGAAGTACCTGATTCGGTGTAGTGTTTAGAGGGGTAAAATTAGTGAACTCCCTTGGTCCGGAATTGTAGACAACCTTGGGTGCCGTTCTCTTTTCTGGACTCTTGACTCTCTTCTTGCTAGGGTCTCTTCTGTGGCCCTCCTTCTTATGATCCTCCCTCTTCAGATTATCCCTCTGGTTCTGCTCTTTGCCCTTCTGGGATGTGCGGTTGGCTTCTTCCAAGTTCATGTACTTCTTGGCCCAATCCATTAAAGCCGCCATGTCAGCAGGAGGGCTTTTGGTCAAGGAATTTCTGAAGCCACCGTGAGCAAGTCCAACAGTTAAGACAGCTACAAGAAATCTTGGGCTGCAGTCGGTGATCTCCGTGAGTTCGGCATTAAAGCGCGTAATGTAGGCTCTAAGTTACTCCTCCTTAGTCTGCTTGACATTTAACAGGAATTCTGGTCCCCTTCTGAGCCTTCTGCTGGTCATCAATCTGTCCAGGAATTGCCTACCGAGCTCATAGAAGCCGGTAATTGAGTTCGGAGGGAGGTGGTGGAACCATTTCAAAGCAGTTCCCTTCAAGCTAGTAATGAAAGTTCGGCACATAAAAGCATCAGAGGCTTTGTGGAGGGCCATCGTATGCTGGTAGTGCGATAGGTGATCTCTTGGGTCTCCAGTCCCATCGTACAGGGTGAACTTTGGTACCATGAACTTCCTGGGCCTTTCTTCTACCATGATGGCGTGAGTAAATGGGGTGGCAAGTCTTCCGAGGCAGCCTGGCCAACTCATCCTGCTCTGGAGGGTTCTGGGCACCTCTCAAAGCTATTGTTCGGTCCATAAATTCGGCAATTTCTTCGACCCTTCGTGGGTTTCTAAACCGGACCTCTTGTGAACCTTGCCTCACAGCCTCGACTTCAGGGTAGTCGGGCTGAGCACGTCCTTCGGATGGAAGAGGGTTCCGAGCTGGCGGGATTGGTGCCACTTGGGGATGAGGCTCCTGCGGTGCCGGACGTGATCCCAAAGCCCCCGGAGTCAGGGCTCTAGTAGTGTTTCGGTAGTGAACGTCAGGGATGAAAGCTGATGTTCCCCAGCCTGGGGCTGCCGACGGCTGTGGATCCCTACCAACGTGAGCAGCACCCTGGGGGTGCCCAGGCTGGTTATTCGGAGTCTGCTCATAAGGCTCTTCATTCTCAGTGGTTATATAAGGCTGCGTTCTTTCAGCAACATTGACCGGCGGATTATGAGGACTCGTCCCTTGATTCTGTGTAAGCATTGCCAGAGTTCTAAATATGGTAAGTAGTTGTTCCTGCACCAGTTCGTTGTGTCGTTTGATTGATTTGATCTCTTGTCGCATGGGATCAACCGTTGGCCCTCTTGCTCGTGGAACAGGCAGCCGACGTTGAGAGCTTTGTGGGTCTTGAGCGTTCTATCTCGGTCAGAGATTTTGGGCCATGGTTTTCCGGTGGGGAAAAAGATCAGTTTGTGAATAAAGCACTTGGAGATTAGTCGTTTCCCACAGACAGCGCCAAACTGATGCTGCACTTTTCGGCTCGCAATAAATCTGGGCTCCAAGACCTGTAAAACACTCAAAAAGGGGGATCAGAGGACCACCGGATTGGCTCCGGCGGTAGCCGTTCCGATGCTTAAGTAAGTAAACTGAATTGAAAGACTGTATTGAAAGCCAAAGAATGAGCATGAAATAAAGCGTACCTTTAAGGGTTTAATTTATAGGTTGTGGCTTTCCTAAGTTGATTAGGATTTGGAGCCATGAAAGTAAGGATTTGATCATCGGAGATAGTAGTTTCCTTGTTGGATATTGCACCATAGATAGAGATGAACATGTATAGCAGTTTCCTTGTCGAGGACTGTTTCCTTATTCCCTGCTCAACAGCCGCTAAGGCGGTGACGAGCTCTGAAGTGTTGATCTGGAGTCCTGTAATTAACTCTGTGATCCTTATTCGGATATGTATGTGCTCTAGAGGCATATGCTCGGCCACTTCCGATGTTTCAGCCTGTTCTGAATGTCCGAGCGCTAGCCACTGGTTGAGCGCGAGCTGAGTTAGCCGAGCGTGAGCTGGACTATAGACATACGTGTCGAGTGCTGATTGGTCTTTCTCTTTTGTGGTATATCAGGTATAATATTAACACTAAATGCAAAAGGAAAATAATTGCTACAGTATCATAAACTAGCAGTATATAGTCCATAGATAAACATAAGAAAATATCACATGAGCGTCAAGGGAAATAATTTCAATTCGATCAATCCATAGCAAAAGAGATAAAGTCCTTATTTAACTCATTACATTCTCTCAATAATCTCAATCCCATAAGTATCCACCTAATTTAGCTACTAGTAAGCCTATGTGTTTTATGAGTTACTAACCCGATGAAGACAAATGACCACCCACGCGGGTTTACCACTCGCAAGCTGATCGGAGATACCATCCGTATCACAAATAGAACCATAGGTAAAACGCAATCTGACCATGCTCAATAGCACATAAAAGACGTGATTAATTCCCATCCCAAGTCCTTTTCTCATAAATCATCTCAAATCTACACCACTCGGGTGCTAAATAATCATATCCTCTCAAATCTCACACCACTCAAGTATGTTCATTAGTATAGATAACAATATCAACAAGTCCACAATTAATAATTATAAGAAAAGATATTTGATTCACAATAATTACAGAAGCAACAATGATCATGCATATCCATGACAGAAATCGAAATAACAATAAACGTCCATATGGTGGTCACATTTATCCAATAATATCATACAATGTCCAATATCATGGCAATCAATATAGTAATCGTGTCATACTGATAGTTTAATCACAATATATAAGATGGTGATGACAAAGCTATCATGTAAATCATATAACAAGTACACACCTCAATAAGTCGAAACATTGCCCTAGTCCCAATCATCACTCCGTTACAAGGAGACACAATATATGTCTTTCATAATGCTCGTCAATTGTCTTATGAATCTACTATTCGATCCCCGAGACCACCCTGGCCCATAGCACTAAGGTATCATGTCAAATCTTAATATTCTCTATGGCTAATTACATATTAGCCTATACATCGGGTACCCATTTTTCCAAACGAATATAAAAAGCATTCTTGGGCCTCAAAAACCCTAAGAAGGTCATATCATATTGTTTCTAAGTCATTTGAATGTCTTTTAAACTCATAAGGGCATTTTCATAATTTACTAGGCACGTTATGCGTCTATCGAGACACTATCTCACAAAACTGGCTTTGAAATCGGATTCCGATGATCCAAAAATCTCAAAGATGTCTTATTTATATTTTATCAACGCTTCTAGGTATCTGCTCCATGCCTAGGGACATTTTAGTAATTTCACATATTCATGTGGGACCACGCGGAGTCCCTATTTCATTGTTCTGATGTTATATTTGAGTTTTTGGTATCCAAAAATATTAGAAACGCTTCTGTTGAATCTTAATTTGGTTTTCAATTGCTTAATATAAGTCTAGGGGTATAATCATCATTTTACCAATTTAGGTGGGATAATTACCAGGTCTCATTCTTTCTAGTCTGATCATATATTTGAATTCTGGGTATCCAACAACCTTAGAATAGCCCTTTTTGAATCTTAATTAGCCTTTATATTACTTCAATTAGCATTAGGGGTATTTTTTATAATTTTATATAATTAGGTTTGACCACCTCAGGTCCCCGAATGTCCAAACCGACTCCGCCATTAAGTCCGGAATACCAAAAAACCTTAAGGAAGGGTTCACTGTTCATTTAATTTGCATTTAAAATCTAATATATTAAAGGGGGGGATAATTTGATAATTTTGTCTCTTTTGAACCGGTTCAACAGTGAACCCTTTGATTTTGAGCCGGTTCATTTGAACCTTTTATTAAAAAAAAATCAGATTTTTAAAACTCGCATAGCCAAACAAGCCCTTAGGCCAATAACCCGTTGACCAAACCTGAAACCCATTAACTAGACCCGTTTGACTAAGACCTAACCCGAGATTGACCGAATCCGGTCGACCAGTTGACTCGTCGGTACTGGTACACCGAAAAATGTATATTTTTTGCCCATTTTTCTCTGTTTTATTTACTCTTTCTTCCCCATTTCATTCTACCATGTTTCCACTGTGTTTAGGCCAGATTAAGGAGTCCAAAAATGCCCAAAACAATCGATCTCCAACGAGACCCGATTTTCCGGCGATGGTGGTTTCTTGCGTTTTCGACGGCTGTTTTCTCTTCGTTTTCTTCCCAAAACCTTCCCTACAATCTTTCCAACTCATTTAGGATTCAAAACAACATAAATCAGTTCCAAAACCCCTGTAACAAGATACCCCGATCCTAAACCCATATTTTGGACACTAATTCTAACCCCCGTGTTTTCTTTATTGTTCATCTCCATCATTCACTCCACCTTACCAAGACACCATATACGACATACAAAAAACCCAAACATGGTAAAAATATTACTAAGCACACTGAATCGAGAGAGACCCAAATGGTTTCTCTCTCCCACAGTATGTCAGCTCTACCAAGTATCCTCTTGGTTAGGTTCTCATGCATTCTCTAGTAATCTTAATGTTAAGACCATAAAACAAACATATGCTCTTGACAAAGAACAAGTCAAATGTCAGTTACTTACCCAATCCACAATAAGTGACCATATCAAGAAAGGTTATCACTTTCTTCACATAGGATTAGTCCAAGTTGGCATTAACCCTCTCATTAGAAAAGGATTAAATGCTTCAGTACTCTTAGCTCTTAGAAATGCTAGACACATTAAGTGGCATGATAGTCTCTTAGGTTTAATGGAGTCACCCTTACATCAAGGACCAGTCCATTTTGATTGTTTCCCAAACTTCTCAGTCAACCTTTAAGACCCTCATATCTTGAAAACCCTAACCCTCAACATCCAGACCTCTAGCACCAATATGCTAGAAGGACACGCCAGTTAGCTCTCATCTATCGCATCTATTACAAGTGCTTTAAAACCAATTTAAATGCTCTTGCAATAAATAAAAGTCCTAAGGATAAAATCATTCTTATTCAGTCATATTCTAAAGGAGCCAACATCCAGGTTCCAAAGGCCATACAATGGTCTGATGTCACTCTCCCTTCTTCATGGATCATTGAAAATGAAAATCACCTTGTACCCCTGACACACAAAAACTAACGTCAACCTCATTCAACAACTTCAAAATGGATCAATAAGAATTATTTTTGACGAACAAAGATTTAGATTTCCAAACCCAAGTACTATTGTCAGTCACACTAGATATGAACTTTCTATTCCTAGATCTGAAAAGTTAATTCCCAGACAACGAAGAGATCTACACTTAGATCTCCAAGGTTTAAAGTTAAACTCCCAGATTAATACTCCCTATTACACATCTCAGTCCCACATCCCAGAGAATGAATCATCAGTTACATCTCCTAGTCCAATAGACTTTGAGACCCAGGAAGTTCATGAACTCAATACATTAAGTAGAGAGTTCACCATTGATATGACTACCCTAAAAGCTGAATTTGAATCCCAAGCCAATAAGATCAAACGAGAATAGTATAGAGCTAGTCACAGTAAAGAACAAAAGTTAGATATTAAAATAAATGGCAAGAATTTATGCTAATCTAGCAAAAAAACATTCCATTTTTTAATTACGTAGAAGATCATTACAATAAACCTTCTAGTAACACCATCACCAAAACAAGATGGATTAAAGAAGACAAATCCTCTATCCAGTCTAGTCATCCACCCATAGGTACAATCGTAGTTCAACACTTAGGTAAAGAAGTAGTTGCTTCACCTTTCAAACTAGACGATACTTCTAGGAAGACAATTGAACAAAACAATTACACCAATCAATGTTTAATTACCATTGGTCATCAGTTAGATAAAATTGAGAAGATAGTTGATACTAGCCAACCCTCTCCTTCCTCTTTAAAAGCCCAGTTAGAAAAACCTTTGATTAAACTACCCGAAGTCAAACTATCTAAACCTTTTCCTAAGAATACAACAACCTTAAAACAGGTTAACAAGTCAAAAATTACGTCCTAATTCCCCTGAACAAATCATCTGTTATCACTCTGGAATCTGTAATCCTCCTGTGTTGTTTCCTATGCCAAAATGCAAGTGGGTAACTCAGAACAGACTTACTGTTTAAGTAATGATTCAAACTGGAGAATGCGTTGTTGAAGGGAAGGGCTGAGTAACTGTTGTTCAACACGTTTAAACTGGATTTCTTCTAGGAGAAACTCAATGTGAGATTTTTTCTTAGAAATAAGGTTAACGGATTGTCTAATAGAGAGATCCTACAAAGATTTGATTTCTCTGGACTGAGGGTTTTGGACAAACTTAAGTTTCACTGTCTGACCTAGGGGTGTAGTGGTTATTCCTTCACTATCCATGCTGAAAGGATATAGCAAACACATAAATGGGTTACCAAGAATAACGGTGTCAAACATATTTTTTACTAAGACGAATAGGGGTTTTGAAACAAACATTATCCTGGCATACATGAGCATTGGATAACTTGTATTGGACTTGCATTTTACTACCGTTAGCAGATTTTAAACACTCACGGGTTTTCTCGAAGTATTTAGTAGGAATGATTCCTTCTTGGATGCAATTGAGATCTGCACCGGAATCAATAAGGGCGATAGTGTCTAACTCAAATTCATCACAAATTATGACTTTAACTAGGCAGCGCCATTTTTGAAAATCAATCTTGGTGATTGCTTCCAAGAAGCCTGTTTGGTCTTCTGGACTAGGTAGAAGGTAATTCTTGAGAAACTGTGATATTATTGGTTGGTCCAATTTCATCATCTGTGGGTGGATGAAGAGGAATGAGAGGAGGAGGAAGGAGATGACTATCAACATTATATTCTAAAGATCGGTGCTTAAGTTGTAAAGTATGTACTAACTAATTTAACTTGAAGATGTCTTGTTTGGTACGGTTAACTTCACTTTGTAAATCCTGGATTGTGACTGGTTTGGGTGGACTAAATTTATCAAATAGTTTGCTAAATTGTACTGGAGGAGTAGTAGGAATGGGTATAGAAGATTTACTGGTTCTTGGTACTAACGTTGTTTTGAATTGATTTAAGTACTGAGATTTAACTATAGGGTCTTCTACATTATTAATTAACTCAAGTAAAAGTTCTTCTTGTTTACTTAATACATTAACTGTTTTGCAACAATTTGCAATTGCAACTGTCAACACATCCTATCTTAACTGGAGGACTATCTGATTGGGAGCAGGATTGATAATCAGAAGAATGATCAAACTGGTCAATCTCATTTTCACTGTCATCTGAACTATAGGATGAAGAACTAGAGGGTTCACTATCGGTGTTTCTTAGTTCTAAAATCCTAAATAACTCGTGTTTCTGATCCTAGTTAATTTGGAGGGTGTTGATTAACTTTTTGACTTTACAATCTGATTGAAAATGTCCTAGTTTACCACATTTAAAACAAGCATTAGTAGATGTAGATTTGCGAGATGTATGTTTACAAGTAGGAATTTTTTTTCTACGGTTTGTCTTATAATACTTGCGTGTATGCTTATTACTATGCTCACCTTGGTGGTGGCTCTTTCTGTACTTATGACTGTGACGGTTTCTGGGTTGAGGACGATAACTGTCTGGGACTTGTTTGTGAGATCGTCGTTTAGATGGGGCAACTAAAGGTAGGCCATACTGAACACAGAAATTTCTAAGTTCATACTTGGCTTGTTTCTTGTTTCTAGAGGTTTCATTATGGATTTTCATGTCTATGCACATTCGCATTTCTTCTTTGCGAAACTATGCAAATGATATCTCTGTAAGTGAAACTAGGATAATCTATGATACCTGTGTCTTTACTGAGGATTTCTCTAATCTTATGAGCAAAAAGATTAGGAAGGCCATTGATGAATTTTTCTTTCCAAAAGAGAGAGTTACTGTCGTCTGTAAGCATGACTCTAGAGCAAAAAACATATGCATAGCACTCAAAGTCAGTTAGAGTGGGACATTTGAGATTACTTAGCTGATCATGGATCCTAGCAGTTACGTGACTAGGAGTTCCTATGAAATGTTTAGTGATAGTGTTAATGAGAGTGTTAAT
The DNA here is from genome assembly GCA_008638375.1 of Nyssa sinensis. Lineage (NCBI taxonomy): Eukaryota > Viridiplantae > Streptophyta > Magnoliopsida > Cornales > Nyssaceae > Nyssa > Nyssa sinensis. Next base: position 22,976,351 of record CM018041.1, on the reverse strand, counting down.
TCCGTCTGGTTCTCCTTGTCCTATTGTTTCATTAAAAACTAGATTACCATCAGGGTCTCTTTTAACTGCGTGAACTATGGATTCTCTAGTTTCTTCAGTGAGGTGTTTTTCCCACCAAGTGAGAAGTTTTCCTGTGAATCCGAGGACTAAGAGTTTGACTACATCGCTTTGAGGACTGTTGTTTTTCTCAATGTAAAAATTGGCGGTCGTAGCCATGTGACTAAGTTTGTTCAAGATTTCTTGTTCTAGGTGGCCATCAATGTTCCATTCATAAAGGCGATCAGAAGCAACGGAGAATTGACTGTGAAGTAGTCGTTCCTCATACTAGGAGATCTGGAGGGGTAGGACGACTATATTTATTGTTAGTTACACTAGTAGGATTGAACTTGGAACGATGGAATTTATTGACTGTAAGACCTTGAAGTTGTTCTTGTAACTGGTTTAATTCCTGATACTGAGTTTGTAATGGACTATCATCATCAGATGAGGATGAGGAACTTTCTGTAGTTTTGGTTTGGGCTATTACAGTTTTGGAAGAGCTGGGAGTTTCAATCTTAACTGCTAATTCTTGAAGCATTTTGTTAACCTGTTCTAAGGCTGTTGTATTCTTAGGAAGAGGTTTAGATAGTTTGACTTCGGGTAGTTTAATCAAAGGTTTTTCTAACTGGGCTTTTGAAGAGGAAGGAGAAGGTTGGCTAGTATCAACTATCTTCTCAATTTTATCTAACTGATGACCAATGGTAATTAAACATTGATTGGTGTAATTGTTTTGTTCAATTATCTTCCTAGAAGTATTGTCTGAAGGAAGGTAGTTTGAAAGGTGAAGCAACTACTTCTTTACCTAAGTGTTGAACTACGATTGTACCTATGGGTGGATGACTAGACTGGATAGAGGATTTGTCTTCTTTAATCCATCTTGTTTTGGTGATGGTGTTACTAGAAGGTTTATTGTAATGATCTTCTACGTAATTAAAAAATGGAATGTTTTTTCGCTAGATTAGCATAAATTCTTGCCACTTATTATAAATATCTAACTTTTGTTCTTTACTGTGACTAGCTCTATACTATTCTCGTTTGATCTTATTGGCTTGGGATTCAAATTCAGCTTTTAGGGTAGTTATATCAATGGTGAACTCTCTACTTAATGTATTGAGTTCATGGACTTCCTGGGTCTCAAAGTCTGTTGGACTAGGAGATGTAACTGATGATTCATCCTCTGGGATGTGGGACTGAGATGTGTAACAGGGAGTATTAATCTGGGAGTTTAACTTTAAACCTTGGAGATCTAAATGTAGATCTCTTCGTTGTTTGGGAATTAACTTTTCAGATCTAGGAGTAGAAAGTTCAGATCTAGTGTGAACTAAGAGTAATACTTGGGTTTGGAAATCTAAATCTTTGTTCGTCAAAACTAATTCTTATTGATCCATCTTGAAGTTGTTGAATGAGGTTGACGTTAGTTTCTGTGTGCCGAGGGTATAGGATGATTTTCATTTTCAATGATCCATGAAGAAGGGAGAGTGATATCAGACCATTGTATGGCCTTTGGAACCTGGATGTTGGCTCTTCAGAATATGACTGAATAAGAATGGTTTTATCCTTTGGACTTTTATTTATTGCAAGAGCATTTAAATTTGTTTTAAAGCACTTGTAGTAGATGCGATAGATGAGAGCTAACTGGCATATTCCTTCTAGCATATTGGTTCTAGAGGTCTGGATGTTGAGGGTTAGGGTTTTCAAGATATAAGGGCCTTGAAAGCTGACTGAGAAGTTTGGGAAACAATCAAAATGGACTGGTCCTTTGATGTAAGGGTGACTCCATTAAACCTAAGAGACTATCATGCCACTTAATGTGTCTAGCATCTCTAAGAGCTAAGAGTACTAAAGCATTTAATCCTTGTCTAATGAGAGAGTTAATGCCAACTTGGACTAATTCTGTGTGAAGAAAGTGATAACCTTTCTTGATATGGTCACTTATTGTGGATTGGGTAAGTAACTGGCATTTGACTTGTTCTTTGTTAAGAGCATAGGTTTGTTCTACGGTCTTAACATTAAGATTACTAGAGAATGCATGAGAACCTAACCAAGAGGATACTTGGTAGATCTAACTTACTGAAACCTTAGGCATGTTCCAATTTCTAAGAGGTTGGCTGTCATGGTTTACTTGGTAGTCTTCACTGTTAACTATATTAGGGATAGAAGAAAAAGAAGAAGCAGAAGAATTGGATTTGAATAAACTATTCATTTTAAAAATAATTGATTAAATTATACAGAGTTTGCTTTTCTTTTACTGTCTAATCGTGCTGTTGGTTATCTTTTTCCTAGGTGATTGTTCTGACATACCTTGACCCAGCCATTAAGGACTGTGATAAGACTATTGCCCTAAATGCTCTCTTAGCTTAACGGAACTTACGACAGTCTCCTATAGTCTGTAGACTTCCGGGGAGGTGCAAAGTCAGTCTAAGAGGGGAAGATAACTAATAAGTACAAATAAACAGAGAGAGAAGAGTAAACTGAGCATAATTTAAAGAATTATAACTGAAATGAAAGGAATCATTCATTGCCAACTTCATCATACTACTGATCACTACAGTGTTCATGAAGAACGTAATTTATCCCAACAGAATGGATCCTATAGATGGCTCTAATACTATAAGGGGACTAGACGAGCCAGTGGGGCAGAAGCAACAGAGAAAAAGGCGTAAGGATATATAACTTCACCATGTAGATATATATATATATATATATACACATATACACACACATATACCCAAGCACACACTACAATAATAAAGGGGTAAAACACTTAAAAAAGGATTAGAATTTCCCTACCTCAACTAGTTGCTTAGAGAGAGAAATAGAGAACAGAAAGTTTCACCGAAGCTTCCATGGCTGCCACACCACTGGTCCAACCCTCCTGTTTTTCTCTTCTTTTCCTTTCCTCTTCTTCCTCTTCTTCTATTTTAGTTCGGTTTCCATGTGTGTGTTACACACACACACACACACACTTAAACACACACAACTTCACGCGCACGCACACATATAGTGTATCACACATGCACTCAGTCTCTCTCAGTCTCAAACACACGCACAATATACACACACACACACACAACCCCTCTTCTCTCTCACAATGTACACACATACATTTTGCCATGGAAAGGAGAGTGAGAAAAAGAAAGAGAGAGAGAGAGATAGAGAGAGAGAGAGAGAGATTGTTTGAAAGAGAGAGATAGAGAGATTGGTGTAAGAGGGAGGGAGAGAGGAAATTAGAAAAGAGTGAGGGAAATGAGGAGAGAGAAAAATGTGATGGGAGTGATGTGTCCTATCACTCCATCCATGTCCCCTTATCATGCACCCTCACACACTAACATACCTCTTCCACCACCCTACTCTTGACACGTGTCCCCTTTCTAGAATCTCCAGTTAGCTTCTTGGAAAAGTCCTTGCACGCATCCCCATGTGCCACGTGGCCAGTTGATTAACTGTACTCGCACACACGCCCGAGTTAAAACTATCTCGGAATTGCACCAAAATTGGCACCCTAGTTAATTTCGACGCTCTGATTCCAAATATGCAGTCCTTTTCCCCAAATCCAATCAGTTTGAATTTTCTTATTTATCTAGTGTCCTGTAAATGACTATGTAGCCCTGAGACTCACACCAGTCCCGAATAAATTATCCAAAAATTAATTTTTAGTTTCACTATGTCATATTGATGACTTATCAACTCATCTTTGATTTATCTCCGGTCTGTCCTCAATCTACGATGTTTAATGATTTTCTAGGTCCTTACAAGGAGTAACTTCAATTAACATTTTACACAAAACTATCTAGTTTAGTTCAACTAAAGGACCTATAAAATATCCAGATAACAAATGGAACATTGGAACTAATGTTCATCCATCCATTAGCAAAAATGGGCAATGTAATCTATGATCTTTTAAAAAATTTATAATTCAGTAGCAAATGAGAAATGTAGATGAACCCAGATTAGGTGTGACATTGAGCAAGAACAAAACACCCAAATCAGAAAATAGTCATCTCACCTTGCAAGGAGAGATTCGCCACTACCGATCACCAATATAGAACAAAACATCCCAAATCAGAAAAGCACTATCGTAAATGGCCTCACCGCTTCTTCTGGAAAATCACACATTTAAGGCTTCGAACAAATTGTACTAATCGCACATAACAGGAAGAATAAGAACACAAAGACCTTGTATGGAGAAAAAAACACACGGATCACCAGTCGCTTTCTACGATTTCACTGATTGTCTATGGAGAAAAAGAACCCCCAAAGTCGACAACACCCTCTTTACGAGAATGGCTCATTGCATTCTCCTCGAGGCAGATCAAACTACGTATTGGAAGGGGAAGAGAAGCAGAGAAAATGAGAAAAGAGGATTAGGGTTTTTATTTTAGATAGCCAGTGGGGAAAGATAAAGACTGGATATTCGTCGTACCTTTCAAAGTTAGAGATGAGACCTTGTTGCAATGATCAGAGAACAAAGTGGAGATAGCGATGACGATGTCCAGTTGCAGGCGACTGCAGCTGCAACGATAGAGCTGTAGAGGTAGAGATAGAGATAAGAGGGACAAAGAGGCGACCATCAAGGTTTTTGGTAGAGACTCAAGAGAGGATAGCGTTGTAACTTGTAAGTGTTCGCGGTTTAGTGTTGGTTTGGTTAAACCGAACTTCTAACCCGAACCAACCCGATATCTTATGGTTTTTTAAATATACCAACCCGAGAATTTTGAATCCGAACCAACCTAAATTTATTGTAGGTCGGGTTAGGTTTCCGATTCTCGGGTATTTTGTGCACCCCTAATTAAAAGTATACTTGAATTGAAGAATTCGATTGTGACTTAACCGTATGTCTTGAGTTAAGTTTAATCGAGTAATTTTTATAGAATTCGAGAAAAATAGAAATTAAAATTTAAAAATTATAAAAAAAAAAAATTATGGAACACTCTAAGATCGTCATTTAGGTATTTTAGAAATATTTAGGCATATTAAGTAAACTTGGGTTAGAATGTGTATAGTTATGTCAAATTCGACAAATCTAGCTAATTGATTAAATATGCTATGGTGAATTATTCTAGGATTTGAATGACTTTGCAAAGGATACTTTTAGAGTGCATTGTGTGATTTGAGAACATTGCTTTCAAGGTAAGGGAACATACATGACTATATCCAATTTTTGAATAAATGTCAAAAAATGTTTTATTGCCTTTCTTTTATGAAAAATTGTTTTATGCATTCAAATGATTACAAATGTTTTGAGTTCAAAAAATATGTTTTCCATTGATATGATTGCTTCATTATCATTATTTGGGTCAAGCAAAATGAATTATTTGTTAAATGGGTTCATCAGCTCATTAATAAAATTATTTATAAAACTCTCTCAATTGTTGAAATAAATTAATTGATTCAAACGATTGTAGCCAAAATGATTTGAACTATTTTAGTATGAGTGTGAGTTCTGGTTGGAGTGTTATTGTGTTAACAGTGGTTTACCATTGTTGGCAAAATGTTGTGTCGGCTAGAAACTATCAAAAAGTGTTTCCACGTCAGTGGGGTTCAATATTGTTGGTCTCCAGTACTAGTGACAAGTGCAAGTCCCCTTATGATGGAGATCCTAAGTGTCGTGCCAACAAGAGTAAGTTCTTATACAACTTCTGAAGTCATTGTTTATTATTGAGCACCATTTGTTTCAATGACTTTGAATTAAGTGAAATTTTTTGAGTGCAACTATCGAAGTGCTTTCAAGTTATATGAATTTTGTCAACTGCTTCATTTTGTAATAATTTTTTTTCCAAATTACTCATGTTATCTGCTTGACCTACTCAGGTATATATTGTATTATGTTACCTTACTAGGCTATTTGTGCTTACTCCATATTTTTCCCATAGATGAATAAAGATCAACTGTGATATCTTCTAATAAAAGTTGCAATGCAATGGACAACAATTGAAGATCAATTCACTTTCAATTATTTGTGGTTAAAACTTCTTTTAGTTGGATAGCTTTGAAACATGTAGTAATTTTATTTTATAACTTTTATTATTTATTGACTTTTGGATACAAATGATTTATTATTAATTTGTGGATAATAAATAGTTAATTAATATTTCTTTGAAATTTTAGAAATAATTTGATTTACTTATTAGTATGTGAAAAAATTAGAGATAATTTTCGGTTACAAGTTTTATTGATTTGAATAGTTTAGTCTTGGAATTTGGGGTGTGACAAGTATACCCCCACGATGGCCTCTGAACACTACACTAATTGCACCTTCGAATTTGGAGTGTGACAAGTACACCCCCACGATGCCCTTTGTGAACACTACACTATTGCTCCCAGTGAATTTCAAGCATTGAGAGAACATTACACCCCCCACACGAAGCGCGTTGTGATTACGTCATTTGCTTGCAATAACCACTCTTGCCTAAGAAACTGATCCATTGAAACCTAGGAAAGATTGGTCAGGGATTTGTGGTTGGTGTCTAAAACTTTGTACAATACCAATTGAGTTTCTAATTATAATACGAAATTGAAAGAAGATTGTATTGCTTGGAACACACATTAAGGAGAAACATTATCTTCTTTCCAGCCCCAAGGTATTCAAAAAGACGAACAAGTATTGGATAGAGACTTTCTCGTCGACTGTGTTATATTATAAAAGGTATTTTGGTTAATAGAAGTGTAAAACACTTTTTAAGAAAACACACAAGACATTCTGTACCTTTTATAAAGTATAGATATAGATATAGATAGATACAGATATAGATATAAATATAGATAGATGGATATGCAGGTCATAACTTTTCACCCAAACAAAAAGGGGGTTAAAAAGAAACAAATTGTCAAGGATTCAATTTTGTTTGTCTTCTTGGCTAGTGATGACTACTTAATTTAGCTAAAGTCATCTCATTTCTGCAGCTAAAGTCAGAAAGACCCACACAATCTGGATATCAGGCAGTGAAAGAACAGTTGGCACGACTATTCATTCTGTTGTTGGCTCTGAACCCAAATAAAAGGAAATGGGCAACGGCATAAGAAAGTACTGTAAAGAGGAAGACAACAAATTGACAATCAAGGAGATGTATTTCTTTTTCCTTTATAATAGAGATTCTTTGCACAAAATCTAAGAGGATTTATTGCTAATACAGCTTGTAACTAGCATCAGACCAACTCACATCAAAATCTCCATTTAACAGTATATAACTAAAGCATGTGATCCATTTTACAGTACATAATTCAAACAGTTATGCCATGGGATGCATCTCACAAATAGCTAAGAAATCATTCTTAAAAGTTACAACAGATATTGCATCCTCCATTCAAGTGTATGAAAATGAAATATGATCTGCTGGTCCAACTGTGCAAAGTGAATATTATTCCAACAATAGCGACTAAAGAATGCTTGACATATCATCAAAACGGGTATTAGAGGGAGAAGACCGAATTTTGATAATTCCAAAAATAAAGAAGGTACTATTATCATTAACTATAAATATATAAAACGTGCTGCAATAAATCAAACTAAATATAGCGCAAAAGCAATTTTCAAAGAACATTAAAATGTTCCACTTTTCACTGATTAAGAAAACAAAAAATATCAAAGGTTTAGTATGCACAAAGCTAAACCCATAACCTTTCCATGGAGATACCTAGCACACCAAATAAATGTGTCAACTGAATAACAAGAAAACAGAAATATAAATTCAGAGCAATATGGAACAAACTATTGAGTATAAATCTAACATACAGGATCTCAGGTTTGAAAATAAAGAACAATGCTTTTCGGCAGGGATGAAAATGCTGTAGACTGTGGCCAATCATTTTCAGCAATTAGATGATATTCTTCTCCAATAGACCAACCATACTTTAACCATCACACAATAATACAACATCAAATCAAATCTCAGAATGCAAGCAAAAGATTCAAATCAAATTTACATGCACCAGAAAGAGTTTGACCGCTGAGATAGGATGAGAGAGCGGTGGTGTTCATGGTGGACCTGGTGAAGGTGGTGGCATAATGGAACACCAATCAGCAATGAAATTTGTGAAAACTACCTTATCTTCGATCAGCGATGGCCGGTGACAGAAATGGCACAAGGGTAACTGGGTAAGGACTTCTACAAGGGTGTGGCGCTTAAACAAAATGAAGGGAAGAAAAACCCCAAATAAAAGAGGATATTTATACTCCACATATACGAGTCAAATGCGCCCAACGAGCTTAATCGAGCCTATTCACAAGCTTACCGAGTCGAGCCTCTATCTAACTCCGCTCAACTCATTTAATAAACGAGACTCATCTACCGCTCAAGCTCGACTTTTTATTAAATGACCCGAGCTCAAATGAGTTATAATCGAGTTGAACATGAATTGTTCATGAAGAAGACAACACGAGGATCACAGTAACTTATTAGTAACTACCATGCCATAGAATAAATATTGCTTCCAAAAGATGAATATTATGTTGACTTACAAAAATAGCACAAGCCACATAGGACACTACAGCAATGAGATAATGTGAAAATTTCACTTGACAATCAAAATTAGAATAAAAATCACACAAACTTTTGAACTACTTCTAAAACTGCATCAACTGTCTTTAAAATTAATACTCCACCTGCCCCAATTGTATAGTTCCTCATTTCTTTTTGGGATGTCCCAAAATATAAGTCTAGTTTGAAAGTCAATGTATTTTACTTTTAACGTTCCAAATTTACCCCAAAAGTGAACTTTCCCACCAAAATGTAAAGATAAATTTTAAAATTAAGTTGCACGTCACTTTGGAAATAAAAGAGTTCCCACCACAACTTGACTACAAAAAATATGCCTCCTTAAAAAGTTTGGAATTCCAAAAAGGATCCCCAATTCTAGGACAGAGTAAGTATAAATTATCCCCAGATTTACTTATCAAAAAAATAAATTATCCCTAGATCATTTTTAATTGTGCGTACCTTCAAAAGAAATAAAGATGAAAATTTCTTATTAATCTAATTAAAGGGGACATAATAATATAAAATGGCCAGCTGTAGAGTTATACCATATAAAAATGGCCCGATATAGACCAAGTGGCCAACCAATCTCAGGAAGAGCCTGAAAAAATATATAGATAACAGATATATATAAATTGATTAAAACAGGTACTCCCTCCGCTGGTAATTGAAGTTTATCAGTTTTGCTTACATATCTACTCAGAAATACCCTAATAAGTTAGCACACAGTTTCGTGCACTGTGAGCAAGGATCACAAATCTTGGGCTCTGAGTTTTTCAACTTTCACAAACATCTGAGTTTCTCAAAAAAATCTTCTTCCTGCAACATTTTTTTCCGTCACCCTTGCTTTGACGGATTCTGAAGGGATCCTATCCCTCAAACACCCTAAAAAGAAAGGCCGAGCAAATGAGATCAAATTGCATGATTTGTAACTTGTGTCTCATTGTGATCTGTGAAACCCATTACCATATATTTCGGCCACAACTTGGCTTCAATCTGAGAAACAATCCATTACTCATTTTTAACAAGGTCGCTTGCTTTATACCCAATTTCTCAAGCAGTTTCATGTGATCCCTTTTATGTGCTTAAATTGAGTCCCTGGAGATCACCCAACTCAGGTTCTCTCTTTTGTCCCCTCATGAAATACTAATTTCGCCCAAAAGAGTATATATCACTAACTAAACACAACATACCGCAACACAAACAAAATGTGAAATTCTCAGCTTATGACTTGTGAAGCAATTCCAGAACTGAATGATTCAGTCCACTATTATCCGATAAATCAATTAACATGGTCACAGTAGATGCATCAGCTGAGAATCCCTTCTCAACCATTTCATGAATTAGTTGCATTGCCCTTGATGTCTCATTATTTCGAAGAAATCCCTGGGCCATTATATTATAAGTGACACCATTTGGGGAGCAACCACACTCTTCCATTTTCTCGAGCAACATATTTGCTTCACTTAGCAACCCTTCCCTACAGAGTCCATTGATCATAATAGTATATGTATGAATATTGGGTTGCAACCCTTTGGTAGAGAGACTACAAAAGAGTTTCCTTGCAGCTTCCAGGTTTCCAGCTCTGCACACACCGTTGATGAGGATGCTGTAGGGCACAATATCAAGATGCAACCCAATTTCTTCCATTTCACGAAACAAGGTCATTGCCTCAACAAGATGTTTGTTTTTACATAATCCATCTAACAAAATAGAGTAGGTCATAAGATTAGGTTCTTGGCCACAGGCTCGCATCTCCCTTATAATTTCTTGTGCAGCAAGAGGTTTCCCCGAATGGCACAAGCCACCTATAATAGTAGTGAAAGTGACAGTATCAGGAGCCAATCCTGATTGAGACATTTCCTGAAAAAGTCTTACAGCCTCAGCCATTCTTCGCTTCTTACAACATCCATTAATCCAAAATGCTATAGCTATGAACATTAGGTGGACAACCCCTACCAACCATCAAATCAAATATCTTTTTTGCCTCATCGAACTTTCCTTGCAGACAATAACCATCCATCAATGTGTTGTAAGTGACTACATTAGGTACCTCACTTCTTTGAATCATCACTTCAACTATATCTACTGCTTCTGCAATCTTCCCTTCTTTACAAAGTGCATCCACCAATATAGTGAAGGTCCACACATTTGGTTCAATTTTTCGGTTCACCATTTCATTCAACAATCTTGTAGCCTCTTTCCACTGGTTTGAGCTGCATAGGCCATGGATTAACGAACTGTAAGTGAAAACATTCGGCAGAATGCCTTTACTGATCATGTCTGAAAAGAGGTTAAAAGCCTCAGACACCAATTTGTCCTTACAGAGACTGTCTATAATCGTGTTATAGACTACATTATTAGCCCCCCAATTCCTTTCCTCCATCTTCTTAAGCAACCCAATAGCTGCACTGGTGTTTCCTGTTTTGCACAACCCATTTATAATCGTTGTACAAGTAACTACATTCGGTTGAAACCCTTTTGCCACCATGTCATTAAACAATTCTACTGCTTGACCAACTCTATCCTCGCCACAGAGCCCCCTAATCAAAGTGGTGAGTGTGAAAGTGTCAGGTTCAAAACCAAGTTTCAAGATTCTCCCTAAAACAGAAAAACCAATATCCACCCGATTCAGATGGCAGTAACAATTAATCAAAATGTTGAGAGAACAAACACTAGGCTCAACAATTCCCAACAATTCCATTTTCTTAAGCAAAGAAATCGCAGTTGTATAATGCTTCATTCGCACAATAGCACCTAAAAAATGATTGAAACACGCAATTGACGGCAAAGGTTGCAGTTGAACCATTCGATTAAAGAAAACTAAGGCGTCATCAAGGTTAGTGAATCCACCTCTGCATTGCTTTGTCACAAACTTCAAAAACATGGTTCGGCTACTAGAAAAGTTATTCACAACTTGAAGCTTTCGATGAGTAGAAGGATTAGTAGTACAAGTTTGAGAATGAAAAGAAGCCCTAAAATTATCATCAAGAATTGGATGATTTATTAAGAAAAGAAGAGAACGAATAGCAGAAATTGTAGACTTGGGAGTACCGTTTTGGACAGCAAAGACAGCACCATGTCTTAAATTTGAAGAGGCAATAGCAGCTCTTTTCATCATCTTCAGCTCCTCTCCGCCAACTCTCTCTTAAATTTATTTTTCTCTCTTATAAATTTATTCTACCGCAACCCCATGATTCCAGGCCGAGTAGCTGAACAGAGAACTCAATTTGTTTCCCAGTGAATTTATCAAAATCGTCGATCACGATGCCTCAGTTCTATAATAGGTAGTTTGTGATGAATTGCTTTGATTTACAGGAGCTTTATGAGTTGGACTCCTTGTTTTTTTTGTTGTTTTGTTGGGAAGAAGAATAAAGTTCGTAGCTTTAGTTTTGTTGATTGTAATTATTGCAACTAAGATGTTGTTTGATACAAATAAAAAACTAAATAATAATATTGACAATCTTGTGAAAGTCAATTTTTATTAATTATTAAACTATTGTTTGGTAACATTTTTTAAGCACTTTGTTTTGCTAATTGAAGTGAAAAATTAAATGATAAAAAAGTAATAATTTTTTGGGCCAAAAAGTACTTTTTAAAAGTTAAAAAAAAAAAAAAACTACCTTTTTTTTATAAATATTTTTCTAAGCAAAAGAATTATTTTTTTTTTCACTTTATTTACTTCAGTTCGTTTCTCTAATGTAACAATTTTAATTGATGTCATTTGGCTCTACTAAAATGACTATTTTATGAGGGTGTCAATTCGTGTTATCGTGTTGTGTTCAGGTATATATATTTAAAAATGTGTTAATATTAACCCGACACTATTAACTTAATCGTGTCAAGTTTCAAAATTCAAACTCAACCCATTTATTAAATAGGTTACACGTGTAGACACACTTAACCTGTTTATTTTAATTTTTTTATGTTTTAAATAAAAAATTTACCTATCTTTCAATATGTATAGAGAATTTTCATGTTTAGTAAACTTTGAACATATACTAAATCAAAGTAGAAATCTCTTTTATAAATAAAATATCTCAAAACCTTGATAAACTTTCAATATGAAACGAATTACCTTAACTCATGATATTTTTTTATAATTAAGCGTGTTAAATCGTGTTAAACAGGTTAACACTACTAAAACTCAAACTCGACGTGTTTATTAATCGTATTATACATGTCAACCCGTTTATGACCCAAACTCATTTATGCTAAATTCCAAACCTGTTAACTTCGTGTTGTGTTTGAGTCATGTCAAAAATTGACACCCCTACTATTTTACTAGTGAGAATTGTATTGTTGATTGAATTGAGTATGAAAAATGGATACGAGTCTATGGTGGGGGTTTTACAAAATGTGAAATGTTAAGTTTAGAATATTCATGAGTTAAATTGAATTTTATACTAACTGAGATTGAACAATATTTTATTTTATTAATATCTAAATCGATAATTTTTTATTTTATATATTAGTGCTTTTTTTAAAAAAACTCTTGACTCAATTACAAGTGTTTTCTTGTTAATAAAGTGAAGGCACTTAATTTTGTCTTTTATTTATTATGGTTGACCAAATGACTGTCATAGTAATAAAAGATGTAACTAGTAATATTAATATTTATTGAGTTAACAAGTATATTAGAAAATTCAAAAGAGTGCTAACTATCATTTTTTGACACTAGCACATTTCTAACAAGCAACATTATGTATGTTCTTATTTATCTGACAAGACGTGATTAGCTTATTACAAAGATTTAATTCATGGCAAGACTTCTCATTAAACTTACCCTACCACTTTAGGACCAGACGCGGGCTTAGAAAAAAGACACATACGGTCAAACAATTTCCAATGTCTATTTTATGTTGAATTTCATCACAAATTAAAAATCATCCTCCCTTAGCCTTCGTTGCATTATGACTCCAATGTCTAAAATATTTTCAGTTAGGTCCAAAGCATAAAGTTTAAATTGGGTATTCAATTTAGTCAATTGACTAGGTCAAGGAAATTAAATTTCAAAACTAGATTAGGCTTAAATTTAGTCAAAATAGAATCATTAGTAGGACAATTTAGTCATAACATAATTATTTTGTATTTTTATCTTTATTTTCATACCTAATATTTTAAACTAATTAAATATGTTTAACAAATAAAATTTAATTTTTTAAAATCTATTTGTTGCTTCATTGCAATCTAGGAGAAGTTCTTGAATGAGATGGTCACTCTAAGTCATTATCCGACATGGAGTGACTCTCTTTCATAAAGTGTATCATTTATCCTGAATTTTAGGATTATAACTTTTTCTTATTTTAGAAAAAGTGTTATGTTTGTGAGACATTATCATTCTAAATCAGATAATGCATTATGTGAAGTGACGATCACACTGAATAACTTCTCGAAATCTAAGGGTCAGTAACTAATGCTTGGACTCCCAATGAGTCATGCCAAGCTTCACATGCCCACCCTTTTTAATATTACACTCATGCCATTTTCAGTCTGACCCAATTTACACCTCTACTAATGAGTAGGAGATTGCAACCCAATTATTTTTGAAAGCTTTTTTATTTTGAAAATATCAAAAGGGGCTAAGTTCTATTGGGCCTCAACGTAATTATACACTCAAATGAGCTTGGGGCGGGGGTACATGAGATGTCAAAGTCTAAAAGGGGTGTTAAAAGGAGTCACTTAAACTTTAACACTATGTTTGAATAAAAAAGAGCAAAAAAAAAAGAGAGAAGATAATATTAGTTTTGAAAGGGAAGAGAAGAGAGTGTAATCCCTTTTTCATTCTTGGATATTAAATGAAGAAAATGATAGTGCAATCATTTCATCTTGCTTGGGAACAACAGAAGAAAGAAGGGAAAGAAAAAGATTATATACTTTTTTACTATTATGTCATGGTATAGAGGCTGTATTTTTTATTTTTGATTTTTTATAATTTTAAGGTTAGAATTGATATTATAAAAGTTTTATTAAATGTTCTCTTTCTTTGTTTCTGGTTCACTTTTGAGAGTATAGTAAATTGAATACAATAAAGGTTAAGAGACCCCTCTCTTTTCTGCCATTCCCCTTCTTTTTCTTCTTTAATTTTAAATCAAATACAAAATAATTTATTCCTTCTTTCTCTTTCTTCCAAATCTCTTGATCTAAGCGAAGTGTAGATAGTTTTAATGGAAGGTTTTGGGTTGTCTTTGAGTTGAAACAATGATGAGCTCAAATCTTCAAGGTAAGAACTTTCTAAAGTGAGGGATGAAAAAAAGATGAATCTAATGTTACAGCGGAAACTAGTGGTAAAAGGGGGGGGTTCCACCAGACGGAAGCGGGGTACATCATTCTTTATTTATGGGTAGTATTAGATGCAATGTTATTAAATCGCTAGATCGGTGGATCAACCAGGTGAACTGGCCATTGTCCTAAATTTGGCCTTAGATATCACAGATCCTGATGAGGGGGCTGCCAATATGGGGAGGAGGATCATATTGCAAAATTAGTTGGGACAGATAAGCAGGCGACAGTGAAAGCTTATTTTGCCGAGGGAAGGGAAGTAATCAGAAGCTTTGAAAAGTTGTAATGAGGCAAGGCCCTGGGCTAGCTGGATTCGTTATAATGAAGAAAAAGAAATAATCATCCATCACAACACAACACAATTCTCATGGCAATTCATTCTTTGAAGCAGTCCCTTTGCACAATTTCTGATGTTTCAGTACAACATATTAGAGGCACTATCACAAACACATGCAATTTGTTGTGATAATCTGAAATACATGTTGAATTAATTCAACAATCTGAAGAAGGTAGGTCTTTCAAATTCCATGGATCCCAACATAACTGAAAATAAGGTACAAACTGTAACTTCAAGCTGATGTCATAATCCCCCCATAAACGCCTAGAAAACGTATGGAATTAGAGCCTTCACCTCCTTTGGGAAATTCTCAAATTTTGAAATGTACCATTTCCTAGTAACGTAACTCCTTCCCATCAAGTAGAAAGCCGAGCCTACGGCACATGAGTATGAAAACATTGTTTGGGAGATAAAGGATATACCTAGAAACGTAAGAATTTCAAAAAAATAGTGTGGGCATAATACCAGATTAAAGAGGCCTCCCTTGGGAATCTTATACCCTTTTTCATTCTTCTCCCTGAGTTTGGAAAGGAGGTAATGGTGATAAAAGTTACCGCAGATTCCCACTAAAAATAGCACAAGCCCTAGATACTTCAGATCAATTGATGGCTCTGGAAACCCTTGGGTTAAATGTTGGAAATAGATCATGCCTACAGTCGCGATGAAATAGAAGAAAGAGATAAGCATGACACTGTCCAGAATCATGCCACCACTGTATTTGTGAACAAACAGAACCTGCAAATTAAACAAGAAAGATCATTATTCTATAAATTGTGTAGATAGTTGCATGACAAAATTCTCAGGACTATTTTGTGTTTGTTTCTGTATGTTTGCGTGTTTGTGAAATAATATGGGTCATTGCTTGGTACAATGGTAAATGCTCGGATTGTCAAGAGTGAGAATGCAGGTTTGAGTTTGATAGCAATCACTGTGTGTAAAAAAAAATAATGTCAAATATTAGGTCTCTATCTCCAATCTACCTCTCCCAACACCCTATGTAAGAGGGACCTACAGCGGATAATATCCTTTCTTTTATTTTGGGAAGCTAAAGGTCCTTTATTTCACATAAACTCATTAAGCCATGGTCCATAGGCAATTGCTTGGGACTGAACAATAAATCTTTTCTTAATGCAGTACCTATGTCACATAAACTCAGCATGAAGGTCAGGGACAGGTGTGCGTCTAGGTGTTGGGTTCGTTTAATTCACAAATTAGGTGTTAGGTTCGTTTAATTCACAAATTCTAGAACACCAGGACCAGCTCGGCAGCTCGTGATAGTGACCAAAATTTTCAAGTTTTGCTTTCGGTAAAATAAAGTTTGTAAGTGAATTTTCTTGTTAAACAAGAGCACTTGTACTCGATTTTGAATAAATTAAATAAACAAATCATTTAGAAGGTGTCCTATGAAATTCAAGTGAAGTACTATCTATTTCTTTCTTCCTTTGTTGGACACTTTAAGTGGGTAAGCATCAAGCAGTGTTTGTGTTGGATTGAGACATATTCTATACCCAATAATACTATGTCTCCCGTGATATATGTGATTGGCATGCTAGACTGGACAAGGCCATCTTAACTGGACAAAGCCAGTTACAAACATCACAAGACAAAAGCCAGTGATATATGTGATTGGCATGCTAGACTTTTATTGCTAACCTTTTCAGTAGCTGAAGCTATGTTGACCAGAAAATCCAATGAAAGTGACATTTATTCTTATTGTCCAGCACTAAAAATACAGTGCATTACAGTGGTAGTCAAATACTATCCATTCTGGTAAAATTAACAGAAAAAAATAGGGAAATGAAAAGTCTAGAATCTCACAAAACGAAACTGCCCAGATAGACGTGATATTCCACTTTTTTCCATTTCTCCATTTCGCTTAGCAACAAAAAGAGTATTACCAATATTTTTTCCTCCCAGGAAAATGATGCACAAGAAACTATCATAGACTAAATAAACAAACCAATGCATTCCATCCATATTTGCTTAATTGGTAGACAAATGAACAAAAATAATTTATGAACATACAAAGTGTACGAGGATTCGAAAGGCAATATGATAATTCCAATCTTACACTAAACACCACTCTATAATTTTTGAATTGTTTCAATTTAACTCGATCTTTAGAAAGAAAAAAAAAGGATTTCCCACCATGCATGATTCGGATAGACAGCCATTTTTCCATGTTTTTTTTTTTTTTTTGAAGTACAAAAACTAGATAGCCAAAAACCATAGTCTGGCGGTGCTTTCGCCTCCCTCCCCAAATCTAAAATCGAGGGTAAAATCGAATGAAATATGTAAAACTGATTGTTTCACAAAAAATTGAGTTCCAAAAAAAATAGGCAATTAATTTACTAAAATTGAATTTGTACAGTCACTATCTCAAAAAAATCCCTAAATTAACCAATTCAGATTCAAAGAAATCATCAGGTATAATTACTTAATTTAATTTATTAACAAAAATATCCTCCCAAGATTTCCCCAATTCAAATCATAGAATTCTCACTCTTGACTTATTATTTTTATAACTATTCGGTGATAATTTGGAATATAGAGTCAACATAGCAATCTTTTGAGTGTTTCTGTACACAATAACCCACCGATGATGATGTTCTATCAATTTGATCATCCATTAAACATATTTCAACAAAGGATATGAATAGAGAAATGAACAGTACTAGTGATATAGAATTGGGTTACCTCAAAGACCCTCTTGAAGAAATGGATAGTTAAAGCCGACTCCACCAACAGAAATCTGGTTCCACCGTCTGGGTAGATGCAAAAAGAAGCAACTCCGGCGAGAAACGCCGGTGTGTACAATATAAGCATGCCCGTTGTGCTGGAGAGTTTGATCTGCTTAGCTGAAGATTTTTGAGAATTCACGTTCCAGAATTTGGAGTACTGAAGGTGTTTGCCTATGATTTCTGACAAACCCAAGTATGCTAATGATAATAAGGTTATCACTGGTATGTATATCATGACGAGGGAGGAAGGTTGTTGGTAAACAAAACTCTGCAACGCCGGTACCATCGTCATATTCTCCCTCTCTCTCTCTCTCTCTCTCTATGCCTCTGTCTCTCTATACGTGTGTGTGTGTATATATATATATATATATATATATATATATATATGGAGCCGTGTAAATGTGCTGTGATGATTGTGTAATGTGGATGCAGAGCAGTTGGGAAATTGATTTTAAATAACATGATTCAGTGTTTTCTTTTATGGGTTGATAAAACGCCTTTTTAACTTCTGTCTCTCAACAACGACAGCGTTAAATTTTATTATTAGTGATTTAAATTTTAAATATTTGAATTTTATTATTAATATTTTTATTTTTTTAAATTTAAAACGTTTGAATTTTATCATTAATATTTTTATTATTCAGTTACATTTCCAGATGATACGTGTTATAATATTATGTAATATATTAATTTTTTTTATTTAACTTAATTTATAATTAAATAAAAATAAATATTTAAAAAAATCAAATTTAAATAACATGTTATGTTCATGCACTAAAAAATTAGTAGGGCGTTCCTGTGTTTTAACTTACAAAAACGTCTAGACAAAAATTGCCCGGGCACATACAAAACTACTATAAATATACATATATTGTATCATTTAACATTATTTTAATAGGAAGCATTGAATATTATTCCCGACACGGGACAATCTCTTGCCACAAACAAATCTCGTATAATATAAGATGTGCAATAAGTGATAGTAATATAATAAAATAGGTGTAGAAAGAAATGGAGTGAATGCATAAAATAATGGGACCTTTTGGCTGAGAATCGAAAGAGGTAGGCATGTGAACAACTGCAAGTGGCTATTAATAAGTAGTTGGTATGGTGTGAACTAATAGGTATAATATTAACACTAAATGCAAAAGGATTCCCATTACAACAATTAAATTCTATTCACTTTCACATATGGAACTCCATATGTAGAGAAAAAAGATCTAACGGCCCCATTTAGTCTTCAAATTTATTTATTTATTTTTAATTTTTAGAAATGTGCAGTCTAAAAGATCCAACTACGACTTACAAGACAACCCAAAACATCAATTGCTCTCTACTAAAGAAAAATCAAAATTGCTATAGTAATAATCCAATTTCCCATCGAAGTTCATTTTCAACACTTTGGGTGGTCTTTCAATATCCCAACAGTCTAACACGATGGTGATGCTTATAGTTGAAGTGATAGAAATAAATTGTTGTTAAAATAGAAACATAAATTTTAAATTTAATTGCAAAAAAAAAATATGACTCTTATGTAAAATAAATGCACTTTGATTTTATGGATCAATGGGAGCATTTCAAGGTCCGTTCGAAGTAAAGTCATGTGTGGATCGACAATGATCCAAATATGACCCAGCCCAAAAAAAACTAACCCAAATGCAATCCAACCCAAAAAACTAACCCAAGTTTGACCTGTTTCCTTGTATGTTTTTTCGGTTTCTTAATTGTGTTTGAATTAGTATTAGTAGTTGCTTATTCTGCAAATACAAAGAATTTGTAGTTTCCTAATTATACTAGTAAGAGGAGTTAGTAGCCTATTAGGATTAGTAGTTTTGGCCGCCGAATTCTATTTGAGAATTGTTTTGATTTTTGCAATTGGTATTAGAGTTATTTTGGATCTAACAAATGATATCAAAGCGATTTTTTATTAGCCAATTAAAACAAAGTAGTACAGTTTTAGTATGATTCTTAATTTTGAGTCTCAGTAGTATTTAATATATTTTGGATAAGTCTCATCTTATATAAGAATTGAGTAATTAATTATTAGTGGGACCAGGAGTTTTTATCATAGTTGGAATAGTATTACTGGTCTGTATAGAATTAAATGTCCTAATTAGTATAGGAGTTAAAAGTCAGTGTAATTATATATATGTGAGTCTTTGTCACATTGAATTGTGAGCCACAAAAATTAATAGAGTAATGGACAAAACAAGAGAGGACAATCTACGCAAGCAAGTGGCCATGTGTGGCTGGACAAAAGAGAGTGTGTGTGAGAGCACGACCAAACAATAGCAGTCGTAAGTGGGGTTACTGCCCATCACTGTGATTGTGACTGCAACCGTGAGAAAGGTTATTGCCTAGCTTGATTAAACCTTTGTTTTGGTTTATAATAAAGTCTTGCTTGTCATATTTTCCAAGGCAACAATTAGAAGGTTTTTTGTTTTACTGCTTTGTTATCAAAAGTTTTAATAATATCATAGGTTTATTGTTTTGGATATTATAATCAGTATTAGAGTGTTTTGGGTTTAACAATTGGTATCAGACTTATTTTTGGTCCTATTGTAATATCTCGACCCAAATTAAACCGAACAAATTACTGTAATATTGAAACATTAGGGTTCGTTTTACGATGTTTGAATTTATTGTTCGTTTTAAGTTTCGAAAATCTCGAGTGTTCAAATAATACACGTATGGAGTGATGGATGTATATAAACATGTATATATATATATATATTATAAGTATATATATGTGATAAGTATATGTATATATGCATGTATTTATATATATGTGTGTGTGTGTGTGTGAACAATATATATATATATATATGCGTGAAGGCAGTGTGTGTGTTGGCAGTATATATATATATATATATATAATACAAAAGAAAAGGGAAAAAGAAAAGAAAAGAAAAAAATATCAAAGAAGGGAGAGAGAGAGAACCGCTATAGGGAGAGAAGGAGAGAGACGGTGGTGCTGCCTATATATATGCATGGATAGTGCATGCCTTAGGAAAGAAAAAATAGAGAGAAAAAGAAGAAGGAAAGGAAGGTTGCTGCAGAAGGAAAAAGGAAGGTCCAGAAGTTCAGTAGAAGCTTAATAGAATCTAAGGAGAGAGAGAGAGAGAGAGAGAGAGAGAGAGAGAGAGAGAGCTTGCCATTGAAGGTAAGCTTGAAATTATCAATTGTTTCTCTCTCTAGAATAACATGCCATATTTTATGCTTTACTGTATTATAGAAATATGCATGTGTTAGAAATAGAAAATAGAGAAAAATTATAAGAAAATGGAGGTAGAAAACCTAGAACCAAGAAAGCCAAGGAAAGTTGGTTTTGTTTGAAACTCATTCAGGCTTGGAACCAATTGCAAAGTCAAAAAGTATATGAAAATTGGGGTATTCTGCTAGTTGAATGAGCCAAAATGGTCAAAAGACCAAGGAGATATGGCCATTTGCAGGTTCGGCCATAAGATTATGGGTGAGTGATTTGTGAGGGTTTTGTGAGTCTAGAGAAATGGGGAATTATTCCTTATACTTTCAAAAGCATATAGGAAAAAATTGGAATTAAAATAGTGGCTAGAAAGCCGCGAAATAGAAAAAGAAACAGTGGTCAAAAAATCGTGGCTCGCCAGAGTAGCCACTGGTTTTCCCTATTTCGGCCAACACTATTAACGGAACCTTGATTTTGAGCTTAGATATGAGATCCTTGAAAAAAATGGATTCGAGTCCCGTTGGTTTAACGCCGAAATTCCATCGAAAAAAGGTCACCGGTAGCCGGAGAAGATGCTGGAGTCTTGTCGAAGAAGAAGAAGAACAATGACGGGTCGGATCAGGCTTGGGTCTAGACCCGATTCACGTACAATATGAGCTATCTAAAACTGCATCGTTTTGGAAGTATAGGTTTTAAATTAGGTCTGAATAAGACTATTTGGAAACTAGTTTAAGAAATTTAAATTGATAACCTTGTTTGGAATAAGGATAGACTATTTGCATTTTAAGACTTGACTGCTATTTGGTTTTAGGAAAATCAGAAAAAAAGAAAAAAAGAGAAAAGGAAGGGGTTGCTGCCCTTGAGATTCGAACCATGACCGCATGCGTGGGAAACACTTAACCAAAGTGGTCAAGCCACTGTGCCACTGAGGCACCTTATTTAAAATACTGCTTCAATATATATATAATATACAATAATATAATTAAATTAATTTAATTTGTAAAATAATTCCAGTGTCCAAATAAAATAAAGGGATAGTGTATCCTTACTATTTTGGGCATTCCAGAGTCAATGGTGGAATCCAATTTGTAAAATTAAGTCCCAAAAAAATTAAGACACGTAAAATATTAAAATTACCATTTTGCCCTTAGTAGTACCCAAAGCCAAATTGAAGTCCGTAAAAACTTAAATTGACTTTCTTCGATGTTTCAGACTCAATGGTGGAGTCCATTTTACCAAATAAGATACTTAAAATGTTGATATATAAAATTGACTAGTTCTAGAAATTAGGCTATACGTAGCATTGAACTAAGAAATGTTTCCTGACTGATAGGAACTTCGAAAGGGAAAGAAAAGGCAATCTAATTTCCTATTGAAAGAGAAAGAATTGTTTTAAAGGTAAGTAAAACCCGAACTCTTACATGTGGTAAATTCCTAGCCATGTCATAATGTTATTCCTTTATACTACCAAAATTATTGTCACGCCCCGAATTCCAGCGAACCCGAGGCGCGACTATCGAGACGAAAAGGAAATAAAATAATAAAAAAATAAGGACAATCAAGGACAATCACATGCATTCCATATGCTAACCCAATTCCTGTTCTAATGTAATTCACAAGGTCTTGTCCATTAATTCACAACATACAAATAACAGGAAACAGTCTAGGGCTTATGCCCTTGTACAACATCAAAACACACTCCACAGGTCAAATATAATGCTCAATCAAAGCATCTCCACATCTCGCGTAGCCGGAGTGTCATCTGAAATGGTGTCCCACGAATGGGTCAGCTCAACTGTTGGTACAATATAATGCTAATGCAAGCAACAAAATTAAGGGCGTGGCATGTGCAAGTGTACAGTTATATCTATATGGCATTCAATATCATTAAGACAGTATATGAATAGTATGCAGTATATGAGCAGTATGCGTGACACACCCATGCAACTCTATGCCCACCCATGTCTCGCTTCACGGTCCGGAACCCGTCAGACATGCAAGTACCTAGTGGCCAATTTTGGGTTTTTCACCACAAGATCTGCACCCTCATAATGCACAGCACCACGTGCTCAACTCACACCATGTCTAAGGAATCACACTATGCCAATATGCTCTGATTCTACCATGCCACAATGTAATCTCAATAAAGCATCACATCCATACATGAAGTATGCTTTAAGTCACATATTTCATAATCATCAACGAATCTCAAAGGATATAATCCACACATTATACTAACACATGCGATATACACATAGCCATGAATTCACATTCATCACCCAACTTTCAGAAAGATAGCATGAACACAGGCATGTGAACAATCAAATAAACATGTGAATCATCAAGTCACCATAGTAGTTATTCCTAAACTTAATTCTATTTCTTACTTAGCATAATATATCGTACCTGATGGGTTGGTCTCAACACTAATAAATCGTACTCGCGGTGTGGCTGGACTACAGTGAAAATATAGAAGGTTAGATCACCTTCTCCTTGCCTTTCCGTATTCCTAAAAGCATGAAATACAACTCAGTTCAATTGCTACTTGAATTATGCTATTCATCAAATTTTATGAGTTTCTATTTTGCCAAATTAAAATCTACTGTTGA
The DNA here is from genome assembly GCA_008638375.1 of Nyssa sinensis. NCBI lineage: Eukaryota > Viridiplantae > Streptophyta > Magnoliopsida > Cornales > Nyssaceae > Nyssa > Nyssa sinensis. The sequence goes on along the minus strand of CM018041.1, from coordinate 22,952,664 downwards.
TTTCGGAACGTCGAAGAAAATAGGTTTAGGCTCTCGTGGAATTCAATTTGGACATCCGAGCTAAAAAGGGCAAAACGGTCATTTTGCACTTTTTTACGGGTCCTTACATCTCGAGACCTCTTTTCATAAATTTGACTCTATAGTTGAGTCCGAATGGTCGAGATAATAAAATTCCACTATTTGTTTACTTAATTCGGAGTTCGTTTGACTGCGTTTCAACTCAGGAGCATTTTGGTAATTTTTAAAGTTAGTACGGGTCTTTTATTTTTCGGGACTTCGTCTCGTAAAACAGACCTCATCATTGGCCTCAGAATGGTCGAGATAGTCAAAATGCACTAATGACTTGTCTCATTTGGACTCCGGACTATTTTGTGCTATTTAAATAATTAAATTAATTAATTAAAGTAATTAAATTAAATTAATATTTTATTCAGGGGAGTCAGATTGTAATTTCTTAAAAGTTCTGGGGTTAAAGTTGGATTTCTGAAAGTCCTGGGAGTCAAACTAAATTTTCAAAAAAGTACAGGGGTCAATTCGTAATTTCTAAATTTCTTATTCCTAATTCGGATAGCCAAACAGTGGCTAATCCAAAACAGGGATAGGATATCCCTAATTTTAATTTAATTCCAATTTCAACTTATTAACCCTGTAGCCAAACAATCCCAATTCCCATTTTAATTTAAAACACCAGGCTGACACGTGTCAAGGGTGGGTCGGCCTTGGCCCGACCCGAACCCGAACCCGGACCCGACTCGAGACCCAGATCAGACCCGATTGCACAATGTCTTCTTCCCCGTTTTTTCGGTAGGTTTTCAGGCAGGGTTCCGGCGCCTTCTCCGACACCGACGACCGTTTTCCGGCGGAATTTCCAAGTTCTAAAAACACCATTTTCTTCCATTTTTCAAGGGAATTCTATTTCTAACCTTGGTTTTCATCTTTACCCATTAGAGCTTCACGAAATAGCCCCAAACCGCAGCTCTGGCCAACTGAGATTTTTAAATTTCAAGGCTTTTCTCCTACTGGTTTAGGTTAATTTAAACCCTAGGCGGTTTCTGCACCTTAGGGGATCATTTTCCCACCATCCAAATCAAGTTCAACACATAAAATATCAAAACCCATTCCCTATAACCGTGACCTGTAACTGGGTCTCATTCCCTCATTTCTCAACCATTTGATTCAATTTTTTTTCCTAATTACTCTATTTCCCATTCTCAATATGATCCTACCATTTAAATAAATTATCATGCTAAAAAGAAGAAAAACAGATCATGCATATAGAAAGTTTAGAGAGAGAAAGTAAATGGTTTAAGAGTATTTACCACAACAATGGTGTCCTCTCTCCCTCTCCTTGGTTTGCTTCTAGTTTCCTTCCTCCTCCTCAGAACTCTCTCTCTCTCTCTTGCTTTCTTTTTTATTTTCTTTCCCTCTCAATCTCAACGGACACACACTCGTATACACTCAAGTATGTGCACCCTCTCACGCTACCACCTGCAACCAGCCCCTACTATTCTGACCTCTCCTCTGTTCAAGCCCTCATTTCCCTTCACAAACAACTTTACATTAAATGCAAAGTTGACTTGTGTAGTTTACATATATATATATATATATATATATATTATATGCCTCACACCTACCTATAGCCTCAGCCGACCTTGCTGGCTCACACCCACACACGGTAACACACAAAATCAGATATATATATATATATATAATTATTTGAATGTATTTAATATACTTATATACACATACCTTAAACAATCTTTAAACATACACACATATGTAAGTGCATACACATGTACACATACATCATACATAATCCATACGCCTCACATATATACATACACCCCATACATGTATATTATATATATATATATGTGTGTGTATACATATATATATATATATTTCACTACTCATATCTACACACATTTAATAATAATAATAATAATAATAATAATAATAATAAAACAAAAATTTTATTCCAAAAATCTCGAATCCTTAAAATTGTATTCCTATACGTACCTAATACTTATTGATTCTACAATTTGATACTTGTTCTATCTTGTGGAAATTATTGAGAATTTGACTATTATATCTTGATCATGATTGCTTGTACACTTTGTACCATGCCTTGAAAGGCAAATTGTTATGTTCTCACTGCTGAGAAAATTGATATTCCACATATATGTACACTCTTCGTGGAATTATGATCATCATGATATATTATGAGTACCCAGAGTTGTGCTCAGTCACAACATTCATCTGATGCTATTACTAGACCTATGGGTCAAAGTCCATGAAGGACATATGGCATAATATACGTAAAAAACTGAGGGTATACCGGGCCCTAAAAGACTGAGGGTGTGCCAAGCCCTAAAAAGATTGTGCATCAATTATGTTTGATATCATATCTCTTATTTAACTCATAGGATGATCATATTTTTCCTATGAATGATCATATGTTTTGCAAGCTTATCCATTGGCTTACGATTGATTATCTTATGATTGTGGTAGTATGACTATTGTTGGGCTAGATTCCTATTGATGATCTCATGTACCTTGTATTATTTGATATTCACTTATTCTTACCATTATGGGATGTGCCTTGGACCTAAGGGTTATTTATATTGTTTCACACTTTTGATGATTGACCATTGTGACATTTTATTTCTTGGCTGGCTATCATGTTATCATATCCTTGCTTGTCTTGGATTATGCTCTTTTCTATATTGACCCAACCCATGACAGAGTAAAGGGAATTTACTTACTTAGCTAAGTTATCTCATTTTAGATTTATACATTTATTTCAAGAAGGAAAGCCGCGAGCAGACAATAGAAACCTGCAAGCAATAGTGGATATTTTTGATAAAATGTAATAGAAAATTATTAGTAGTATCTTAGCTCTCCCGTGTGTCCACACCCTAGGGGGTGATGTATATTTTGGTTTTCTTTGATATGTAAAACCTTATTATGTCTATAAAACCGTATTATGACTTCCGTTGTTTAATTATTTAACTACACATTATTATCACTAATCCAGTTAAAAGAAAATGTTAGGGATAGTCCGAGGGTTGACCTTGTGATCCCAAATTCGCAGAAGGTGGGTTTCGGATCGTGACACCTATAATCAAAGCAATATTTGGGTCTTATATTTGGTATTAGAGTTAGTTACGATCTTGGGGTAATTTATCGGAGCCAAGTTCGATCTTAGGAGAAGCTAGTTACGATCTTGGGGTAATTTATCAAAACTGTGAAAAATCAAGGTTTGGTTTCGTTCTTGGACTATTGCAGAGAACTATGGTCCTCGTGTTACTCAAGATTGTGATATTGAGTGGTTTGTTGAAGAACTGTTTGATTGTGATTCAACAGCTGTTTGGATCAGAAGAAAGATCTTGGGGTGGTATAAATAATTGCGGAGAAGCAAAAAAAAAAAGTTCCGGTTTAATAGACAAGGAGGCTAGCTTGTTCAGATTGAAGCAAAAAAAAAAAATGACAACGGCGAGATCAATTTTTGGATAAACCAAGGTACGTGATTTAAATAAATTGTTGATTTGAAATTATGGAGAAAGTTTTGGTGAGTGGAAAACAGTTTGAGATTTTCAAAGTTTGTGATCAAAATATTGATGAGTGGTTACATCGTGCTACACTCTATCTTAATGTTTGTAATATATTTAATATATTGGATATTGCATTGAAGCGTTCATAAAAAAATCTTTATGAAAAGAAAGTTAAATAATTCTATCAGATAATAGTGAAGACGATACATTGGGTACATTGAAATACTTTTGTTTGCAAACAAAACTATCCACTACCACATAAGTTTTGGTTTGATCTTATTTCGGCATATAAAAACAAACTGCTGGAATGATTATGAACTTCCCATAGACAGATATTGGGTAATTGATTATGAAATAGACAAATTTGATGAAAATAAGGTGATTTATGGTTCAAAATTATTTTCAGAATTCATTCCAATTTGAGATGATTCATATAATGTGTTGAATTTAGATTCATATGATATTGATTGCTTCGTCAATAATTTTGAGGAAGAAAATATTAGTTGTGAAGAAGAAAATAGTTTGGAGGTTGAAGTTGAAGAAAATAATTGCGTAGTTGAAAGTTTGGCTTTGGCTCACGAAGATGAAAAATTGAATTTGCTAGAAATTTCTTTTGGTGAGTTGGGAGATATTGAAGAGTTGTTTCAGCCTACTCAGTTTGAGAATTCAATAGTTAAGAAAGAAGAAAATTTTGTAGGTTATGGAATTGATGTAGTTGGTCTTACTGCTTTCTTTGATTTTTCAAGCACTTTGGAATCAAATTATGATGAGATTAAAGTTTTTTTTCAAATTCAAAATTTGTTGATTTTATAGGTATTGAAATTTTTTTTACTCGAGGCCATGTTAATTTTGTGAAGAAGGGAATTTCATCGTTTCAAGAATTTTTGAGAATTGAAAAGCCAAAGTTGTTTGAGATTTGTGATTTCATCAGTATGGATAAAGTTTAACAAATAAAGTTTAATTTTTAAAATCTATTTGTTGCTTCATTGCAATCTAGGAAAAGTTATTAAATGAGACGGTCACTCCAGGTCATTATCTGACATGGAGTGACTCTCTTTCACAAAGTCTATAATTCATCATGAATTTTAGGATTATAACTTTTTCTTATTGTAGGAAAAGTGTTATGTTTGTGAGACACCGTCATTCTAAATTAGATAATGCATTATGTGAAGTGACAGGTCACACTGAATAACTTCTCGGAATCTAGAGGTCAGTAACCAATGTTGGACTCCCAATAAGTCATGCCAAATTGAATTTGCTAGAAATTGCTTTTGGGGATTCCAAGCACTTTGGAATCAAATTATAATGAGAATAAAGTTTTTTCAAATTCAAAATTTTTTAATTTTATGGGTATTGAAAATTTTATTACTCGAGGCCGTGTTAATTTTGTGAAGATGGGAATTTCAGAATTTCAAGAATTTTTGAAAATTAAAAAGCCAAAGTTGTTTGAGATTTGTGATTTCATCGGTGTGGATAAATTCCTCATGTTTAGTTACAACAATGGTTCGGATTTTAATAATTTAGTTGTGGCAGATTTTGTTCGAAAGAAAGATTTTGATATTCTGAAATATTGACAGACTTTGCATCATTACGATGGTGGAATTATTGGTATAGATAATTGTTTTACTAATTTGATTTTGAATCGGTGAATATGGATTTGTTCTTTGATCATGTTGAATAAGTTGTATGCCAAGTACAAGATTCAACCATGTCTCCGTGTAAAGATGAAGACTGATGATTATTCGAGATTGCTGTCGCACCAACTTTTTACAGCAACAAAAATTGCTTCGAAACTTCTTGCTCATGAAGGCGTTGGAAAACTACTTTGGTGAGCTTGGTTTAAGGGAGACATTGTTAGCCAATTAAAAAAACCTAGTACAGTTTTAGTATGACTCTTAATTTTGAGTCTTAGTAGTATTTGATATGTTTTGGATAAGCCTTATCTTAGATAAGAATTGGATAATTAATTATTAGTGGGACTATGAGTTTTTATCCTAGTTGGAACAGTATTAGTAGTTTGTATGAAATTAGATGTTCTAATTAGTATAGGAGTTAGAGTCAGTGTAATTATAATTATATATATATATGGGTCTTTGTCACATTGAGTTGTGAGCCACAAAATTAATAGAGTGATAGACAAAACAAGAGAGGACAATCTACCCAAGAAAGTGGTCGTGTGTGACCGGATAAAAGAGAGTGCATGTGAGAGAATGGCCAAACAATAGCAGTTGTAAGTGGGGTTACTGCCCATCACTACGATTGAGATTGCAACCGTGAGAAAGGTTATTGCCTAGCTTGATTAAAGATTTGTTTTGGTTTAAAATAAAGTCTTGCTCATCATGTTTTCCAAGGCAACAATTAGAAAGTTTTTTGTTTTATTGCTTTGTTATCAAAAGCTTTAATAATATCATGTGTTTATTGTTTTGGGTATTATAATTGGTATTAGAGTGGTTTTAAATCTTATAGTTGGTATCAAAGTGTTTTGGGTTTAACAATTGGTATCAGAGTTATTTTAAGTCCTACACTTTTAGATAATTTTAGATCTAACAATTGTTATCAGTGCAATTTTATATATAACATCCTTTTTAATTTTTCAGGTAGGTTGAAAATTTCAAGTTCAATTTCCAAACATGGCTTTTTCATCCCTAACCCATGCACACCTGATTCCTTCTTCCTTGCACTAGTGGGATCCATGAAAAATAAGGTTGTCACATTTTTTAAATGATAACATTTGAAATTATTTTATTTTATTTTAGGCTTTGTTTGGTTAAAAGGAAACAAATGTTAAAAAGTGAAAGTCCTAGAAAATAGAGAAAAAGAAAGGAAAGTGAAAAGAAAATCACTTTTTCCTATATTCATTTGGTTATGAAAGAAAAGATAATAAAGTTACAAGAAAAATTAAATTTGTTGTTTGAAAAGTTTCAAATTGAAAAGAATTTTTTTTTTGTTGTTGCATAAATTACCCCTATTTATAAATTTTTAACTTTGAAATAAAAAAAAAAGATGTCGGATTTTTTATTTTTTATTTTTATAAGACCTCATGTTGTGATCCAATTGTTTTTCTTTATATTTGGTTAAAGTATTTTACAAAAATATGAATTCTTCTTATTAGTCTATTGGATAACAAAATGATAAAAGATCACAAACTATGTTAGGGAGCTACATATACAAATTCTAAAAGTCCTCTAACACTTAAAAAGTGATGCATGAAAAAATTTGTCACTAGTGGAGGAAAAAATAAGTTGCTTAAAAAAATAATAGTGGATAAAATGGGAATACAGGTTATATACAAATATTTTCATGAGAAACATAATTTTTCCTATGTCTTCTACGAGGGAACCAAAAGTCGCATTTTTGGAGAAAAAAATAGTTATGTGGATGCTATTTTTTTTTGAGATTTTTCTCTTTCTTGCTAACCAAACTCTTTAAAAAAAATTATTTTTTCTCTTTCTTTTACTTTCTATCATTCTCCGCCTAATCAAACATAGGCTTAAGAGACCAAATCAACTAACTTGGTGAAAGAAGCTAGCCTCTTTCTTTTACTTTTTCTATTTTGACATTGAAAATTAGTCATTTATATTATGCATATATAGTCTCCTTCAAGATTTCAAAAAATAACACCATTTATAAGTGTTATGTTTCTGGCAGATGCTCCAATTTTATTAGTACTTTTTTTTTTTGAAGAAAAATGTAGTCATTTTTAGGTTACCAATTCATTCTAAAATATATTTATTTTGTTGACATCCCTCATCACAAGCAAACATTGTCCAAGATAGACTTATAAAACAGATGAACGACACTTTTACTTGAAGGTGCCTTCAGACTTAGGGATTAGAAAGAGAAACATGTGAGTGATCGAGCTAGAAGCCTAGGCTTGCCAATGAGTTGGTAGACTAAAATGGAAAATACTTTCAGATGGAAGTTAGGCCGCATGTCTTACATGATAATAGAGTCAATATCGTGCTTGCATTGAGGTAAAAATATTAGTGTCTTGCATTGTAATGTTTTATGAATTTAGAAATATGAAAATTAATAAGTAATGAATAATATTAATCTTGGCATAGTTAAAGTAACCACAAACATAGAAATAAATGTATACTAACTTAGGTGAAAGCACAGAGGGAGCTAAATTGGGGTAAGAACACTTAGAGAAAAACATCCTAAGGAAAAATTGGGAACCTTCTGATCCTCGTTCAAATGAAAGGGAGCATTTGTTCAATCGAGCACCAGAAACTCTTCGTTCTATACTCGTTTAAACGAAGATATACTCGTTCAAATGAAGCTTTATTCATTCAAATGAGAATGAGTCAGAATACTTTAAGTTGCGGGATGAAAAGTAATTTGTGCACAAAAATCATTTCATCTTTTTTTCCAAACCCTCTCAAGACATGAGGAAAGTTAGGGTTGAAGGACCTAAGAAAGAAATTTTCATTTCATAGAATGTTATTAGTTTTTAGGTTGAAAAAGTTATTATATATATATATATATTAGTATTATTTTCTAAAATGTATCTTGAAGGTTATTTTAGTCTAATCACTAATATTTTTAACGGTGTTAAGATAGAAGTTAACAATTGGACTTTTATTTATTAAAATTTTCTTTTTTTGATATAAAAATGCATCATAGATATTTTAGATTGAAAATTTTATTTTAAGGACTTTTTAGTATTTCTCCCTATTTGTTATCCCATAAAGAGAAAATGGCTTCAATACAAAAGTTTGTGTTGAACACAATTATAAAGATTAATTTTTGGTGTTGGACATTTGAATTAAAATAAAATCAAATGTCTTAGGAATAGTCACAACATCCTAAGATAAGTTATTTGTGATCTTCGAATATTACAATCACATATAGTTTAAAATTTAATTTATATCAATGGGATCACCATGAACATAAGGATACATAGATTTTACCTTACATCGCATTATTTTAGAAGAGCCACAATATCTTAAGATGTATGGGTGTGTGATCTTTAAGTATTTTCATGATCACATAAAGTAAATTGTTATTTGTGTCTTGCATTCTTAAGTCGACTCGCACCCAAACCGTTTCGGGCACCTTTTAGAGGTCTACTTATCGACACTTAGACCCAGAAAACCCCATTCTCTGTTGACCAATTGGTACAAGAAATTTCAGAGCATTTAGAGAAAGTCAGAAAATAGCCCATCGACACTCAAGGTGTGCCGATCGGCACTCGAGTGCCAACAACCCCCCCTCTTTGTGTTTCGATCGACACTCGGGGCCCAATTTCATGATTTTTGCCTATTTTTTATATTTTAGGGTTTGAAAACATTATATAATGTATTATTGCAGAGAGAAAGACTGTGAGAGAGCGACAGTAAGTCTTCTTAGACATTTGTGAACGGGTTTTAACACACCGTTTTGTATTCTTCACATTTTGATAGTGGATCTTTTACTGTGCTTTGCGCATGGACGTAAGCTATTTGCCCTACCACATATATTTGGTGTTCTCTTGTTCTTGTTGTGTTTGTTTCTTTTCTCTTTGTTATTTCATTTTTCGCTTATGTTGCACTACAAATTGGTATCAGAGCTTTGGTGATGGTTACCACGAAATACGAAGTAGAGAAGTTTGATAGTCAAAATAGTTTTGGCCTTTGGCATATCAAGATGCGCGCTTTGTTACGATAACAAGTTTGGCAAAGGTTTTGGATGGCACGTTTCCAACAACCCTGACCACGGAGCAGAAGATTGATATGAAAGAAAAGGCATATAGCGCCATTCAGTTATCTCTTTCGATGGAGTCTTGCGTGAGGTATCAGATGAATAATTCGCCTCTAGGCTTTGAAAAAAGTTAAAGAATTTGTATATGAAAAATTCACTCACCAACTGTTTGTATTTGAAGCAGCGGTTGTACACCCTCAAGATGAAGGAAGGTATGTCCATTAATGAGTACCTTGATGAATTTAATAAAATTATCATGGACCGTGAAGAATATAGATGTTAAGGTTAAAGAGGAAGATGAAGCCCTAATTGTTTTGTGTTCATTGCCTGATTCTTTTGAAACTTTTATTAAGTCCATGTTATATGGAAGGGATACCGATCTCTTTAGTATATGTTAAGATGTCTTTAAACTCAAAAGAGTTGAAGACTAAGTTGATTGGGAAAGGCAGTGATTATGTACATGCCGAGGGTCTGTTTGTGAAAGGTCTTTCAAATTCCTCTAATAATAGAGGCCAACCTAATGAAAAGGGCTCTGGTAGTGGTATTAGTAGAGGTTGAGGCAGGGGCAAAGGTAGAGGCATAGTGTCACGCCTCGAATTTTCACAAACCCGGGGAGTGAGTGAAATGAAAAGAGAAAAGTAAATGAAAGATCATTAGGTGAATTTAATTATTCATTCATTCATTTCCCCATGTTTCCCCAAGATTTGAGATGAAAATTTATTACTAATCTCACCCAAGGTGAGTTCCAATTAGTGGTCAAATGCCTCCTCTAACCAATGGTAAAAATAATTTAAATCATGTCCAAATTAGGCCCAAAACATCCTTAAAAAGGCCTTAGAATAATGGCCCAAACGGGCCCCAATGTCCTAAGGCATGGGCCAAGAATAGGTCAGAAGATCTACCAAAATTGGTCTAAGGAAGTGGCCAAACATGACCCATGAGAGTGGCCAAACATAGCCCAATAAGGTGGCCAAACATGGCCCTAAAAGAATGACCAAACATGGCCCACAATGGTGGCCAAACATGGCCTAAGGATTGGCCAAACATGGCCCAATAGGGTGACCAAACATGGCTCAAAAAGGGTGCCCAAACATGGTTCAAAAGGGTGCCCAAACATTGGTGTCAAGAGGGTGTCAGGTGGCTAGGCAGCATGGCGTGCGCGCAGGTAGGGCGGCGTGGGGCGCAGGGCGCACGGCATGCGCGGAGGCGTGTGGCAGGGGCTGGCCTGGCATGGCCTGGGCTGTAGGACCTGATTTTTTACAATTTTACTGTTCATGACTGCAACCTGATTTTTCCTATTTCTGAATTTTTATTGTAGCGGCTACGGCTAAATTTCTCTAGTTTTGGCCTATTGCCTCAAGGCTTTTAACCCCCACTTTGTGGCACTTTTTCCCACTTATTCATGGGCATTTTTCACACCTAATGACTCTTTTAATTTCACAAAATTTTGGACATGGTTTCCTTTATTTTCTAAGCCTTTTTTCACCTAATATTTTGCAATTCTTCATATGTATAAGTATGTCACTACCCACCCTCACTCGGTGGCCACAATTCATATAAATTAAACATACATCCCTTATTTTTCACATACGCATTTATTTGTCTCAATATATACATATGATGCTCATTGAATAGAGATATCCTACATATCATTTCTTTCAACACACACACACACATATATATATATATACATTTGATACACATTGAACAGAAGTATACCACATGTCATTTGGGTTGTAAACCCTTACATTACAAAATGATTCAAGGTTTATAGTTCACCATTCATCCCCATTGAAATACTAGTCTTTTAGGCTTATGCCTATACATACAAAATATGCCCCAAGGGCCAAATATCCTTCAAGGTTCCTTTCCCTCCTTCCTTCAAGACTTCATCAAGTTTCAAGTACCGGGAGCCTCATCTGTAATATGATATCCCACGAGGGGTCAGCTCAACTACTAGTATGACATAATACTAATGCAAGGAACAAAATTATGGTGTGACATGTGCAAGTGTACATTTATAAACTATATGCCCTTCCAATTCATTAAAGCAATGTAATGGCTATATGTGTGACACACAAATGCTACTCTATGCCACACCCATGTCTCGGTTTACGGATCGCTCTCGTTGGATTAGCGAGTCCCAAATGCAATGGATAATTTTAGATTTTTCACCAGAGGATCTACACCCTTATAATGAATAGCACCAAGTGCTCAACCCATACTATGTTTTCAAAGGATTCACCATATGCCAATATGCTTTGATTTCACCATGCAACAATGCAATCTTAATGAAGCATTTCATCCAACACGTGGAGCATGCTTCAAATAATGCAATATACTTAAAGTAACAATAACTTTTGAACCATAAAACTTTGTCTACATAAACCTAGCATGTAATCCAATCAATGATACATATAAACACATTACATATTCAGAACCTTAACAATTTATCAAAAATCATAAAGTACATAAAGTACCAACACATGGGATAAATCATAACTCTCAAACCAAAAGAGTTTTTCTACATAAACATAAGCTAAAATGCAATGAATCAAACATATAAACAAGTTACATGTTCATCACTTTGACAAATTCTCTAAGATTACAAAATACATAAAGCACCAACACCTTGAATAAATCATAACTTTCCAACTATAAGATTTTTTCTACATGAACATAAGCTAGAACATAATAGATTATATATATAGTCATGGTTTATGTTTATCACTTTACCAAATTCCCAAGGAATAACAAAGAACACACAAGTACATAAACAATCAACTCTAGGTTTTTCAAAGCAATTATTGTTCTAAGTGATTTTTTAACATCAAATAAACATATGAATCATTCAATCAACATATAAACCACTCCTAAACTTAATCCTATTCCTTAATTAGCAAAATATCATACCTAAAATAGTTTTTCTCAAACCGAGTGAGTTGTGTTCGCTGTGCAGCCGAACCGATTTGTGAGAATATAGGTCTTGATGAGAGGAACAACTTCCTAGAAGGAAGCCTTGCAAGAATCTTGGCCTAGAAGTGTATTTTGATGGCTTGAAGCTTGGAGAACCTAGGGTTTTTCTTCACTTTTCTCCTATGCACGACTTCTGCCCTGAATCTTAGACCAAAGTATGAAAAAAATACACTAAGGGACTGTATTTATAGTAGAGGGGCAAAGGTACAAAATGACCCTTTTGCCCTTAATGAATCCGGGACCCCGTTACACTACAACCCGTACCGAAACGCCTTAATTCGATATTTTGTTTTAGCCAAAGTTCTTAAAATTATTTTAAATGAAATTTTTTTTAAAAATAAATTTTCGCCTGTGGCCGGGTTTGGCCGGATCCACCGGGCCACCCGGATCCAGTATGAAAAAAATACACTAAGGGACTGTATTTATAGTAGAGGGGCAAAGGTACAAAATGACCCTTTTGCCCTTAATGAATCCGGGACCCCGTTACACTACAACCCGTACCGAAACGCCTTAATTCGATATTTTGTTTTAGCCAAAGTTCTTAAAATTATTTTAAATGAAATTTTTTTAAAAAATAAATTTTCGCCTGTGGCCGGGTTTGGCCGGATCCACCGGGCCACCCGGATCCAGTATGAAAAAAATACACTAAGGGACTGTATTTATAGTAGAGGGGCAAAGGTACAAAATGACCCTTTTGCCCTTAATGAATCCGGGACCCCGTTACACTACAACCCGTACCGAAACGCCTTAATTCGATATTTTGTTTTAGCCAAAGTTCTTAAAATTATTTTAAATGAAATTTTTTTAAAAAATAAATTTTCGCCTGTGGCCGGGTTTGGCCGGATCCACCGGGCCACCCGGATGCCCTTTTGGTTCAATTTTTGAAACTATCTCTGAATAGGCTCAAATTTTTCAGTAGGTGTATTTTAACATTCTAAGCATATTTCTCTTCTGTGGCATACTCAAAGTATGCTTCTACATATGACTTACGTTTAAATGTGCATGTATAGTGCCTTACCAACAAAAATGAAAAATTTATCCTTAATTTTCAGGTCTCTACATCCTTCCCCCCTTAAATGAATTTCGTCCCGAAATTTAAAAATGTACCTCTTATACAAAATTTAGAAAGACCAATACAAAATGCGTTATAACATGGAGACATGCAGCCTTACCTATGGATCCTTCACCTCTCCTTTCGCCAGGCGATGTGGAATGCATTACCCTCTCCCCCCAAAGGAACCTTGTCCATTGGGGTAGGCGTACTGCGGCGTGCAGACATCTCCTCACTCCCTGCTAGGGTCTGGTTCTGATCCCATCTGTAACAGCCCACTCTACATGGCACAACGCATAATGAAATCCTCAAACATGTTGGCTTATCAATGCCAATTTCCCAAATCCATCCAAGTATCATGACCCACCTTAATAATGCAACATAAAAAAAAATTCTCAATGCCCACAAGGATACCTCAAAGTCTCTCACACATATGATGACCATCTAACTAACCTCAAATCAAGCTATGCAATCATCTAGTAATTCATCACAATGGCATCAATATATCACCTACACTTCAAGATCAACCCAATCGAGTACATGTGAAGGGTCAAGCTTATACTTCCTCAACATCAATACATAAAAAAATCATGAACCCCAAATAATTGTGGCGGTAACGCCAATTGATAGGCCACTTCTCCAACACCTTTTTCCAATCAAGATCTTACAAGGATCTATAACACTCACGTTGAGTTCTCGATTAATTAAAAGAATCCGTCAATCATATGAAACCTATTACATTAGTTTCAAATCTAACTTAATTTAGTCATTATAATCAACACAATTTGAAACCATTCTACACACTAGATTCATCATTTAGTCATTTCGTCATAAGTCCTCAAATTGAGTTTTCAACTCATATAGTTTCAGAATCATCACAAGATACATTATCAAATTATTCCATGGAGAATTCACACTCCCCACAATAGTAATCTCCCAAGTGAATCATCAGAATGCCCCAGATTAATTCATCACCATTAGTGTTCACTCATCATGTAAATTTATGATTAAAATCTATCATCCATTAACTAGGAAAAACAAAATAGGCATGCACATGCCTTACTAACAAAATGACTTCTATCATCAAAGAAATATGATAGAAAACCTCACCCTTGAAGATCAATCCAATCACCATGTGGCCACAATAGGAAATAGTTATAACAAAATTTCTAGCACTTTCATACTCCATTAAAAATCAAAAGCCATCAAATGCACTGTTATAATTCTGAGTAGCCAACCACAGTTCAATATGCATATCTATAAGTCACTCCATCTCCGAGACATACTATCTCTAACTAATCTTACATTCCAAGAGTATCCATCAATATTGGCAGTAAATCATAACCCAATATTAACAATAATCCACCATTTCTGTTCACAAGTCCTTCGACTTCCACAAGATCATTCTATTTTCAAATTAAAATCTCCATTCTCAATTTACATGTTAAGTAAAATTTAAAATCATACTCACCACCAACTTGACCTAACCATGCCATTCACAATTCACTCTCTATATCAACAACACTATCATCAACTAATAGTTTAGCAATCTAATTTATCAAAGATAAATTAAAATCTTTTCTACCCCGTATCCAAGGTATATTCCATACACACTCCCACATATGGTTAAAAGTTTTTCTATCTTCATCCTTTTAAGCTTTCAACTTTTAATTTCATGCACTATCTAATGACATGCTCCAAAATGCAACATAAACATGTAAGCACATATGTACCCAATCCATGGGTGTATATAAAAACAAAACATGCAATACATATCTCTTACACATCAAAGAATTTAACATACTTCATTTATACCCACATACCTTACACATACATTAAGTAAAAAAAAAATCTCATATTTAACACATATAACAAATCAATCAAACTTTGACAAATACTAAAGATGCATTACGTTTTCATCATGTAATTAGTACATACTCATGCAAGTTCGCCTTAGTTAATTCATTTTTCCTTGTTGCCTTAAATCGTCTTATTAGGTATCTTTTACCTTTTTCTTGTATATAACTAGGTGATAACCCTTCACGGATCATAACTCCTTTCGTTATTGGGTGATGGATTGGCCAGTCCATACACTTGTAACTCAAAACATGCTACCAATTCAGTATATTCATAATACAATTTCTAGTGATCCTAACCACATGGGTTTATGACCTAGTATATACATTTCTACATCATATGCTCATAACAGTTAATATTCATTTAATCATTCATACATACATAACATGGTTAAGCATACTTTTACACATGCATTACTACCAATCCAGTCTGTTTATATATCACAGTCATAGTACTGTAACCCTATGAATATCGGGTACTAACCTAGCATACACACATAGAATCAACAAACAACATTCAACAGCTAACACGTAGCCTACCACATAAAAACTTAAGTATGGATCCATCCTAAGAATATACATATACACGAATAAGTATACAACTTACTATATAGCTAACTAGGCATATAGCCTACCTCATAAATCACTAGGTCTACTATATAGATATAAGCATCTATCCCCAGTTCATCAAAAATCAAGCATACCACATATTGTACAATTTCACACACAAAAGTAACAAGCACTCACCTAATCATGTAATCCAAACCAGTCCAATTAAGCCGAGGTCTAACCTCTCCTAACTCATAACAAAGTCTATCCTAGAAGGATCCACGGACGCCCCGTGAAACAAAAACTATCTCCCTCAGGAGTACACACCGTCACTTTCCCCTTATAGCAGTCTACACTCGCCCGAAAAATAAACAACCAATATGTCCTCAATATAATGCCAAAACTAGGCATGTCAAGTAGAATGAAGTCAAAATAAGACTTAATGGAGCTATAGGAAGAGGGTAATTGGAATAGAAAGATCTCTAAGTTAACGATTAAATTGTGTGATGCTTTAAATAAGAATGTAACAAGACTTTAAATTGTGATTATAGGGATCTTCATCTAACGGAAGGACTTTTTGGATATAAGCTTTTTGGACTTTAGGTGAGTCTTTCGTGTCACGTTGAGGTGAATTTTATTATAGATATAAATATTGAACTCTTTTATAACTTTGATAATAGATGCCTTGTGAGTTTTTCATGTCATGTTTGAGGTGGAGTTTATTATAGATATAAATATTAAACTCATTTATGACTTGATAATAGACGCCTTGTGAGTATTTCATGCCATGTTTGAGGTGAAATTTATTATAGATATAAATATTGAACTCTTTTATGACTTTGAAAATAGACATCCTTTATTTAATATGTTTTGAATGACTTATCGATATATTGTCATTTCCTTTATAGCCTTTGATAATGGATACATTGTACCTAATATATGTTGAATGATCCATCGATATCTATATCATCCTCTTTGACTCAAGAAAATATTTTGTAAGATTCTCATGACACTATACATTTTATTATCGATCTTCGAGTTGTTTTGACTAAACACGAAATATGGAACTCTTATTTGAATAACTAAGATTGTTATTGATGATTATTGATTTTGGATATCATTTTAATGTTTTGAATGGAACACCCTTTTATGATTGGTCATTATTGAATAGATTATGACTTTATCGAACCCTACCCACGAGGTATATTGGTGGTGAGCCGTACAGACGACATTATCAAACTAGTTATCGAATATCGATCTCAGTCAGCGAGGTTCTAATTTGTTGGCCATAGAATCTTCTATGATTGGTCATTATTGAAAAGATTGTGACTTATCGAACCCTACCCACGGGGTATATCAGTGGTGAGTCGTACAGACGACATTATCGAACTAGTTATCGAATATCGATCTCAGTCAACGAGGTTCTAATTTGCTGGCCATAGAATCTTCTATGATTGGTCATTATTGAAACAATTGTGACTTATCAAACCCTAACCATGGGGTATATTGGTGGTGAGCCGTACAAAACGGCATTATCGAACTAGTTTGATCAAATATCAATTTCAGTCAGTGAGGTTCTAATTTGCTTGGCCATAGAAGAGGAATTTATTGGTTTGAACTTTTATAAATATCGAATATGAACTATGATTGAACTTTGAATCATCAAACTAAGAATTATTGAACTATGATTTTGATTTATTAAACTATAGCTAAGAATTATTGAACTATGGCATTGATCATCGAACTATGAAATTGTTTATCAAACTATGTTATTAAACTATGATTGAACCATGATATCGATTTGAACTACGATTAAGATTGATTTATTATTATGATTGAACTATGTTATTGGTTGTTGATTTGCGACTGTGATTGAACTAAGATCTATTGAAAATAAATTTGATACTATTCCCTGAACTATTGTGTTTTGATATGACATATTCTAGTTCTATTTAAGTATAAACATTTCAATATAGAACTACATAGTAGTTTCGAAACCCTTAGAATGTCATGGAATTCTCACGGAGTCGTCGAGCTCATTATAAATGTTTACCATGTTTTCAAGTAAGGATTAGACAGACTCGTTTTCAAGTGATGCAAGCTAAGTGCTTAAGGGATGAAGGGAGTTCTTTTTGATGAGTCCTTGACTGAAGATAAACTAAATAGTTTTTGATTTTGTGAATTAAGATTGTGTAATATTATACTACTTAACTACATGGTGATATGGAAACTGTGTCCTACAGAAACAATGTTTAATTAACTGATCAGGTTGTGTAGCTTACTTTATGAATATGAAAAAGATGTTTAAAGAAAAGAAAAAAAATTATTCCGCTGCGTTTGACTAAATGGTAATTAGAAAGGTGTTATGATTATTGAAAGGCCTTGGTGGCCAATCACGGACCCCTTCTGCATAGACCGGGTTCCAGGTCATGACAATATCCCTCTCGGACGCTAGAATTGAGTGAGAATTCGCAGCTTCCTTTAGTTTTTCCTCGGCTACCACCACCGAAGACTGTGCAGTTCCCAACTGAAATCTGGCCTCATCGAGCTCAGATTACAAGAAGTCAATCTGCTCAGGATTCTCAGGGCAGTCCATAATGGCTGCCAAACCATGCATAGCCTGAAAAATATCAAACAACAAAATCAAGTCAGAACGAATTACGTACAAATATAGAACTAGGAAAATAAAAATAGGGATGAGTAATGCAGAACTCACCCTTATGTGAAAGGCAATCAGGTCCTTGGCAATTCTCTGAGGCTTTAGCCTTGTGAACTTGCTTGGGCCCCGTTGCTCAAGAGTCCTCATAAACCTTCTTTACGGTTGACTGACTGGACTCATCAGACCTTGAAGAGGCAGCAACTGATTTACCCTTCCCCCTTCTCTTCTTTAGAACAGAAGGCACTAGGGGTAGAAGAGCCTCCTAAATAGGAGAAATCCCTAAATCTTCCGAGACAGTTCTCTCGAGGAAGCTTGAGATTAACCTCATTCTCTTCACTTGAAGATGAGGCTCAACAAGGAAAGCACTGTCCCCAAATTTCTTCTTCTTCTTCTTCCCTAGCACCTACTTGGTGACCAGAGACTTCTTCAAACTTGCAGTGCGATCCTGCACCAGCCCAGCATCCATCAGGTTTTCTAGGGTGAGGATGGCATCATGTGAACGATTGTTAGTTTAAACAAGTTTCTTGTACTTCCTCTGGAGGTCAGAAGTGAAAATCGATCTCTTATCTGCATAGGAGCATATGATTAGGCTAAAAAGAAAATAACAAACAGAATGAGAAAGCCTAAAGAATATAGAAAAAAAAGAGGACCTCACCCTTAATCCCAGTCTTCTGTGGGAAGGTTGCAACCAGGCTCTCGAACTCCTCGAACTCCTAGCCTCCTTTTACGAAGAAGTACCACTTCTTTCAGGTTTTGTTAGAAGTGGGTACAGAAAAGAGAGGTCTGAACCTTTTGTCAAAAGACATATAAAACATGCCCTCCGACTTAAAGTATTTCATGTCCATATTGCTCCTAATTAATGAGAGGTCTACCTCAACATTGTTTAAGTGTCCTAAAACTATGAACCCTAGTAAATGCCTCCAACTGTCTATATTTAAATCAACGGGGCAGATGTTAAACCAATTAAAAAATTTCTTTATAAAAGGGTGGAAGGGAAACCTAACCCTTATCTCGAACCACTCGAGGTAAGCACAAATCTCGCCTTGCTGAGTACTAAAGAGGCAATCTATAGGTCCTAGCACCCTACAGGACACGTTTTTGGGGAAGTCAAAAGCAGCTCTCAGAGAATCGATCATGCCCTGAGTCGTGGCGCTTTCTCCCTCCTCCCTTTTATAGGGTCTACTCGAGGTTTTCCCCACAATATTTCTAGGCTCCATGAAAGCTTCAACTATCCTAACCTCAAAACTCCGAATTGGACTATCAACAGATCTACTTTCTACATCTTCTGAAAGGCCACTAACCGCTAAATCTACTTTTACTTGGTCATCCACTCCTTGAAGATCTACGATGTCATGACCAGCACTTGACTAAGCGTCAAAGGCAAACATTTTTCAAAAGATAGACAAAAGAGAAAAACAACTAAAGAAGTTTAAGAAGCGCTTGTAAACTAAACTTAACTGAGGTCTAATCGAAGGGTACTCTCTGGTACACCAAATATCACTTTAGAAATCACTCTTGGGAGGCTGAGTATTCTCACGACAAAATTCTAAATATTGAAAAGGGGAAATGGTGATGCATTGCCCCCCTTTTTATAGAAGCCCAATAGGTGCTCACGTTCCGGGACGTCACTTCTAAACTGCTGCGGCAATCGAGGCAATGATGGCCTCATAATTCCAACCGACTGCTGATGCAATGAATGTCACATCAACGGCTGTCTCCTCAGAATACGGAGCAACGCATTTATAACTATTACGCGTGTAACGCCTCAGAAACCCTAACCTCAACTCTACACGGGTCCCGCAGAACTGAGGCTCGGGGTGGAGTAGCTGATATACCATAAAGTGAGAAACATATTCAAAGCATAACATGTGTTTATATGTCTGTGTAGAGCTTTTTAGGGTACAGATCAAGGAAGATTGTTCTATCTAGATAATATAGACACAAAGGGTTCAGAGGTATATGGTTCAGAATATAGCACCGCCTTTCATATCTTACCGACCTCAGAATAAGGAAAAAAAATTCGATATGGCAATTACTATCTTCGGATATCCTCAAATCTCTACTTTTATGGCTCCTAATCTTACTCAACTTAGGAAATCTATGACCTATAAATAAGATCATAAGGTACGCTTTCAATTTATGTTCAATTCTTATTTTTAATTACAACTTTTTTTTATTTACTGACTTTATAATCGGAGTGGCTACCACGGAACCTTCCCTGTGACTCTCTGATCTTAAGTTCTTGACAGGTAGCAAAAAAAGGGAGGCCTTTCTGATCAAAAAGAGCAACATCAGAAACCATAACTCTTATTTTTATCCTAATCCTAGTACAATAAAGACTATTAATTTGAATAGAAAACTACTAATTCATATATTTCCTATAGTAGTTCTAATAAAACTAGGAAACTCAAAAAATTAAGAATAAATTAAAATTGAAAACTAAACCATCTTAATATAATTCTAAAATAAATATCTTTATTTTTAAAGTACTATATGTGTCTTACATCAAGTTGGATTTATTCTTTCTAGTGTTGCTTAAGTCAAGAGTTTGCAGTTGAAAGATAGAGGATTTTTCAAGGGAAATATTATAGTTCTTTTCTTGTCTATTTGGGTAAGATGTATTTTCTATGTAAGAGTAACTCTAATATATATGTCATTTGATGTGCCAATGTTAAAATTTGTCATTGATGTAAAAGTTACTGCTGGAATGGAATGTTCTTTGACTTGCCAAAAATGGCTATGTCATATTTGGTAACAAGAGTAAGTAGTGCCAATTTATGTCATATTATGAAAAAAGTTAGTATATGCCAAACGGAGATAGGGTACACCCTCCTTTTCAAAAAAAAAAAAAAAAATAGTTATTGTTAAAAATTAGCATTTTAATATTGGAATAGAGTTGTCAACATTTGACATTTTTGTATTGTACCAATACTAAAATATAAATTTAACATAAATAAAATGACATTTAACATGGAAGATCCTCTGAGAGATCTTATCAGGTGTGTTCTGTTCTTTGTTGAGTTGGATCCTTTCCAATTTCTTGTATTTATTAGGGTGGTGTGCAGATGATATGTCAGCTTCAATGCACCAATTTTATTGGGATATTGTTTTGTTGACTTTGATACTTTTAATACTATCCGTTGTTCTTTTCATTTCGTACTTCTTGTACTAACATTTCATCAAAAACTGCTTATTTCGCTGATAAAAAAATAAAATTTTAAATACTGAATATTTATAATAGTCTATGAATAAGAATGAGACAGAATTGCCAATTCCACGGTTATAAATGTCAATCCCATTGTAGCAGTCATAACAATTCTTTAAGTTTGGCGCAAAGGGTTTTTTTTTTGTTTTTGTTTTTGTTTTTGTTTTGTTTCTGTTTTTTTTTTTTTTTTTTTTTGTTTTTTTGTTTCTTTGTGTTTTAGGAGTCCAGTTATTATTGCTTACGACGTAGAGGGGAGAAAAAAAGGAGTGACACATGAAAAGCAAGTAAACCCAACTTTGCTTCTCATGTGAGTATAAAATTCCAATATATATGTATGTATGTATGTATATATATATATGTATGTATATATGTATATATATATATATATATGCATGTATGAATAAAACTTTTCAAATTAGATTTAACTTTTTCATTGTTTACATGCATCTCTAGAAAACATATGGAATGAGAGACTTGACATCCCTAGGGAAATTTTCAAATTTGGAAAGGTACCATCTCCTAGTGGCATAACTCCTCCCAATCAAGTAGAAAGTTGTGCCTATAGTGAAAGAGAATGCATAAATTGTTTGAGAAATGCAAGACACTCCTACAAACCCTAAAATTTCAAAAAGGTAGTGTGGGCATATCACAAGACTAAATAAACCTCCCTTGGGAACCTTATACTCTTTGTCACCCTTCTCCCTCAGCTTAGAAAGGAGGTAATGGTGATAGAAGTTACCACTTATTCCGACCAAAAACATCACAATTCCGGTATATTTCAAATTAATCGGCGGTTCTGAGAATCCTTGCAAGAGGTGTTGCGTGTAGATCATGCTGGCGGTAGAGATAAAATAACTGAGAGAGATGGGAATTACGGCATCAAGGAGCATCATACCACTGTACTTGTGAATAAATAGCACCTGTACAAAACAAATGGCTCGTTTATTAGCATTTTGACGTATTAAAACTCTGTTTGGATCGAGAGATTTGGAAAGAAATGAAAGGAATGGAGAAGTAGTGAGATGTTATTTCGTATTTGGTTTAAAATTAGGAAAGAAAAGGAAAGAGGATGGAGGGAGATGGAGAGGTATCTTAATCCTTATTTTATTTACCTTGCTATCTTTTCAAAAGTGAGAGCAGATGAAGGAAAAGAAAAGAGCTTGTTAATGATGTTTTTATAATACCCATAATAACCTTAAAATTATAGAAGAAAAAAAAAACATGTCTATCCCAAGGCAACTCAAATGATATAATAATAAAATAATATAAAACTCTTTCATTTTCTTTCTCTCTTATATCTTTCCTTGCATGCAAGATAAGAAGCATAAAAAAGGGATTAGTATGAAAAGGTATTGGAAAACATTGGTTCTACAACTTGACAAAATAGCATGTATTTGTATTTTCTAAGTCATGTAATTTATTCCCAATTTATTGTGTCCTTTGATACAATCAAATAAAAAATCCCAAAGGCACTATATTTTAGGAACCCAAACTAGCTATGCGAAATTTGTGTATGAAAAGGTATTGGAAAAATAATCTAAAAGCTAGGTTGTGTTTGGTAACGTTTCATGTTTTTAGTTTTTAGGTTTTTAATAACAGAAATTAGTTTCTGTTTATTTTTTATAGAAACAAAAATAGAAAATATGTTTGGTACAACAATACTACTTTTTAAAAAATAAAAATAAAATTAGAAAACATGTTTGATAACCAATATAACATCAAACCTAATATGTATATATATAGTAGGTAATCTCTCTCTCTCTCTCTCTCTCTCTCTCTCTCTCTATATATATATATATATATATATCTGCACATGGGGCATCTTGTGTTATGGAAGAAGGCTTGGGAGTAAATCTTGAAGGGGAAGTCAAAGAGCTTGTGCAGACAAAGTGTCTTTACGTTATGAAAGAAGGCTTGGGAGTAAATCTTGAAGGAGAAGTCAAAAAGCTTAATGGACTTAAGAGTGAATGTTGATGGGGAATCCAAATAGCTTAATGGAAAAGTAACAACAGATGCGTGAAAGAGTTGTAAAGAAATTAGAACTTTTTGTGCCTCTGCGTTATGGAATTTGGATGCAGGTCTTTTGTCGAAATGTTAAAAAAAATATTATTTTCTTTTCGCACTCAAAAAAAAAAAAAATACACATCTTTCATGATGCATCCCTTTTAATTGGGGCCTAATTAGTAATTGTTTCAAAATGTCATATGCTTTAATTTGGGAGTAGGAAAAAAAATGTTATAATGAGATCTTCATGTTTTTTTTGGCCATTCTCAGATATTTAACTCCACCCCTCCTTGAAAATGCATACTAGTACTTAATCAATGTATATAATATACTAACCATGGCATCGCAAAATCAAGTTTAAACCATTTAAACAATACACATATTATTTATGAAACATCGCCAAGATAAAGTAATATACATCTAATTCTCATCAAATTTTGTAGTATAAATATCCTTAATTTTATTTTAGAAACATTGAGAAAATTCAAAATAACATTTCCTAACTTTGGCTTTTATTTAATTTATTTAACTATTGTTTGTATTACTATGATTCAATTTTGTCAAGCTTTTATTTCGTCACCGATAATTCTTTCAATTTGAAAAATTTATGAGATAATATATGTGCCTATAAATAATCAGAATGAACCGGATTTAAAATTTAATATTTTTATAAATTCTTCATTCAAATTCAAATTCAAATTCAAATCAATTAATTATTTAATTTAATAAAGTATTCATATATAAAATATGTCATATATAATCGGAGATTGGATCATTAAAATTCATATTTAATTTATTTAACCGAATAAGTTATCACCATTTTTTATAAGACATGGATAAACAGATATATATATATATACACACACACACACACACACACACACACACACAAGAGAGAGTACGTACCTCAAAGATCCTCTTGAAGAAATGGATGGTCAGAGCTGAAGTAAGCAACACAAGCCTGAAATCCGCAGGAGGGAAACGGCTGAAGGAGGCGACAGAGACAAGAAATGCGGGTGTATAGGCAACAAGCATGCCGATTCTGCTGGGGATTTTAACCTGCTTAGCTGTGCTTCTCTGAGAACTCAAGTTCCAGAATTTGGAATACTGCATGTGCCTCCCTCTGATTTCCAATCAACCCGGAATGGGCTAGTGACACAACGCTGATAACTGACATGGCTGTGATGAACACAGAAGGCGGTGGTGGGTATATAAATCTCAGCAATATAGACATCACCATGTTCACCCTCTGCTTGCTCTCTCTCTCTCTCTCTCTCTATATATATATATATATGTGTGAGTGTGTGTGTGTCTCAGTGTTCTACATATATATATATATATATATATATATATATATATCGATGAGCCGACAATATAGAAGGAGCAACTGTGGAATATCTGGTACAAATAAGTCGTGAATGTGTGTAAATGAAGATGTGTTGATGAGGCATATAATTCTCCACGTGGTTGCGACACACAACATAAATGACACTAGGCAAATAAATGTGTGACCGGAAAATAAAATTGTATGAGACCAAATTTAAAAGGAAAAAAAGAAGAAAAGGTGTGTAGGTTGTGTAAATTGCAATCGTTTTCATTTTGTGGTGATTTGTAATCATTACTAGTTTACCAGTGAAAAATTTGTGAAACAAAAACAAATTTTATTTTTATCTTAGGTATTATTTTTATAAGAGAAATATTTTATATACTGATTTGTTTTATCAGATTAGTTTATCGGATGATGTATTAATGATATTTTTAAAATTAATGAATGTGTCTTATTTTTTTATTTTAATTTTAAAAAAAATTAAAATAAATGATGTCATCCAGTAAATTAATTCAGTGTATCTAACATTACTATTTTTACAATAATACTTAATAAAACAAGTATTGGCTCCGAAATATATACTCACACAAACATATATATATATATATATATATATCCGCGTTTACCTACCTACCTACCTATATATATTGCTATCACTATTATTTTCTAAATAATTTATTATTTTGTGATACTATAATAATATATTCATTTTAACTTTAATTTATATTTTTTAAAAATTAGGAGAAAATTTCTAATGCACAAAAATTTAAAATGGAGAAAGAGAAAAAAAAAATAGGATGATATTTTTTATTTTATTTTTTTATATTATTACCGGTATCTAAAGTTTTGTATTTTGTATAGTCCTTGTACTTAGAAATCCTACCAGTAATATTCTGACTATTCAAACCTTGTTAAAAGTATATTTTTTGGATGTGTTGTAAGAAAAGAAAATATATAATTAAAAATAAATATATTCGTGAAATGGTAAAAGTATTATTGGAGATCAAATGAAAGAAAATTGGTTACGGTGATATGGTCATATACAACAAAGACTAAAAAATATATTAGTAAAGAAAAGCAACACGGTTAATATTGAAAATCATACTAAGAGGCGAAAACGAACAAAATTAATTTTAATAGAAGCACTTTAAAAAGACATGATAATGTGTGATTGAATTGAAATAATGGTCTTAAATAGAGAATAATAGTGAGACATAATTCATGTAGCTGACTCTAAAATATTAGGATAAGACTTTATAATTGAGTTGAATATAATGATGAAAAGCGAGAATAGCTAAATCCAATATTTATTCATTTAAATTAACAACAATGCTATATTGTATTCTAATTTATTATTGTTATTTTAAAAATTATTAAGTATTGAGTAATAAAATTAGTAATTACTTGCTTAAGCTAGCCCTGTTATAAACTATTAAGTAAAGTATTTATATAATATATTGACTATGTATGTTTAAATTACTAAAAATCCTATCTTAATTTTTTTTTATCAGATAAAATACTTGTCTTAATAATTATTTTAAAAAATCTTATAGTATTTTAGGTGTATTAATTACTAACAATTATTAATAATATTTATGTATTTAACATTGTTCCGCTTTTTTCTCTACTTCAATGTTATCACGTCAACAAATTATTTTTAATTTTTTAGTTTATTTTATTTTATGCAATTCTTGCTCTTCTATAATTCTAAAATTTAGGAAAAAAATTAAATTTATTTTATTTTACACACTTAATTTTTTAGACTTTTAAAAGGAAATTTTTTTTGTGAAAATATAATGGTCTTTTCATCCATTCTTTTTCTCTACTTATATATTATCACATCAGAATGTTACTTTTTAGTTTTTAATATATTTTATATTATACAATTGTTGTCGTTTTAGCCTTTTCCTTTCACTTTTTTTTATTAATTTTGTTTTACACAATTTTTAGTTTTTTAGAATTCCAAACTTTGAGGCATACATTATATATAGATTAATTTTTTAATCTATTTTATATTATATATATATATATATATTTATTTACATGTTATTTACAGATTTTTTTTTTTTGCCAATGTAATGTTTTTTTTTTTTTCTAAAATTACCGATTTTTCTTTACTTCTATATTATTAAGTCACAAATTGTGTTTTAAATTAACAATATATTTTATTGTATACAATTTTTGCTCTATTAACATTTTGGAACTTATAAGTAATTTTTTAATTTTTTAGGTCACTACAGGAAAATGCACTATTAGCGACACATGCGTGCATAAGTTCGGATGTCGTAAGTTTGTGTAAGTCTATTTTATTATTTTTGAGCTGTGTGATGGGGTTTCCGGGTTTCGGGGTTGGTAGGCCGATATCCGGTGTTTTAGTCTATCAAAACTCTAAAATGGGCCTTTTTGGAGCTAAAACTTGCATAAGTTTCAAACTGGGCATCCGAACCGAGTGCCGTAAGTTCGTGCAAGTCTATTTTGTCATTTTTGAGGTGTGTGATGGGGTTTCAGGGTCGATAGGCTGATATCCGGTGTTTTGATCCGTCAAAACCTCAAAATGGACCTTTTCGGAGCTGAAACTTGCAAAAGTTTCAAACCGGGCATTTTAGCCGAGTGTCGTAAGTTTGTACAAGTCTATTTTCTCAATTTGAGGTGTGTGATGGGGTTTCGGGGTCGGTAGGCAGATATCTGGTCTTTTGGTTGGTCAAAACCCCAAAATGGGCCTTTTTGGAACTGAAACTTGCAAAAGTTTCAAACCGGGCATTTTAGCCAAGTGTCATAAGTTCGTGCAAGTCTATTTTGTCATTTTTGAGGTGTGTGATGGGGTTTCAGGGTCGGTAGGCTGATATCCGGCGTTTTGGTCCGTCAAAACCTCAAAATGGGCCTTTTTGGAGCTGAAACTTGCATAAGTTTCAAATCGGGCATCCGAACTGAGTGTCGTAAGTTCGTGCAAGTCTATTTTATCATTTTTGAGGTGTGTGATGGGTTTCCAAGGTTGGTAAGCCGATATCTAGCATTTGGGTCTGTCAAAACTCCACAATGGGCCTTCTTGGAGCTGAAACTTACAAAAGTTTCAAACCGAGAATTTTAGCCGAGTGTCATAAGTTTGTGCAAGTCTATTTCATCATTTTGAGGTATATGATGGGGTTTCGGGGTCGGTAAGCCGATATCCGGTGTTTTGGTCTATCAAAACCCCAAAATAGGCCTTTTTGGAGCTGAAACTTGCATAAGTTTCAAACCGGGCATCCGAACCGATTGCCGTAAGTTCGTGCAAGTTTATTTTATCATTTTTGAGGTGTTTGATGGGGTTTCGGGGTTGGTAGGCCGATATCCAGTGTTTTGGTCAGTCAAAATCCCAAAATTGGCCTTTTTGGAGCTGAAACTCACAAAAGTTTCAAACCGGGCATTTTAGCCGAGTGCCATGAGTTCGTACAAGTCTATTTTATCATTTGTGAGGTGTGTGATGGAGTTTCAGGGTCGGTAGACTGATATCTGGTATTTTGGTTGGTCAAAATCTCAAAATTGGCCTTTTTGGAGCTGAAACTTGCAAAAGTTTCAAACTGGGCATTTTAGCCGAGTGTTGTATGTTCGTGCAAGTCTATTTTGTCATTTGTGAGATGTGTGATGGGGTTTCAGGGTTGATAGGCCAATATCTGGTGTTTTGATCAGTCAAAACTCCAAAATTGGCCTTTTTGGAGCTGAAACTTGTATAAGTTTCAAACCGGGCATCTGAACCGAGTGTCGTAAGTTCATGCAAGTCTATTTTATCATTTTTGAGTTGTGTGATGGCGTTTCAGGGTTGGTAGGCCGATATCCGGTGTTTTGGTCTGTCAAAACTCTAAAATGGGCCTTTTTTCAGTTGAAACTTGCATAAGTTTCAAACCAGACATCCGACCTGAGTGTCGTAAATTCGTGCAAGTCTATTTTTTCATTTTTGAGGTGTGTGATGGGGTTTCAAGGTCGGTAGGCCGATATCCGATGTTTTGGTCCGTCAAAATCCCAAAATGGGCCTTTTTGGAGCTGAAACTTGCAAAAGTTTCAAACTGGGCATTTTAGCCGAGTATCGTAAGTTCGTGCAAGTCTATTTTATCATTTGTGAGGTGTGTGATGAGTTTTCGTGGTCGGTAGGTCGATATCTGGTATTTTGGTTGGTCAAAACCCCAAAATGGGCCTTTTTAGAGCTGAAACTTGCAAAAGTTTCAAACCAGGCATTTTAGCCGAGTGCCGTAAGTTCGTGCAAGTCTATTTTGTCATTTTTGAGGTGTGTGATGGGGTTTCAAGATCGGTAGGCCGATATCCAGTGTTTTGGTTTATCAAAACCCCAAAATGGGCCTTTTTGAAGTTGAAACTTGCATAAGTTTCAAACCGGGCATCCGAACCAAGCGTCGTAAGTTCCTGCAAGTCTATTTTATCATTTTTGAGCTGTGTGATGGGGTTTCATGGTCGGTAGGATGATATCCGGTGTTTTACTATGTCAAAACTCCAAAATGGGCCTTTTTTGAGCTGAAACTTGCATAAGTTTCAAACCGGGCATCCAAATCGAGTGCCGTAATTTCGTGTAAGTCTATTTTGTCATTTATGAGGTGTGTGATGGGGTTTCAGGGTCGGTAGGCTGATATCCAGTGTTTTGGTCTGTCAAAACCACAAAATGGGCCTTTTTAGAGCTGAAACTTGCATAAGTTTCAAACTGGGCATCCGTACTGAGTGTCGTAAGTTCGTGCAAGTCTATTTTATCATTTTTGAGATGTGTGATGGGGTTTTGGGATCGTTAGGTTGATATTCGGTGTTTTGGCCTATCAAATCCCCAAAATAGGCCTTTCTGGAGTGGAAAGTTATATAAGTTTTTAACGGTCATTTGAACCGATAAAATTAAATAAGTTCATGCAAGTCTATTTTTATATGTGAAGTGTCATGCGGTTTGTAGGTTGTTAGGCCAAAATCCTTCTTTTTTTTACGTAACATTTTCTATAAGTAATAAATCCACCAAAGTAAATAATTTTAAAAACTTACCACGGCTGAACAGAGCCTTCCTGTTGGCTGAGGATCATCTGCACAATAGCCTCTAGCTAGGTTTGGCACTCCTGGAGCTCTGTCATCCTCTACTCCATCTCTGCATTCCGTCTCTCAACTGCTTCACCTCTCTAAGTGGCTGCTTGAAACCTAGCATCACTCTCGACGGTAGAGGACGATGTCGTCGGCTCCATCCCACTCCCTAAGCCATGCACATATCCGCGCCTCTTGCCCAAAACAATCTCCAGTATCTAGTCATCGGTCGGCGGATGCTCACCCTTAGGGATTGGCTGAGCACGCAACTCGACCATCTCGTCCTATAAAAACATAAATATATGTTACTACTTTTAAACATTTTAGATTAATATTAAATTAGTAATAGTGGTATATAAATCTTTTCCAACTTACATAAAGTCGCTGAGCTTCAGGCCCAGTCTAACCCTTCTTGGGATTGTAGTGCGTCCTGTGCCACAACTCGATAGGGCTAGGTGGTGCACCGGTCTCCTGGTCTTGTTGCAGCAAATAAATAGTAGCTTGTGAAGATTGATTTCATGAATACATTAGATAATAAGAAATTGATATATTTATTAACTTACCATCTCATGCCTATACCTAACAAAAGAATGTGATACACCACAGTGGGTCACCTTTTGCTTGCTTCTACTCTCACTATTTTTCTTACTAAGTTCCTACACTTGGCCAAAATAAAGAAGGTTAGTATAAATGACAATGATTTATCATACAACAAAAGTATTTTTGACAATTTTTACCTGGAATGCATTATTAGCGAACCGGTCGCATAGTAACATCCAATCCTTTACCATCACCCCCCTGTAGGGTCTATCGCGAGGCTCTCTACCGGCTGCCACCTCTGCCTCGTAGTGCATGTGAAGCATGTGTCGATAGTCCCTGAAATGGGCTCCCAAGTAATGGTCCACTGGCTTCACGACATGAGGCTGCTGGAGATCAATGTCAAACTTCTCCTGTAAAGCATGTTATTGTCAAAACATTATGGCATTAGATATGTTAAAATTTAGTTGAATACAATAATAACAGACATACCAGGATATGTGCATGAATATCCCGTCGCTCATCGTCAGTGACGAGACACTAGTCACTAATATGGAGTGAGGCGTGTAGTCGACAAATGATGTTGACCTTAGTGGTGAACTGCTGTGCCCACCCACCAACGGGCTTCAGCAAGCCCAGAGGTAGCTTAATCCGAAGTCGCGTGCCCTTTGCTGCCTCCATCTGAGCCTACAAACTCTAGTTCTTCGACCTCCATCCGAAGGGTCTCCCTAGTAGGAAGCGCTGCTTTAATCAATTCGATGACTATATTAAATGATTTGTTACTCCAACGGTTGATGGTCTTAATATGAAGGAGTTTCATGAGAAAGTCCAGTTTTAAAAACTTATCACAACCTGGATATAACGGTTGCCTTGCTTCCCTCAACAATGACTCAAACGCTTCCGATTGTCCCGTGTCACTCTTATGACTACTCACCCCAGTTGTAGCCCCCTGCAAGTCTGCCAACATTTGTGGCAAGCCTTCGTAACCAACCCCAACATTATCACCAAAGTCATCATTGTCGTCTTCTTCTTCATCCTCAAATACCACTCATACGTCACGGTGTTCCCTGTGAAATTCTTAACACGTATACCTCTTGTCCATCCCGTGTAGGAGTAGGTGCTCTTTGGCCTCATCTATGTGCATATAATCCCTATTATTGCACCTCCTACATGGACATCTTATCCTATTTCTCCCATCTGCAGATGCACGAGCAAACTCAATAAAATCTCTGACCCCTTCACATACCCTGGAAAATGCTTGCCCCTTAAGTCTATCAAACTCTTATCCATTTTAGTCTACCTAATATAAGTCAAAAATGCTACTCGTTATAAATATGAAACATTAATCCTATCACCTCCAACTTCTCTATAAAGGTAAGTGGTCTTATCCCATTCGTGAATGCACAATCTACATTATAATCAGCAGCAAATGAAATGCTTGATTCTACTCGGACAAAATTTCAGTAGCATCTCCCCACGGTTCTCCAAGTATACGAGATAGACGTTAGCACGCCTAAATATATACCCAGAGAACAATAGGAGACCGTGCTGAAATTTTGTCATAGTGGAATATTCAAGCATCTGCTATTGATTACAATACAGATTTATGCATTTCCGAACTGTCCTCTCTGGACAATTTAAGAATCAATTTTCATACACACGAGCCCAATCGCAAATAAATTTTGCGACAAGATTCACATGTGATGAAAATGACTCCCAAACAAGGTTAGGCTTACATGAATGCAATTGCTAACTTACAAAACAACCACCATAATTTTTTTTTTCATGAAGTAATCCCTAAAAAAAAAATTAGGCCACGCTCATAGCGGCCCTGCTGAAAAGGTGCATGAGCACGCAATATAGGAAAAAAAAGAACTGGAAGCTCTTCTAGCCAAAACTCATCTGATCCAATACCTACATAGGGTGTGAGTTGTCGAACTGACTAGCAAGATAACATGGTTCCAGAAGAAATTGACAGCAAATAAAAAAAAAAAAAAAAAAGAGGTTCTATGTGATATTTTTCTTTGATGAGGTAGTAGACTATGCATATCAAATACATTAAAAAGAAGACAGAGAGAGAGAGAGAGAAAAAAAACCATCTTGAATTGCATATCAAATAAAAAATCATTTCTTGGAATCTTTGTTTGCTTTGTTTGATTCTTAATTAGAAACCATGGAGGAATATCATTTTCTCTTGTTGTAATAGGATCAAATTAAGTGATTTTATTTTCCTTTCCAATATATAATTTCTTTCTCTAAGAACCAAAAAGTACTGTTAGAAAATTGCACTGGAGTCAGTTTCAGTACTATTAAAAAAATAGGTGGGCCTATATCACTTTGTGCCATTTATGAGCTGTGGTAGCTGATAGGGTAACATTGTTCATGCTGATTCTTACCAGCTATACCTTTCTGATCTCACTTGCTAAAGAAATCTTTGTTTTTAATAATTGTTAGTTTCACCCACTAATTACCTAGGAATAAACTGCCATTGGTTTGTTGTTGGACACTAGTCATTAAACATTTAACATTTAACATTTAATTTTTATTTTTTTATTTTTTCTGAGACATTGAATGGATTTTAATTGCTTCTCCATGATGCTTACCCCTTGTGAACTATGGTCTTCACAAACAAAAAGGTGCATTTCACTCAAACTTAACCATCAGTTTGGTCTAAGGTTGATGAAAGAGGATTTGAAAAATAAAAATGAAAGTGAAATATATGTGGCACCCAAATTAATTAAATGTCTGATCTTTGGCTTGTTTCTTTCTTGGAAAGGAGTTATAGATGGAGTAAATCCTTTCATATAAGAGTCCAGCCAAGACAAGTTGTTAAGAGTATTAAATATCTAAGTTATACTTCATTTTTTAATAGTTTAAATTTTTAAATGAGTTAATAATTTAACATAATATATATATATATGAGAGTTAATTATAATTGATATAAGTATTGATCGACCCACTCATAAATCTGGTATCAGAGTTAATTATATTTGATACAATATTGAAGATGTATTAAAGTATAAAATATTTGTTTTTGTGAAAAGGTATATATTAAAAAAAAGATATTTATTTAAACTTAAATGTTTTGATGAGTTATTGGTTTAACACAATTGAACATAAAAAACCATAGTTGTGTTAAAATATTTATAATATTAAATTTACACTCATTTTAATAGTTTAAATTCGTAAATAAATTGATGATTTAATATAATATCAAAGTTGACAAATGATCGTGTGTTTAAATATATCTCTTTGATAATATAAATATTGCCATGTTGGTTTCATTTGACTACACATAAGGGGGTGTGTTAAAATATATAATATTAAAATTATACCTTATTTAATAACTTAAATTTTTGAAGATTTGATGATTTCTCAAGCATTGCCTAAATAATGATTTTACTTCTTTTATGCACACACTATTCGATATATATGTGACTGCTCGCACACAAGTTAAATAAAAATTAATGTTATACATTTAGCTTGAATTATGTGGAAGCATCTTTTTCACTCTCTCTCTCTCACACACACACATACACATGTTACTTTACTAATGTAATAACCACATATGGTTATCCTATTGAGAAACAACCTGCTGATAAGTTCTAAGTTCCAATCAGAAACAAACAATCATAAGACTTGTTGAGGAGTAGTTGCATCATTATAGTGAGGTTATTCATATCTTAGATGTCTTGCTTCCCAACTATGAGCATTTCACTATTCTCATTATGTTGCAAAAAACTGCATGCCAGCCTTGATAAAGCTTGGTCATTTATTTCGGTCTGTCAGATATATAGAACACTATCAACAAAAAAAAAAAAAAAGCAAGGAATGTTATGTTATGTTCATCCTTTTGTAGACCTCACAAGACAAGAAAATAGAATATGATTTTGTTTTGATGGGTAAATCAATATGATTTTCTAATTTTATGAACACATGATATATATATATATATATATATATATATTGTAAAAAAAATTGAAAAAAATCTTGGCAATAACAAATAAAATATGAAGTGAATCATGCATGAACATGAAACTTTACTTTTAGCAATTAAATAACAACAGTTTTTTAATACTTTAAATAAGATTTACAAGGTACAAGACCAATATAAAATTTTCAGTTGTTTGAAGTAATTATTTAGATATGCTAGCTTCTCCCTTTTTCTGCTACGTGATATGGTCCTCAATTTCTGCATCATCACAATGCCAAAGTCAGCTATGAAGTCTTAAATTACTAATCAAGTTGTAGATTGTCAATTCTTAAGAAATTATGAATCTTCTCAGATTAATATTTTAGCCTAAAACCTCTATACTAACCTATGTATTTTTTTTTTTATCAAAATGAAGTAAACAGAAGTGAGGAAATAAACTATAGATCGAACTGAAGGCTAATAAGCACCTTAAAAGAAGAAGAAGAAGAAGGGAGCTAAACATCTTTAATACTAGAGAGAGATAAATCTAAAGAAAATTACATCCATGCATGATCATTCAAAATGGTACATAGAAGGAGAAAATTACATAGCAGAGAGAGATAAATCTGAAGAAAATTACATCCATGCATGATCATTCAAAATGGTACATAGAAGGGGAAAAATAACACTAAAGGAATAAGAAATGAAAATGAAAATAAACACCAACTACCCCTGATAATTAAATAGGAAAAATTAAAAGTAATACATATTTTCTTTTCTTTTTTTCTCATTTTCTGGGCAGGTATAACATAATCTCTTATTTTCCATTTTCTTCTTCTTCTTTTTCCTTTTTTTTTTTTTTTGTTGGTTCCTAGTGAACCACAAAAGCCTAAATCATCCCTAGTTATATTTACAAAATTTAAACCCATAAAAAGATCATGCCACTTAACCTATTGGGAATTTCAAAATTTGTGAAGTCTAACCTCACTTCCCCGTTGTCAATTAGAAGTATACAAGAAGAAGAAAAATAAACAAATTTAAAACAAACCCTCACCTTTCTCAAACTCGGTGAAGTGGTAAGAGAGAGAGAGAGAGAGATCGGAGATCGATCTAGGGAGAGAAAACGAGCGACGGAGAAACAGTGAGAGATCGGAGATATTCCACCGATCTGAACCGAGCGTCTGAGAGATGAGATATGAAGATCGAAGATTGAGTTGGAGAGAGAAAGAGATCAAATGCGAAACAGAGAGAGATTGCAGATCGATTTGACAAACAGAGCGACTGAGACAGAGAGAGATAGATTGAATTTATAAGGACTTATTAGCGACGCAAACCGTAAGTCGCTAATAGTCCTTGTGCATCGCTAAATGTGTGTAAAACGACACCATTTTTATTAAGCATGTTATTTGCAACGACCATGTGTGCGTCGCCAATACCATTACCTATTAGCGACGCCCATGTGCGTCGCAAATGGTCACATGTGCGTCTCTAATAGACTCGCGCCTAATTTTTCATGCCGGAATCAAATTTTTTTATTACTTTTTCCCTACTATTCGCTACACACTACTGAGCGTCGCGAAAAGTGACTTTTAGCGACGATTTTCGTGCGTCGCTAATAATGCGCATTGCAAAAACTATGTGTTTTGTAATGGGTTCACTGTCTTATATAGATTTATGTAATATATATGTTTGTATATAAATAATGTTACCCACCTTTTTTGCATCACCCAATTGTTTTCTTGTTAATTTATTTTACTTTACGCATTTTTTTGTCTTTTAAGATTCTAAAAAGGAATTTATTAGTTTTTGGGAAATATAACGGTCTTTTCCTAGAATATTGATCTATTTTTTCTCTACTTTTATATTATCATGTCACAAAATTAATTTTTATTTTTAATCTATTTTATTTTATGCGATTCTTTTTGTTTTAAAATTTTCAAACTTACCACCCGAGGGTGTGGCCGAACGGTAAAGACGTTGAGGATAAAATTCAAGTGTCTCGAGTTCGAGTCCTCTCTGTGTCTATCATTAGCAGCTAGAGCTTAAAGGGTGGGCCTAACTCTCACGGAGAAGGAGACTTAGTCTGGTACACTTAAGCTAGCCCAAGATGTCATGCCCCTAACCCGCAAGGCCAGACTAAGGGGTCATTGAACCCTGATAAGGTGGGTAATATGGCTAACCATCATAATCAAGTATATAAAATACAGGCCATATATATATATATATACTTTTTTTTTTTGAATTGATTTAGTTCCTTCAATTCAGTTCCCTCATTAGACTTGTTCAAGTCCCGTAACGATATTAAATGAAACTGATTTCATTCAAAGGTACTATGCTAATCATCCAACAACAGGGTACAATATGATAACGTCCAGAGCTAACTTTACAATCCAATAAATATATATATATATATATATATATATACATCCCATATATATGAATGTTTAAGAATGATACATGCACCCGTAATAAATGTAACCGAATAAATACATGAAAGTAACTAAGTGCTACAGTGACTTCAGTTCATCCTACACTGCTCCTGTAGCTATCTTCCATCAAGTCCATACCTGTCATTCCCATGAACAGCAAGGGTGAGCCATAACGCTCAGTAGGGTTTCTTAAAACACACAAGCAAGTAGCATGCCAAAAACTAATGCAAGTTCAAAGATGACACACCCTATAGTTTAGTAT
Organism: Nyssa sinensis; assembly: GCA_008638375.1. NCBI lineage: Eukaryota > Viridiplantae > Streptophyta > Magnoliopsida > Cornales > Nyssaceae > Nyssa > Nyssa sinensis. The sequence goes on along the minus strand of CM018041.1, from coordinate 22,915,620 downwards.
GCATCACAAGCACACCATATCATCATATCTCAAACACAAACATAAGCATAAGTATCAAAATGGTATCGCACCACTACATGTGGATTAACAATAATAACCAGGTGGTCGACGTATGGAAGATCGGACATATGATATAAATATAAACATACAATTTCACAAAGCACCTCTATTTCCCGTTTTAATACCACACGAACAATGTATATAAACTCATAACCAATCACAAGATGTAATTATAAGCTTACCAACCCCACGAAGCATCTCCATTTCATGTTCAAAGCCACAAGAACAATGTACACATTCACAACAACACAACCATCCACAAGTGCCACAGTATCACAAACTGGCAGTATACAATCCATCAATAACCATAAAGGAATATCACATGAGTGTCAAGGAAAATAATCTCAAATAAATCAATCCACAACAAAAAGGAAGAAAAATCAAAGTTTTTCAATGTGATGGTGCTTGTGAGTTTTCTAGTACCCATTTCCTCTCACATCTCTATAATTGTGGTATCCTCAAACATGTTTCATGTGCTCATACTCAAGCTCAAAATGGTAGAGCTAAACGAAAACACCGGCACATTACTAAAACCAGTCTTACTTATTATTCCACAATCACACTCCCTCTTCTTTTTGGGTTGTAGTTTTTTCTACTACAATCTACATCATCAATTGTCTTTCTACTACTGTCTTTCAGCATCGCTCTCCCTATCAACTGCTCTATGGTAAGGCTCCTAAACTCTCTATGTTTCATACTTTTGGATGTCTATGTTTTTCATACCTCCGTAATTATGCTTTCCATAAACTTGCCCCTCGAAGTGTCCCTTGTGTTTTCATTGGTTATAGCTCTATACATAAAGGTTTTCGTTGCCTAGATCGATCCACTAGAAAAGTTTACATCTCTCGTCATGTTGTATCCTCAGTAGATTTCTTGACCTACTAGGACATCACTCCTATCACTGACTACTCATCGCCTTCCATATCCACGGCTCTCATTCCTCCCGAGGATAGTCTTTATGTGTCTACCATACCTACACATTTGCTTTTTATCACACAAACATATTTTTTTCTATACCAACCTTCTTCCACTGAGGCTCTCAGCTCACCAACTTGCTCAAAACCTACAACTATACCTCTTCCCCATCCCGATCTCTCTTTTATCCCTGGTGGCTCCCTTACCGTTGATCTACTTCTTTCTCAACCCCAACCTTTAGGTACATCTAATTCACATCATATGATCACTTATTCTAAGTCTCGCTCTCATAATGCTAGCCTTAATTCTTTCACCACCAATCATCCTTTGCCTTCCCATCACCTCTCAGTTTATGATCATAGCACAACAGCCTTCTTTATCGCTCTTCTTTCCACTTCTGAACCTCGTAGCTACAAGTTTGCTATCAAACATACTCATTGGCATGCTGCCATGAATGAAGAGATTCAAGCACTCAAGCATAATCACACCTAGACTCTTACTACTTTCACCCAAAGTATGAATGTTGTTGGGGGTAAATGGGTCTTCAAAATGAAGTTAAAGCTAGGTGGTTCCATTGATCGGTACAAGGCCCATCTTGTGGCTAAAGGCTATTCTCAACTACCAGGTGTTGATTTTCTAATACCCCGAAAAACTCGACATGACCTAAACTGTACCCTGATCTCATATATCGAAATAGCTAAATATACATTGAACTATCACAAGATTAATTATCCTATGATGATGTATGCCTAAGAAATAGACAACCCGGTCAACCGAGTGTTGTGATGAACAAACGAGACCGATACGAAGAATTAATTATGGAAATCATGTGGAAATGAATAAGGCATGAACGGGGACCCAAAATCAGTAAAATAAGTACTGATGATACCGAGCCCGGCTTAAGAAAAATTTGTCGGCATTCCATAAAGTTATATTTTATGGAACACTGAAAAAGACACTTATCCACGTAGATATGTGTATACAGATACATGTATAGGGTACACCTACTATAAGAATATATAAAATATAGATATTATATTTTATAAAGGGGGTGGCAGCTTCTAGACATTAGAAGCTGCTAGAATATATATATATGGAAAGCTTCATATGAGAACCTGCTGGAAAGAAATAAGTTAGGAAAAAATTGCAGTAGTCGAAATGTTTGACCAAAACCAAAAAAAAATGGTTTCCTTGTGCACACAATATATATAAAACTGAGACAAAGAAAAAGAGAAAGACTGAAATAGAAAGAAAAGCAGAAGCTACTGCAGCCGTACAATTTTGGCCATGGATGGAAGGAGAGGAAAGCTTTAGAAGGTTGGAAATGGACCAAGGTACATGCCTAACTACCTTCTATCTGGTTTTGGAAGTAATTAGAACTCAAAATTAGTAGAGAAACTAAAGGAAAAACGTAAGAAAACTGCCTCTGTCAGGTACGGTCGAAATCAGGAAAAATTGAAGTTGACCTAAACGTGGTTTTGTGAATAGAAACAAGTAGGAAATTCTTCCAGGAATCCAAAATAGTTGGCATTAGGATAAATGGTGAAAAAATGACCATTTTATGGCCGAAAAACTAGAACCGGTACATGGCTGGAAAGCTGGTTTAAATGTCGAAAACTACACTGTTTGAGGTTTAAAACGGTCCCAAATGAATGTCGAGAGCCTTAGGATCAATTTGATATAAAAATATGGAAACACGGACGTTAGAATCATGAGAAACAATAAGAAAAATCTCACGGTTCCGGCAACCGGTGCTGGAAACAACGCTGGAATAGTAACCGAAATATCATGAAGAAGACAGGTCAGTTTAAGCCTGATGGGTCAAATTCTGGATCGGGTCGGGCCGAGACCCGACTGAGCACAAATGAGGTTAACACAGCGACATCGTTTGCTGTTTGGTTTAAGTTAAAAATTGGACTGTTTGATTACCAAAATAACAAATTGAATTAGGAATAAGAGTAACCTAAACCTGGGACAAGAAGGATAGCAGGAGCATCCTATTCCGGTTCACTGGATAACCTGAATCGGCTAGTTCAGGGGCTATTGGGGCCGATCTTGGGTTAATGGTTCAAGGGTTTAAATGAAAAGAAATTAAACCCTAACTTTACTAAATTGCAGTTTGACCCCAAGATTCTGAAGAATTCTGTTTTGGCCTAACACTTGGGATTTTTATGCAAATAAACCCCTGAAAAATAATTTAATAATAAATAAATTATTAAATTATTTTATAAATAGGGTAAAATAGCGATTTTACCCCTAGGTCATAAATGAAGCAAACAAAGTCCAAATTAACATTCGAAAAATGCTATCTTAACATTTTTTGGCGTTTCGGACACAATGAAAATGTCAGATTGGACAACAGGGGACTTCGGGGTGGCCCACCATAAGATGTAAAATTACCAAAATGCCCCTAATACAATACGAAGTCCAAATAAAGTCCAAATTGGATGAAATTGATACCAATGGAAGCCCAAATAATTGTAAACTCATATATATGACTAAATAATGATTCGAGATCAGAATGTCATAAATGTGAAATGACCAAAATACCCCTCAGCATAGAAAATACAAAGTAAAGGCCGAATAATTTCTAAAAAAAGGCCGATCTGATGTAATTGACTGTCATAAGCATAATTATGTGAATTGATGGGCTAAATAAGACTTTAGAACAATCAGAGTATAAAATAGGCAATGACCGATGTATCCCAATGCTTAAAAGTAGATACCAAATGAAGTCCAAAAGACTTAAAAATTTATATATAAGATATATGGAATATTCTGAGGACCAAGCTAAGGTCCGGGGCAATAATGACAAAATTACCATTTTGCCCCTACGGTTAAATAAGTGCTTAAGTGAGAATGAATGGAGTTCAAATGACTTAACTTATAACTTCTGACAGCTACTAAGCTTACTTAAGGAATTTAATAGCATAAGTTAAAACCCAATAAATTGGTAACAGGCCAATGAACTTAATTAGGGGGTCTGATAGACTCCTAAGATGATGAATAAGTTCATGGATGGATGAATTCTTATATGTCTGTGATTGATGATGATTATTCAAGATATGCAAGGATGTGCCTGACGTATCTGGAGAATATCAGAGTATATGAGAATGGAGATAAGCATACAGTTTGTGAGTAACTCAAAACCCTTGACTTGGTGTTATATTATATTATACATCATAATAATTTTATATCCTGTACTGGTTCATATATTGTTTAAATGCATTTACTTGAATGCATACTCTTTGTACTACATTATATATGGCATGATTCTATTCTGTCATGCCCTTCTGATATGTCCTATGCTGATTCGGCTCTAATCTGTTCTGTTTTGTTATATGCTATTCGGAGTCTATTCTAATTCTGTTTTGTTATGTTGTGTCTTCCTCTGGGCCCACTACAGGATTGCACAGTTTGGCTTATGCCAGAGCATGACCTAAAAGGTAGAGGCCCCACAAGTGTCCGCTTATGGGCAGTTGGGAAAGGCTCGTATGCCTATTTGGCATCCTGTTCTGTTTCTGTTCCGCTCAATTCTGTCATGTTCTGTTCTGATTTGGCCTAGAGGGTAGAGGCCCCACAAGTGTCCGCTTATGAGCAGTTGGGAAAGGTTCAGACATACTTGATGATATGCCTTTTGATTGATATATTGGTACTTAGTTCTATTCTATTATGTTCTGATCTGTCTGTTCCGATCTGTTCTGTTTTGACTCTATTATGATCTGTTCTGTTCTGACCTGATTTGTTTTGTCCTACTTAAGCTGCATTTAAGCATGCATTTTGTTTGGATACCATGTATATACGAACTGGTTTTGAAACCCATGACAGGGAACCTATGTTACTCACTGAGCTTGTTTAAGCTCATTCTATTTGTTTAACAGTTTTCAGGATTTATCTCCATTGGATTAGAAGGCACAAGGAAATGACACTAATAAGCTAGGAGGCAACCCAAGCAAGCATTTGATTGGCACTAAATTGTAGAGACTTGGGTTATTGTGGTCTGAATCAAGCTATTTAGGTGAGTGAAATGATATGATTGAATTCATTGATATGCAATAGATGTATTGGGACATGGCTCATGTATGTCGGTACTCTAGAGATATTAAATGTCTGCTTATAGACATACTCTGATGTATATAGATGAGTTACATTCCTGAGATAAAAAGGTTTTAATTTTCGCTGCTCTGACCCTACATTTTGAATGCAATTCATTGTAAAGTTCAGAAGTTTGCCTTTGGTTGGTCGTATTGTTAGTAGAGAGACTGGCAAGGTGGCTAACTAGCATCACATCTTCAGCATCTGCGAAGGGTGGGGTGCTGGATGTGACAGAGTGGTATCAGAGCTAAGGTTTGTAAATCTTGAAGATCCATTGATACCACAGAGTGATATTTGAGCTAAAGGTTAAGGTTACCTGTGACAGACTCAGAGCAAGTTACCACATCAGAGCATTAAGTCATGGACTAAAAACCATAGAGTACCTGAGCCATTGATACTAATATTGAAAGTAGCAAAAGTGATGAGTCCCAATTTTGGAAATGGAAATGGAATTATGGAGGTTTTAGTAATAGACGACGAATATGCGATTCTAAAGTGTCTAAGGACTAGAAACTGGAATGATATCGAATGACAAGTGACACGAGAATATGGCGATAATAACACGAATGATTGTGAATATACCGATTGGGAGGATAATGTCTATAGGTAAGTTAACTCTGGCATTAATGATTTAGCACGAATGATATCGAATATGGTGATTTATGTGAATATTGTGCATGGCCAGAAAGCTTATTTAGGTGTCAAAAACTACACTATTTGAGGTTTAAAACGGTCCCAAATAAATGCCGAGAGCCTTTGGATCAATTTGATATAAAAATATGGGAGAACTTATGTCAGAATCATGAGCAACAGTAAGAAAAATCTCACAGTTTCGACAACCGGTGCGAGAAATGACACCGAAACAGTAACTGGAATATCATGAAAAAGACGGATCAGTTTAAGCCTGATGGGACAACTTCTGGATTGGGTCGGGTCACAAATGAGGTTAACACAACAACGTCGTTTGCTGTTTGGTTTAAGTTAAAAATTAGACTGTTTAGTTACCAAAATAACAAATTGAATTGGGAATAAGAGTAACCTAAACCTGGGATAAGGAGGATAGCAGAAGCATCCTATTCCAGTTCACTGGATAACCTAAACAGACTGGTTCAGGGGCTATTGGGGCCAGTCTAAGGTTTTAACCCAAGAACCCAATGGTTCAAGGGTTTAAATGAAAAGAAATTAAACCCTGACTTTACTAAATTGCGGTTTGACCCTAAGATTCTGAAGAATTCTGTTCTGACCCAATTCTTGGAATTTTTATGCAAATAAACCCCTGAAAAAATAATTTAATAATAAATAATTAATTAAATTATTTTATAAATAGGATAAAATGATGATTTTACCCCTAGCTAGGTCATAAATGAAGCAAACAAAGTCCAAATTAATATCCGAAAAAGGCTATCTTAACATTTTTGGACGTTCCAGACACAATGAAAATGTCAGATTGGACATCCGGAGACTCCGAGGTGGTCCCACCATAAGATGTAAAATTACCAAAATGCTTCTAATACAATACGAAGCCCAAATATAGTCCAAATTTAACGAAATTGATACCAATGGAAGCCCAAATAATTTTAAACTCATATATATGACTAAATAATGATTCGGGGTCAGAATGTCATAAAATGTGAAATGACCAAAATACCCCTAAGCATAAAAAATACAAAGTAAAGGCCGAATAAATTCTAAAAGAAGGCCAATCCGATATAATTGACTGTCATAAGTATAATTATGTGAATTGAGGGGCTAAATAAGACTCCAGAACAATTAGAATATAAAATGGGAAATGATCGATGTGTCCCAATGCTCAAAAGTAGATACCAAATGAAGTCTAAAAGACTTAAAAATTTATATATAAGACATATGGAATATTCTGAGGACCACGATAAAGTCTGGGGGCAATAATGACAAAATTACTATTTTACCCCTACAGTTAAATGAGTGCTTAAGTCAGAACGAATGGAGTTTAAATGACTTAACTTATAACTTCTGACAACTACTAAGCTTACTTTAGAAATTAATAGCATGGGTAACAGGCCAATGAACTTAATTAGGGGGTCTGATAGACTCTTAAGATGATGAATAAATTAATGGATGGATGAATTCTTATATGTCTATGATTGATGATGATTATTCAGGATATGCAAGGATGTGCCTAACGTATCTAGAGAATATAAGAGTATATGAGAATGGAGATAAGCATACAGTTTGTGAGCAACTCGGAACCCTTGACTTGGTGTTATATTATATTGTACATCATAATAATTTTATATCCTGTACTGGTTCATATACTGTTTAAATGCATTTACTTTAATGCATACTCTTTGTACTGCATTACACATGGTATGATTCTATTCTGTCCTGCCCTTCTAATATGTTTTATTCTGATTCAACTCTAATCTATTCGGAGTTTGTTCCAATTTTGTTTTGTTATATTGTGTCTTACTCTGGGCTCACTACAGGATTGAGCGATTTGGCTTATGCCAGAGCATGACCCAGAAGGTAGAGGCCCCATGAGTGTTCGCTTATGGGCAGCTAGGAAAGGCTCATATGCCTGTTTGGCATCCTGTTCTATTTTTGTTTCGCTCAATTCTATCCTGTTCCGTTCTGATCTGACCTAGAGGGTAGAGGCCCCATGAGTCTCTGCTTATAGGCAGCTGGGAGAGGTTCAGACATACTTGATGATATGCCTTTTGATTGATATATTGGTACTCAGTTCTATTCTGATCTGTCTGTTTTGTTTTGACTCTGTTCTGATCTGATCCGATCTATTCTTTTCTGTTCTGTTCTGGCCTGATCTGTTTTGTTTTACTTGAGTTGCATTTAAGCTTGCATTTTATATGGATACAATGTATATACGAACTAGTTTTGAAACCCATGACAGGGAACCTATGTTACTCACTGCGCTTGTTTAAGCTCATTCTATTTGTCTAACATTTTTCAAGATTTATCTTCATTGGATTAGAAGACACAAGAAAATGACACTAGTAGGCCGAGTGACAACCCAAGCAAGGATTTGATTGGCACTGAATTGTGGAGACTTGGGTTATTTTGGTCTGAATCAGGCTATTCAGGTGAGTGAAATGATATGATTGAATTCATTGATTTGCAATAGATGTATTGGGACATGGCTCATGTATATCGATACTCTAGAGATATTAGATGTTTGCTTATAGACATGCTCGGATGTATATAGATGAGTTGCATTCCTGAGATGAAAAGGTTTTAATTTTTGCTGCTTTGACCCTACATTTGAAATGTAATTCATTGTAAAGTTCAGAAGTTTGCCTTTGGTTAGTCGCATTTTCGGTAGAGAGACTGGCAAGGTGGCTAACTGGCATCACATCTTCGGCATCCGCGTAGGGTGGGGTGCGGGATGTGACAGATTTTGATGAGACATTCGGCCTTGTCGTCAAACCTGCTACTATTTATCTTGTCCTATCAATGGCTTGTGTTCATAAATGGGATATCCAATAATTAGATTTCAAGAATGCTTTCCTCTATGGTAATATACAAGAAGAGGTTTATATGTCTCAGCCCTCTGGGTACAAAGATCCTCACTTCCCTCATCATGTTTGTCGACTTCAAAAAGCCTTATATGGCCTCAAACAAGCACCCCGTGCTTGGTTTGAGAAATTTAGTAATCATCTTCTACAATTGGGATTTTGTTGTAGTCAATCTGATTCCTCCATGTTTATACAGATGACTTTTGTTGGTACTCTGATTTTTTTAATGTATGTTGATGATATCATATACTTACAGGCAGTTTATCTACTTCGATCTCCACTCTCATTGATGATCTTAGTTCTGTCTTTGCAATGAAGGACTTGGGTCCTCTTCATTCTTTCTTGGGCATTGAAGTTGCAAGTCATGATGATGGTCTTTTTCTCACACAGTCGAAATATGCCTTGGATCTCTTCACATGTGCTCAAATGGAGGGTGCTAAGCCAATTTCCTCTACTATGATTGTTGGTCAAAAGTTGACTTAAAAGGGTGCTCTTTTAAGTAATATGATATTTTATCGTAGTACAGATGGTGGCCTTCAATACTTGACTCTTACTCAGCCAGATCTTGCCTTTAGTGTTAATTATGTTTGTCAGTTTTTGCATGCTCCAACAGTTGCTCATTTTCAAGCTATCAAACATATCATTCGGTATGTTAACGATACCCTATATCATGGCCTTCAAATTCATTCTAATTGTTCTCTTACCCTTACTAGTTACTCTGATGCTGATTGGGCTGGGTGTCCTGACACTCGATGTTTTACCTCTGGGTATGCTATCTTTTTAGGTTAAAATTTGATCTCTTGGAGTGCCAAGAAGCAACTTATAGTCTCTGGTTCCAACGTTGAAGCTGAATATCGTACTCTTACTTATGCCGCAACTGAAATGACTTGGATCATTTACTTTCTTATTCAGGACTTGAGTTTTCCACCTTCGACTCTTGGAATTCTTTGGTGTGATAATCAAGGTGTTGTGTATATGAGCTCAAATCCTGTCTTTCATGCTTGTTCCAAACATATTGAGCTTGATTATCATTTTGTTCGTGAAAAGGTCTTAGCGGGACTTCTTCAAATTCGTTTCATTCCTTGTACTCTACAACTTGTTGATATTTTTACCAAAAGTCCTCCTAAGGCAGTTCTTGCTTCTTTGTGTTTCAAGTTGAACCATGTGGATTTCCCCCAGTCAACTTGAGGGAGGATATTAACATATCAAGATAAAAATTCAAGGCACCTTAAATATGTAAACTTATATTAATGATATTTTGTGTATATCCTAGATTTGTATATAAGTTAGATTTTGTATGTTGTAGGAAAGTTGACCACAATGGATTCCTTACTAAAATTAAGGATTGTAATCTCATACATATTTGTAAAGTATATTTTGTAAATTTTCTATATATTAAGTAAATAAAGTAAAGCCTAAAACCAACTTGGGTTCTTAGACTTTTCTTAAACTTGTCTTAGCATTCTTGAGTATTTTCTCTTCCTCTTCTTTATTTCTCTTGAAATTTCTTTTCTTTATTTTTCGGTTTAGGTACTTTTATTATCAACAAATTGTTAAAACAAAGGATTCTTCAAAAAGAAAAAAAAAATTAAATCAATTAATTAAAGAGAAAATAGTTGATCGGGTATTTAAGAAGAATCATTTGAATTGGAATGGTAAATTGATATTTATCAATATCTAGGAAGTGATAGTTAAGACAGAGAATTCTTCCAAAAAAAAATTCAATTAATTAAAGGGAAAGGAGTTGGTCGGATCTTTAATAAGAAGATTTTGAATTGGAATGGTAATTTGAATATTTATCAATATCATGAAGGATTTTTTTGTCAACAAAAAAAATGTAAAAGATAAAACATCCATACTTTTATGTATAGTTATTATGTTGTGTTATTATAAATAAATATAGATTAACTGAATGATTCAAGTAGAAAATTAAAAAATAATAATAATTAATGATTTGTTTCTTTTAAAATATATGCATGACTGCCCAGCTTTTGTCAAATAAGAGCGTTCAATAAGATAAGAAATAATTGTTGAAAGATAGGAAATTACTATAATTGTCTTAATTAATTCTATTTTCAGCTGTAATTTGTAAGTTTTTTTCTTTTCTTCTTTTTATCAAAGAAAATAAAAATAAAAATACTTATTCATACCCTAAAAATAAATAAATAAATAAGGCTTCTCCAAAATTTTTAAAATTTTTTGGGGCTTTTTGTCACCATTGTTTGCTGACAACCTCCTAATATTATTCTTCCAAAGAAAAAGAGTCGCAAACGAAATTATTGAATTAGAAAGAGACCTCAAGCAGTTGAATCCTTATTCTTCAAAATAAAGAGGAAGGGAGGGTCGCTCACACTGATCCAGCAACCTTGAATAAACATAAATGTCGTCGAGACTGGGGAACAAAAGCCAGTTGAGATCAACCAACCAAAATGCCGTTTTTTCTTGTACAAATCCGGGCAACCCCAGAAAACCAGTAACCAAATCAAACATTATACAGATCCTCCCATTTTCTAAAAAGAAACCACAAAGGAGGGAGAATTCCACAAGGAAAAAAGAATTGTTAAAACCACACACACCTCCATACCCTCACTATACATTCCCCAACCCAAAATCTTTATGTATTCCTAAATTACAAATGTAATTAAATATGGAAACACTATCTAACTATCTCACCCCAGGTCAACGGGTGCTTCAAAGAGAGAGAGAGACAGAGAGACAAGACAGAGGCAAGAGTTCCAAACACTATCATCAACCCCTGTAACAAAGAATTACACATCTACCAAAATAATAAATACATGTCAATGTTTCACTGCTACCCTTCCTTTTTGCCCCCCATTCTCTTTCTCCACAGGTCCGCCCCATGGTATTTAATGGAAATCAGATTCAGCCAATGCACTGGTGGAGATTCAACCGATTCTTTTTCCTAATTGTAGATTCTAACCGGCTTCTCAAATGTGTGTCGTTCTGCAAAATTGCAGCAAAGTCACCAAAAGTTTCAAATGCCTGTACAACATAGTATCGACTAATATTTTCTTATTACTATCATGGCAATTATCACTAATTTGATCACCAGCATATTGACAGTTTCTAGCCTCAAGGTAATCAGACTAATAAAGAAACAAATAACGCGAAAGGAATGCTCATAAAGCCAATTACACTACGTTGTGGCTGTATTTTCAACCACAAATTTCATGAACCCCATAGCCATAGCTGCATAGCAGTTTAAGAGTAGTTTCAATGCAATGATATACCTGATTGGCTGCATATGACCTTTTAGGAGCATTGTCAGAGTGCTCCAATCCAAGGTACTGCTCCCAAGCACCATAGACATCTCTCCTCTAAAATGTAAAATCAGAAAATAAAAATTGAAAAGGAAAAGATGTTAGTCACCAAAATTAAATGAGGTGTGTGTGAGGGGGTGGGGAGAGAGAGAGAGAGAGAGAGAGAGAGAGGACCTGAAAACGACTGGACACAATGTCTGAGTCCTGAAGGTACTCAGGACGGCCCAAAGACAAAAACGCAAACTTCCACTGAGAACAAAAATAACACTAATCAGAGAAAAATTTTATACAAAGTGAAATTAACAACGAAGGTATAGACCATCATAAAAAAGTGGTATGCTGAAAGCCTCCATTCCAATGTTGAGAGAGGGAAAAATAAATGCTGAGGAACACGAAGGAAAATACCTTCGAAAACTCCTCATCTGGAACCCGCAATTTCTTCTGTACACGCACTTTAACTTCGGCTAATGTTTCACCCTCATGGATGACCAGAAAAAAAGGTTCCCCAAAATTCTGGACCTGCTGTTAGAACAAAAGAAAATGAACAAGTATATACGTGAATCTCACCCAGTTCACTGGCATATGATAATATATCATCATAATGCCTACACAATACTGCATGCCACAAGTACTTCCTATAATTTTACTTCAATATATACTTACCACTTGGTTCTGAGCCGTGTCTTTCATAAAGTGGTAAACATGAATCAAGCGATCATTAGGGCTAACGTTTTTCTCCTCTTCGGGAATCTGTTATGAACAACAAGTTTAGTCTAGAACCATCACAAAAAATCCGTGATATGACAAAGCAAACACAACAAAACAATCAAGACCACAACTCTTTTGCTATAACAGTGAGGTCAATGCAGTCAAATTGGTGTTGGTTTGCTGATATCAGACAGTGTTATCAAGCATTGGAAAAAAATTAATTTATAAGAAGAAAAATAAATAACTCCGCCTGTGTAGTGCTTAATGTCATTACACAACTGATTCCAAGCCCTGAAAAGGAACGTGGTTGTGATTGGTAGCTAACAGCCAGCACAAAAAACTCTCTCAGATCTCTTATAAACATAAATCCTGAGATTAATCACGTAGCCTAACTGAGAAAATTGTCTTAAATGTAGAAAAATGGCGAGACAAGATTCATGTGTCAAACCCAAAAACTAGTTGGAATAAGGTTTTGTTGACTTGAGAAGAAGAAAAATAAAATGTCAAACGTGGAAACAAAGTGGAGTTACCTACTAAAGTGTTATCAGATCTCTTACCCTTTGTCAAAGTAAAAAAATTGCAAAAACGTCCAAAGAGAAATAAAAATCAACAGACACTTCTAAAGGATTATTTATTATTATCCTAAAGGGTTTGGCTGTCAGATTTGACAATACTCTTGTGTCTCCACCTTATTAATCTTATTCCCACAAACAAACTGAAAAGAGAATACATAAAGTTCACAGAACAACAGAACAAGCTTGCTCAACAAAGGTTTGGATAAATTCAAGTTTGATATTAAGTTATTAACCAACAGAACATGCTGCTCAATGAAGGATTCGTATATTCCACTTCAGTATTAATCTGACCAAGTCAAGTCAGCAATCTGAACAATAAAGAAATGACAACTACATGTGTAACCAATAAAGAAAACACCTACCTCCTCGGCCCGTAATGTCCAGTATTGATCATTAATGTTCTCAATCTTCTCATTAAGTGGGAATATCTGCAAACATATGGCAGCAGAAATAAGGTAGACGCCCAAAAAACTTCAAATATTATCTATTAGCTTTTAGCAGAAACCGGCAGCAATTCAAAGCCAATTGTAGAACATGCAGGAAGCAGTACGGGTATGCTTCCTGCCCAGTCCATTTACTTATTTGGGGCGCTAGCTCACAGGAAATTTTATTTATTTTTTGCAGGGCTAGTTCAATGGAAGTTCTCAATGTTTAGTAGTCACTATTAATGTACAACTTTAACCAATGAATTTTCCAAAGTTCATTCAGTACCTTGAATAATAGGATTGGGAACATATAATAAGATGTATCAACGAAAAAATTTAAGAAAGTAGCAACTAGCAACAATGTGAACACACTAGTAATTTTTCAAAATCAAGTTTAGAATTATGAAAAGATTCAAGAAGAATCCAGGTCATATTAACTGAACCTACAAAATATTTCTTGTTATTCTCAGGGCACTGTAAAATAAAAATTTCAGAAGAAATTTTCGAAACCGGGAAATCACATTGGTGATTACTGAACCTTTAGATAAGTACATGATTTTTAAAACATGGTCAGGAGAAGTTTAATGATTTCTCAAGGGTACAGCATCTTTCACAAAAGCCTGCTTCAGGCGCTAAATCATTTTGCTTCATGTGATGCAAATCCCAGTAAAGAAAAAAAATTGAAATGTATTGCTGAAACAAGGAACTGCATCAACTACCGAAACATCCATTAAGCTGCATTCATTTCAATAAATTCTCACCAAGTTAGCATAACAAAGGAACAACAATAACTTGAATTTTACCAATACCTTGTAGATCTTGTGATAGAAAACTTCAAGCAATCTAAGTTCAGCATTTGGATTAGACAACTCAACCTGAACCATAATAAAGCATAAGAATAAGTAGATTTCTCTTTTAAGGTGCACCTCAAGAAAATTTTATGACTCGATTGTATGAAGTGGAAGTACAATGTAAGATTTGAGACATATTTGGAAACTTGCAAATCTAATAACAGCTGTCAAATACATTTTCTTTTTTTAAGTATAACAATTGTCAAATACATGGGGTGAAAAGTTTTAATAATTCAATCAACGCAGGTAAAAATTTCTGTATAGAAGAGTAGATGTCCGGTTGGAAAGCATAAAAATGCAACAAGATTACCTTTGTCTTAAGTTCATTAATAACATCTCCTACAGTGCTTTGTCTTGGCAATCTAATAGTATGAACTACTACCTGAAAAAGTTAAAAGATAAAATTGAGTGAAACCCACCCAAAAGATATAAACATGCAATTATAAGGAAAGTCTGCTCCAGAAAAATGATACCTCATCCTTGGTAGCATGATGAAAAGCAACTTTCAGAGTTTTCAAACCTCGCAGTTCTGGCAGAGGGATATCCAATACTTCAAAGTTCAAAATATAGAATATCCGAAGTCTATCCAGAGGGGAGAAAAACTCAGCCGTCAGAACAAAATCGTTACTGAAAGTATAAAGATAAACAGCAGGTCTTGATCAGAGAAACATCAATTAATGAACAACCTGATTGTAGTGGACTAGCATCTCTGACAGATGTTCCGCTCCCCGATATTTGATAGGTTGGGGTTTGGGTTGCTGGGAATAGCAGTTATGAGATGTAAGCCTGATTTTACATGGATCATCCAAGCCCAGATGGCAGGCTACTCTTTCCACAACATCATCATAATTGTGAAGCTTTGACCTACAAATTAACATGGAAAACAATAAAAAAAAAATTTAAACAATTAGGTTGAACGTCGACTATAATAGCTTACAGGAAAAACTTACAACTCAAGACAGAACTCCTCATCCTTAGGTTTCTCCAGAGAACGGAAGCGAAATACCTATGAAAAATCACATAATCTTAAAAACTTTTTTTTAACAAGACAAATAATGTTTTTAAAAAACAAAATTAAAGCCGAGGAAAGGAGGTTATCAGTAAATAATTTGTAAATAGCCTACACAATAGGCTTTATAATACCAGAGATCCTTGAATTACAATGCCAGCACAAAATAAATAAATATATAATAACAGTTGCATAAACTTTAAACACACACTAGTTAGTTTAACACAATTCTCAAAGTGAACTTCCTCCTCTCCCTCCAACTCCCTCTCTCTTATAATTATATAGTCATCTTAAACTTCGAGAAATACCTCATTTACAAGATATAACAGCAAATCAAGAAATTGCAGAATTTTTTCTTTAAAAAGTTGTCTCATTAACTTTTGTTTTACTTTTTGAAAAGACCTGCACGCACACACGGTTTATCCCATTTAGGACTCGAACCCTCAACCTCCTCTTTGGGAGGTGGAGATACCACACAATCTAACGCTTGTGTTTGTCTCATGTACATTTGAACATGTGGATACATTAATCCATGTCAACAAGAACGAAAAAACTTGGAAACCTAGCATTCTCTTGTCAATAAAAAGGTATAGAATCCAGTACATTCAGATTTTCATCCTGGATTTGACCTAAACTGGCGCTCGTTCTAGTGAAATGAAATCAAAAACTCAAAATTGTAAAATTACAGAAAATAACAAAAAAAAAAAAAAAATAGTTTCACTTGAACAGAAAAAGTTTGGAGTGAGAACGTAGGAATAAAGAGAAAATATCTAGAGAGTCTTGATGATGCATATTATGTGGAAATGTGAACATATCTCTAAAAATTATACACCGACAACTAGAATACAATCTAACATACTTATGTGTGTATTATGCTAAGTCATCCATTACAATAATATAAAATACTTCAGAAATAGGACTTAGCATTGAACACCCAAACTGCCAAGTCCTAAACGAACTCAATGGTTTTAAGCATAAAACAATGTATATTCATAAGAAACTGTTTCCATCAAACTCAAGTCCTTTTGGGAGAAATCTGTGAATCACTTAAGTTCGAAGGTGAGATTCCAAGGATAAACAGACCCTATAGTTTAAAGGATAAAAACAACTTACAGCAACGAAAAAAAAATTAAAAAAAAAAATTCATATCAAACACAGTTCCTGTAGAAAGATCACCATGACATAGCACTTTTTAATTAATAGAAAAATAAAGATTTCAAAGAAGATAAAGGGTTGCAATGGAGCCCCACCACAAAATAATTAACAAAAAAATCATCGCGGAGACCAACTGCTTACTACAGTTATCCTATCATCATGCAATCTGATGCAGCAGCTGTGATAGCCAGCAGGTTCGCGGATCAATGGGAGAACAAGTTAAAAGTGACTGAGAGTCTATGGGGCTCCATAGACTGACATGACATAGTGTTCTGTGTTGTTTTAAGTTGTTTATATATGCTTATGATTATCTAGTTAAGTCAGTCTCTTTATGTATGTAATTGTGGAGCTGAGATTAGAAGGTCAGGTTTTTTTAGTCTTTGCTACCGCCTAAATAAGCAAAGAGAGGCCGTTTTAAGGAACCCTCCAGCATCCTTTGACTGCTAAATAGAAGTTGTGTTTACAGCCCGCTTTCGAGCAATTTTCTGGGACAATTTCTTCGTTTTCCCTGTTCCTTCTACTTCTGTCTTGTTCTAATAGTAGCAGGAAAGTTGGTTTGCTGCCCTTCTTGTTTAGTTGTTCAGCGAATGAAAGTGAGACATAGCTCCAACTTTCATTAAAGAGCTGCATCACAATCTCAACCCTTCTAATCCTCAGCAAGGGACAACCATAACCATATATATATATATATATATATATATATAATTGAGTTCCTCAATGAGATTATGGCACCTCTCCCTTCAGAAATCTTAGCACCATTCCCAACCAAGTTATCCAAAGAGACACAGAAAGCATGTTCCACAACACCCCTCTCTAGTCTCAATCACTACATATAACCAACAAGCCATAAAGCATAAACACTCTATTTTGACTCATGTGTCTTTGTCGGACACGGACACGAACACGGAGACTTCCATTATCTGTAATTTGTAAGTTTTTTTCTTTTCTTCCTTTTATTTAAAAAACTAAATAAAAAATAATTATTCATACCCTAAAAATAAATAAATAAGATGCCATACTAAGGTATTAAAGATAGAAGGCTCCTCCAAAATTTTTAAATTTTTGGGGCTTTTTGCCACCGTTGTTTGACAACCTCCTAATATTATTCTTCCAAAGAAAAAGAGTCGCAGATGAAATTATTGAATTAGAAAGAGACCTCAAGCAGTTGAATCCTTATTCTTCAAAACAAAGAGGAAGGGAGGGTCGCTCACACTGATCCAGCAACCTTGAATAAACATAAATGTCATCGAGACTGGGGAACAAAGGCCAGTTGAGATCAACCAACCAAAATGCCGTTTTTTCTTGTACAAATCCAGGAAACCCCAGAAAACCAGCAACCAAATCAAACATTATACAGATCCTCCCATTTTCTAAAAAGAAACCACAAAGGAGGGAGAATTCCACAAGGAAAAAAGAATTGTTAAAACCACACACACCTCTATACCCTCTCTATACATTCCCCAACCCAAAATCTTTATGTATTCCTAAATTACAGATGTAATTAAATATGGAAACCCTACCGAACTATCTCACCCCACGTCAACGGGTGCGTCAAAGAGAGAGAGACTGAGAGGAAGACAAAGGCAAGAGTTCCAAACACTATCATCAACCCCTGTAACAAAGAATTACACATCTACCAAAATAATAAATACATGTCAATGTTTCACTGCTACCCTTCCTTTTTGCCCCCCCCTTCTCTTTCACCACAGGTCCGCCCCATGGTATCTAATGGAAATCAGATTCAGCCAACGCACTGGTGGAGATTCAACCGATTCTTTTTCCTAATTGTATATTCTAACCGGCTTCTCAAATGTGTGTCGGTTCTGCAAAATTGCAGCAAGTCACCAAAAGTTTCAAATGCCTGTACAACATGGTATCCACTAGTATTTTCTTATTACTATCATGGCAATTATCACTAATTTGACCACCAGCATATTGACAGTTTCCAGCCTCAAGGTGATCAGAGTAATAAAGAAACAAATAACGCGAAAGGAATGCTCATAAAGCCAATTACACTACGTTGTGGCTGTATTTTCAACCACAAATTTCATGAACTATAGCCATAGCTGTATAGCAGTTGAAGAGTAGTTTCACTGCAATGATATACCTGATTGGCCGCATATGACCTTTTAGGAGCACTGTCAGAGTGCTCCAATCCAAGGTACTGCTCCCAAGCACCATAGACATCTCTCCTCTAAAATGTAAAATCAGAAAATAAAAATTGAAAAGGAAAAGACGTTAGTCACAAAAATTAAATGAGGTGTGTCTGTGTGGGTGGGGGGAGAGAGAGAGAGAGAGAGAGAGAGAGAGAGAGAAAGAGCACCTGAAAATAACTTGACACAATGTCTGAGTCCTGAAGGTACTCAGGACGACCCAAAGACAAAAACGCAAACTTCCACTGAGAACAAAAATAACACTAATCAGAGAAAAACTTTATACAAATTGAAATTAACTACGAAGGTATACACCATCATAAAAAAGGTGGTATGCTGAACGCCTCCATTCCAATGTTGAGAGAGGGAAAAAAATAAGTGCCAAGGAACACAAAGGAAAATACCTTCGAAAACTCCTCATCTGGAACCCGCAATTTCTTCTGTACACGCACTTCAACTTCGGCTAATGTTTCACCCTCATGGATGACCAGAAAAAAAGGTTCCCCAAAATTCTGGACCTGCTGTTAGAACAAAAGAAAATGAACAAGTATATACGTGAATCTCACCCAGTTCACTGGCATGCGATAATATATCATCATAATGCCTACACAATACTGCATGCCACAAGTACTTCCTATAATTTTACTTCAATATATACTTACCACTTGGTTCTGAGCCGTGTCTTTCATAAAGTGGTAAACATGAATCAAGCGATCATTAGGGCTAACGTTTTTCTCCTCTTCGGGAATCTGTTGTGAAGAACAAGTTTAGTCTAGAACCATCCCAAAAAATCCGTGATATGACAAAGCAAACACAACAAAACAATCAAGACCACAACTCTTTTGCTATAACAGTGAGGTCAATGCAGTCAAAGTGGTGTTGGTTTGCTGATATCAGACAGTGCTATCAAGCATTGGAAAAAAATTAATTTATAAGAAGAAAAATAAATAACTCCGCCTGTGCAGTGCTTAATGTCATTACACAACTGATTCCAAGCCCTGAAAAGGAAGGTGGTTGTGATTGGTAGCTAACAGCCAGCGTAAAAAACTCTCTCAGATCTCTTATAAACATAAATCCTGAGATTAATCACGTAGCCTAACTGAGAAAATTGTCTTAAATGTAGCAAAATGGCGAGACAAGATTCATGTGTCAGACCCAAAAACTAGTTGGAATCAGGTTTTGTTGAATTGAGAAGAAGAAAAATAAAATGTCAAACATGGAAACAAAGTAGAGTTACCTACTAAAGTGTTATCAGATCTCTTACCCTTTGTCAAAGTAAAAAAATTGCAAAAACGTCCGAAGAGAAATAAAAATCAACAGACACTTCTAAAGGATTATTTATTATTATCCTAAAGGGTTTGGCTGTCAGATTTGACAATACTCTTGTGTCTCCACCTTATTAATCTTATTCCCACAAACAAACTGAAAAGAGAATACATAAAGTTCACAGAAAAACAGAACAAGCTTGCTCAACAAAGGTTTGGATAAATTCAAGTTTGATATTAAGTTATTAACCAACAGAACACGCTGCTCAATGAAGGATTCGTATATTCCACTTCAGTATTAATCTCACCAAGTCAAGTCAGCAATCTGAACAATAAAGAAATGACAACTACATGTGTAACCAATAAAGAAAACACCTACCTCCTCGGCCCGTAATGTCCAGTATTGATCATTAATGTTCTCAATCTTCTCATTAAGTGGGAATATCTGCAAACATATGGCAGCAGAAATAAGGTAGACGCCCAAAAAACTTCAAATGTTATCTATTAGCTTTAGCAGAAACCGGCAGCAATTCAAAGCCAATTGTAGAACATGCAGGAAGCAGTACGGGTATGCTTCCTGCCCAGTCCATTTACTTTTTTGGGGGGCTAGCTCACAGGAAATTTTATTTATTTTTGGCAGGCCTAGATCACAGGAAGTTCTCAATGTTTAGTAGTCACTATTAATGTACAACTTTAACCAATGAATTTTCCGAAGTTCATTCAGTACCTTGAATAATAGGATAAACTATTGGGAACATATAATAAGATGTATCAACAAAAAAATTTAAGTAGCAACTAGCAACAATGCGAACACACTAGTAATTTTTCGAAATCAAGTTTAGAATTATGAATAGATTCAAGAAGAATCCAGGTCATATTAACCGAACCTACAAAATATTTCTTGTTATTCTCAGGGCACTGTAAAATAAAAATTTCAGAAGAAATTTTCGAAACCGGGAAATCACATTGGTGATTACTGAACCTTTAGATAAGTACATGATTTTTAAAACATGGTCAGGAGAAGTTTAATGATTTCTCAAGGGTACAGCATCTTTCACAAAAGCCTGCTTCAGGCGCTAAATCATTTTGCTTCATGTGATGCAAATCCCAGTAAAGAAAAAAAATTGAAATGTATTGCTGAAACAAGGAACTGCATCAACTACCGAAACATCCATTAAGCTGCATTCATTTCAATAAATTCTCACCAAGTTAGCATAACAAAGGAACAACAATAACTTGAATTTTACCAATACCTTGTAGATCTTGTGATAGAAAACTTCAAGCAATCTAAGTTCAGCATTTGGATTAGACAACTCAACCTGAACCATAATAAAGCATAAGAATAAGTAGATTTCTCTTTTAAGGTGCACCTCAAGAAAATTTTATGACTCGATTGTATGAAGTGGAAGTACAATGTAAGATTTGAGACATATTTGGAAACTTGCAAATCTAATAACAGCTGTCAAATACATTTTCTTTTTTTAAGTATAACAATTGTCAAATACATGGGGTGAAAAGTTTTAATAATTCAATCAACGCAGGTAAAAATTTCTGTATAGAAGAGTAGATGTCCAGTTGGAAAGCATAAAAATGCAGCAAGATTACCTTTGTCTTAAGGTCATTAATAACATCTCCTACAGTGCTTTGTCTTGGCAATTTAATAGTATGAATTACTACCTGAAAAAGTCAAAAGATAAAATTGAGTGAAACCCACCCAAAAGATATAAACATGCAATGATAAGGAAAGTCTGCTCCAGAAAAATGATACCTCATCCTTGGTAGCATGATGAAAAGCAACTTTCAGAGTTTTCAAACCTCGCAGTTCTGGCAGAGGGATATCCAATACTTCAAAATATAGAATATCCGAAGTCTATCCAGAGGGGAGAAAAACTCAGCCGTCAGAACAAAATCGTTACTGAAAGTATAAAGATAAACAGCAGGTCTTGATCAGAGAAACACCAATTAATGAACAACCTGATTGTAGTGGACTAGCATGTCTGACAGATGTTCCGCTGCCCGATATTTGATTGGTTGGGGTTTGGGTTGCTGGGAATAGCAGTTATGAGATGTAAGCCTGATTTTAGATGGATCATCCAAGCCCAGATGGCGGGCTACTCTTTCCACAACATCATCATAATTGTTAAGCTTTGACCTACAAATTAACATGGAAAACAATAAAAAAAAAAAAAAAATTTAACAATTAGGTTGAACGCTGACTATAATAGCTTTACAATAAGACTTGTGTACAGGAAAAACTTACAACTAAAGACAGAACTCCTCATCCTTAGGTTTCTCCAGAGAACGGAAGCGAACTACCTATGAAAAATCACATAATCTTAAAAACGTTTTTTTAACAAGACAAATAATGTTTTTAAAAACAAAATTAATGCCGAGGAAAGGAGGTTATCAGATAATAATTTGTAAATAGCCTACACAATAGGCTTTATAATACCAGAGATCCTTGAATTACAATGCCAGCACAAAATAAATAAATATATAATAACAGTTGCATAAACTTTAAACACACACTAGTTAGTTTAACACAATTTTCAAAGTGAACTTCCCCCTCTACCTCCTACTCCCTCTCTCTTAAAATTATATAGTCATCTTAAACTTCAAGAACTACCTCATTTACAAGATATAACAGCAAATCAAGAATTGCAGAATTTTTTCTTTAAAAAGTTGTCTCATTAACTTTTGTTTTACTTTTTGACAAGACCCGCGTGCACACACTGTTTGTCCAATTTAGGACCCGAACCCTCGACCTCCTCTTTGGGGGGTGGAGATACCACACAATCTAACGCTTGCGTTTGTCTCATGTACATTTGAACATGTGGATACATTAATCCATGTCAACAAGAACGAAAAAAGTTGGGAACCTGGCATTCTCTTGTCAATAAAAAGGTATAGAATCCAGTACGTTCAGATTTTCATCCTGGATTTGACCTAAACTGGCGCTCGTTCTAGTGAAATGAAATCAAAAACTCAAAATCGTAAAATTAAAGAAAATAACCCAAGAAAAACAAAAAGAGTTTCACTTGAACAGAAAAAGTTTGGAGTGAGAACGTAGGAATAAAGAGAACATATCTAGAGAGTCTTGATGATGCACAATATGTGGAAATGTGAACATATCTCTAAAAATTATTCACCAACAACTAGAATACAATCTAACATACTTATGTGTGTATTATGCTAAGTCATCCATTACAATAATATAAAAATACTTCAGAAATAGGACTTAGCATTGAACACCCAAACTCCCAAGTCCTAAACGAACTCAATGGTTTTAAGCATAAAACAATGTATATTCATAAGAAACTGTTTCCATCAAACACAAGTCCTTTTGGGAGAAATCTGTGAATCGCTTAAGTTCGGAGGTGAGATTCCAAGGATAAACAGACCCTATAGTTTAAAGGATAAAAACAACTTACAGCAAC
Organism: Nyssa sinensis; assembly: GCA_008638375.1. Lineage (NCBI taxonomy): Eukaryota > Viridiplantae > Streptophyta > Magnoliopsida > Cornales > Nyssaceae > Nyssa > Nyssa sinensis. Next base: position 22,892,182 of record CM018041.1, on the reverse strand, counting down.
GAAAAAAAAATTAAAAAAAAAATTCATATCAAACACAGTTCCTGTAGAAAGATCACCGTGACATAGCACTTTTTAATTAATAGAAAAATAAAGATTTCAAAGAAGATAAAGGGTTGCAATGGAGCCCCACCACAAAATAATTAACAAAAAAATCATCGCGGAGACCAACTGCTTACTACAGTTATCCTATCATCATGCAATCTGATGCAGCAGCTGTGATAGCCAGCAGGTTCGGGGATCAATGGGAGAACAACTTAGAAGTGACTGAGAGTCTATGGGGCTCCATAGACTGACATGACAGAGTGTTCTGTGTTGCTTTAAGTTGTTTATATATGCTTATTATTATCTAGTTAAGTCAGTCTCTTTATGTATGTAATTGTGGAGCTGAGACTAGAAGGTCAGGTTTTTTTAGTCTTTGCTTCCACCTAAATAAGCAAAGAGAGGCCGTTTTAAGGAACCCTTCAGCATCCTTTGACTGCTAAATAGAAGTTGTGTTTACAGCCCTCTTTCGAGCAATTTTCTGGGACAATTTCTCCATTTTCCCTGTTCCTTCAACTTCTGTCTTGTTCTAATAGTAGCAGGATAGTTGGTTTGCTGCCCTTCTTGTTTAGTTGTTAAGCGAATGAAAGTGAGATATAGCTCCAACTTTCATTAAAGAGCTGCATCACAATCTCAACCCTTCTAATCCTCAGCAAGGGACAACCATAACCATACATATATATATATATATATATATATATATATAATTGAGTTCCTAAATGACATTATGGCACCGCTCCCTTCAGAAATCTTAGCTCCATCCCAACCAAGTTATCCAAAGAGACAAAGAAAGCATGTTCCACAAAACCCCTCTCTAGTCTCAATCGCTACATATAACCGACAAGCAATAAAGCACAGACAATCTATTTTTACTCGTGCCTTTGTCGGACACGAACACGGAGACTTCCATTATCTATAATTTGTAAGTTTTTTTCCTTTCTTCTTATAATCAAAAAAAATAAAAATAAAAATACTTATTCAAACCCTAAAAATAAATAAATAAATAAGATGCCATACTAAGGTATTAAAGATAGAAGGCTCCTCCAAAATTTTTAAATTTTTGGGGCTTTTTGCCACCATTGTTTGCTGACAACCTCCTAATATTATTCTTCCAAAGAAAAAGAGTCGCAGATGAAATTATTGAATTAGAAAGAGACTTCAAGCAGTTGAATCCTTATTCTTCAAAACAAAGAGGAAGGGAGGGTCGCTCACACTGATCGAGCAACCTAGAATAAACATAAATGTCATCGAGACTGGGGAACAAAGGCCAGTTGAGATCAACCAACCAAAATGCCGTTTTTTCTTGTACAAATCCGGGAAACCCCAGAAAACCAGCAACCAAATCAAACATTATACAGATCCTCCCATTTTCTAAAAAGAAACCACAAAGGAGGGAGAATTCCACAAGGAAAAAAGAATTGTTAAAACCACACACACCTCTATACCCTCTCTATACATTCCCCAACCCAAAATCTTTATGTATTCCTAAATTACAGATGTAATTAAATATGGAAACCCTATCGAACTATCTCACCCCAGGTCAACGGGTGCTTCAAAGAGAGAGAGACTGAGAGGAAGACAAAGGCAAGAGTTCCAAACACTATCATCAACCCCTGTAACAAAGAATTACACATCTACCAAAATAATAAATACATGTCAATGTTTCACTGCTACACTTCCTTTTTGCCCCCCCTTCTCTTTCTCCACAGGTCCGCCCCATGGTATTTAATGGAAATCAGATTCAGCCAACGCACTGGTGGAGATTCAACCGATTCTTTTTCCTAATTGTAGATTCTAACCGGCTTCTCAAATGTGTGTCGGTTCTGCAAAATTGCAGCAAGTCACCAAAAGTTTCAAATGCCTGTACAACATGGTATCCACTAGTATTTTCTTATTACTATCATGGCAATTATCACTAATTCGATCACCAGCATATTGACAGTTTCCAGCCTCAAGGTGATCAGAGTAATAAAGAAACAAATAACGCGAAAGGAATGCTCATAAAACCAATTACACTACGTTGTGGCTGTATTTTCAACCACAAATTTCATGAACTATAGCCATAGCTGTATAGCAGTTTAAGAGTAGTTTCACTGCAATGATATACCTGATTGGCCGCATATGACCTTTTAGGTGCCTTGTCAGAGTGCTCCAATCCAAGGTACTGCTCCCAAGCACCATAGACATCTCTCCTCTAAAATGTAAAATCAGAAAATAAAAATTGAAAAGGAAAAGACATTAGTCACCAAAATTAAATGAGGTGTGTCGGTGTGGGTGGGGGGAGAGAGAGAGAGAGAGAGAAAGAGCACCTGAAAATAACTTGACACAATGTCTGAGTCCTGAAGGTACACAGGACGACCCAAAGACAAAAACGCAAACTTCCACTGAGAACAAAAATAACACTAATCAGAGAAAAACTTTATACAAATTAAAATTAACTACAAAGGTATACACCATCATAAAAAAGTGGTATGCTGAAAGCCTCCATTCCAATGTTGAGAGAGGGAAAAAAATAAGTGCCAAGGAACACAAAGGAAAATACCTTCGAAAACTCCTCATCTGGAACCCGCAATTTCTTCTGTACACGCACTTTAACTTCGGCTAATGTTTCACCCTCATGGATGACCAGAAAAAAAGGTTCCCCAAAATTCTGGACCTGCTGTTAGAACAAAAGAAAATGAACAAGTATATACGTGAATCTCACCCAGTTCACTGGCATATGATAATATATCATCATAATGCCTACACAATAATGCATGCCACAAGTACTTCCTATAATTTTACTTCAATATATACTTACCACTTGGTTCTGAGCCGTGTCTTTCATAAAGTGGTAAACATGAATCAAGCACTCATTAGGGCTAACGTTTTTCTCCTCTTCGGGAATCTGTTGTGAAGAACAAGTTTAGTCTAGAACCATCGCAAAAAATCCGTGATATGACAAAGCAAACACAACAAAACAATCAAGACCACAACTCTTTTGCTATAACAGTGAGGTCAATGCAGTCAAAGTGGTGTTGGTTTGCTGATATCAGAGTGTTATCAAGCATTGGAAAAAAATTAATTTATAAGAAGAAAAATAAATAACTCCGCCTGTGCAGTGCTTAATGTCATTACACAACCGATTCCAAGCCCTGAAAAGGAAGGTGGTTGTGATTGGCAGCTAACAGCCAGCGTAAAAAACTCTCTCAGATCTCTTATAAACATAAATCCTGAGATTAATCACGTAGCCTAACTGAGAAAATTGTCTTAAATGTAGCAAAATGGCGAGACAAGATTCATGTGCCAGACCCAAAAACTAGTTGGAACAAGGTTTTGTTGACTTGAGAAGAAGAAAAATAAAATGTCAAACGTGGAAACAAAGTAGAGTTACCTACTAAAGTGTTATCAGATCTCTTACCCTTTGTCAAAGTAACAGAATTGCAAAAACGTCCGAAGAGAAATAAAAATCAACAGACACTTCTAAAGGATTATTTATTATTATCCTAAAGGGTTTGGCTGTCAGATTTGACAATACTCTTGTGTCTCCACCTTATTAATCTTATTCCCACAAACAAACTGAAAAGAGAATACATAAAGTTCACAGAAAAACAGAACAAGCTTGCTCAACAAAGGTTTGGATAAATTCAAGTTTGATATTAAGTTATTAACCAACAGAACATGCTGCTCAATGAAGGATTCATATATTCCACTTCAATATTAATCTCACCAAGTCAAGTCAGCAATCTGAACAATAAAGAAATAACAACTACATGTGTAACCAATAAAGAAAACACCTACCTCCTCGGCCCGTAATGTCCAGTATTGATCATTAATGTTCTCAATCTTCTCATTAAGTGGGAATATCTGCAAACATATGGCAGCAGAAATAAGGTAGACGCCCAAAAAACTTCAAATGTTATCTATTAGCTTTAGCAGAAACCGGCAGCAATTCAAAGCCAATTGTAGAACATGCAGGAAGCAGTACGGGTATGCTTCCTGCCCAGTCCATTTACTTTTTTGGGGGGCTAGCTCACAGGAAATTTTATTTATTTTTTGCAGGGCTAGTTCACAGGAAGTTCTCAATGTTTAGTTGTCACAATTAATGTACAACTTTAACCAATGAATTTTCCGAAGTTCATTCAGTACCTTGAAAAATAGGATAAACTATTGGGAACATATAATAAGATGTATCAACGAAAAAATTTAAGGAAGTAGCAACTAGCAACAATGCGAACACACTAGTAATTTTTCGAAATCAAGTTTAGAATTATGAATAGATTCAAGAAGAATCCAGGTCATATTAACCGAACCTACAAAATATTTCTTGTTATTCTCAGGGCACTGTAAAATAAAAATTTCAGAAGAAATTTTCGAAACCGGGAAATCACATTGGTGATTACTGAACCTTTAGCTAAGTACATGATTTTTAAAACATGGTCAGGAGAAGTTTAATGATTTCTCAAGGGTACAGCATCTTTCACAAAAGCCTGCCTCAGTCGCTAAATCATTTTGCTTCATGTGATGCAAATCACATTAAAGAAAAAAAATTGAAATGTATTGCTGAACAAGGAACTGCATCAACTACAGAAACATCCATTAAGCTGCATTCATTTCAATAAATTCTCACCAAGTTAGCATAACAAAGGAACAACAATAACTTGAATTTTACCAATACCTTGTAGATCTTGTGATAGAAAACTTCAAGCAATCTAAGTTCAGCATTTGGATTAGACAACTCAACCTGAACCATAATAAAGCATAAGAATAAGTGGATTTCTCTTTTAAGATGCACCTCAAGAAAATTTTATGACTTGAGAGTATGAAGTGGAAGTACAATGTAAGATTTGAGACATATTTGCAAACTTGCAAATCTAATAACAACTGTCAAATACATTTTCTTTTTATAAGTATAACAATTGTCAAGTAAATGGGGTGAAATGTTTTAATAATTCAATCAACGCATGTAAAAATTTCTGTATAGAAGAGTAGATGTCCAGTTGGAAAGCATAAAAATGCAGCAAGATTACCTTTGTCTTAAGGTCATTAATAACATCTCCAACAGTGCTTTGTCTTGGCAATCTAATAGTATGAATTACTACCTGAAAAAGTCAAAAGATAAAATTGAGTGAAACCCACCCAAAAGATATAAACATGCAATTAGAAGGAAAGTCTGCTACGGAAAAATGATACTCACCTCATCCTTGGTAGCATGATGAAAAGCAACTTTCAGAGTCTTCAAACCTCGCAGTTCTGGCAGACGGATATCCAATACTTCAAAATATAGAATATCCGAAGTCTATCCAGAGGGGAGAAAAACTCAGCCGTCAGAACAAAATCGCTACTGAAAGTATAAAGATAAACAGCAGGTCTTGATCAGAGAAGCACCAATTAATGAACAACCTGATTGTAGTGGAATAGCATGTCTGAAAGAAGTTCCGCTCCCCGATATTTGATAGGTTGGGGTTTGGGTTGCTGGGAATAGCAGTTATGAGATGTAGGCCTGATTTTAGATGGATCATGGATCATCCAAGCCGAGATGGCGGGCTACTCTTTCCACAACATCATTATAATTGTGAAGCTTTGATCTACAAATTAACATGGAAAACAATAAAAAAAAAAATTAATAGCTTTACAATAAGACTTGTGTACAGGAAAAACTTACAACTCCAGAAAGAACTCCTCATCCTTAGGTTTCTCCAGAGAACGGAAGCGAACTACCTATGAAAAATCACATAATCTTAAAAACGTTTTTTTAACAAGACAAATAATGTTTTTAAAAAACAAAATTAATGCCAAGGAAATAGCCGACACAATAGGCTTCTACAATGCCAGCACAAAATAAATAAATATGTAATAACAGTTGCATAAACTTTAAACACACACTAGTTAGTTTAACACAATTCTCAAAGTGAACTTCCTCCTGTCCCTCCAACTCCCTCTCTCTTATAATTATATAGTCGTCTTAAACTTCAAGAAATACCTCATTTACAAGATATAACAGCAAATTAAGAAATTGCAGAATTTTTTCTTTAAAAAGTTGTCTCATTAACTTTTGTTTTAATTTTTGACAAGATTTGCGCGCGCACGGTTTGTCTCATTTAGGACTCGAATTCTCAACCTCCTCTTTGAGAGGTGGAGATACCACACAATCTAACGCTTGTGTTTGTCTCATGTACATTTGAACATGTGGATACATTAATCCACGTCAACAAAAAGAAAAAAACTTGGGAACCTGGCATTCTCTTGTCAATAAAAAAGTATAGAATCCAGTACGTTCATATTTTCATCCTGGATTTAACCTAAACTAGCGCTCGTTCTAGAGTAATGAAATCAAAAACTCAAAATCGTAAAATTAAAGAAAATAACCACAAAAAAAAAAAATAATAGTTTCACTTGAACAGAAAAAGTTTGGAGTGAGAACATAGGAATAAAGAGAAAATATCTAGAGAGTCTTGATGATGCACATTATGTGGAAATGTGAACGTATCTCTAAAAATTATACACTGACAACTAGAATACAATCTAACATACTTATGTGTGTATTTGAGCAACTTCAAAGGGAGTTGCTATTTTGAGGTGCCAAATCACCCATTTGCAACTTTGAACAGTGTTATGCCATCCCTGAATTATAAATATACTCCAATAGTAGGAGCCAAAATAGGGGTGCCATTTTAATATTTTAATATTTTTTATTAAAAAATGTAATTAAATTTAACGGTTATCTTGTAACGGGTATAGTTTTCATAACGATCACAATTTAACGGATATATTTTTATAGTCAAAATTTCAAATTTTGTCCGACGAAACCCAAATTTCAAATTTTAAATTTCAAATTCAAATTTGAAAATTTAACCGCCAAAATAAAAATTCAAAAAATTAAATTTCATCTATAAATATGATCATTTTTCTCATGTTTTCATCCATCTATATTACATTCTCTCTATAAATTCAATATCGCATTTCTCTTTGACTATTTATTCTCTCATATTTTCATTCATCAATCTATATGAATCGTTATCTTAATATTTTAGGAGAGATCCTCAATATTGAGGAAGAATATGATGATGAATTGGATATGTTGTATTCTATAACCAGAAGGTCAGAAATGTCTAGTTAAGGACGGATAAGAAGGCATCGTGGTTCTGTTCCAGGTCATAGAACAGTTAATCGTGGTAGAGTTGAAGGCCACGAAAGACTCTACCGCAATTATTTTTCTACCCCTTGTGTATATGAAGGTTTTTTCTGAAAGAGGTTCCGAATGAGTCATCCTCTTTTTCTCCAAATTGTAAATGAGGTTGAACAACACGATCCATACTTCATCCAAACAACAGGTACCGCTGGAGTTCTCGGTTTGTCATCCCTTCAGAAAATAACAACTGCTTATAGAATTCTTGCTTACGGAACACCGGTAGATTCTGTGGATCAATACATCAGAATTGGAGAAAGTACTGCCATACAGAGTCTGAGAAGGTTTGTGAAAGCTGTTATTGCAATGTTTGGCAACCATTACTTGAAGCCACCAAACAATAGCGATATTGCTCAACTGCTACATACGAGGGAACAACGTGGCTTTCCCGGCATGTTAGGAAGTATTGATTGCATGCATTGGAAGTGAAAAAATTATCCGACCGCATGGCAAGGTATGTATACTGGTCATTGTCACGAACCAACAATCATTTTTGAAGTTGTGGCTTCTCAAGATCTTTGGATATGGCATCCATTCTTTGGGCTTCCTGGTTCGTTGAATGACATAAATGTTCTAGATAGGTCCCCTGTTTTTGCATTATTAGCAAATGGTCATGCTCCTCCAGTAAACCATACAATTAATGGTCATGAGTATATAATAGGATATTATCTAGCTGATGGTATTTATCCAAACTGGTCGACATATGTAAAAATAATTCATTGTCCACAAGGTTTGAAGAAAAAACATTTTGCTAAAGTACAAGAGTCGGCAAGAAAAGATGTAGAGCAGCCATTTGGGGTACTTCAAGCCCGTTTTGCAATCGTGCGTGGACCAACACACTTTTGGGATGAAGAAACACTCGCAGATATTATGAAAACGTGTATAATAATGCATAACATGGTCATTGAGGATGAATGAGATATTGGTAACAATGACTTTGATGGAAATGACACAAATCCGCTTGTAGAAGTGTCGCATGCGTATACACCAGAATTGGAAGACTTCATGCAAACCCATTGTCAAATCAGGGACAGAGCAACTCATTCTCAACTGCAGTTAAATCTTATCGAGCATTTGTGGGAATGACATGGCGAACAATAATTTTCTCAATTTCAATTTCAAGTTGTATTTTCAATTTCAATTTCAAGTAGCCCGTTTTCAATTTCAAGTACTTTCATAGCAATCAAACTTAATACATATTTTTTCATAAATAATAGTAACATAATAAAATTCAATTTAAAAAAATTAAAAATTAAGTCAAATTAGAAAATTCAATTTAAATTCTAAATAACAATTAACTAAAATAGAAAAAAATTCTTCAATTATAAAAATTAGCTAAATAAATAAATTCACCTTAAATTAACAAAAATAAATAAATAAACAAATAAACTAAAATTAAAAAACTCAATTTAAATTGCAAAAATTAATTTAATTAAAAAATCAATTTAAATTCTAAATAACAATTAACTAAAATAGAAAAAAATTCTTCAATTATAAAAATTAGCTAAATAAATAAATTCACCCTAAATTAACAAAAATAAATAAATAAATAAAATAAATTAAAACATTCAATTTAAATTACAAAAATTAATTTAATTTAAAGATTCAATTTAAATTCTAACAATTAACTAAAATAAAAATATTTATTTTAAATTAAAAACAATTTTATATATATATATAGGCAAAGATTGATTTCCTGTTCCAGATTTCTTCCCCCTCACGCCTCCTTCCCCTTCCCCTCTGCGCCTCCTCCCCCTTCCCTTTCCTCTCTGCGCCTCCTTCCCTTTTCCCTCTCTCTGTGCCTCCTTCTCCTCCGTCTGCCATTGCGAGCCTCCGTCAACCACCACACGCTTCCCTCTGTCGCAAGCCTCCCTCCACCGCTCCTCTCCCCTTCCCTCCATCGCCACCACTGCAAGTTCTCTCCACCATCACTGGCAGTGCGGTGACACCCTCTAGATCTGCCATCACCAACATTCATGGCTGAAAGAAAAAACAGGAGCAAGGAGCAGGAAACTTACACCGATTTTCACGGCAAGTGATTTTTAGATAATTTTTCGGCCTTTGGTAAGTTTTCTCTTCACAAAATCTCTGTATTTATAAAATTTTTTGGTTGAAATAGAGCGTTGAATTGTAACCGTTAGAGCAGTAGAATCAGAAAAATGACAGAACAGCTCAATGGCACATCTCCCTTTCTCTCTCCAGAGTTTGAAAAATTGGCACCCCAAGAACATTGCTGCCATTTTGCAACCTTAGATGCCACCCCTGTCGGAGTGGAAAATTTTGAATTTGGGGTGCCATTTCGGTAGTTATGGGGTTGGCATCCCGGATGGCACTCCCCTTTAGAGTTGCTCTTATGCTACGTCATCCATTACAATAATATAAAAATACTTCAGAAATAGGACTTAGCATTGAACACCCAAACTCCCAAGTCCAAAACGAACTCAATGGTTTTAAGCATAAAACAATGTATATTCATAAGAAACTGTTTCCATCAAACACACAAGTCCTTTTGGGAGAAATCTCTGAATCGCTTAAGTTCAGAGGTGAGATTCCAAGGATAAACAGACCCTATAGTTTAAAAGATAAAAACAACTTACAGCAACAAAAAAAAAAATTAAAAAAAAAAATTCGTATCAAACACAGTTCTTGTAGAAAGATCACAGTGACATAGCACTTTTTAATTAATAGAAAAATAAAGATTTCAAAGAAGATAAAGGGTTGCAATGGAGCCCCACCACAAAATAATTAACAAAAAATCATCGCGGAGACCAACTGCTTACTACAGTTATCCTATCATCATGCAATCTGATGCAGCAGCTGTGATAGCCAGCAGGTTCGTGGATAGTAGCAGGATAGTTGGTTTGCTGCCCTCTTTCGAGAAATTTTCCCAGAAAATTTCTTCGTTTTCCCTGTTCTTTCTACTTCTGTCTTGTTCTAATAGTAGCAGGATAGTTGGTTTGCTGCCCTTCTTGTTTAGTTGTTGAGCGAATGAAAGTGAGACATAGCTCCAACTTTCATTAAAGAGCTGCATCACAATCTCAACCCTTCTAATCCTCAGCCAGGGACAACCATAACCATATATATATATATATATATATATATATATATATAATTGAGTTCCTCAATGAGATTATGGCACCTCTCCCTTAAGAAATCTTAGCTCCATTCCCAACCAAGTTATCCAAAGAGACAAAGAAAGCATGTTCCACAAAACCTCTCTTTAGTCTCAATCGCTACATATAACCAACAAGTTATAAAGCACAGGCACTCTATTTTGACTCATTTGTCTTTGTCGGACACGGACACGGACACGGACAAGGACAAAGAGTGTCCAAATTCAGACACATCCCGGACACGTAGGACATGTTTATACACATTTTTTTCCTTCATTTTTTTTTTTTTGGATTTTTCTCCTCTTCTTCTATGCTTTTTTTTCAAAAAAAAAAAAAAATATATATATATATATACATATATACTTTCTATTTAATAATTAGTAAATTTTCTTTGAAACTTGAATCATAAATGTTGATGATTAAATTAAAAAGTTCTTCAATTTTTATTTAATGCCTTTATTATTTTGATATCTTAATAATATTTTTGTAATTTGTGTGTTTTTATGCTAATTTTGATTAATATAATATTAAGTTTTTATTATATGGTCATATAAAAAATATAACATATATAACGTGTACTTGACGTATCTGTCTTACTTTTTGGGAAATATTGTGTATGTGTCATATTTGTGTTTGTTCTTCTTGGCCAACAAGTAAAGAAATACACAGAAGATGGAGAATCCAATTCATGTCAAACCAAATACTAAAAGTGCAGAACAATAAATGGAAAGATAATCAACCGACTTCAAATCATCCTAATACATATCTGAATCAAAGCCGAGAATTGAACTTGTAGTTCATCAACCGTGAAAACTACTTCCAACCAAGGTTGTTAAAATTAGGATCCTATGTTGGATCGTTTTGAGGGTTCATAGGATCGGATCAAGGATCGTAAGATCCTACAAAATTCTTTAAAAAATGGCCAAAGCTATTAAAAATCAATAGTAAACAAGTCTGAGATAAATAAATAATGTAAAGTATTCTAACAACATATTAAAGTTTATGTATTTACAATTTTCTATTCGTATTTTCTTATAAAATGTAAGTTTCATAATTCTAAAATAACAAAAATTAACATTTTAAAGAAATAAATTAAAAAATTTTCAAAATAACTTAGTTAAATGTAGTAATACTAGTCAAAATTTAGTGTTGAATCATTAAATAAACAAATAGTTTGGATAATATTTTGGTCCAACAAATGAAACGATCCTACCACAATCTTCCTACGATCCTGCTACCTGAACAATTTTCATACGATTCGGATTGATTTATCTATATTGGATCGTAGGATCGCACGATCCTACGATTTGGATCACGATTTTGATAACTATGCTTCCAACAAAGTTGTGTACACACTACACAACCAGCCAATTGCACAGGTAAGTCAATGACTCTTGCGCCATGGCAGGCTAGTTTGTAATCTAACCATTAAAAGAAGATGCCTGTATTGGTGTGGCTGAGCACAAACAAGTTTTATTTAACCCGCATGACCAAGACAGGTTAGGTAAACACTGACAGAATCCATTTTGGGAGAAAAAGTACTCCAAAAGTACCTAGTTTTGAATCCATTTACCATTATCAAAGTTTGAGGGCCATGACGACCACATAAAATTTGTATGTATCAAAGTCTTAGGAATCCAACCTAGCTATCCAAAAAAAGAAACATAAATGTAAAAATATTTAAGGGCTCATTTGGGTACGTTGTCGTTTTCGATTTCTTTTTCATTTTTATTCTTTTGAAATCGTGAGCAAAAACGTGTTTGGTTGCTTCTTTCTAATTATTTAAAAAAAAAATCAATTTATGCTCTAATCTAGAAACGAAAAAAAAAAAAGTGATTTCCAAAAATTTCAAAAAGGGGGTAACGCACCTCTCGACTTTAATGAGATTCGGCTATTGATTCCAATTAGCTACAAATTTTCACAGTTTGTTTCTTTTTATTATACTTCTACAAAAGTTTCCTTGCCATGTATTTAGAGTCCTAATCCTATTGAGTATTTTCATTTTTGATCAGTAGTCCTATCGAGTTGTTGAAACAGCCTCTTCACTTGATAGGGCAAGGCTGCGTACATCTAACCCTTCTCAGACCTCATACTAACGACAGTCTCATGCACTGGACTAGCCATTTTTTAGTTCTATTGAACATTTTCCTAACTATATAATTAGAGTCCTAGTCCTATTGAGTAACCTCCTTACTCTTGTAATTAGAGTCCTAGTCCTATTGAATCCAACCGTTTCTCAAATTTCTTGTCAACCTGTTTCATATTGTTTCAATAGATCCTGAAGGTTAGATTCATAACTTGATAACTATCTCAACATTTGTTCCTTATTGCTCTGAATTTATATGTTTGTAATCTTATTATGCACTGATATTCATGATTAGTTCGTTACTGCAGCTACTCTTTCTATTAATGACGGTCCTCTTTGTCTTGTCATAAAAAAAAGAGCAGCCTTTGCATGTGATAATACGCAATGAATCCAACTGTTTTGTATTTTTTTCTGATTGGTGAAGTATGTATTTTATATATAAAAAGGCTCCTGAGATACAAAAAAAGGGGGACAACTTCACAATTATAAACAAATCTCTCCTAAAAACTCTACAAAAGAATCTATACACAGGATTAGCCTCTTTCAACCAAAAATAAAATATCTTCAAGAAGTATTCTTAAAGCAAAAAATAACTTGTTCCATTCTTTCAAATGTTCTTTGCTTTCTTTCCTCCATAGAGACCAAGCTAGACAAAGAGAAGTCATCCTCCATGCTATCTTTCCTAGCCCTCTTATATCTCCAACTCAAAATTACATCCAGGAAAGATGCCAGCAAAACCAAACTAAACATGAACAAGGAGAAGATCAAATTGCAACATCTAGCTATGCCTTTTTTTTTTTTTCTTTTGATAGGTCTCTCTACTCTAGCCATGTCATAGTGGATAAGAAGGCAGTCAACAGTTTCCTCCGCTTTCTTACACATGCAACATTTACTTGCCAAATAAAACCCTCTACATCTAGGATTATCCATAGTCAAAATGGCATTGCACGTTGCAGCTCATGGAAAAAAGCTACCTTAGTTGGAACCTAAATTTCCAAATCAGTCTCCATGGAAAGGATTCCTCACTATCATTCTCCATAACTTTGTAATAGGATTTCACAATAAATGCTCTTGATTTATCCTTTTACCACACCACCATGTCCTCCCTTCTCTCTACTATCTTATACTTGCTCAACATCCTCAAAAATTCCTCCGACTCTCCAAATTCTCAATCATAGAAAATCCTCTTGAAGTGCGGACTCCGCACAAATCTTCCACTTTCCAAGTCGACACAATCCGCTACCCAAGCATCCTTATCCTAAACCAACCTATAGAGCAATGGGAACTTCACTTTCAAAGACACTACAATACACCAAGGATCATCCCAAAATTTCACCCTCAACCCTTCCAAAACTTCATGAATTAAGTTCAAGAGTGGTTGTCATGTCATTTGGAAGTTAAGCATCCAATCGATTGTAACCTACTTATAATTAGATCTTTTAACACACTCTCTAGAAGTAGAAAAGGAAAATATCTTTATTCACATCCCTAACCTATCTACTCAAAAATAAACATAGCTTAGACTCAAATGTATGTGGTAAAGCTTGCCTATAATGCATTTAGAAATCACTATGAAGCCTCCTAAAATTTTGGATAGACATTGCCCCAAACATTTTAAACGTATAGTCCAAACCATGGTTGTTAAAATCCCAATCCAGATCTTAGGATCCTACGATTTTACGATAAAAAAAAAAAAAATTCGATCCGCATCCTATCAAAAATCCCTAAAGGGCAGGACCTTATGAAATCCCTATAAAATCATTAGGATCCCGAGTTGACTCCCGATTCTACCGATTTTAATGATCCTATAATATAGCCCCATAATATTATTTTCACACTTGTCCTTGATAAGTTACAACCCGATACCATAATAATATTATAAAACAAATAGCAAGATTTACTTATAAATCCTAAGTGTGACCATTATGTTGAAACTTGCTCAAGTTTTTACTTCTTGAATAACTCTTTAATTTTATTAGTATGGTCCGATAATGCCAGTTAAAAAAAGTACTTTAGGCTAATTAGCTTCTCTTCTTCGCTCTCTCTCTCTCTCTCTCTCTCTCTCTCCCTCTCTCTCTCTCTCTCACCTATACACACAAAAACTCAATAAGCTTGTTTTGAACCAATTGATCTCTTATGCGATATAGATCCTAGAGATTTTCTTATATCATAGGTTTTGTTAGAGAGCCTTTTATAGACGAGTAAACCAACTATTTTAAAATAAAAATTTTCTTCTAAGCTAAATGTAATACTTTAATGTGCTATTTTAGTTAAAATTTATAAAAGTAAAACATTTGTTATACTAATTTACTTTAAAAAATTAGGATTAGTAGAAGTTTTTGTACTCTAAATGTTTATTATAATTTTTTTTTCAATATTTTCATGTATTTTAAACTTATTTATTTTGAGTTTTTAAGGATTCTTAATATGCAAAAATATTAATTGGTATTAATTTTCTCATTTTGTAGAATCTTACGATTCTCAATCTGATCCTATGATCCAATCCTGAGGACCCACCCACCGATCCATTGTAGGATCCCGATTTTAACAACCTTGGTCCGAACTTGCCATACCTATTCTAAGAAATATAACATAGTATCCTCAATCCTTTTGTATCTTGTGCTTCAGTTTTTCATAGACCTACTATGCCTTGCGGACCTACTTTGCTACAGAAGTACTGAACATAGTTTTGTAGTGGGATTTTATTCATGACCTTCTAACCCCAAATTTAAGAAAAAAAAAAAAAGTATGCATCTTGTGAACATCCCACCCACTTCAAGTTTTATAGTATATAGGAGGGACAAGTTGATTATTGTTAAAATGTAACTAGAGAGCCAAAAGAAAAAAAAAACACATGATTCAATAAACAAAACAAAAATATAAAATTATTATCTATACACTGTAGTTCTTTTAATTTTTTTCCTTATTCTTCTGGACCATAGTTACCTCAGCATGATAGAAACATAAACAGTTATCCATGTGCTCTTTTTTTATAAACTTTTATTGAAAATGTTAATAAAATGATATTTGGAATGTTGTCCTTGTTATTGTAGGATTTTGTTTTGGGAATGAATTATGGAATTTAGATTTGATGCCACTTCAGTTATCAATCACGTTTCCTGTTTTTGTTCTCATTTAAAAAAAAAAAAAAACAATGTTGTTTTGCCAAATGCATTTTCTGTTTTCGTTTTTATAAAAACATTAACAGAAACTAATTTCCATCTTCAAAAAACTGAAAATTGAAAATAGGAAATGTTACCACATGTCACCTTAGTAATCCAACCTAACAAGTAATAAACATCAAATACAAGCATATTTGTTTGCATCATTTTTCATACACTCTTCTTTGATAAGTAGAATTCAATAAAAGGCACCAAAACAGGGTGCACATATGTAGACACTGGATTTAAAAAAGAGAAACTCTACAAAAGACTATAAACAAAAAAATGGTTCACTTTAATATAAAAAAAGAAAAGGAACCTTAGCATATTGTGCTTTAAAGTCCATAAGGAAGCTTCTTCCCCTTTAAAAGACCTTATGTTCCTTTCAATCCAAATGTTCCACCACAATAAATAAGATTTGCTTGCCATACCTCCCTCACTCCCCTTCTCATTTTCTTGCTCCAACTAAACAAAACATCTTGAAGAGAACAGGGCATCACCCATTGGATTCCAAAAAGGGTGAAGAGAGCAGACCACAACTCCCTTGCCACTAAGAAGTGCAACAATAGGTGACTAACTAATTCCTCATTGCTCTTGCACATGCAACACCAGTTAACCACCATTATCCCCTGCCAACAAAGATTGTTCACCGTTAAAATTTTACCTAGGGCAGCCATCCAACTAGAGAAAGCTACCTTGGGAGGAAACTTGGGAGTTCAAAAAAGACTAGCCTAAAGAGTTATCACTGCACACAAATCATCCTAGAACTTAATCCTCTGATTTTTGAATTTTAAATATATAAACTTATATTAATGAGGTTCTGTGTATATTCTAGATTTGTATACAAGTTAGATTTTGTATTTTATAGAAAAGTTTACCACAATGGATTCCTTCCTAAAATTAAGGATTGTAATCTTATACATACACGTATAGTATATTTTGTAAATTCTCTATCTATTGAGTGAAAAAAGTAAAGCCTAAAACCAACTTGGGATCTTAGATTTTTCCCAAACTTGTCTTAACAATCTTGAGTATCTTCTCTTCTTCCTTATTTCTCTTGAAATCTCTTTTCTTTTTTTCATTTATGGTATTAGAGCTTCTTGTCAAACGACATTATTGATCATTTTTTTTTTTCTGTTGTTGTTCTATTATCTCCTCTTCAATGGCTGAATCCCAAGGACTTGGTGATCGTCCCCCTCACAGTTAAAATCAATCCTCTCCCAATACTACTCATTGTTTCTTTGCATCTCCTCAACAAGGTGTTCTAGGTCGACCCCCCATTACTTGCCTAATTTTTAGAAGAACGGGACATTCTACTTTTCGGTGCTATGATGGATACAAACAAAACCCTCAACCTCCAACCAACCACATACTTGAAGCTCTTACTTCCCTCACCATCTAATACCCTCAAGACTTTGACTGGTATCCTGACAGTAGTGCAACAGCCCAAATGACTTATGAAGCAGGTAATTTTTCTCATAAACAACCCTATCATGGTGATAGTGGTGTTCTGGTAGGTAACGGGTCCACCATCCCCATTTCCCATGTTGGTTCCATTTCTCTTTTTCACAATGTCTCTCTCAACATTCATAAAAATTTAATTTCTGTTAGCCAGTTTACTAAGGATAACAATTTTTTTTTTTGTTTTTTTTCTCCAAATGGCTTTGTTATTCAAAAGCAGGGAACAAGGAGAGTGTTGGGGACAGGTCGTAAATGTTCTGGTCTTTACGTGTTGGATCGTCCTCATCAAGCCCTCTATTCAAGCCCTCTTTCATCAATCAAAGTCACTTCTACAATTTGGCATAATCATCTATTAGTGTTATTGATGTTTTGAAAAAGAATGGGCTCATTGCTTTCACCGATTCCGTTAAGCCCACTAAATCTGTTTGTTCTAGTTGTCAAATCGGCAAAAGCGATAAACTTCCTTTTGATTTAAATAATAAACGCAGTCTTTGTCATCTTGACATAATCCATGTGGATGTTTGGGGACCCTCCCCTATTAATTCTCCTCCTAGTTTTCATTATTTTATTGTGTTCATTGATAACTTTAGTTGTTACACTTAGTTTTACCCTATGAAATGCAAATATGACTTTCTCCCTATCTCTATTCAATTTCAAAAAATGTAGAAAATCAATTTGAGAGAAGAATCAAAGTTTTTCAATGTGATGGTGCTCGTGAGTTTTCTAGTACCCCTTTCCTCTCACATCTCTATAATTGTGGTATCCTTAAACATATTTCATGTCCTTATACTCAAGCTTAAAATGGTAAAGCTAAACAAAAACACCGGCACATTACTAAAACCAATCTTACCTTATTATTCCACAGTCACACTCCCTCTTCTTTTTGGGTTGAAGTTTTTTCTACTACAGTCTACATTATCAATTATCTTCCCACTACTATCCTCCAGCATCGCTCTCCTTATCAACTGCTCTTTGGTAAGGCTCTTAAACTCTCAATGTTTCATACTTTTGGATGTCTATGTTTACCATGCCTCCGTAATTATGCTTCCCATAAACTTGCCCCTTGGAGTGTCCCTTGTGTTTTCATTGGTTATAGCTCATGCATAAAGGTTTTCGTTGCCTAGATTGATCTACTAGAAAAGTTTACATCTCTCGTCATGTTGTATTTGATGAGTTTATTTTTCCTTTTTTACCTCCTTTTATCCTTCACACTCTGTATCCTCAGCAAATTTCTTAACCTACTAGGACATCACTTCTATCACTGATTACTCATCTCCTACCATATCCATGACTCTCATTCCTCCCGATGATAGTTTTTATGTGCCTACCATACCTATACATTTGCTTTATATCACACAAACATATTTTTTTCTATACCAACCTTCCCCACCTTCTTCCACTGAGGCTCCTACCTCACCAACTTGCTCGGAACCTGTAACTATACCTCCTCCCCATCCCGATCTCTCTTTTATCCCTGGTGGCTCCCTTACCGTTGATCTACCTCTTTCTTAACCCCAACCTTTAGGTACATCTAATACACATCCCATGATCACTTATTCTAAGTCTTACTCTCATAACGCTAGTCTTCATTCTTTCACCACCCATTATCCTTTGCCTTCCCGCCACCTCTTAGTTTATGATCATCGCACAACAGCCTTCTTTATCGCTCTTCTTTCCACTTCTGAACCTTGTAGCTACAAGTTTTCTATCAAACATACTCATTGGCATACTACCATGAATGAAGAGATTCAGGTGCTCAAGCATAATCACACCTGGACTCTTACTACTTTCACCCAAGGTATGAATGTTGTTGGGTGTAAATAGGTCTTCAAAATGAAGTTAAAGCCAGGTGGTTCCATTGATCGTTACAAGGCCTATCTTGTGGCTAAAGGCTATTTTCAACTACCAGGCGTTGATTTTGATGAGACATTCAACCTTGTTGTCAAACCTGCTACTATTCATCTTGTCCTATCAATGGCTTGTGTTCATAATTGGGATATCCGACAATTATATTTCAAGAATGCTTTCTTCCATGGTGATATAAAAAAAGAGGTTTATATGTCTCAGCCCCTTGGGTACGAAGATCCTCACTTCCTTCATCATGTTTGTCGACTTCAAAAAGCCTTATATGGCCTCAAACAAGCACCCCATGCTTAGTTTGAGAAATTTAGTAATCATCTTCTACAATTGGGATTTTGTTGTAGTCAATTTGATTCCTCCATTTTTATACAGATGACTTTCGTTAGTACTCTGATTTTTTTAATGTATGTTGATGATATCATACTTACAGGCAGTTCATCTACTTTGATATCCACTCTTATTGATGATCTTAGTTCTGTATTTGCAATGAAGGACTTGGGTCCTCTTCATTCTTTCTTGGGCATTGAAGTTACAATTCATGATGATGGTCTTTTTCTCACACAGTCAAAATATACCTTGGATCTCTTCACACGTGCTCAAATGGAAAGTGCTAAGCCAATTTCCTCTACTATGATTGTTGGTCAAAAGTTGACTTAAGAGAGTGCTCTTTTAAGTAATCTGACATTTTATCGTAGGATAGTTGGTGGCCTTCAATACTTGACTCTTACTCGGCCAGATCTTGCCTTCAGTGTTAATTATGTTTGTCAGTTTTTGCATGCTCCAACAGTTGCTCATTTTCAAGCTATTAAACGTATCATTTGGTATGTTAAAGGTACCCTATATCATGGCCTTCAAATTCATTCTAATAGTTCTCTTACCCTTACTAGTTACTTTGATGCTGATTGGGCTGGGTGTCCTAACACTCGACGTTTTACCTCTGGGTATGCCATATTCTTAGGTCAAAATTTGATCTCTTGGAGTGCCAAGAAGCAACCTACAGTCTCTCGTTCCAACACTGAAGCTGAATATCGTGCTCTTACTTATGTTGCAACTGAAATGACTTGGATCACTTACCTTCTTCAGGACTTGAGTCTTCCACCTTTTACTCTTGGAATTCTTTGGTGTGATAATCAAGGTGCTGTGTATATGAGCTCAAATCCGATCTTTCATGCTCGATCCAAACATATTGAGCTTTATTATCATCTTGTTCGTGAAAAGGTCTTAGCGGGACTTCTTCAAATTCGTTTCATTCATTGTACTCTACAACTTGTTGAACCAAAAGTCCTCCTAAGGCAATTCTTGCTTCTTTGTGTTTCAAGTTGAACCATGTGGATTTCCCCTAGTCAACTTGAGGGAGGATATTAACATATCAAGATAAAAAATCAAGGCACCTTAAATATGTAAATTTATATTAATGATATTTTATGTATATTCTAGATTTGTATATAAGTTAGATTTTGTATCTTGTAGGAAAGTTGACCACAATGGATTCCTTCCTAAAATCAAGGATTGTAATATCACAAGAATTTCTTCTTAAAATTAAGGATTGTAATCTCATACATACATGTAAACTATATTTTGTAAATTCTCTATATATTGAGTGAAAAAAGTAAAGCCTAAGACCAACTTGGGTTCTTAGACTTTTCTCAAACTTGTCTTAACATTCTTGAGTATCTTTTCTTCCCCTTCCTTATTTCTCTTGAAATCTCTTTTCTTTATTTTTCCGTTTAGGTACTTTTATTATCAACAAATTGTTAAAACAAAGGATTCTTCAAAAAGAAAAAAAATTAAATCAATTAATTAAAGAGAAAATAGTTGATCGGGTGTTTAAGAAGAATAATTTGAATTGGAATGGTAAATTGATATTTATCAATATCTAGGAAGCGATAGTTAAGACAAAGAATTCTTCCAAAAAAAAAAAAAATCAATTAATTAAAGAGAAAGGAGTTGGTCGGGTCTTTAATAAGAATATTTTCAATAGGAATGGTAACTTGAATATTTATCAATATCATGAAGGATATTTTTGTCAACAAAAAAATGTAAAATAAAAAACATCCATACTTTTATATATAAATAATTGTTATGTTATGTTATGTTATTATAAATAAATATAGAATAACTAAATGATTCAAGTAGAAAATTTAAAAAAAAAAATTAATGATGTGTTTTTAAAAAAATATATGCATGACTGCCCAGCTTTTGTCAAATTAGAGCGTTCAATAAGATAAGAAATAATTGCTGAAAGATTAGGAAATTACTATAATTGTCTTAATTACTTCTATTTTCAAAGTTATTATTAGATTCAAGAAATTGTTCTATTTTATTGTTATAGAGCATTTCTAAAAAAAAAAAAAAATTAATTGTACTTCCGATATGATATATTATTTTATTGTTATAAGTGCCCATTTGACGTAAATTCAATCCTCCCTTCCCTATCGTAATGGGATCAAAAAATTATATGATGTGGAGCCAATAATACCACATCCTATCGTAATTGACTAGTGTTATTTAATTTTTAGCGGTCATATACGGAATTCATGTTAAATAATAACAATAATATGAAATAACTTTGAAAATGGATATGTATAACCTTTTTTCACCTCAATTTTTTAATTCTTAAATATAAGTTAGTGGGACATGCTATAATAAATAAGCAATGCTATTTTTTTCACCCCAACTCAAGGAAAAAAGATTTAATCGATTATAAATAAATAAGAAATATTATCTAAATTTTATTTATATCACGTGTCTAAATTTAATATGGAGAAATATAAAATCGTTTCCCAGTTGATTATTCACTTGGAGAGCACGTGGTGGCCAATTCCATACTGGTACGGATCTTCTACTTTTTTTACGTGGTGATTGTTAATTTGAAGTTTTCTTAAGAAAAATCTTATACCGTGGCCGAAAAGATGGCTTCAATATTACAAAGTAGAAAAATAAATAAATAAAAAATGGAGCAATGAGACTTCCATTATCAGTAATTTGTAAGTTTTTTCCTTTTCGTCTTTTTATTAAAAAAAATAAATAAAAATAAAAATACTTATTCATACCCTAAAAATAAATAAATAAATAAGATGCCATACTAAGGAATTAAAGATAGAAGGCTCCTCCAAAATTTTTAAGTTTTTGGGGCTTTTTGCCACCACTGTTTGCTGACAACCTCCTAATATTATTCTTCCAAAGAAAAAGAGTCGCAGATGAAATTATTCAATTAGACAGAGACCTCAAGCAATTGAATCCTTATTCTTCAAAACAAAGAGGAAGGGAGGGTCGCTCACACTGATCGAGCAACCTAGAATAAACATAAATGTCATCGAGACTGGGAAACAAAGGCCAGTTGAGATCAACCAACCAAAATGCCGTTTTTTCTTGTACAAATCTGGGAAACCCCAGAAAACCAGTAACCAAATCAAACATTATACAGATCCTCCCATTCTCTAAAAAGAAACCACAAAGGAGGGAGAATTCCACAAGGAAAAAATAATTGTTAAAACCACACACACCTCTATACCCTCTCTATACATTCCCCAACCCAAAATCTTTATGTATTCCTAAATTACAAATGTAATTAAATATGGAAACACTATCTAACTATCTCACCCCAGGTCAACGGGTGCTTCAAAGAGAGAAGAGAGACAGAGAGACAAGACAGAGGCAAGAGTTCCAAACACTATCATCAACCCCTGTAACAAAGAATTACACATCTACCAAAATAATAAATACATGTCAATGTTTCACTGCTACCCTTCCTTTTTGCTCCCCCTTCTCTTTCTCCACAGGTCCGCCCCATGGTTTTTAATGGAAATCAGATTCAGCCAATGCACTGGTGGAGATTCGACCGATTCTTTTTCCTAATTGTAGATTCTAACCGGCTTCTCAAATGTGTGTCGGTTCTGCAAAATTACAGCAAGTCACCAAAAGTTTCAAATGCCTGTACAACAAGGTATCCACTAGTATTTTCTTATTACTATCATGGCAACTATCACTAATTTGATCACCAGCATATTGACAGTTTCTAGCCTCAAGGTAATCAGAGAAATAAAGAAACAAATAACGCGAAACCGAATGCTCATAAAACCAATTACACTACGTTGTGGCTGCATTTTCAACCACAAATTTCATGAACCCCACAGCCATAGCTGTATAGCAGTTTAAGATAGTTTCAATGCAGTGATATACCTGATTGGCCGCATATGACCTTTTAGGTGCATTGTCAGAGTGCTCCAATCCAAGGTACTGCTCCCAAGCACCATAGACATCTCTCCTCTAAAATGTAAAATCAGAAAATAAAAATTGAAAAGGAAAGACGTTAGTCACCAAAATTAAACCAGGTGTGTGTGTGGGTGGGGAGAGAGAGAGAGAGAGAGAGCACCTGAAAACGACTGGACACAATGTCCGAGTCCTGAAGGTACTCAGGACGACCCAAAGACAAAAACGCAAACTTCCACTGAGAACAAAAATAACACTAATCAGAGAAAAACTTTATACAAATTGAAATTAACTACAAAGGTATAGACCATCATAAAAAAGTGGTATGCTGAAAGCTTCCATTCCAATGTTGAGAGAGGGAAAAATAAATGCTGAGGAACACAAAGGAAAATACCTTCGAAAACTCCTCATCTGGAACCTGCAATTTCTTCTGTACACGCACTTTAACTTCGGCTAATGTTTCACCCTCATGGATGACCAGAAAAAAAGGTTCCCCAAAATTCTGGACCTGCTGTTAGAACAAAAGAAAATGAACAAGTATATACGTGAATCTCACCCAGTTCACTGGCATATGATAATATATCATCATAATGCCTACACAATAATGCATGCCACAAGTACTTCCTATAATTTTACTTCAACATATACTAACCACTTGGTTCTGAGCCGTTTCTTTCATAAAGTGGTAAACATGAATCAAGCGATCATTAGGGCTAACGTTTTTCTCCTCTTCGGGAATCTGTTGTGAAGAACAAGTTTAGTCTAGAACCATCACAAAAAATCCGTGATATGACAAAGTAAACACAACAAAACAATCAAGACCACAACTCTTTTGCTATAACAGTGAGGTCAATGCAGTCAAAGTGATGTTGGTTTGCTGATATCAGACACCGTTATCAAGCATTGGAAAAAATTTAATTTATAAGAAGAAAAATAAATAACTCTGCCTGTGTCGTGCTTAATGTCATTACACAACGGATTCCAAGCCCTGAAAAGGAAGGTGGTTGTGATTGGTAGCTAACAGCCAGCTTAAAAACTCTCTCAGATCTCTTATAGACATAAATCCGGAGAAAATTGTCTTAAATGTAGCAAAATGGCGAGACAAAATTCATGTACCAGACCCAAAAACAAGTTGGAATAAGGTTTTGTTGACTTGAGAAGAAGAAAAATAAAATGTCAAACGTGGAAACAAAGTAGAGTTACCTACTAAAGTGTTATCAGATCTCTTACCCTTTGTCAAAGAAAAAAAATTGCAAAAACGTCCAGAGAGAAATAAAAATCAACAGACACTTCTAAAGGATTATTTATTATTATCCTAAAGGGTTTGGCTGTCAGATTCGACAATACTCTTGTGTCTCCACCTTATTAATCTTATTCCCACAAACAAACTGAAAAGAGAATACATAAAGTTCACAGAAAAACAGAACAAGCTTGCTCAACAAAGGTTTGGATAAATTCAAGTTTGGTATTAAGTTATTAACCAACAGAACATGCAGCTCAATGAAGGATTCGTATATTCCACTTCAGTATTAATCTGACCAAGTCAAGTCAGCAATCTGAACAATAAAGAAATAACACAAACATGTGTGCCCAATAAAAAAATAACACCTACCTCCTCGGCCCGTAATGTCCAGTATTGATCATTAATGTTCTCAATCTTCTCATTAAGTGGGAATATCTGCAAACAAATGGCAGCAGAAATAAGGTAGACGCCCAAAAAACTTCAAATGTTATCTATTAGCTTTAGCAGAAACCGGCAGCAATTCAAAGCCAATTCTAGAACATGCAGGAAGCAGTAAGGGTATGCTTCCAGCCCAGTCGATTTACTTATTTGGGGTGCTAGCTCACAGGAAATTGATTTATTTTTTGCAGGGCTAGTTCATAGGAAGTTCACAATGTTTAGTAGTCACTATTAATGTACAACTTTAACCAATGCATTTTCCGAAGTTCATTCAGTACCTTGAATAATAGGATAAACTATTGGGAACATATAATAAGATGTATCAACGAAAAAATTTAAGAAAGTAGCAACTAGCAACAATGCGAACACACTAGTAATTTTTCAAAATCAAGTTTAGAATTATGAATAGATTCAAGAAGAATCCAGGTCATATTAACTGAACCTACAAAATATTTCTTGTTATTCTCAGGGCACTGTAAAATAAAAATTTCAGAAGAAATTTTCAAGACTGGGAAATTACATTGGTGATTACTGAACCTTTAGATAAGTACATGATTTTTAAAACATGGTCAGGAGAAGTTTAATGATTTCTCAAGGGTACAGCATCTTTCCCAAAAGCCTGCTTCATGCGCTAAATCATTTTGCTTCATGTGATGCAAATTACATTAAAGAAAAAAAAATTGAAATGTATTGCTGAAACAAGGAACTGCATCAACTACAGAAACATCCATTAAGCTGCATTCATTTCAATAAATTCTCACCAAGTTAGCATAACAAAGGAACAACAATAACTTGAATTTTACCAATACCTTGTAGATCTTGTGATAGAAAACTTCAAGCAATCTAAGTTCAGCATTTGGATTAGACAACTCAACCTGAACCATAATAAAGCAGAAGAATAAGTAGATTTCTCTTTTAAAGTGCACCTAAAGAAAATTTTATGACTTGAGAGTATGAAGTGGAAGTACAATGTAAGATTTGAGAGATATTTGCAAACTTGCAAATCTAATAACAACTGTCAAATACATTTTCTTTTTATAAGTATAACAATTGTCAACTACATGGGGTGAAATATTTTAATAATTCAATCAGCGCAGGTAGAAATTTCTGTATAGAAGAGTAGATGTCCAGTTGGAAAGCATAAAAATGCAGCAAGATTACCTTAGTCTTAAGGTCATTAATAACATCTCCTACAGTGCTTTGTTTTGGTAATCTAATAGTATGAATTACTACCTGAAAAAGTTAAAAGATAAAATTGAGTGAAACCCACCCAAAAGATATAAACATGCAATTATAAGGAAAGACTGCTACAGAAAAATGATACTCACCTCATCCTTGGTAGCATGATGAAAAGCAACTTTCAGTGTTTTCAAACCTTGCAGTTCTGGCAGAGGGATATCCAATACTTCAAAATATAGAATATCCGAAGTCTATCCAGAGGGGAGAAAAACTCAGCCGTCAGAACAAAATCGTTACTGAAAGTATAAAGATAAACAGCAGGTCTTGATCAGAGAAACATCAATTAATGAACAACCTGATTGTAGTGGACTAGCATGTCTGACAGATGTTCCGCTCCCCGATATTTGATAGGTTGGGGTTTGGGTTGCTGGGAATAGCAGTTATGAGATGTAAGCCGGATTTTAGATGGATCATCCAAGCCAAGATGGCGGGCTACTCTTTCCACAACATCATCATAATTGTGAAGCTTTGACCTACAAATTAACATGGAAAACAATAAAAAAAAAAAAAAAATTTAATCAATTAGGTTGAACGCTGACTATAATAGCTTTACAATAAGACTTGTGTACAGGAAAAACTTACAACTCAAGACAGAACTCCTCATCCTTAGGTCTCTCCAGAGAACGGAAGCGAACTACCTATGAAAAATCACATAATCTTAAAAACTTTTTTTTAACAAGACAAATAATGTTTTTAAAAAACAAAATTAATGCCAAGGAAAGGAGGTTTTCAGATAATAATTTGTAAATAGCCTACACAATAGGCTTTATAATACCAGAAATCCTTGAATTACAATGCCAGCACAAAATAAATAAATATATAATAACAGTTGCATAAACTTTAAGCACACACTAGTTAGTTTAACACAATTCTCAAAGTGAACTTCCTCCTCTCCCTCCAACTCCCTCTCTCTTATAATTATATAGTCATCTTAAACTTCAAGAAATAACCTCATTTACAAGATATAACAGAAAATTAAGAAATTGCAGAATTTTTTCTTTAAAAAGTCGTCTTATTAACTTTTGTTTTACTTTTTGACAAGACCTGCGCGCGCACACGGTTTGTCCCATTTAGGGCTCGAACCCTCAACCTCCTCTTTGGGAGGTGGAGATACCACACAATCTAACGCTTGTGTTTTTCTCATGTACATTTGAACATGTGGATACATTAATCCATGTTAACAAGAACGAAAAAACTTGGGAACCTGGCATTCTCTTGTCAATAAAAAGGTATAGAATCCAGTACGTTCAGATTGTCATCCAGGATTTGACCTAAACTGGCGCTTGTTCTAGTGTAATGAAATCAAAAACTCAAAATCGTAAAATTAAAGAAAATAACCAAAAAAAATTGTTTCACTTGAACAGAAAAAGTTTGGAGTGAGAACATAGAAATAAAGAGAAAATATCTGGAGTCTTGATGATGCACATTATGTTGGAATTGTGAACATATCTCTAAAAATTATACACCAACAACTAGAATACAATCTAACATACTTATGTGTGTATTATGCTAAGTCATCCATTACAATAATATAAAAATACTTCAGAAATAGGACTTAGCATTGAACACCCAAACTCCCAAGTCCTAAATGAACTCAATGGTTTTAAGCATAAAACAATGTATATTCATAAGAAACTGTTTCCATCAAACACAAGTCCTTTTGGGAGAAATATGTGAATCGCTTAAGTTCGGAGGTTAGATTCCAAGGATAAACAGACCCTATAGTTTAAAGGATAAAAACAACTTACAGCAACGAAAAAAAAAATTAAAAAAAAAAAAAATTCATATCAAACACAGTTCCTGTAGAAAGATCACGGTGACAGCACTTTTTAATTAATAGAAAAATAAAGATTTCAAAGAAGATAAAGGGTTGCAATGGAGCCCCACCACAAAATAATTAACAAAAATCATCGCGGAGACCAACTGCTTACTACAGTTATCCTATCATCATGCAATCTGATGCAGCAGCTGTGACAGCCAGCAGGTTCGTGGATCAATGGGAGAACAACTTAGAAGTGACTGAGAGTCTATGGGGCTTCATAGACTGACATGACATAGTGTTCTGTGTTGTTTTAAGTTGTTTATATATGCTTATTATTATCTAGTTAAGTGAGTCCCTTTATGTATGTAAGTGTAGAGCTGAGATTTGAAGGTCAGATTTTTTTAGTCTTTGCTACCGCCTAAATAAGCAAAGAGAGGCCGTTTTAAGGAATCCTTCAGCATCTTTTGACTGCCAAATAGAAGTTGTGTTTACAGCCCTCTTTCAAGCAATTTTCTGGGACAATTTCTTCATTTCCCCTGTTCCTTCTACTTCTGTCTTGTTCTAATAGTAGCAGGAGAGTTGGTTTGCTGCCCTTCTTGTTTAGTTGTTGAGTGAATGAAAGTGAGACATAGCTCCAACTTTCATTAAAGAGCTGCATCACAATCTCAACCCTTCTAATCCTCAGCAAGGGACAACCATAACCATATATATATATATATATATATATAAATATATATATATATATATATATAATTGAGTTCCTCAATGAGATTATGGCACCTCTCCCTTCAGAAATATTAGCTCCATTCCCAACCAAGTTATCCAAAGAGACAAAGAAAGCTTGTTCCACAAAACCCCTCTCTAGTCTCAATCGCTACATATAACCAACAAGATATAAAGCACAGACAATCTATTTTGACTCATGTATCTTTGTCGGACACGGACACGAACACAACCACGGACACACAAAAAAAGTGTCCAAATTCGGACACATCCCGAACACTTAGGACATGTTAATACACGTTTTTTTCCTACCATTTCTTCGGACTTGCCCCCTCTTTTTCTCCTCTTGTCCTAAGTTTTTTTTAAAAAAAATTTATATATATATATATACATATATACGTTCTATGTAATAATTAGTAAATTTGTTTTGAAGCTTGAATCATAAATATTGATGATTATATTAAAAGTTCTTGAATTTTTACTTAATGCCTTTGTTATTTTGATATCTTAATAATATTTTTGTAATTTGTGTGTTTTTATGCTAATTTTGGTTGATATAATATTAAGTTTTTATTATATGGTCATATAAAAAATATAATATATATAACGTGTCCTTGACATATTCGTCTTACTTTTTGAGAAATATCGTTTATGTGTCGTATCTGTGTTCGTTCTTCTTGGTCAACAAGTAAAGAAATACACAGAAGATGGAGAATCCAATTCATGTCAAACCAAATACTAAAAGTGCTTAACAACAAATGGAAAGATAATCAACCGACTTCAAATCATCCTAATACATATCTGAATCAAAGCTGAGAATTAAACATGTAGTTCATCAACCATGAAAACTACTTCCAACCAAGGTTGTTAAAATCAGGATCCTATGTTGGATCGTTTTGAGGGTTCATAGGATCGGATCGAAGATCGTAAGATCCTACAAAATTCTTTAAAAAATGGCCAAAGCTATTAAAAATCAATAGTAAACAAGTCTGAGATAAATAAATAATGTAAAGTATTCTAAAAACATATTAAAGTATATGTATTTACAATTTTCTATTCGTATTTTCTTATAAAATATAAGTTTCATAATTCTAAAATAACAAAATTTAACATTTTAAAGAAATAAATTAAAAAATCCTCTAAATAACTTGGTTAAATGTAGTAGTGCTTGTCAAAATTTAGTGTTGAATCATTAAATAACCAAATAGTTTGAATAATTTTTTGGTCCAACAAGTGAAACGATCCTACCACAATCTTCCTACAATCCTGCTACTTGAACGATTTTCATACGATCTGGATCGATTTATCTATATTGGATCGTAGGATCGTGCAATCCTACGATCCGGATCATGATTTTGATAACTATGCTTCCAACAAAGTTATGTACACACTACACAACCAGCCAATTGCACAGGTAAGTCAATGACTCTTGCACCAAGGCAGGCTAGTTTGTAATCTAACCATTAACAGAAGATGCCTGTATTGGTGTGGCTGAGCACAGGCAAGTTTTATTTAACCCACATGACAAAGACAAGTTAGGTAAACACAGAGAGAATCCATTTTGGGAGAAAAAGTACTCCAAAAGTACCTAGTTTTGAATCCATTTACCATTATCAAAGTTTGAGGGCCATTATGACCACATAAAATTTGAATGTATCAAAGTCTTAGTAATCCAACCTAACTATCCAAAAAAAGAAACATAAACATAAAAATATTTAAGGGCTCATTTGGCTACGTTGTCGTTTCCGGTTTCTTTTTCATTTTTATTGTTTTGAAATCGTGAGCAAAAACGTGTTTGGTTGCTTCTTTCTAATTATTTTTTAAAAAAATCAATTTAAGCTAAAATCTGGAAACGAAAAAAAAAAGTGATTTCCAAAAATTTCAAAAAGGGGGCAACACGCACCTCTCAACTTTAATGAGATTCGGCTATTGATTCCAATTAGCTACAAATTTTCACAGTTTGTTTCTTTTTATAATACTTCTACAAAAGTTTCCTTGCCTTGTATTTAGAGTCCTAATCCTATTGAGTATTTTCATTTTTGATCAGTAGTCCTATCGTGTTGTGGAAACAGCCTCTTCGCTTGATAGGGCAAGGCTGCGTACATCTAACCCTTCTCAGACCTCGTAGTGGCGAGAGTCTCATGCACTGGACTAGCCCTTTTTAGTTCTATTGAACATTTTCCTAACTATATAATTAGAGTCCTAGTCCTATTGAGTAACCTCCTTACTTTTGTAATTAGAGTCCTAGTCCTATTGAATCCAACTGTTTCTCTGATTTCTTGTCAACCTGTTTCATATTGTTTCAATAGATCCTGAAGGTTGGATTTATAACTTGATCACTATCCCAAAATTTGTTCCTTATTGCTCTAAATTTATATGTTTGTAATCTTATTATGCACTGATATTCATGATCAGTTCGTTACTGCAGCTACTCTTTCTATTAATGATGGTCCTCTTTGTCTTGTCATAAAAAAAGAGCAGCCTTTGGCTGTGATAATACGCAATGAATCCAACTGTTTTGTCTTTTTTTCTGAATGGTAAAGTATGTATTTTATATATAAAAAGGCTCCTGAGAATGGCAACCTCAAAAGATATAAAAAAAGGGGACAACTTCACAATTATAAACAAAGCTCCCCTAAAAACTCTACAAAAGAATCTATACACAGAATTAGCCTCTTTCAACCAAAAATAAAACATCTTCAAGAAGTATTCTTAAAGCAAAAAATAGCTTGTTCCATTCCTTCAAATGTTCTTTGCTTTCTTTCCTTCCATAGAGACCAAGCTAGACAAAGAGTAGTCATCCTCCATGCAGTCTTTCCCAGCCCCCTTACATCTCCAACTCAAAATTACATCCAGGAAAGATGCCAGCAAAACCAAACTACACATGAACAAGGAGAAGATCAGATTGCAACATCTAGCCATGCCTTTTTTTTTCTTTTGATAGGTCTCTCTACTCTAGCCATGTCATAGTGGATAAGAAAGCGGTCAACAATTTCCTCCGCTTTCTTACACATGCAACATTTACTTGCCAAATAAAACCCTCTACATCTAAGATTATCCATAGTCAAAATGGCATTCCACGTTGCAGCTCATGCAAAAAAGCTACCTTAGTTGGAACCTAAATTCCCAAATCAGTCTCCACGGAAAGGATTCCTCACTATCATTCTCCATAACTTTGTAATAGGATTTCACAGTAAATGCTCTTGATTTATCCTCTTACCACACCACCATGTCCTCCCTTCTCTCTCCTATCTTATACTTGCTCAACATCCTCAAAAATTCCTCCCACTCTCCAAATTCCCAGTCATAGAAAATCCTCCTGAAGCGCGGACTCCGCACAAATCTTCCACTCTCCAAGTCGACACAATCCGCTACCCAAGCATCCTTATCCTAAACCAACCTATAGAGCAATGGGAACTTCACTTGCAAAAACACTACAATACATGAATTAAGCTCAAGACTGGTTGTCATGTCATTTGGAAGTTAAGCATCCAATTGATTGTAACCTACTTATAATTAGATCTTTTAACACATTCCCTAGAAGTAGAAAAGGAAAATATCTTTATTCATATCCCTAACCTCTCCACTCAAAAATAAACATAGCTTAGACTCAAATGTATGTGGTAAAGCTTGCCTATAATGCATTTAGAAATCACTATGAAGTCTTCTAAAATTTTAGATAGACATTCCCCCAAACACTTTAAACGTATAGTCCAAACCATGGTTGTTAAAATCCTGATTCAGATCTTATGATCCTATGAATTTACGATAAAAAAAAAAAAATCGATCCAGATCCTATCAAAAATCCCTAAAGGGTAGGATCTTATGAAATCCCTATAAAATTATTAGGATCCCGAGTTGACTCCCGATTCTACCGATTTTAACGATCCTATAATATAGCCTTATAATATTATTTTCACACCAATCCTTGATAAGTTACAACCCGAGACCATAATAATATTATAAAACAAATAGCAAGATTTACTTAAAAATCCTAAGTGAGACCATTATGTTAAAACTTGCTCAAGTTTTTACTTCTTGAATAACTCTTTAATGTGACTAGTATGGTCCGATATTGCCATTTAAAAAAAGTACTTTAGGCTAATTAGCTTCTCTCTCTCTCTCTCTCTCTCTCTCTCTCTCTCTCTCTTACCTATATACACAAAAACTCAATAAGCTTGTTTTGAACCAATTGATCTCTTATACTATATAGATCCTAGAGCTTTTCCTATATCATAGGTTTTATTAGAGAGCCTTTTATAGCCGAGTAAACCAACTATTTTAAAATAAAAATTTTCTTCTAAGCTAAATCTAATACTTTAATGTGCTATTTTAGTTAAATTTAAAAAATACAACATTTTTTATACTAATTTACTTAACAAAAAATTAGGATTAGTAGAAGTTTTTGTACTCTAAATATTTATTATAATTTTTTTTCAATATTTTCATGTATTTTAAACTTATTTATTCTAAGTTTTTAAGGATTATTAATATACAAAAATATTAATTGGTATTAGTTTTCTCATTTTGTAGAATCTTACGATTCTCAATCCGATCCTACGATCCGATCCTGAGGATCCTCCCATCGATCCGTTGTAGGATCCCGATTTTAACAACCTTGGTCCGAACTTGCCATACCTGTTCTAAGAAATATAACATAGTATCCTCAATCCTTTTGTATTTTGTGCTGCAGTTTTTCATAGACCTACTATGCCTTGCGGACCTACTTTGCTAGTTTTGTAGTGGGATTTTATTCATGACCTTCTAACCCCAAATTTAAGAAGAAAAAAAGTATTCATCTTGTGAACATCCCACCCACTTCAGGTTTTACAGTATAAAGGAGGGACAAGTTGATTATTGTTAAAATGTAACGAGAGAACCAAAAGAATAAAAAAAAACATGATTCAATAAACAAAACAAAAAAATAAAATTATTATGTATACACTGTAGTTCTCTTAATTTTCCTTGTTCTTCTGGACCACAGTTACCTCAGCATGATAGAAACATAAACAGTTATCCATGTGCTTTTTTTTATAAACTTTTATTGGAAATGTTAATAAAATGATATTTGGAATGTTGTCCTTGTTATTGCAGGATTTTGTTTGGGGAATGAATTATGGAATTTAGATTTGATGCCACTTCAGTTATCAATCACGTTTCCTGCTTTTGTTCTCATTTAAAAAAAAAAAAATGTTGTTTTGCCAAATGCATTTTCTGTTTTCCTTTTTATAAAAACATTAACAGAAACTAATTTCCGTTTTCAGAAAACTGAATTGAAAATAGGAAATGTTACCACATGTCACCTTAGTAATAAACATCAAATACAAGCATATTTGTTTGCATCATTTTTCATACACTCTTCTTTGACAGGTATAATTCAGTAGAAGGCACCAAAACAGTGTACACTTATGCAGACACTGGATTTAAAAAGGAGAAACTCTACAAAAGACTATAAACAAAAAAATGGTTCACTTTAATTTAAAAAAAAAAGAAAGGAAACTTAGCATATTGTGCTTTAAAGTCCATAAGGAAGCTTCTTCCCCTTCAAAAGATCTCATGTTCCTTTCAATCCAAATGTTCCACCACAATAAATAGGACCTGCTTGCCACACCTCCCTCGCTCCCCTTCTCATTTTCTTGCTCCAACTAAACAAAACATCTTGAAGAGAACAGGGCATCACCCACTGAATTCCAAAAAGGGTGAAGAGAAAGAAGTGCAACAATAGGTGACTAACTAATTCCTCATTTCTCTTGCACATGCAACACCAGTTAACCACCATTATCCCCTGCCAACAAAGATTGTTCACCGTTAAAATTTTACCTAGGGCAGCTGTCCAACCAAAGAAAGCTACCTTGGGAGGAAACTTCATTCACCTCTCCTCGTTGAATAAACCTTCCCCTAGACCCACATCATATAAGCCCCTATAAAAGACCAATAGCTCCTTAACCTCCCAATCTTGAGCCGATCTAACAAAAAGGACTTTCCACATCACCTCTTCCCTATCATTTTTTATCAAATAATTTTTTGTGGTCAATTGTATATTAGCCGCCATCCTTGGGAGTTCAGAAAAGACAAGCCTGAAGAGTTACCACTGCACACAAATCATCCTAGAACTTAATCCTCTGATTTTCAAATTTTAATCCCACACATTTCAAAAAATCATTCATATCTATAAACATGCATATAATTTATACTACTTTCAGTCTCATACAACAATTTAAACTATTTATTAGTCCAGTTTGTAGTCTTTGAATTTAACTTTCAATATAAAATATGTAATAGTTATCTTAAATCTCACATGAAATTAAGTTTTCTAACTACTCTCTAACAACCAAGTACACATTTGGTTAAACATATTTTATCGAATTACACATATATACAAATATACATATCAACATTCAAATTAGAAGTATATAAGAAAACTAAGTCTACGAAGATGCACACATTAAATCAAACTACTCTCTAACAATCAAGTACACATTTGGTTAAACATATTTTATCCAATTATAATTTATACATGTATATACAAATATACATATCAACATTCAAAATAGAAATATATAAGAAAACTAAGTCTGCGAAGATGCGCACACACTAAATCTCACGTGAAATTAAATTTTCTAACCACTCTCTTATGGAACTGCACCATCTTTCCTCCAAAGGATGTTGCCAAAAAAATAAAAATAATAACAAAGCTTCTCACTAACACCTATGTGGATTCAGAAAAGGAAATAAATATATAAAGTTCAATGATTCAGATTTGAACTCTTTAGAAGGCAAAATTTTCTATAATCTATCTGTTCTTTTACTTTTAGGGAAACGAAATAAGTGCAGCAAAGCATCTACAAATTACACATTTCTAACTCTAAACAAATCTAATAGTAGTATATATATTTAGTACAATTTTTTGCCAAATTAAAGTCCATTAAGGTTTCACTTCTATTTTCTTATACAAATATAATAAGTTTTTTATATGAGTTTGCATCATACTAAGTAACAAAGTGATCACCTGAAATTTAAATATCACAAAGATACACACACACACACACACACACATATATATATATATAGAGAGAGAGAGATGATGGTAAATATGTATGCAAAGTTGAAAGACAATTTGTTTCTCTCCTCTCATCTTTCAACCTACTTATTTAATGCAAACCCAATTCAAATATATATAATTTTTTAATTAAGGACCAGATCTGAGCCACCAATCAATGTCAGGTAATCAGATAGTTGGGTACCCGTTGACATCCTTACCACTCCATAACAACAACAAAAAATAATCCAAAAATTGAGAGTGCTGTGTCATCTAGCAAGAAGGTTTTGCAGATATCATTGTAATGTTAAGAAAGTTAATGAAATACCAGACGATTATGCACATATTCCAGAAAGGAATGAACATCAGGGTAACGGCATTGCTCACTAGTTTCAACTTGAGGGGATTTCTGAAAGCAAATGATATCCCCATCTTCAAGCTGCAAAAAGGATGGAGCATATAAAAAATTGAATTGAACAGACCTTGAAAACTGTCATAGATATCATATGCTAGACGAAAAGTAAGGAATAACTAGAAAATACAAAAAATAAAATGGCAACAGAAACCAAAAAAAATAGACGAAAAGCTTGCAGTTGGTCATAAATAATACGTACCTGGCTAGCACGAAAAGGGACCTTCTTATCAATGTGTTCACACATGACGTTAGGTTCATACTTAATTTCCTGATTATTAAAAAGGATGGGTAAGATAACTACCAGTTTATATCACGAACTATGTGACCAGACGAGCAAGAAAGAAAATCATACCAAAACTTGAAAAAATGCAGGGCGGGGGGGGGGACTGACCTCATAGAGTTCAATTTCTTCAGTAGGACCAAAGCCAGCCAATTCATTTAGCTTTGTCAATATTTCCATTGGCTTCCCACTACCCTTTACAAAAAGCCGACCAACATACCTAACAACGTAGAAGAAAACCTGAGTAATCACATGTGATTCCAATCCAAGAAAAGGAAAGAATTAGTAATTACCGGAGCTCCTCTTTCAAAGGGTCGTAAAGTTTAAAGAAGAGAAGTATTTCTTCTTTAGCCTTCTCAGGTGGAGGAACCGGTCGCAAATCCTGCATGGTTATATAAATCAGTTAAGTACAGAACATAAACACCTATCTGTAAATCAGAAGTGAGAAACCATATGACATAAATCTAATTTGAACAACCAGAGGGGAAAATATGATTGAATTAATAAGTGATTACCTGCCCAAGTTCTACTTCCAGGAACAACTTTAGCTCTGCATTATTTGCCTTATTGGATAGTTCTCTCAATTGCCCAACCTACAATGCGTTAGTGGCATTACATGCCACATTATAAATGTCTAACAGTTGGAATCAGACCCTACAGCTTGAACGAAACTCATGGCAGGTACATCACTATCCATGCCAGAAAGAAGAGATGGGCAAATGCAAAATGATAGAGGCAATGTCAGAAGTACAATACAGGCAGCATCATTAACCACAGAGAGAGAGAGAGAGAGAGAGAGAGCTTCCACATTTCCCCGAGGAACTCATTTGACCACAAAATTGATTGATTTCTAGGGATTTAAACCACTTGTAAAATCAAATTCCTAGCTGGGTAAGAAGTAACCCTAACTACTATGCTACAGAAGTATAGATTCTCAGAAAGACTTGAGTTGTAATGCTTGAAACTATGCACTTTACAGACTTCATACAAACACAAAATGAGCAATGAGAATAGTTGATTAAAATAGTCATAATGCAAGAAATGTCCAAGAACTCATGTTCAATATTCTACTGAGCAAAAATAACTCATCCAAATTTCGACATAGAAAATTACACATGTAACTCAATCAAGCTATAACTCACGCTTTCCGAGTCAACATTAAACATGACCCAGACAATGTGCATGCAATAAACAGTCTTAAAGAATATTACATGACAAGATATGTGTACTTTCTAGCTTCATAAAGGCGATAAATTATCCATTACAAAAGTAAATATAATATATATAAAAAAAAAAGTAAAAAATTACATTAAAATTAAAAAATGCCTCATTTAGAATTGTCACTTTATTGTTTTAAGCCTCCAATTATATAAAGCCGACCCCACCAAGGGCTTAAAAAACCATTTTTGCCCATAGATCTATTGATTTAAAGTTATCAAACACGAGATTTGGAATTATGGATATGGTCAAAGTGTTCGGTAAGCCTTGAAATTATATCCCAAGAAGTATGCACACGAATATGGTACTATACGGACACAGAGACACGACATTTCTCAAAAAAGTAGGACATAGATATGTCAAGAGCACGTTAAATATATATTTTTTATGACCATATAATAAAAACCTAATATTATTTCAATCAAAATAGGAATAAAAATACAAATCACAAAAATATTATTAAAATATCAAAATAATAGTCATTAAATAAAAATTCAACAATTTTCTCATTTAATCATTAACATCCATGATTCAAGTTACAAAACAAATTTACTAACTATTACATAAAACATATATATATATATGTGTGTGTGTGTGTGTTTGTGTGTGTCATATATATATATATATATATAAATAAAAAAAATATAAGAGAAGATGTGAAAAAGAGGGAAAAAATAAAAAAGAAAAAGAAAAAAAGAACTGAAAACATGTCCCAAGCTTGTTTGGGATGTGTCCGAATTTGAATAATTTTTTTTCGCATGTTCAACAGGTGTTTGAATTTGGATACTCTTTTTTTCGCATGTCCAACACGTGTCCATACTAAAATAGAGTGTCCGTGCTTTATAGATTATATCTATTTGTTTAATACCTCATGCTTAAAATTGAAATCTTATCTTATTAGATCTTGAGGATTTTGCTTAAAAATGAATGAATCTAAATTTGATAAGATCACTAGGCTACTAATACAATTTTTATTCTAATTTTATTTTTTTGCTATTTTTTTGCATTAATGTTTTTGCTCTAAAATCATATAAAGGTACCAGAGTTTTTTTTTTTGGGTAGAAAACATGAGTATTGTAATATGAGTTCTTATTCATCAAATTTATATATTTTAATTTTTTGTTCTATTTTATTTTTGCTAAATTATTTGTTTATTTGGCTTTAAGTCCATTAATTAGTAATTAATATTCACACTTAAAGTGTATTCTTTGTTTATGTTTTCTTAGATTATTTCATGTTTGCTGAAATTACTTTTAGTTGCATTTTTAGTTATTTCTTGTCATAGTCCAAACCAATATGCGTCATAATAGATTGTACTTTCTTCTTTGATATAAAATCAATATAAAGTCTTATTTATTTTTCATAGAAGCTATAAAATTGACTAAAAATAATTAAAAACATTAAAAAGTGATAAATTAGAGTAAAAACATGCATATCAGTAATTTTTAAAGGGTTTGTTCGTGATTGAAAAAAATTCACAGGTACGGTTTCTGATTTCCGTTACGTATTGATTGATACTCCCGATATTGTTACATTGTAATCGCAATCATTACGTATCCGGATAGTGCAATTTAAAACCATGCCAGTATTACATGATCAACAATTCATGCAATATTGATTAATGAAATCAACACCAAAATGTCCCAAAGATCTCTAACTATACCTCAAAGTCTCAAACTTGAAATTGTAAATTACCATCCGTAAGCGTAGCATTTTAAAATCAAAATCTACCAAATAAATCACAAGACTGGAGCTCCAAATCACAAGATCATAGCTTTAAATAGGTAGATCTAAACTCAAACTGAGTAGATCTAAAAAATATGAACAAATTATAGCGATGTGTTAGCTCAAATCAACATATTTGGCTTCAAAATCAGTTTCGGAGGCTTAGAGACATGATTGAGTTGGAGAAAGGCTGAAAAATGAGCTCAATAACTGCTAAACAGGGTTGTAACAGCCCATAACGATGGTAACACTGTGAATTGTTTTTAAAACAATTGATAATTGACGTGTATCAGAATCAATATCTTGAAAATCTACTATGCAATGGTTGATGTTTTATTCCATGATTATAAGTAACATTGACACCAATACGAGACACATGCATAATATAGTATGCATACACGGACGTGGGAAATTTGAAAAAAAAAAAAAAAACATGGACACAACAATATCATAGAAATATATATATATATATATATTAATTTTTATGCATCTATTACATAAATATATAACATAAAGTAACTTTCTATTGTTTTTATATAAAGAATTGCATAATGTGAAAAATAAAAATTGACAAATATCATAAACACACACATATTGATACTTCCTTACTATTTGTGTCCTTTCCATTTTATTGTTATCTTATATTAAAAGGAGCCTATGGCATACTTGTGATGATGATGTGTACAATGTCAAAATCTCTTTTAATAAAGTAAGATAGACTGGACAATTCAAAATGCATTTGAGAGGCCCTAAATGGATCTAGATGTACCAGAAAAGACCCCGGGGGGTGAATGTTAACCATTTGAAATTTTCTTTGCCCAAATAAAGGCATTTGGTGATTTGAGTTATCACTTTAATTATGTGCATTTTTCCTATTATTATGTGTGCAACCACAGTATGTGATATAGCAATGTAAAAATATAAAGTCGAAAGACACAATTTTTTACAAGGAAACTCCAAAGAGAAAACCTTGGGACGTCGGCTCAGATGTGCACACAATCCACTAATGAAGAAATTTTGAAAGAGTAGACTCTATATGACTCCCAAACTAAGTAGCTCAAGCCTTGTCAAACTAGTCCACTCTTCCTCGATCTTGTATCCACAAGTGTTCTTCACAAACCACCGCTTCCAATTCATGAACGACTTAAACTCAATCACAATAATGTATCCATGCAATCTCGGACTCCTCCGATTACACAACCTTGAATCCTCAACAGTTCATACTTTCCAACACTTGAACAAGTTGTTGATGTAGCTGCTGAGTTCTTGATCAGAGGTTTTTTGATTCATGTGCGAGTGGAATGCATTAAAAGACTTTTTGGAAAGGTTTAGAAATCGGTTTGCGGATGCTGCAAAAAAGTCTCTCGTTTCTATATCAAAAACCTTTCAGAAAAATAGTATTTGAATCAAATTCGGAATCTGCACTACACGACACCTCACTAGAGCGAGATATCAAGTGAGCTCCAGCAAAGAGGCCACTGGAGTGGACTTCACTCAACTGATGTAGAACCTTGCTAGAGCGAAGAGCTCACTCAAACGAGACCTCAAGCGAGGTTAGGCGAGATACTTACTAGAATTAATACATTGACCTCACTCGAGCCATGATGCGAACGAGCTCCATAGAGGTACTTACTTGAATTATACAAAGAGCTCGCGCAAGCCCGTTTGCCAACGAACTCCAACGAGGAGCCCACTTGAATCCAAATCTCACTCAAGCCAAGCTAAAGCTTGCTCAAACAAACTTGGTTGTTTTGTGCAGTAAGGTTATTCCTGAATCCTGATGCAATGACTCTTAAAAAAAAAAAAAACTTAAAACATTTTGTACTTAAAAAAACGAGTCAACTACACCACAAATAATCCTTTGACACACACCTAATATTTCAAAACATTTAAAACCTTTTGCATGCATGATGTGAGTGTGTGCAATCAACCCTAGGTAATGTATTCGGTCTTTTTACCTATACCTTTACCTTTACCTTTTCCTTACCTGTTTACCCAACAATATAAATCTGATGTTGCAGCTCGGATGCTCGAATGACACAAGCCTTGAGAACTCTGACATACTTGGACTTGGACACATTACAACTCAATAGTTTTGTCAAAATTGGATTTGCCAATACACAATTTGACTCATAGTCCTAACACTGTTTATCTTGTTCTTGAAGTGTCCAACTTGCATACTTTACTCTTGTGTGGTTGGATTAATAGGTTAAAAATATTTTCAATTAGTTAATTATTTTGTTATCTTTAATATTCATATGTTTTTAAATGTTTTGACATGTTTTCAATTTTCTTTATTATTTTATTTTCGAAATGTTTTCGAAACATTTTCATTTTTTGGTTGACCAAAATGATACTTCAAAATGAAATTTTATTGTTTCTTTTAGGAGTACTTGTGTTACAAAGTCACACGTTGCAGTCTGAAAGAATGAAATTTTATTTTCACATTATGAAAAGTTTACAAGGTTTTACACGTCTAGGTGTGTCCATGAAGTGTTGATGTTTGATATGTGCAAGAGACAAACACGGCACACTCATAGAAGTGTTCGTGCCTCATAAGGTCTATTCTTGGATTGCTTGTGCCTGGTTACATTTGTAGCTTTCCTGGGTCTGTCAGTTTCCATTTAATGATGCAGATACACACTTAATGAGAATAAACAAAGAGAACTTTAGTACTTGATTTTGATGGCCTATTGGGAAATTTGATGCTCTGACTTGACAAGTTGCATTATGACATTAAAATCACTCCTTTGTACTGCTGGTACATTAGGTGGTCTATGTTGCACATGACATTAAAATAATTGAATATTACATAATTTTTTTATCTAAATAGATAGGAATAAAATATTAGAGTACAATACGAATAAAACTATATTAATATAATTAAGTTTTTTTTTTTTCATATGGAGTCTTTATTGGGCCTTTTCTATAAAGTTAAATTTTTGTTAAGCTTAGACTTCTAATTTCATTATAATATAAATACATAGAATTTGGGGTCTTTTATAGAGTTAGACTTTTATTAACTTTAAACTTCTAATTTGATTATACTATAAATATATAAAATTTGGGGCCTTCATTTTAAGTAGGGCCTAAAGCGATTGCTTTGTTAGCTTTCTGGTAGAGCCGGCCCTAGCCCTTGGAAGAGAGAGAAAGAGAAAAATGTATTAGTGGTCTGTAACGGCCGTTACGTAATAGCCAAATTTTCTACACACCAATCAATGTGTAACAGAATTGGAGGGCTCAAAACTCGTTATGTAACGGAATGGCTGATATTTAATACCATGACACTGGACTAAATTAATATCTTATAATTACATTTCTAGTTATTATTTATATTATTTAGTGGCATAGTACAGTTTCATTCATAATAGATGATATTTTCTTATTAGTTTGATTTAAAGAATCAATATAAGATCAAATAGAATAATAAAAATATCTTTTTAAAAACAAGCAATAAAAAAGGCTAAAAAGTGACAAATTTGGGGATTAACCATGCTTACCAATGATTTTAACGGGTTTACTAGTGATTTAAAAAATTTCACGATTGCAGCTTTTTTATTTCCATTACATATCGATTGATGCTCCCAATACCTTACACCACAACCAATACATATTCCAATATGGAAATTTCTTTTGACAAGTAAAATGCATTAATATTAGAACCAGTGATATGCCAAAAGGGCCGCAACCAATGTACCAAGTATAGACATCCATTACAATTCATGCCCCCCTGAAAATCAACAAAAGAGTACTGGGAGACAAGATATTTCCCTGAAACCCGAAAATGAAAACTACCAAGAATCCACTTCTTCAACCTATGTACAAGGAACTCCACCCTCTCGAAGGTATGTCGTTTCTTCTACCACCTAAGGCACCCCATTACAAAAAGGGAAGCTGCTCTATATGCACGACAGGTCCTCTTAACTGCACATGCAGCCGCCCAACTAGCCAAAAGATCCTTTACCAACTAAGGCATAACCCAAACCACTCCAAAAACAATAGATCATGGACCATACATCCATAGCTACCAGGCAATGAAGAAGGAGATGATTGACTCTTCCTCTCTCTAGTGCATGCAACACCAGTTAGGAAGAAGTTAACCCTTGATCCCCAAATTACTTAAATGCGGATCGGCTCCAAAGCCGCATTCTAAACAAAGAAGGAAACCTTTGGAAGGGAAATTAACCTTCCAAATACCTTTGCATGGGAAACCAACCCCCATTGTCCCCCATGAAGCACTCTATGGAAAAGATCAAACACTAAACCACTCAATTGATCCCGACTTCTATTTAGTGGTATCTTCGCTATCAACTATCACTTGAACCCGTATAGTAAAGCCAAAAAAGACTCAAAAGATGTCACTTCCCAATCCTAAAATTCCCTTACGAAGAGAGGACGCTCAGACACCTCACGATTCGAGGAGCAAACATGGTCAGCCACTCTAACCCCCTAACAATGGAAATACAAAACAAATATGGAAATCAAGGATCAAAATATCGTTTCGATGTATAGTTTCGGTCTGTCCAGAAACGGAAACGTTTCGGAAACATAATGGAAACGGAGAAAAAATTAGAAACATATAGAAACATAACTTAAAATTTATTTATTTATACAAATAAGTCTATTTATTGAATATTTGTGCATGTTTAAGACATATACATCATATTCATGATAAATGATACTAATTCATGATAAATGACATAATAGATATATACTATGTAATATCCACGAATTAGATAATTTGACATAAGTTACATATAAAATAAAAAGTAAAACAAATAGCGATTTAAATCTATTATAATTAGTAACTTAATATTAAAATAGTTGTTTCTTTACACTTTATTTTCTCTACTACTTTTCTATTATTTTAGGAAAAATAATAAAAATATATCTTTTTGTAATTTTGAGTCTTAATCATTGAAAAATAAATAGATATTATTTTTTACTAACTTCTATAATTATTGTTGATATAAAAGAAATGTTTCCTCTGATTCGTTATGTTTCCACTAGTTTTGGTATGTTTCCACGGAAACAATTTTGTTTCCATGGAAACATGTGAATTTCGATATTCTACTAGTGTTTCGTTTCGGTTCCCTGAGAAACGGAAATGTTTCGGCTATTTCGATGGAAAAGAAACGAAACTTTGATCCTTGATGGAAATCCTTGTTTCAATAGTGTCCCCACACCATAAATCATGCACAAAACTCAACTGATTCTCATTTCCAACAACAAACTCAATATGTGCATCAAACTCACTCCAACCTTTCCTAACCCTCCTCAACAAACTAACCCCATATGCACCTTCCTCCTCTGCTAAAGTCCACCCCCAAGGCCCAGGATCATATTTCCCTTCCACAACCCTACGCCAAAGACAATCATGTTCCACAACAAACCACCATAAACATTTCCAAGCAAGGCCTTGTTAGGGACAGCACCCCAATGTCTCTACATTGAAGAGGAGTGCACCCCTTCCACACAACCAAGTGGCATTTAAACTCCTCCCCAATACCATCCATATAAAGCCCCACTGAATCTTCTGCAAATAGATAAAAGGGACACGATACAAGTATGCAAACTAAAAAGGGTGTTTTTGATGAGAGTCAACATCCCTCCCCACCCCCACAACAAACAAAAACAAATTATATCTCTTTCAACTCGCCAAGCGCTTCTCTATTCTCTCCACAAGCAAAT
Organism: Nyssa sinensis; assembly: GCA_008638375.1. Lineage (NCBI taxonomy): Eukaryota > Viridiplantae > Streptophyta > Magnoliopsida > Cornales > Nyssaceae > Nyssa > Nyssa sinensis. The sequence goes on along the minus strand of CM018041.1, from coordinate 22,847,309 downwards.
CTCATGTTCTTGTCCCAGAAGTAGCACCCAAAGGCAACCCCAAATACAAAATGGGAAAATGCTTTGCACACAACCCAAATTATTGACAATAAGTCCACATCCCCCTTTGGAATAACTTCCAATTTAGCCAAATTAATACACAAACAAGACACCATCTTGAACCACACGAGAATACACCAAAGATATTGCAATGAATCTCCTATTAAAAAAAAAATGGCTAGTCCAGTGCACGAGGCTCCCACCATTGTGGGGTATGGGAAGGGTTAGATGTAAGTAACCTTATCCCCGACATGTGGAGAAGCTATTTCTGCGACTCGAACATGTGACCACCATGTCACAATGAAGCAACCTTACCATTGTGCCAAGGCCCGCCCTCCCAATATGGTTAGATCACCTATGAACATTCGCCATACAGCCACTACGATCATCTAAATTTATGTCTCCAACTTATTTCCTACAACAAAGTGAGTATACCCAATTCTGCCTTCCTCTCCTCCCTTCTCAAGTTTTTCCCCTCTTTAGTGTCTAAATCCTTTATATCCTGCACGATCGAGGCCCTCAACACCATAAACTTGCCACATTCTTTCAACTTGCCATTCCAGACCCCTCCACAATCAAGAAGGGTTAAAACATGATGAAAGCTAGGGTTAGGAAGTGTCGCCTGCATCAAATTGGAAAGGTGCTCCTCCTAATAAGCTAATATCAAAAAATATGTAAATACATCTCAGCTGTTAGCCAATGAGAATAGTCTTCCCTCCAATGGGATGTCCATACGCTCACAAGACTTAATAAAATCCAAAAAGTGCTACATTGCTGCAGAGATACCCACGCATTCCAATTATTCACTAGAGTACCTAATCACGTACCAATACACCACGGGGCTTGCCAAAACCCCAGCCCCAACCCTCAAAAAAAAAAAAAGAATAAATAAAAAAAATAAAAGGTGAAAATCAATAGATAAGAATATTGAGCATTGAGATTGTTAATGTCCCTTGCAAGGAAATGACTCCAACTTGAACAGCATCTCCAGATTTCATATAAGTGTCTTTTTCAATATTAAAATAAATTTAAACAGAAAAGCTTGAAAAGCTCTTTCTTCCAACAGTGGCTCTGACACCTCTTTCTTGAAAAGCTTGATTCCAACTTTAACACCTCTTTCTTCCTTCTCTGTCCAATATACCTTGAAAAGCTCAATCCTTTCCATCTGACTCCCAGTATTTAACAAGTGTTCTAATAAGTTTCTGAATGATTAGAACCAACTTAACAACAGAGGCTAGAGAACTCATCAAAGATAGATAAATGAATAAACTAAAAATAAAAACAATAGAGGATAGAGAATCTTTCGTGAAATTAACACACTAAATAACAGGCTTTTTGACAGTGGCTCTGACATCAAATACCTTCTGGAATCTCAATCTTTCTGAATGATCTGCTTTGATAGGGGATTCAAATTCATTAGAAGATTGAATCTCAGAACTGACATGATTAGACATCTTATTAAGCCTTGGGTGGATGAGCTTGGCAAAAATGTTATTCTGCTAGATAACTTGATGGGTTCACAATGCCAGGGGTATTTCGGGCGCGACACACAGAGCAGGTGAAAAAATGTCAGACTAAATAATTTATCTTTTCTCCGTTCTCCACAATCAGTTAAGTTGTATTTCTCTTTGGTTTTTCTAGAAGAGCATACAGGAAGACATATACCTAAGTATAATAAATACAAAATATCTGTAATTTCTATATTCCTAATTATATACAAGGGGCTCTTCACCTCTTGGCCCATCTTCTATCCCAGTGTCTCACATTAAACCCTTTAATAATCTAATTCAATGTTATGCTATATGACATTAGACAATTTTTCAGTTTTCTTTATAAGCATGCATTCTGAAACTTCCAACCATGGCTTAAAGTATCCGTTGATACCAATTATCACCAATTACCTAGTGGTATCCAGTCTGAAATTATAGTTTGGTTCACAAATCAAAGTAAAACGCAAAAGGTCGAACAAGATGTCTCGAGTAGCATATGATACTTTGATGCCTTGCATAATATTAATTTACTCAAAAGATTGAAAGGAAAAAAAACGGATGATAAGACTTTGTGAAAATTCAAAAAAACACATTCTCCATTTGATTTTCTCTGATCTAGAGACATGATGTGAATGATTAAATAAATAGACAACACAAATTAAAATCATATTAAGTAACAACATTACTACCCAGAAGTTCATATAATAGGCCCCAACCAATAATAAATGATAAGCAAATCTACAAATACACAAAAATGGAAGCAGATCAAGGCGTGAATCATTTTAGAAGTTATTTTACAGAATTACACCATGAGCTGTTATAAATCATATGGAGTCAGAATGTAATGGTGCATAAGAAGATGAAAAGTCAAAAAATACATACAGATTGAGCTTCCTCTTGAGGCGTTAGTGGCCGACTTGGACGATATGTGTGATTTTGGCGCTTCGCCCACATCCAGAATCGTTGAAATTGCACTGGAATACCAAACTCTTTGGCAACTTCCTCCTGGAAATAAACTTAAAAGTTAGAACACTATAGATCATTATAAAAATACAAGTTTCGGTAATATTAAGTCTCGTGATAATAGTATCAAATGAACTCTAACAAAGGTCAATTTAAGATTATCCATCCGAACTGCTAGATATAACATAAGAGCAGCACTCTCTCTCCCAAAAAATAATAAATAATAATAATAATAATAGTAACAACTAAAAAGAATGATGATGGTGATTATGATAATAACAATGACAATGTAATAGGAAGAGGAGGAATGACAGGTGATAACAAGAAGTAATAATAATGACAAAAGTGATACTCCAAAGGACCCATGTAGTAGGTTTATATCAACTAAAAAGAAGAAAAGTGACCGTGTAAGCAACCTGAAAGTTGTAGCATACTCGGATGCATTATCATAAAAAGAGTGGATTTGTATATGATAGACATTTGGATATGAAAAAAGCATCATGTTAATTTTACATTTTAAATGAACAATTCTTAGTACAAGTGTGACCGGAAGTCAAAAGCATTGGCAAAGATATACGTGAATGCACACATGTCAACCAGACTCCATCAAGACTTCCTATTACCCTCTTCCTTTTTTTCCTTTTGAGGGGGTTGTGGGGGTACCCTCTTTTTTATATAGATAAGAAAAACAACAACATCATCATCATAATAAGAGTTACAAATGGAGGTCAAGACAACAGCTTCACCTAACCAAAAAAATTCAGAGAGTAAATGGTCCCACCTCAAATAATTCTCCTGACACTACCCCCCACCCCTTCTAAAAAAAAACCCTCTTTTTTTAAATCTTTTGTTGGCCAAAAGATCAACTTCTCTGTTTCCAATCATAAATCCAGAAGAGTGGTGAAACCAAAGAGGAAGCATATCACAAACTTGAGATCATGACATTGGACTATCTCCAAGAACCTTTCCTCCTACCCGCCCCTAGGCTAAGAAGTAACCATTCTAGAATCACCTTCCATGCAAATGTTCCTACACCCAAGAGCCTTAGTTTCCTTAAGCCCCCAAGCACACAAAGAACCCCCCGCGCATAGGCTTGGGAAAGGAAAAGATGACCTTTCTATCGTGATCACTCCATATAAATCCAATTCCAATTTGGCCCAGATCACCAAGGAAGCATCCATCAAAATTCAGCTTCATAATCCTTGATGAGGGAGGCTTTCATATTAGCCACATGCTGAGGATTATGATTTATAGTAGATGAAGCTGCCATTTGATTCCTCCACCCACGAGCCTTAGTTTCCTTAAGCCCCCAAGCACACAAAGAACCCCTGCCTTAACCACATCACCAACACATAGGCTTGGGAAAGGAAGAGATGACCCTTCTATCGTGATCACACAATGTAAATCCAATTCCAATTTGCCCAGATTACCAAGGAAGCATCCATCAAAATTCAGCTTCATAATGCTTGACGAGGGAGGCTTTCACATGGCTACATGCTGGGGATTATGATTTATAGTAGATGACGCTGCCATCTGATATATATAAATAAAAAAAAAAAGGTACAAGGAAAGATCATCAACTAAAGACTTAGGTTATGTTTGGATAGGTTTTGAGTTTTTGAGAAGTGTTTTTAAGTAATTTCTGGGAATTTGAACCATTGTTTGGATAGTTTTTGAAAGTTTGAGTTTTAAGAAATATTTTGAGAAGTGTTTTTAAGTAATTTCTTGGAATTTGAAATTGTTTGGATTGATTAATTTGAAAAAAGATAAAAAAATGTTTGGTTATGTTTTTAAAATAAGATTTTTAATTTCAAATTACAAGATATGTGTTTGAAATTAATTTTTTTTTTATTTTTTAAAATTTAGATTATCATATCGAAATACATTTTTATAATTTACATGATCTTTATTTAGGAAGATCAACTGCTTTTTCAACGAATAAGACCGTTGACGGATTTAAGATCAATGTCCTATTCGCTTGGGGTGAGTATTTATTTTTTAAATATATGAAATTTATATTTTTTATTATTTTATTATAATATTTTTTAAAAATAAAAACTGCCCCCCTTTATTTGTTTAGATTTTAAAAAATAAATTTTTAATTTTAAAACGTGGGATACGTTATTGACAAACTATTAATCTTAAATTTTTTTACTATTTTATAATTTAGATTATCATATTCAAATACATTTTCACAATTTTTAAAAAATCAATATTTTGAAACAAATTATATCTAAAATACATTTTCACAATTTTTAATATTCTTAAAAAATGTGTTTGGTTACGTTTTTACTGTATTTTCACAATTTTTAATATTCTTAAAAAATGTGATCGGAATTTAATACATTTAATTAAATATGATATAAAAAATTTAATTTTATTCAAATTTAATAAAAATAACAAGATTTAACAAATTTGATTAATGAATATAACATATATTAATTATTAAATTATATAATATTTTTTAAAATTAAAGTTATATATCATAAGTTTGGCATATTATAAAATAATATTTTATATGTATAATATAAATTATAATATAATATTTTATAAATATAATATATATTAATATCATTGTCAAATCAAATAAAATTTAATTTGATAATTAATTTCTTGAAATTTAAACCATTGTTTGGATAAAATTTCTTGGAATTTGAACTTTGTTTGAATTTAAAATGAAGTTTTGAATTTTGTTTTTTTGGTGGCTAAACAAATAAGTTTTTGAAAATTTGTTTTTGAATTTATAACCAAACAAACCCTTAGCTTTTTTCCCACAAGATATTCATCTTTGTTATCTGTCTTCAACTAAAAATTTAGCTTTTCCCACAAGAAATTCATCTTTGTAATCTGTCTTCAAAAATTTTAGAGTTCCTCTCCATCCAAGTCACCCAAAGTGTCATACAAGGAACAATCATGACTCCACAAGAATCTCCCTCTTCAATTCTTGGAAAGTCCAACAAAGTCAATTTCCACCACAGAAATGAAGTTCTCTGGTATAACTCAATGCAAGCAACCATACTAAACAATCTACTCCATGGAGTGGGGGCAACCCAAATTACCCAATAATAAAGAAACAAACGGTCAGACATCCCTTGCACCTATTATAGGAGTATCAGTCAAAAGGCAAGACTACTCATAGAATTAAAGCAGTATGGGTTAAGTGGAGAAGTGAGTCTCGGGAATGATGTGATCAGCGTATACCTTTAAAATTGAAAGGTAAATTTTATAAAACAGCTATTAAACCAGTCACGATGTATGGAACATAATGTTGGACAATTAAGAAATAACATGTTAAGAAGAAGAGTGTAGTCGAAATGAGGATGTTAAGATGAATATGTGGTAAAACAAGAAAAGAAAGAATTAGAAATGAACATATTCGTGAGATGATAGGAATAGCACCTATAGGAGATAAAATGAGAAAACATAGGCTAAGGTGGTATGGTCATGTAAAACAAAGACCAATAAATGCACCAATAAGGAATAGCGACATGGTTAATATTGAGGGTGGCCATACTAGGGGGCGAGAACGGCCAAAATTAACTTTAGTAAAGATAGTTAAAAAAGATATAGTAATTTGTGGTTTAACGGAGAGAATGGTTTTGAATAGAGAAGAATGGCTAGATAGAATTCATGTAGTCGACCCCAAATAATTGAGATAAGGCTTTATTGAGTTGAGTTTCAACTTTGTCATGCCTCTTTATGTAAATTAGGTAATGACATAGAAGCAGATGGTAATTGGTATAAAGTTTTACACCTTCATCTCCATTAAGTACCTCTAGATAGAAGAAAAGGTTAGCATATATAAATGCAGTTCACTTATCAAAAAAATATATATATAAATGCAGTTCAATCAATGAGACACGATCAAAAACTGTGACCAAGGTCTAAGGTCATCAAATGACCCCCAACTCACCACTATTCAATTATTGTAGATTTCACTAAACCAAAGAAGCTGGAGGGAGGAGGGGAGGGAGCAAAAGAAAATGGAAACATACATGGCCAAACATTGAAAGAATGCGTAAAAGAATAATTCTTTGAAAAACAAACTGTAAAAGAATAAATGTTAACATGAAAGATCAAGATCCACATCAAAAAAATTTGACAAATCATATAAATAAAGTGAGAAAGAGCAAAGATAGAAATGAAGGGAGATTAATAAAATGTGACTTGAGCAATTTACGTATAGAAATGATAGAATAAAATTTGATGGCCAAAGAAACGCAAAAGTGACCATTTCATCTTGGATTAGTTACCAAGAGGCAGTAGACATAGAATTTAAGTGCTATGCAAGAGCTGGAGAATTGCTTCCAAGGTGATGTGTGACCGTAGAATATCATCAGGAAGAACAATAAAATAAGACATCTATGAGGCCCCCTAAGCTTTAGACCAACAAAATATGACATCTAAGGGCCACCTAAGCATTATGGGTACTCTCCTCTAATCTGTCCAAAAAGATGAGTGGTCAATACAGTGACTTTCTGATGGATGACTAGTCAATACAAGAAAATCATTGAACAAGAAAAAAAAAATTAGAAAGTTAGAGGGGACACCAATTGAGAACAAGATAAGGTGACACCATCTGAAATGTTCTGGTCATGTTAAACGAAGACCTTTTCTTCTCTCTTTTTTTTTTTTATCAGTAAGTGTTAACAGGAGCCCGAGGGGGGCTAAACCATGTACAAAAGAAAGGGAGGGACAGATTTTACAAGTGTGTGTGGATGCAAGGATCAATGGTGAAGGGCTAAGAAGTGTGATTCCATCTCTAATCAAAAGATAGTGATTGGATCCAAGCTGATGTTACAGGGATGCTCAGGTTATGCAATAGTAAAGACCTTAATAGAATAATGAAAAAAGGGGTCTAAAATATAAACAAATGAATGAAGTTAAAAGAAAATTATAGTTAGCAATAAAAACACTATAGGTACAATTGAAAATAATTGCATATTTATTAATTATCTCGAATCAATAATAATGTTAAATCTCCAAGCAGAACTTGAAAAGTTACCTCACGCTGGCTCAAAGTTTGCTGGCATTTGTGGCCCTCAAGAGATATGTATGTATATATATATAACACACACACACACGCATATATATATATATATCACAAGGGGACAATTTTATATTTACTCTTTGATATAACCTTCCAAAGGTAACTCATAGTAACTGGAATATATACATTCAAACGCCAAATGAAGTTAAATCCACCAAAAACTGACATTGCATAATCTAATCAAAGCCTATCCAAATTCAATAATGAAACAAAATAATAATCAATACCTTGAAAAGGTTAAAAGGCATCTGCTTCTGAATACGGAAACTACGAACTTTGTCATGATCCACAAGATCAAAGTATATATCCCTTCCAATCTGCTCAACAAGGTCCTCATCGCGAGCAACCTAGATGCATAAGACATAGCTTATTTTGTGAACAATGGCAGGGCATGGATGCAAAGTTTATAATCAAGAACAAGTTTAGTGGGAGAGACTAGAACATTGTAACCTTTATAATAGTGTAAAGATGCGCCTCTGCTTTTTCCTTTCTCTTTTGCTCCTTTTCTTCTTGTTCTTTCTTCAACCTTATCTGAAATGTGATATTCACAACTTCAGTATCTTCTTCTTCTTCTTCTTTTTTTGACAAGTAGATTTGGTATAATTTATTCCAAAGAACATCAAGAACTCAAACAAAAAAGAGGATATCAAAAAATTACCCTAAGGTGCTCTGCTATATCCTTTTCATCCACGTTACAAATTATTTTCTCCTTGTCACTTTCACGTATATACACAAGCATGTATGCATTTGAATATTTTGTAAATTTAAAAGGAGAGTTGTTGAACCCAGGATTTGTCTGTGGTAACTGGTGTATATAAGCAATGAACAAGAAAGATATTAGTCAAAATGAAGTAATTTAGAATAACATTAAACAGAGAAGTTTCACAAAATACTAGAATTTACCTCTTCCTCACCACCATACTGCTCCTCCAACGCCCTCTTCATATCTTCTTTTGTTACCCGTTCATCATCAAATTTGAACCTAGAAGCAACTAACTTCAAGTAAATTTTGATAATTACAGAAAGAACACAAGGAAAAGAGAAGATGCATTATAAACCTGAAGAGAGAGCAAATCACAGAATGAAGTAAATCAAGCACTAGTGCATTAAAACCATTCAAAAAATAGTGTTCAAGCCCACCAACTACCCAAAAAGGCTCACCAAATACATAAATATATTGCATGCAAAATGTAAAACAGACGACAAGATTAAATGATAATATAGCTGCAATGAAAATAACCTTTAATGATGCAAAGATACTTCTGAGAAAACGGAAAGAATAGAAGAAAACAATGTGTTTGCAATTGCAGAATTTCCCAAACACATTTGTAGGTTTATTAATTTTCACTTGCACCCAAAAGCTTTGAGAAGAAACGTAAAACAGAGAAGACAGAATAAACATATGTACCAGGAAAATAACAATTTAAAAGAGATAAAGACAAAAACAAACATATATGCAGACTGCTGCCAAAAACCAATGCATACCACTGATCAGAAAGGGTTGGCCTGATATAAGCATAATAATGTCCACCATGCACCCCACCACTGTGAACCAAAACACTGCAAACAAACAAAAATAGATTATAACAATTTCAGTACAAAAAGCAATGAGGTGTTGATGGGAAACACTGGGAAACAATAAACAATGTTCTGTGTATTTTTTAAGGGCTATATTAAAAGGGCACCGAAAGCAGGTGCAACCCCTATACTTGGAGGTATACAAAAACCACCAATCAAAACAATAAATACATAACCAATAACTCAACAAAGAATCAACAGACATATAAGAAGCTTCATTCAGCCAATAATAATATAACTTAATAAAAATTTAACCCTCAAGGGGGAAATTCTTCCCTTTAAAAGTATATTCTCTTCCACTCCCTTCAAATTCTCCACATAAAACAAAAGGCAGCCAACTCTCAAACATTCCTAATACTGTGGCGAACACAGGCCCCTCCCAAATAGCCAAAAGGTCCCACAACAACACTAGTAAAAACCCAACTCACTCCGAAAAGAGAGAAAAGGAGGCACCAGTGTTGACAAATTTTGCAAGCTTTCGTAAATCTTACGAAAATTGAGATCACCAAATAATTGATGTAAAAGAAAGAAAAATTTTATGTTGTGGATTCCTTGCCTCAGATTGTTAATTACATGTTAGATGAAGACCTTCTCAAAATGAAATGAAATGAAAGAAGAAAGACTCAGTAGCCAAAAATCAATATTATTTATTAATGGGATTTTTATCCCTGTTGTTTACATTTGAATTTACGAAGTATAACAAATGGAACCCTTTACCTGAGTAACTCCATTCTTTTCAAACGAAGAAAATCTAACAACCTTCGAGAGCCTCGAAGAAATCCTAGGTGTCGCTTTGCTTTCTCAACTTGATCTCTCTCTTTCTGATCAATTTCCTCCAATCCCCATCTTTGTATGGTCTTACATTCATTTATAGACTTCACAAAGATGGAGGTTATCTCTGTTTCAGTTATGATAGAAGAGTTATCTCTATCCTAGACTTGAATTTGAACCCATCAGTTGTACCTTATCTTTTTCTGAATGGTGATAGTGGCCAATGGGTCTTTGCAATGGGCCCTATTTTTATGGCCTGAGGTTGTGTGGTCCATTGAATTTTATGTGCTAACAATTAGTCTCCCTAACAAAATTATACGAAAGATGCAAGTGATTAACACTCACTCCTGTCCTTCTGCACATGCAGCAAAACTCTGTAATGATCCGCTTCCTTTTCCTCATATATCAATCATCAACAAAGTTTCCCTCATCTCTTCCAGAACAAAGAAAGGCACCTTCAAGACCACATTCCTATTCCATTCAACTTTCCAAAGAAAAATCCAGGCCTCTCCCTCTCATCCTGTAATATGATCAAATAGCGAAACTCCCATTGCAGTTTCCCTTCCATCAAATTGGATCTTCAACCTCCCCACTAACAAACCCATGCAAACAACTCAAGGTACAAACCCACTACCTCTAATTCCCTGTCCTGGAAGCTCTGAAAAATCTCAGATCCCATGCCACGCCACACCACACCACACTACAACACACACAGCAAAGGTCCCATAATCCGCCACATCCATCCCTATCCATTGCCAAGTTAGAATGATGAGGGAATCTACCATAAAAAGACCTGAGCATTTACTTATGGTGTAATTTAATCATTGCACAGCAAAGAAAAAGCTATCCAGGAGAAAAATAAAAAATAATAAAATTAATAAGTCAATAACCAAGAGAAAGCTTGAAGAACAACAGTAAAATAAAATATGAGAACCATTTATCAAAAGGTTGAAATATATCATAGATATACATATAACATAAATGAGCATACTGAATCTCCACTCACATCAAAAGGAGAAAAAATAGATCATCTAACATAAATGAGCATATTAAATTTCCATTCCCATCGGGGGGTTTGTATCAATATGATTGTGATGCTAGAACACTAAATTATTGAAGTATATGCATAACTGCACGCATCTATTTTGTTGTTTAAAAAAAAAAGGATAAAAAACTTTCATATTTGGGTAGTTCACAGGCTCACATCAGGCCGATTGTTTGACTGTTATTTATCAAAATATTGGTAGAAGAATTAGACAGTAAAGCTAGGTAACTTGCCTAAATGAGTCACCCCACTTCTTCATATAAATTTCACCACATAAAGGATGTTTCACCAAACAAAGCAGCGCAGCTATGTTAAACAAGCAGTAGAAAGATAATTTTGTCATATTTTTTAAATTTTTTTGATAAGTATATTATAAACAAGTGCCAGAGGGGGTGCAAATACCTGTGAAGAGTGTATAAGTTGCGGACACTCCTATCTGCCTCAGGTGATAAATACTTGCCATTCTCTCTATCCAGATCAAGTTGCAAAGGGAACTCATAGCGGTCATTTATCTGTTTGAATAGTAAAACAAGTAAATAAGCCTCCTGATGCAAAGATTACAAACCAGATCAAGTTGCAAAGTGAACTCATAGCAGTTATTATGTTTGAACAGTAAAACAAGTAAAATCAGTAATAAGCTTCATGATGCAAAAAAATTACAAAAATGAGTCAAAAGATGGCCCAAATATCCCTCGTAAAACGAAATCCAGATAACATAATCCAACACCACCACAAAGTAAAGAAAGAAGATTAATTATTATCGCCACCAAGATTAAAAAAAAAATAAGAACATTCTTTTGACCAACGCTAGTAGCCTTCTTGTCCGGAGCATAAGCAATGGCAGTAGTCATAGGCTCAATGATGATACACATCAAAAATAGGTTTATGTTTCATTCTCTTTGGCCCCAATGTTCCATGTTTATTCTTAATCAAAGTTTTATTTTTCTTTATGTTTTAGTCTCTTTGGCCCCAATGTTTCATGGTTATTCTTAATCAAAGTTTTTTCTTCTTCTTCGTACATAGATTTTTGAACTACTAATCTTTCTTTTGATCAACTCATGCTCTTCAAAGCAAATCAATTACCTCTGAGATGCTCCCCAACCAGTTCTCAACCAGTGCCTTTAGCCTTCAGAAGCACTTTCCAAGCTTTTGAAAGCCAAAAATTCAAGTAATTTTGGCGATCAAAAAGTGAGAAAACAATAAATTTTTGGCAGATTGAGAGGAGAGATACATATATCTGCCAGTATCAGAAACCGTTGATTGAGCCGTTTAAAGCTCATCAGATTGCAAACACTTTGGCGATCAAAAAGTGAGAAAACAATATATTTTTGGCAGATTGAGAGGAGAGATACATATATCTGTCAATATCAGAAACCTTTGATTGAGCCGTTTAAAGCTCATCATATCGCAAACACTTTGAGGCAAATGATAGACAAGCACTCCAAGAATCAGCGTCCATGGCTTTCTCTACTCAAAAATTCTAGAGAAGTTCGAAATTGAAGTACCTTGAGAGCAATTAAATTAGAGTTTCTAGAGATTGGCTTGGACTTTGATACTTAATTCAGAGAAAAAAAGTGATAAACCCTAGAAATAATGTTGGGAAGAAACAGAAAAATGGGGGACAAACGAGAGATGAGGGAGCAAGTTTGATTTGCAAGGAGTGAGAGAGCTAAGATATGAGATAGAGCCTCGCAGGTGAAAATCGCCGAAAGGAAGAGAATACCGTGTTTTGCAAAAGAACGGTGATAAATATTTGGAGACTCTGAACTGTCACCACATTACCACTCGTTGCAGACGGTTTCGTCTCCAACTAAATAGGGATTGTTCCTTTTGCTCTTACGGTTGAAATCGCAAATCCCTAAATGATGGATGGAGATGAGGTAAAGAGTTAAAGGGGCAAAATCGTCACTAAAAAAATACATTAATGACACATATTCAAATATGTCCTTAGTTTGAAAAAATTTAAAAACAGTTGGACCTAAGATGTTAAATTGTTTAGGATTGGGCTTTATCTAGGAGGAACTTTTTTTGGGGGACCTAATAATAATTACCCTGAAAAAAGGAACATAAAACATATATGCAAATTAGAGATGGTTCCAGCACATCAAATACTTCTCGATTCTCCCCACAGTCGAGTCCCAGACTGTGTTGCCTTGGAAGCAGCCCCGGGAGGTTCCAAATAAAAAATATGCAAAGATTGCACCTTATCCAAGATTACTCGCTAGCAAGTCCATAACCTCCACATCCCCTTACCGAAATAACATTTGATTTGGCCAAATTAACATGCAAACCAGACACCACCTCAAAACACATGAAATACACCTCTAATAGTGAATTTAAATCTCATCTACCCAAAAAAAAAAAATATATCAATGTTATCTATGAACAAAATATAAAATATCGAGATGTAATTCACCGAGCTTGACCAATCCCAAAACCTCTCAAGAAACATTCTACAACTACCTTATCAATTATCCAACTTGGAACCTCCATCACAACGGTAGAGAAAAGTGGGGATTGAGGATTCCCTTTCCTCAAACCCCTTAAGCTCGTAAAAAATAAAACATTGGCACACTTTAACTATGATAGAGAAATTAGAAATACAGCTCTCAATCCATATTCTCCACAACAAACCCCAAACACTCCAAAACATAAAACAATAGCTAAATGGGTTTTCCTTTTCTTTTTTTGGTTATACGGGGGAGGAGGTGATATAAACTTGTTTTCTTATCATAGATTAACCAAGGAAAAAAAAATGATTACATACCATATTAACTAATAGGATTTTTATCAGTAAAAGGTATGTATTATAAACATAGTGCACGAGGGGAGGCAAACCCGTAAGTACAAGAAAAGAGGACCAGCTAAAAATATTAATGCCTAAAGTCCCTAAAAAAATCCATATACATATCTAAATATAAAGAAAACTCTTCCCTAATCCAAAAGAAAATAAGTTTCAAAAATTGTCTTTTAATCTCCACAATGGAAGCTCAACTTCTTCAAAAATCCTCCTATTTCTCTCCCGCCAAAGACTCCAAATGAGGCACAGAGGAGCCATTCCCGAAGCTATCTTCATCTCCTTTCTAACATACTACCCCTCCATCCCAATAAAACCTCCTTAACCGAGGTTGGCATTACCCAAGAAAACCCAAATAATGAGAAAATCAAATTCTAACTATCACTTGCCACTTCACAATGGACCAAAAGATGATCCACCGTCTCCTCCTCCTCTTTTTTTTTTTTTTTTTGATCGGTAAAAGTAAAATAGATATAGATGTATGGAATAGGGGCCTGAGAAAGGCACCCCCTAAGAACAATAAAAGAGACCAGCTACATCAATTAAAGCCAAAGATCCCTCAAAAAACCCATAAGCCTATCTAAATACTTAGGGTATTCTTCCTTGATCCAAAAAAAAAAAGGTTTTCAAAAAAATGTCTTTGAACTGCCAAGGAGAAGCTTCTACCCTTTCAAAAATTCTTCTATTTCTTTCTTTCCATAAACACCACAAAAGGCACGTGGGCCCCATTTTCCAAGCAACTCTCACCTCTTTTCTGAGCTTTTTGCATCTCCAATTCAAAAAGAGCTCTTTGACCTTATCCGACATCACCCATGAGAACCCAAAGATACTAAAAAGAAAACTCCAAATATCTCAAACATAATTACAATGTAAACGAAGATGATCAACCGTTTCTTCCTCCTCCTTGCATAAGGGGAATCGATTTGGAAGTTGAAAACCCCCCTTCTTCAAGTTGTCCACAGTTAAAATCGCACCCCAAGAAGCCTCCCAAACAAAAAACGAGGCTTTTGTGGGCACTCTAGACCTCCAAATCACCATCCAAGGAAAAAAATTATTTCTCCCTTCCATTAATTTCCAGTAAAAGGAACGGACTATGAAACTACCGTCCCCTCCACTGCTCCAAGACATCCCATCTCTACCTCCATCTAATAACTCCACCTTGCTCAAGGATGACATAAGCTCCTTTGCTTCTTGAAGCTCCCAATCAAAGAAACCCCCTCCTAAATTTTGGCCTCCACACCCTTCCATTCCCCAATCTATCAATATAATCCGTCACAAGACACTCCTTATCTACTGCAATATTGAATAGGTTAGGGAACTTATCTTTCAAGACCCCCTCAATGTGCCATAAATCAGCCCAAAACTTCACTCTATCACCTTCCTCGATGTCAAATCTCACACATGAAGTGAAATGTCTTTGGCCTTTCTTTATAACTTTCCACACACCACAACCGTAAGTCCTGATGGCGTCCCCAGAATACCATCCCCCTCTCACACAACCATACTTACAGTGCACTACATTGCGCCATAGAAAATTCTCCTTGTTAGCTAATCTCCATATCCATTTACCAAGCAAAGCTTAGTTAAATAGATTCAAGTCCTTGATACCCAAACCTCCATCAGAAATGGGGGCTTTAACTTTCTCCCATTTTACTAAATGCATTTTCTTTCTATCTTCCCTACCTCCCCATAGGAAATTCCTTTGAATCCTCTCAAGCTTTTGCCTAACTGAAGCAGGCATCGAAAAAAAAGACATGAAGTAAGTGGAAAGATTCTCCAGTGTGCTCCTAATAAGAGTGATCTTACTTCCTTTGGATAGGTGTTGACTTTTCCAACCTGTCAACCTCTTCTAAAAACACTCAATCACTGCATCCCAAATCCCTACCAATCTCAAAGATGCACCCAGTGGAAGCCCGAGGTACACAGTAGGAAACCTGCCCACCTGACATCCCCAAGCTTCTGCCATAACTTCTACATCCTCCACCTCACCCACCGAAATGATCCTTCTTTCTCGAATTAATCCTCAACCCCGAGACTGCCTCAAAGCAAATAAGAATACATCTTAGGGTCCACAATTGATCTTCTTCAACATCACAAAACACTATGGTGTTGTCTGCAAAAAGAAGGTGAGAAATCTCTGCCCTCCTACCCTAATTGCCATCAATCAAAACTCCCCTGAGCAAGCCACCCTCTCTAGCTTTATCAATCATCCTGCTTAAAACCTCCATCACCATTATAAAGAGAAGCGGAGAAAGCGGGTCTCCTTGTCTCAATCCCCTAGAAGAACGGAAAAAGCCTGCCGAGGAACCATTTACCAATACCGAAAAAGAGACAGTGGATATGTAAGATTGGATCTATCGCCTCCATCTAACACCAAAGCCTAATCTAGCCATGATAGAAATCAAAAGGTTCCAATTCACATGGTCATAAGCTTTCTCAATGTCCAATTTACATACAAGCCCCTTCTCTCTCCTCTTCCTTTTAGAATCCACACACTCATTGGCTATCAAAACCGCATCCGTGATTTGGCGACCCCCCACAAAAGCATTCTTGCTTGGTGAGATGACACTATTCGTAACCCCCTTCAAGTGAAGGGCAAGCACCTTAGCCAACATCTTGTACATACTCTCCACCAAGCTAATTGGCCTATAATCTTTTATGTTCTCAGCTCCTTCCTTTTTGGGAATCATTGCAATGAATGACGCATTGATACTTCTTTCAAAAGAACATTGTTGATGGAATTCATTAAAAAAATCCATAAGGTCACCCTAAGACCCCCCCGACAGTGTTTGAAAAACACCATTGTGAACCCATCCGGACCCGACGCTTTATCCCCATCGCAAGACTTCAGGGCTGCCATAATTTCTTCCTCTTCGAATGGCCTCTCCAAACTGGTTGTTGCATCGGAAGAAATGGAAGAAAATTCCATCTCCTCTACACCCGGCCTCCAATCTCTCTACTCAGTGAACAGGTCCTTGGAGTAGCCCACAATTCCCTCCTTCACTTCCTCCACCCCTTGCAGCTCCCTTTCCCCCACTATTACTTTGCTTATGTTATTCCTCCGCTTATGATAGTTGGCCACTTGATGAAAAAACTTTGTGTTCCGGTCACCTTCCTTAAGCCAAAGAGCCCTAGACTTTTGTCTCCAAGAGATTTCCTCCAACTTTAGGACCCTACCTAACTCCCCTTTCAAGCCCTCCCTATTAAATCTTTCTTCCTCAGTTAAAGAACGATCTTATTCCTTTCTGTCAATCATATGAATATCCCTCAAGAGTTTATCCTTCCTAGCTTGAACGTTTCCGAACACTTCCCTGTTCCAACACTTTACATCACCCTTCAACATTTTGAGCTTTTGGGCCACCACATAGCTTGGACTTCCCCCAATATTATACCCTTTCCACCATTCCTCCACCCTATCTTTAAACCCTAGATCCTGCAACCACATGTTCTCGAACTGGAAATGAGTCTTTCGCCACTTCAATCCTCCGCTATCTAAAGCAATTGGAATATGATCTGACAGCGGTTTAGGAAAACAAGCTTGTGTCAAATCAGAAAATTTGTCTTCCCACCCTACTGACACAAGGAATCTATCCAGTCTAGACATTGCATGGTCTCCTCTATCGCTTCCCACCCACCAAAGGCAAATCCACTATTTGGTTTCTATCTATAAAGCATGAGAACAGCCGCATCCTTCTCGTCATCCTCCCCTCTCCTCTACGCTCATGAGGAAATCTGATTAAATTGAAATCGCCTCCAATAACCCACAGATCAGCCCCACACTAGGCAAATATATCCAGTTCCTCCAAAAAATCCCTCTTGTCTATCTCCTGAGTTGGCCCATACACCCCTGAAAAAACCCATTCACAACCATCATCTGTAAACATCATCTCATAAGAAATAAAGAACCTCCCATTCCAATGATCTAAACTTTTAACTACCTGAGAGTCCCACATCACCAATATGCCCCCTGCAGTTCCATCAGCCGCAAAAAACCTCCACTCCACCCATCTATCTCTCCACAAGCTTCTCACAAAACTATATGATATATCCTGCATTTTGGTTTCCTGAAGACATACAAGAGTTGATTTCCAACCTTTCAGAACGCCTTTGATTACTACTCTTTTGCCTGGGTCATGTAAACCCCTCACATTCCATGAAATAATCCTCCACTTCATGATGAAACTATTGTTAATTCATTCCCTGAAGCCTGTTGTGCCTCCCCCCCCCCCTGCCTGCCTTCATAGTTTACTGTGGACTCCAGGTTCTTCAAAGCACAACTTAATCTTCTTGCCGACCTCTCCATATCCATGTACAGGCTTCTATGCACAGCATCCTGTCCTTGGCCATTGCTTTGAAAAGTTTCAGTGATCAATTCCAAGAATCGATCTTCAAACCCATAACAAGTCAGCCCCAAATACCTTTCTATACCTTTAATTTGTCTGAGAAACCATTTAGGCAAAATAATCTGCCTTTGCTCCCTCCTTTCTACAACTGGATACTCTCTGTTCTCTGGGAGCACCACTGTCAAAGGTTCACAATGCAAACTATCTTCATCACCCAAACTCGTATGAGCCATAGCTTGGTCCTCAATTAGCCCTTCTAGCCTCGGTCCTTCCTGCACCAAGCAAAGTCCCTCGACTAACTCCCTCAACATAATAATCCCATCCACACCCTGGTTCTCCTCCCCAACTAGTGGGTCTTCTCGACCCCCATCGCTCCCAACCTTCCCGCTTTCTGGAATTACCGTACCCAATTCCGTGCTTGCCTCTATGTAATCCTACAAACTGATCAGGAAGGAATCGTCATCTTCCCAACCAAAATCATCATCAGTGTTCGCTCCCCTTTCATCATCATCAAGTTCTGCATCATCTTCTAGACTTTGATCTCCCCACCCTAAGCCAATACCTTTACTTGTTCCTGTCAAAAGATCTTCTGCTTAGGAGATGAAAAACTCTTCGCTAAAGATCGTCCGATGTCAAAATGGCACCCCACACAACCATCCAAGCAACGAACGCAGCTTTGGGAGACACCTTATATTTCCATATCAACTTCCAAGGGAACTACTCTTCACCCCTTCCCATCAACCCCTATTATTTAATTTAACCATGAACCGTTTCCTACTATCTACCTTCCAACGCAGTCCTTCCTTCCTCATCTGACATCCCTTCCAGCCAAATAACTCTCTCAGCGTAGCTAGGAGCACCCACGCACAACCAAATAGAGAGAATAAGCAGTGTTGTCAAAGGCAATCGGGTGAAACTATTTTCAGTATTATCGCCTTAACATGTTCCAAGTGAGGCGTCTTCAAAGAAGCGACGCCTAGGCAATTACCTTAAGAAAGGCAAGAGGCGACCAGGCGATGGCCTTTTTAATTGTAACATATTTTACTTGTATGTCCTTATGTTTATAGTGTTTTATGCATTATTTAAATAGTCCAGAAGTATTATTGTCCAATCTATTATATTAATATAAGTATTATTGTCAAACATTAATACAAAATTAGCCTAATAAGCATTTAAATATTTAACATGTTGCCAAAAATTCAAAGTTTTGAGGAGAGTAACAATTTCAACATGAAAAAATTTTAAGTAGGGATTAATATCTCATCTTCTATAACCAGCAAGCTATCATCATTCTTCACAAAATCTGAGATCGCCCACAATAAAACATTGTCCTTCCATCAACCAAATGGATCACCTATATGGGAAGTCTTCTCAAAGTAGGCCTGATTTTTTAGAATTAGTTTAGATGTCTACGAGATTGTCCCTATCATGTCTTCCATATTATTAGGACTAGCAAGTTTACAAAAATTCCTTTTATACAAGACTAAGATAGATAAAAAAACTTTGAATATTTATTTAGAAAAAAGCACTAGATCTTAAAATTGTTATATCACTTAAGTACGTCATATGTAACTTTTAGAGTGATTTTTTGTCTTACATGATAATTATTTTAGTGATAAGATACTATTTAACTTAGAATGAACTAATTTTTAATGTGTAATATATATATATATATATATATATATATTTTATTATTTTATTAGTTAGCGCCTTTCTTCACTCAAGCTAACGTTTTTTTGTCACCTCGCTTTTCGGGCAATGTGAGACCTTAGTGCCTTTCACCTTTAACTACACTAAGAATAAGAGATACCAGCAGTTCCTCACCAATGAACAGTGAACGAGGAGGTGGTCCACCGTCTCACTTCATCCTCAGTTTGCATCTCTTTGGCACCTTCCTTCTAGTGATTGCATTTACTTATCAATAAAACAGGAACAATATTTAGGAGCTCTACATTCTAACACAAATTTAAAAGGCTTTTCTGCAGTCTTATTCAGCTATGCATGAACCTTCTCGATGACAATTAATTTCATAAAGCAAAAAAACTTGTTCCAAATCAGAAAGAATAATATTATATTTTGTATTAATTCTTTTTCATTCATGCAACACACATCCCGTGTCCTAACTAGGTCCACAACTCCCCCATTGGAAGTGGCAAGAAATACCACTCAAGCTAAGATGGTATTATGCATTACATTAATTTTATCCTACAAAGTGTATTTTGGCTTTTGGCAGGAAGCGGGGATATAGATGGGGACAACTTCAACAAACCATTTAATGACAATGGCACGCTAGTAGATGGGCACAACTTGAACAAACCATTTAGTGAATGACAATAGCATCCTTCATATTCCTTGGATTCAATTTCTTGACCACGAGAGAGAGAGAGAGAGAGATTGGAAATTGGACTGCAAAAGCAAATACCGCTTAACAGTGGGCAAGACAAAAAATGGTTACCATTTAAGTTCGAAAATTGTGCCTTTGTGGGATCCATTATTTAAACAATTTTTCTTAAATTGGACTCCCTAGACAGTTCCTAAATGGATTTAGAACCTTTTTTTAATCAGTAAAAGATAAATTAGTGTTATAAACAAGGTGCCCGAGGGTACAAACCCATTTACAAAAAAAGGGAGAGGTTACAAAAATCAAGGCCTTAGTTCCCCCAAAAAACCTATAAACGTATCTTAATAGATAAGATACTCCTCTTTATACCATAAGTAACATAAACGCAAAATATATATGTATATTAAAGCCCATAAAGAAAGCTCCGTATCTTCAAAAGTCCTTCGGCTCCTCTCTTTCCAAATGCACCATGTGAGACAAAAAGGCGCCATTCTACAAGTACCCCGCAGCTCCTTTCGCATCCGACTGGACCTACAACTCAAAAATACCTTACGAAGAGTAGTTGGCATCACCCACTGGCGACATCACCAAATTCCACATATACCGAGCCACTCTACAATAACCAAAAGATGATCCACCGACTCTTCCTCGCACATACAACAGCAGTGAGGAAGATGGAGACCCCTGCTCTTCTAATTGTCCACCATAAGTATAGCTTTCCAAGTTGCTGCCCAACAAAAGAATGACACCTTTTTGGAACACTGGTTTTCCAACTCAGGTGCCATGGGGAAACTCCTCTTCCTTCCGACCCAAAAGGAAAAGATAGAAAGATTTCGCCCAAAAGCCCTTATTCTTGTTCCCTGCCCAAACCATAGCATCCTCCCTACTCTCCCTCACCTCACAATCATGTAATAAACTAATAATGTCATGAACTCCTCTACCTCCCTCAACTCCCAATCATGTAAATTCCTCCTAAAGCAAGGGTTCCAAATCCTGGGCCGGGGCCCCCCCCCCCCCCCCCCCCCAACCCCAAACAAATTCCAAGCATTCTGCCACCCTAGTTTCCTTGTTAGAGGCAATGTTGTTCAGTACTGGGAACTTATTCTTGAGCCTCCTGTCGCAGCACCATAAGTCATCTGAAAATTTGACCGTAACACCTTGGCCTACATCAAAGCTTACCAACTTACTAAATTCTCCCCTCCACTTTTGGATACCTTTCCAAACATTGCACCCATATGGCTCCCTTCCTTCCTTCAAGAACCACCCCTCTCCTTCATTACCATACCTAAGAGCAATGTTATTCCTCCACATCGCTTGATCCTCCACCACATAACTCCACATCCATTTCCCCAACAAAGCTCTATAAAAGAAACGCATATCTTTAAATCCCAACCCACCCTCTACAAATGGCCGCTTCATCCTCTCCCAACCCACTATGTGAATTTTCCTCTCTCCTTCCTTCCCTTCCCACATGAAACCCTCTGCATCTTCTCTAATCTCTTTGCAACAGTTAGAACTTGATCATATTGGAAAGAGCTTCTAAACTTCTAAGATATGGAAACCCCTCATATATTTACTAAGACAACTGGAAAAGGCAACATATTGGGTAATCAGAGAAACTACTACATGTAATTATAAAGCCAAAATAAAGTAAGGTAGGCCAAAACTGGCCCAAATACAAATTAGTGGTCAAACAAAATAAAATGCAAGCCCAGCTAAATCCACTGACGACCCAGCTCAGGCCAGCCCACCCCCTAGCAGGAAGTATGATTTTATAATTAATTTATATTGAAAATTTAATGTACTGTCTGATGGTTAAGTATAAAACAAGACCGAATAAGAATATAACCTCTAAGGTAACTAATTTAGCATATGCAATAAGAACTCGACTTTGATGAAGCCAAAATTGCCAAAAAGCAGTTCCCAGTGACATAAAGGAGGGAGAATTCAAAACAAAGCTCAATTTACAATTTCCCAATGATAAATAAAAACCTCTATGGCTTGATTTCAGTTCTTTAAGCATCTCTAGGAATTCCCAACAAACAAAATTTCTGATAAATCACAAGTCATCCTCAGTGAAACCCTTTTTTTTGGGGGGGGGGGGGGGGGGGGGGGGGGGGGGGGGGGGAGAGAGGAAATTTCCCAAAAACAAGCCACATTCAAGATTTAAATTCAACTGTGGGTTAAGTGAAGGGCATTCACAAAGAATCAAACTTGATGGAATCAAAGGGAGGAACCAAAACATTAGACATGTATTTTGTAATGCATTTAACTACATATTTTAACTGGAATCTGTTTACCCTAAAGGTGAAAATAATCTGTGGAAGTTTAGGATATTTGACATTATGGGACCAAGGATACTTCAGTGACTTCATTCTAAATATTTCTAGAGACACCAACAAATCCAAACAGTGTCAAATTCCTCAACCAGCAACAAAAAAGTTCCAGTTCAAACTATCTACTGACAAAAATATGGTACCCCAAAAAAAAAAAATGCATTCCTCCATTTCAAAAGCTTTCACCCACCACCCCAAAAAAAAAAAAAAAAAAAACAAAACAAAAATATACATCCCTCAATGTTAAAAGCATTCACCCACCCCATAATTCTTTTAAGAAACATATCCTCAGAAAACCATGAGGCATAAGTTCCCTTTAAGCCTGGGTCCCATGTTTGAAGTAAAGGATAAATGTAGCATTTCAAATACTATTGAATCATGACTGCTATTAATTCTGCTTTCAGTTTCTGACATAAATTATTGAAGTAATAACATCAGAAACACAACATCTAAATTTTTCACAGCTTGAAAAATAATTTTCAAAAACAAACTCACACCATTAATTCTAGATTTTTTCAACTAATTACATTCCTACTATCTACAAACTTTCAGCCGAATCAACAAACCAAAAGGAAACAACAAATTGTGCACTGCCTGGATATGTAGCTGCACGGCTCCTGATAGGGGGAGAATCAAACAAATAAACAAAAACAAAAAGCAGCATTGCACCTCCCAAGTAACATTGCAGTTAATTAGAAAGTGATTCACATTTCAACATTCACTGCAATCAACGTGTAAAATGCATCAGCTAAGCATATGCCCAGAATAAAAAGCTTGTTAATCCCCCATAACTTGTACATAACATGAAATCAAACAAATGCATTGACTTGAGGAAAATATAAAACCACACAAGCCTTCACAGATGAACTTCTCCTTTGAAACTATCAGATCTTCTTTTGCAGTATCACGTGTAAGTCGGTGTTGTTTTAAAATGCATCATCTTGGTATAGTTACTAAATATGGCCAAGGAAATCATAATTTTGCAAAAGAAAGAACATGCACAAAATGCAAAACAATGAAAAATGCAAATTGTAAAACATAAGGCACCAACACAATTTTTTTCTGTAGCATATATTCTAACTTGCATACCCAAAACAACATTATTGTTCATTAAAATGAATAGACGGTGCATATCATACATACTAATAATAAATAAATATCATGAAGCCAAAGAACTAATTATTCAACTACTAACCTTTACCATGGTGTCCCGCATAAAATCATATTCAAATCGTTTCAACTGAAGTTGAAGAACAGGGGGGAAGTCAATGAACAGAACACCCTTCCTAGCATCCTGAAAATGCAATTTTTTACAGCATTTCTTTTAGACGCAGACATCCACACCATTGGTTCAGTAATCAAGTCCCAAAAAAAAAAAAAAGCGGAAACTAAAAACAAAAACAAAACAAAAATACGCTTAAAACTACTCAGCAATGATGGTGAAAAAATGAATTACCCAATTGTAATAGAAATAATCACAATCTTATATTAACTTAATCAAGCACATAGAACTTTGTGCAAACCACTTGCACAAATTGGATGATTTAGGCATTGCTCTTCTAGAATAATCTAAAGTTCCCAAGTCAAGTCACCAGGTTTTAAAGGATCCAACCTGTAATCCATGTTGTTCAGCATGATACTTATTATCACCCTCAAGTCGTTCCACCTCAACATACTTGTCAAAAGAAGCATAAACATCCCTACAGCCTTTAACATCAAGCTGAAGATCTACTCCCAAAAACACACGAGTCAGTAAGGCCCACAAAATCCATCTCAGATAATATAGCTCTGTGACTGTAAACTAAAACAAGTACCATAAAACGATTCCTTCCTTGTTGATTTGTAGTCCACATTGATGCATTCAATATAGTTCATATGATGCCCTTCAAATAATTGCTGTATCGTACCCTCAACAACAGTTCCCTGAGCCAGAAATACCACATTCAAGTAAAAAACCTGCTCACCTTGGATATAAGAAATAAAGCTCTAAACATGGTGTATTGAACCTTGGGGTGTCAATTTTTGACAGGACATAACTCAAACATGATACAGAATTAACAGGTTTGCATTGAACATAAATGGATTTGAGTCATAAACGGGTTGACACATATAACACGATTAATAAACATGTCGTGTTTGGGTTTTAGTAATGTCAACCCGTTTAACACGACTTAACACGATTATAAAAAAACTATCATGAGTTAAGGCACTTTGTCTCATATCGAAAGTTTATCAAGATTTGGAGATTTTTTTACTTATAAAAGATATTTCTACTTTGTTTTGTCCCATATCCAAAATTTACCAAACGTGAAATTTATCTATACATCAAAGAGACAGGTAACTTTTTATTTAAAAACTAAAAAATTAAAATAAATGGATTAACTGTGTCGTCATATGTAACATGTTTAATAAATGGGTCGTGTTCGGGTTTTGAAACTTGACACAATTAGTTAATAATATCAGGTTAGGGTTGACACATATTTTCGAATATGTATGTCTTAACACAATACAATAATACGAATTGACACCCCTAATTGAACCCCTATACCTTCATTTTATCTTCAAGCTTTTCACAAAGGACCCTATTGAGCTCCTGCACATCATGCTGCATGAAAGAATCATATGTATCCCATCCAAAAGACTTCGTCAACTCTTTCGTTGCTACACTAGTGTCACTGTATTGGAGCTTATAGAATAAACTCTGCAAAGCCAGAGGGATGCTCCCTGATGGCATATCATTCTCAGTTGTCGGCATATGATACACAGCCTGAAATAAACAGTTCAAGATAAGGCATTCAATCGTAATTAATATCACTGACACAAATTGAGAACTTTCACTAACCTTTCTAAAATAAGGAATATGGTACAGTGTTTGGAGGAGAGAGTTCATGTAGCAAGTAGCTCCTTGGTTCTTAAGTCCAACATAGCCCGTTTCCTTTTTCGAGTCATGTGACCAGTAATCTATAACTCTACGGACAACCACATCAGCTTCAACTATGCATGTATCATTCACAAGATAACCTCTACCAGGGTCATACAGTTCACCAAGCGGCATGAATGAAGTGAAACCCCAATCACTTTCTCGCGCATTGAACTGGTGTTGTGTGTCTGCATGATGAAAAGAGTCATGATTATCACCAAACCATTAATTCTACCACATGAAGTCAAAGGCCAAACGCGACACCTTGGAGGCCGGTTTACCTTAACAAACAGGCACTTGCCTATATGTTCAATCTATAAAGCACACATAGAAGTATAAGACACAATTTGCATAAAATCTTTATCACAATCAATCCATTATGAATGATCAATTATCAGAGTGCCATGCCAAATTACCCTTTAATCATATAAAATATTAATATTTTCCAAAAAGAAGAATGTAGTATTTCTATGTGAACATTTCATTCCCCAATCTTTCCACCACCCCTTCCAAAAGAGAAGAGGGGGGGAGGGGAGGGAGAGGAATACCGTTCATTTAATACAATGCACTGCACTGAGAATGAAAAAAAACAAATTATCAAATTTATATTTTCCAAAACCAAATAAATAGTCTGTTCTCAGCCAGAATGTCATAAATAACCCAACCCCCCCCCCCCCCCCCCCACCCAAAAAAGGGTCAAAAGAAAACTCAACATCTGGCAACTAGGCACTGCATCATAAAAAAAAAAAAAAAGAACATATTCTTTGGAACTAAGTTTCCCAGCAATAAATATGTACTTTTCCAAAAAAATTCCCAACCTCCCCTTCCCCTCTCCCCAAAATCAACATAAATAATAAATATCTCACTATCTAGTGACTATGGTGCAATGGGTCATCAGAAAAACCAGTTTTGTCTTCGATATAGCTTACATTGGGCCAAATTTAGTTCTGTCTTCAATTGATCCAAAAAAAATAGTTATGTCATCAACTCAACATATGTTTGTATCAAGTACTACTGTACTAGAGAATTCAGGCATCAACCTTAACTGAAAAGTTAAGAAAATGGCTGGAGTTTTGTGAATCGTGTTATATGTCTAAGCGGCAAGTATATAAACCTAATCACACATGCTTTATTCCGACTCATCTCATCTCCCTATTTGGCATCCATTTATGTCCGTTAAGAACCTTGAGCTTTCTTTTCAGCTTTCTGCCACAGGCAAGGGACAGAAGCTTCAAGAATCATTGTGAGCAGATAACAAGAGGTGAAGTCTGTGAAGTGAGGGGGTCTTGGATATTACATCAATCAAGAAAATCAGCATTGTTGGGGAAATCGCTGTGGGGATATAGTGATGAAACTGTACACTGGGAAGAAGTGTGAAGAGACAGTGTTGTAGTGAACTAGAGTGTGTGGAAAAGTAATGAGTGTAGAAGGCTTAAGAGTGAACTGCAAATGATGGGCAACTAATCAGTAAGATCTATTTCTCGCTACTAGAGAATATTTTACACAAACTAGGACTCTGTATGAAACCCAAGTAACATAACTGAACCCACAATAAGACCCACAACAATAACTATAGCTCATGCCCAGCAAATCTAGGAATTACCAATACACCCCCAAGTCATAAACTATTAATAAACCCATCCAGCAGCAAACTAATATAAAATAAACATAAATGAAGACTCTAAAAGCTACTTTCCTTTGGACCAAAAAAAACCCTCTTGATCATCATGGGGCCCACAGCCACCGCTTTAGGCTTCCAAAGCCAATCATATTTGTTTAAACCACTCGATTGATACGGCATTACGTGCACTACCAGCACAATGTAGGCCATATATTGTCATGGTGAAATTCCTAGAAGTCAGCCCTAAGTGACAGCATTCAATTAGGTTTCTTAGCATGCAATTGGATTACAGCGGTCCTTAAGCACTCGGTCAAACACATCCACAATAAAAGCAGGCAGCCCCACCTCCACATGATCCTCACAAAAGAAATTGTGCTGGTCAGGACAAATTTCATAAGATGATAAACAATTTGATTCCAGACAAATGTCAATAAATTTGATCAATGTGAACCATGCAAATGGTCTCAAGTTTATATTATCAGCCCAACCTTTCATCATATACTATGAAGCACGGACACTCTAATTTAGCTCACATATTAGTATTGAACACAGACACATCCCGAACGCAAAAAAAGAATGTCCAATTTATTTTTATTTTCTGAATTTAGGACACGTCCCAAACACATATCATTATAAGAACGAGTTTGGTATGTTAAATATCAAGCATTTCACATTTTTCTTCTATGTTATATGTATCCACAAATGCATATATCTGTAGTTATAATAATACACACTAGATAGATTACAGCCCAATTTTCTTTACACAAATCAATTTCTTTCCTGAAGGAATGTGTTATTTTACTAGGTAATAAAAACCTTAATAAAGAATAAATAAATAAATTATACGTGATAGAAATTTAATGTAAAAAGAGAATGCAATTATGACAAGTACATTTAATAATATAAAGGCAACAAAGAAAAAAGTACAAATTCTTCTAAATGAAGAATTTTCTCTGCACCACCAATGTGTGTGTAGATATTTGTAATTTTTAATTATATATATTGCAGAAGGCAATAAGGCAAGACGAGGATGAGGCGTAACACCTTAACACACTCCAGGTGAGGTGATTTTAATGAGGCAATCGCCTCAACTAAGGTAATAGGCGAGAGCCTCATTAACTAAAACTAGGGCCTGTTTGGGAAAGACTAGAACCGATTCTGATGAATTCAGATGAACTGGTTTTAAATTTTTGGTTGATTGGTAAGTACCTTTTAACAATATATTAGTTCATGTCTGATCCTAAAAAATACTTAAAACCTGAACAAAGTTAAATAAAAAAAGAGTTGGTTTTCTTAAAAACTTGATAACTTAATGGGAGTAGTTCTGATCAAATCCAATTTGAAGAATTCTCAAACAGCCCCTTATTTTACTTATATGAGCTTATATATCTTGTCTTATTATTTTAGGATTAAATATAATTTTTTTTCGACAATATTTAACCAATATAAAAGTAACAAAAATGGAAGAAAATGTTCAAAATGATCTCATTGCTTAAAATTTAATAACGTCATATGTCATCCTTTAGATTAAACTTTTTTAATATTATATGAAAATTATTACATAAAATATTATTTAACTTAAAATAAATGAACATTTAATGTATAATATATTTTTTTATTATTTTTATAAATACGCCAACACTTTTTCGTCACCTAGCTTTTTAGGCAACCTTAGCGCATTAAAGCCATCTTTCGCCTTTAACTACACTGATATATACAAGATGTATAGATATTTGTAAATTAAATTGGATAAGATCCCAAGAGGACGATAAATATATAAATGTTGTAAAGAGCGTACCTTTTTTTATTGTGAACTTATTATGGAGTTGATTGATTACAGCTAAGCTGAACTGTGCATATCTACTCCACCCATATGGCAATGTTGCTGAATCCGCAACATCAAGATACATTGACAAATGGTCCACATTGTTCCCCTTTGGGAATATAAGCACACGCCTGCCCACAAACAATCCAACAAAAGAAGAAGAAAAATTCTTAAAGATGAATCATAACGATCAAAATCTAGTTCCTGCAAAAAGACATAGTAAATCAACAAAGTAGTTAAAGGTCAAAGTACCATTTGTGTCCTCCCACATAGAAAATTTCGGAGTAGAGCTTCTTGGTATTCAGCCTCGAGAAGTTCTCAATTGTCCAAGTGAACCGTGCTGATGGTGGATCATCAACCGACTGAGCATCCACTGTATTAGCAGTTTCTGCTGGTGCAACTAAAAATGATTGACCAAAAACAATCAAAGAAAAGAATCAAAACCCTCAATCGAATCAAATAAACTGCACATATCTACATAGCTCTGGGAGAAAATTTGGGAATTCTGATAATACATATAGAAGTAATACCTTCCATGGGTTGAGGGCCTTCAACAGCAAAATCCGAATGTGGTACAAGCATCTCGTCGTCCTCTTGCTGCGAAAACAAAGTCAAAGTGAAAGATTGGATCTGATAAAATGAATCACTGTTGATCAATTGAAACCCTAGAAAAATGAGCAATGGTATGCGGAAATAGCGAGATTGATGTCGATTCAGAAAATGATTAAAATTAGAGCTTGATTGTCAGAAGATCGAAATTGGATAGAACTTAAAAGTGGTAGTAATAGAAAGTGAGGAACAGTAAACAAAGTAAGATAAATATATATATATATATATATGGAGAAAGAGATAAAGCAAGAGGAGTTACATCTAACGGTGGAGGCGTCATCAGAGTCATGGGCGGAAGTCGCTGGGCTACCGATCAACGAATCGTAGGTTGAAATTGTTGCCGAGAGAGAAGCTTTGCAACGTAAAACGATCGAGAGAGTTGGCTACAGAAAAAAAAAATAAGGGGGCTGGGTTTAAAACGAAAAGGGAGAGTTTCGGGATTTTAGGAAATGGTAGAGGAAGAGGATGATAAGGGTAAGAACCGTAAAAAGCTGACATGCCTGTTACATAATTACATACTCAATACAGTGGGAGAGGGAGAGCACTACGTAACTCGGGAGTGCCCTCCCGTGCGGAAATAGTCTCTTATGACTAAATTGGTGGGGGGCTGGTGGTAAATTTGTTGGACGCATTGCTTACTCAGTGACAAAGGAATGGAATCATCCTTTATATAAAGAGTTAATTGATGTTAATAAAAAAAGTTGTTAAATTATTGTACAATTTATGCTAAGATTTTTTATTAGTGTATAATTTATTTTGTTATTTTGTTTTTTAACCTGAAATTCATTTTGATTAGCACTAATTAATTTTAAAATATGACATTTTTTATCCTTAGGTCATTTGTAATTGTGAAGACCCATCTTCACAAACTCTTGTTAGTTACAATCAAAGTGTCACCTGCGTAACAACACTATTTTTTTTTTTTTGAGATCTCGGTCATTTCTCTAAAGGCTACCCCTCATGGCCATCTCTCACTTAAGTCTAACTCTATCTTTAAAACGCAACACAAAATCCCCTCTATAGCCCGCTTTCTACAAAAACTCTCACAAACCAGCACTAAAGCACATACCGCCAAACCAGCCTCGCCGCCGTTGTGCTCAACTCCTCTTTTCACCATCGATGACAGCCAACAACCGCCTTCATCATCTTCTTTACCTGCATAAAACCTCCAACACAACCACAAATTGCACACACGGTGCACCACCACCAGTCATTGCCACTACCACCCACTGCACCACCAGAACCTCACAACTTCTCAACAACCACCAATACTAGCCCCACAATGATCAGCCACCATCATTGGCAACCTTAGTCACCGCCATCATTACCATCGAATTGCCACAACTTCAAATTTGACCATCTCTTTCACTAACAACCACTCTCTCTCTGTTTCTGGCAATACCTCAACCGTGTTCACACTAAACTCCACCACAACCATCCACTTGCTATTGGACCACCAGCTAAAATCCCATGGCTTCCACCATTTGTACAACCATCAAACCATCGTCTCCACCACAAACGCCCCCATGCGATTGATTAAGGTTGGGACTTGGTGTGGAATGAGAGACAACAAGAGAATGGATCTTTAATGAAAACTTTGTAATGGTTTTATGTGAGGAACAATATGGTTGCATTTTGCAATGATGGACTTGATTTTAAAAGGTAAAGTTTCAAGGATTAAAGACAGTGACAAATAGTAAAATTTTACTCTATATTGTATAGACAATAAAAATTTACTATCTGTTTTACTTTTTTTGGTTTATCCCTGTGAAAATTGAACTCAACTTTAAATGTAAATTTTATTTTAGAACTATTATATTGATAGCCCTATTTTTATTCTTTTTTATTTAATCTTTCATTGGGACATTGAAATTTCACTATCTCGCTACATGTAAGGTTATAATTTTGACAAAAAAAAAAGTTTATTGAAACTACTTATAGTATGAATGATAAGGTTAAGGTTCAACTTTTTTTAATATGTAAGCCATGAAGTGTTACAATTAATGTATTTCAATCAATTAAACAATACAATTAGAGCATGAAAACTACATAACCGAACAGTATAAGGAGCCTCTCAAATATGGGCCATCAATAAACTGTTGGCCCTAAAGGTTTTCAATCAAGAGTATTATTGTGATTTTGATAATAGTAAGGCATTGATGATGTTGACTAATGATTTACTTTAAATGCCTGTGCAAACAAGACAATAAGCTCAAAGGATGATTGATCAAACTTTGAATAAAGATAAAAAATATCGGCATCATGGGATATTCTCACAAGATCAAACATAAAGTCAGAATCAAGACAAATGAAGCATTCGTGTCCAAGGAATCAATCGAATATTTTTGTTTTCTTTTATTTTAGGTTTATGAGTGATCTAAGATTAATTGATCAAAACATAATACTTAAAGTATTTAAGTGATCCACTAAAATTAATCAACAAAATGATTTTTCAAAAGCATAAAATTGTTAGAAACTTAGCTTTGAAAAATCAAAACATTTGAAAAAGAGGACACTGAATAAAATATGTATTGAAGCTAAACTGTCAAATAATATATGTATTGATTTGTTTTACTTTGTATTTCAAAAAATGTGAAAATGATTAATTTTTCTATTTTAATTTTGTGAACTCTAAAAATCATGATCTTCCAAATAAAAAAGAAGATGATAATAAAAAGGAACATAAAAAAAAAAAAAAGGGATTTAGCAAGGTATTTCAACTTTAATTTAAGTATATTAACGATCATCTTCATTAATTTATTATTATTTCACCTGCTTGGTTGAAAATTGATTTTATTCATATTTTTAATTTTTGTTGTAGATTAGGATTTTAAATCATTGCTTTAACGCAATGTTTGAATAAGGAATATGGGGAAGGATTTAAGACTAACACTGAAATTGACAATTCACAGTTTTAAAATATTTTTTTTAGATAAAAGATTTTTATATATGCATTTAGAAATAAGAATTAATATTTGTGTGAAAGTAATGTTAAAATCATATGCAAAGATTTGTTTCATTTTCTTTTTCAAAAACATTTACAGAATAAGTATCGAAAATGTCCAAAGAGGATAAATTCATGTACAATATATGTAACAGTTGCAAATATATATTTTTTGTGCATATTATAATCAAACTTGTAAAATTTTGTCCTTTTCAAGTATTAGAGATATATGTGAATAATGAATTTTTATACATTTTATGAAATTAAAATTATTTTAACTAATGATTTTCAGATTGCAACCATTGAGTTACTATCAATGAATGATAAGGCATGTAATTAATGAATGATAAGCATGTTAACTATGAACACAAAAGAATTAAACGTTTGGGATCTGGGAATAGAATCAGGGATTATAGTTATGAATACAAGAAAATCATTTTTCATTAACTAAATTTTTTTAAAGTTCAGGCTGATTAAATTCAAAATTTTGTATACACTAAAAGTGAATTTCGGATGTTTTGAAATTTAATTGATCATTTTTTCATGCAACTCCTAAAAGTAAATTTTGTGAAATCATTGTTAAAAAAAAAATTTCTATTTTTTATGAATTTGGTTTGTTTCAAACCATGTCCATGAAATTCAAAAATTAAGTTCAATGATTAATTAATTAAATCTATTTTTGGAGACTTTAACTCCATTAAAAAAAATTCACGTATGAATGGAATTTGTTTCAAACTTATATTCATTAAATTTAAAAGTCAAATTGAATGGCTAATTAATTAGATAATTGATCAATTATTAATTAATTAAATTTCATATTTAAAGTGAATCTTTAGGCCACTTATTAAAGAAAACTATTCATCAAATTTTGAGAGTCAATGGTTCATAAACATGTTGTACTCAAAACTCAAAATTTCAAAAATATGAATAATGGGTCGTTAACTAATTATTCATTCCAAATGCTCTTTTCTAAGAATTACGGTCTATCATCTACACTGGATGCGGTTACAAGATCAATGTCAAATAAATTCAAATTTTGTGATTTATACATTGCCCAAAATCTAATGAGTTTTATACTCATAAAAGATCAATAGTTCATCTACTTTTGATATACCAAAATATATAAATTTCTACTTAGCAATTCCTAATTTTTTTTAAGAATTACAGTTGACTTGATTCTACTTGGGATACATAAGCAAACCAGCATGGCACTAGGTATAGTCACAAGCTCAATTCAAATTTTAAATGAGTAATACACCCATATGAAATGTCAAGGGTCATATAGTTTTCATCATTATTTGGACTAGGGGTCCGATATTATGATTGGCTAATCTGATTTGACAAAACATGTTTTGATTGTAATCATGACATTAGTCTTTAGGCTTTAGAGTTACTCAAACCCTGTTCTACTCCAAAATGGTCCAAGCTTCATTATCGTGCACGTCTTCCGGCTGTCTTGGTTCTTGAAGGGTATTTTGGGTATTTCAGACTCTTATTGTGATTTGGATCTCACAACTCACACATATCATGCATTGCATATAGAATATATCATTACTCATTATGTGTGTTGGTGTCTTGTTTGTGAAACAAATTTCCCAAAATTCATACTTGTGAAACATTGAGTTTTTATACTTAGGGAATTTGGCTTCACAAATGCAAGAGAGACCAACTATCTATTGGTTGTTTTTTATCGTTCGATTGAATATCAATCAAACGAAAAGCTTTAACCTCTCGTTTGATGTTTGTTCGATACTCGTTCGGACGAAGATGCTCGTTCATACGAGCAAGTGTTTCGTTCGAATGAACCATGGGTAAAACAAAATACTTTTTCTATTTTGAAGAGTTCTTTTGAAATTTGCGAAAATGCATATAAATAGTCGAATTTTTTATTTCAAAGTGAGAGATTTAGCAAGTGACTGCAGAACATTAGAGAGAAGTGAGAGCCTTCATTAGATATCATTTCTATATACTTTATCTATATCTCTGCATCTCCATATCATGATTTGCATCATTCTCACATGACCCAAGTCATTATGAGAGCCTATAAATCAACACAATTATCAGTAACAAAAGAGTTCCTTCTTGTGGATTTCAAGGAGTGAGCAATAGGAGGAATCTGAGGTCGTGTGGAGTTCACGATTGTGCCGAAGAGCTTCGTCGGAATGGAGGACGCTTGTGGAATGAGAGTGGGAGATTGCACAGGGCTAAAGAGCTAGGTTCATGCTTGCCGCATTGTAATCAGTTCATTCCTCATAGTAGAGCTTCTTCATCGGGCAATGAGTGCCTTGGAGTTTTCCATCACAAGTGATTGTGATGGTTTTTTCGTCACCAAAATCAATGTGAATTTCTCAATTCCCTAATTTGCTTTGCAATTCATGAAATTGTTAATTCAAGCATGCTTCCGCCTAATTGAATAATCATAACTAGTGAATTGATAATTAAAATTGAATTAGTAGCTTAATTGATTAAGTAATTTGAAAATTGAGATGATGATTGTTGTCACGACTCAGGCTCCAAAAACCCAAGTAATGATGTGAAATCATCATAGAACCTTTATAATTAAGCTTACATGTGTAATCAAGTAAATAGAAGTCAACCAGACTTTTGAATGCTAGGTTTGACCATTGCGCTGTCACGCTAAGGCATAGAAAAATTTGGTATTTGAAATCCTTAGAATTGTCCTTACAAAAGTTCCGGTAATTGTTCTTTAGGTATCCAATAGTCTAAAAATGATTTTTAATAAATTTAGATATAGAGTAACCCACCCAACTAGCTATGGTCCAATGCGTTATTTTTAGAAAAATAGAAATTTTGTTCTTGGGAAGGAGAGTTGACTTTTTATTCTTAAGGTATTAGGTTTTGAGACTATTTTTATTAGTTTCAAATGGGGGGCTACTTTATTATTTATATTATAATGTCTTAAGTAAATGAAAAGAAAATTAAATAAAACTATTTAATGAAAATAAGGTGTCCACCAATAGTGTTGTTAAGGTGTCCACCAACAGTGTTGTCTGTACAGCAGAGTGCAGAGCAAACATTACATTCTGTCCATTTCAGTTGACTGAGTCTAGTTTTCAGTCGATTGATTCTCCTATTTAGTTGACTAAAAGTTAGAGATTTTTATGTTGTCTAACTTCTGTAAATTCCAGTCAACTGGTCCTTCCATTCAATCGACTGAAAGTTTGGGATTTTTGTGTTATTCAGCTTCTATTAATTCTAGTCGACTAGTCTTGCCATTTAATCGACTAGTTCTTCCAGTCGACTGAATCAGTCATCCAACACTTGAACATATTATTTTCATGAATTTTTCATTCTACCTATTGTTTTCCTCATACCTTAAACATTCTTTTCCCTATTGTTTTT
Source organism: Nyssa sinensis (assembly GCA_008638375.1). Taxonomy (NCBI): domain Eukaryota; kingdom Viridiplantae; phylum Streptophyta; class Magnoliopsida; order Cornales; family Nyssaceae; genus Nyssa; species Nyssa sinensis. The sequence goes on along the minus strand of CM018041.1, from coordinate 22,811,274 downwards.
TTTTTTTTTTTCATTCATTTTACAATCCTATATCAAAACATGCATTCCACAACTCATACACCAATATAATCATTCAAGAATCAAGTTTCAAACATAAGATTCCATAAAAGTAAAAAATATAAGTCAAGTCCCTTGAAATGTTTACATCACCATCAAGCTTCTAGTTTACATACATTTAAACAAAAAAATTCATAGTCCATTCCAAGGGAAACATACATCCAAACCAGTTTACAAAAAAGAGTAATGATGTTCAAGTATACAAAAAAATTGATGTCTTCCAAAAATAGCATGGTAGTGGTTCTTTAACTCGCGACCGTTTCCTTGTCCGCTCTTGCATCTAGTAGGGGTTAGTACAACAATCCTAGTAAGAGAAATCTAAACAGAGGTAAGAAAATGTGGTGTCACATGTATGGTTGTGCATATGTAGTGGCACACAAATGATCATGGAGCAATGTTCATAACAAGGAAATAACTCAATAAGGAGTGATATTCCACATTCAACATTTATAACTTAACAAGAAGGAAATACCGAGAAATTTTACCAAGTATAAGCTAATTAATAGGGATTTCACAATTCATTCAAGTTATTTCGATTATCAAGTTTACCCTCATCAACTCTCTAAGTTTCAATCCTAAGATTAATCTTCTAGTCGGCCCTCGGTAAGCCTTATGATCTTTACTGGCTACTAACCTGATGGATACATACGACCACTCGTGCATGTTCACAGTTTGCAAGCCGATAGGAGACACCATCCCGAACATAATTGAAACCCCAGGTAAGCAGAAGTTCACCACCCTCAAGAGCACACAAAAAATGTAATCCCATTTCAAGCCCCAAATGTTGATTTTTTCCCCTTCTTCAATAACAACAAATTTAAGGGCATTCCATTTATATTCATATCAACAATTTACTTTTATTTCACCAATATAGTCGATTCATTCACACAACTATGAACACGCACCACTTTTCAACATAAATAGTCATTTAGAGATTTTCATAAACACTTGGCATGTAAGAGGTATTTTCACGTATATAACATACAAACCCACATCACAAATTCACCATGTAAACTTTTTTGCATTTACCTAGGAGTTACATACACAATGAGATAGGATAAAAATAAGATGTTTCGTGGTAAGAATGTACCCATTACATGAATGTTTATGACATATGCAACATATGCCCTAATATGAATAAATAGGTAACTATATGGCAACAGATGAAATAATACATGATAAATCTGTCTACACAAATTCTATACCTAGGTTTAGAAATTCCTACCTTATTTTTTGAAGATTTCACAAACCTTAGTCTTGACTTTGTTAATTTTGATGAGATTCCTTCCAACCATAGTCTTCAAAAGTGAGAATAGAACACCCTCACACACACTTTAACACTTGATGGTGTAGATTCCCTCTCCAACCCAAAGGAAATCCAAGAAGATGTAGAGAAAATGAAGAGAAACCCTAACTCTCTCTCTCTCTTGATTGTTGTGAAGTGTTGGAGAATGTGAAATTTGTGTGAGCTTTTGGTCTTTTAAAGACCCATATTCAAATTTGGTCTATTTACAAGTTTGCCCCTTCTTTAGTATTTCCCTTATTTATTCATAATGCCCATTTTGGTCATTCCCACTTATCATAAAAACATCTCATGACTATTATGATATATCTAAGCCTATTTTAAATCTCAATATAGCGTTCTTTGGCTACGATATTTTCGTAGTCCCAATATTGCGACAAAATGATTGTTTTATCCTTATTAGCATTTTAAGCATCTAAACGGACTTGGAATGTTCTAAAATTTTTTCTGACTCGTCCTTTTATATAATTAATTAAGATGCATTATTTAATATTACATAAAAATGCAGCTTGTTACAATTGTGCAAATTGCTTAGTCAATTGATTTAGCTTGAAATTTGAATAATTGTATCAATTGATTGATTGATTGATTGATTTGGGTTGAACAATTGAGGAGAATTGAATAAATTGTTAAAAACTTAATTGCATTATATGTTGTATGTTACATAGAATTTGATCAATTTATCATGGCACCTCAAATTATTGGTAGAATAGAGTTATGGATAAAAAGTTACAAAAAGTTGACAAACCTATTCACCCCCCTCTTCTAGGTTAGAAACACACTAGGGGCCTACAACGAAGTGGTATATGGGCCTACAATCTAAGGCAATAGATTGGATACCTAATAGTGTAAAGAATGGAAGGGATGACAGAGGGAGGATTTGTCACATCCCGAACCCCACCCTACGCGGATGTCGAGGACGTGACTGCCAGTCGGTCGCGACACGACCAACCAAAGGCAAATTCTGAACTTTCCGACGAATTGCACTCCAACTGTAGGGTCAGATGCAGCGGAATTTAAAACTTTTTCTTTGTATCACGGGAATGCAACTCACTTATCCATCATAAGTATATGTATCACAGAGCAAGACTAAATCCAGTCAGTCAACGATTCTAATTTCAGAGCATATCTAAAATCAAGCATATAACAACATAACAGATCTAATATCTCTAGAGTACCATTTAGTTCCATGAGCCATGTTCCAATATCTAGTGCATGTCAATCAAGTCAGTCGTATCATATTACTTACCTGATATACGGATTCGATTCACAAGAATGTAAGCCTCTACAAATCAGTGCCATCTGATCCTTATTTGCAATGCCACTTGGCCTATTCACGTCATGTCATAGTACCTTCTAATCCAATGGAGGTAATTCCTGAAAAATGTCAGAATAATAGTGTGAGCTTAAATAAGCCCAGTGAGTAACACAGATTCCCTATCATGGGTTTCAAAACCAGTTTTGTGCTTCCAAGGCACGTGGATAATTTAATCATTTCAAAATAACAATTTTCTAAATCCATTTCATAAGCAGTCTAGTACAATGGAACAAAATTGCACAAACAGTACAAACGAATCGGAACATAACATAACCAACCGGACCAAAACAATAACCATTTCCAATATATCGATCAAGACACAGACACTCCATTAACGGAACGAATCACAGCTGAGACTGAGTGGGAACAATAAGTCAATCAAGACAGAGGCATATCCTCAACGGCTAAAATTATAACGGAACTAAACGGAAACAATACACTAATCAAGACACAGGCAAATCATGAACAAGACACAACGTAACGGAACTGGGTAGAAACAATATAACAATCAAGTCAGGGACACATCACTGTCGGAACTAATCATAACTGGACTGAACAATGTTTCAATCAAGACAGACGTATCATCAACGGACAGTACACAACGGAACTGGACTGAACAATGTTTCAATCAAGACGAAGGCATACCTTCAATAGCTAGAACATAACGGAACTAAACAAAAACAATATACTAATCAAGACACAAGCACATCATGAACGGAACGAAACATAACGGAGCTGAGTAGAAACGATATAACAATTAAGTCGGAAACATATCACTAACGGGACGAATCATGACCGAACTGAACAACGTTTTAATCAAGACAGGGGCATGTCATTACGGGTAGAACATAACGGAACTGAACAATACATCAATCCAAACAGACCTATTATCGACCGGCGGTACACAACGGAATCGAACGTATCAATCAGGGACATAGACATAGCATTAACGGATAACACATAACCGAACTGAACGGAATTCCTAATTCAAAGGACACAATCACATCGTGTGAAATGCAGTGCAAGGGGCCTACATTAAGTACGTACATTTAAACAATATAGTATTTAGACAGTATACTATACAAGTAGTACGGTACGACAAAATATCGTTCTTTGCCTATATCACATGGTTAGTTTAATCATTTCGGGAATAATGATTCAATACATCCATTTATCTCAACAGTTCAAAACAGGCAAAACAGTACGGGATGCTAGCACAGGGATCAGGAATATAGTCAATTATTTAAAAAGACTAAAACCATGTCATAAGTGATATAGTACGGAAAACATGTATTTAAATAATTGCACTTAAATAATTGCATTCAAAACAGATCAATAAATCAAGGGACAGTATCAAAACAGTGTCAGAAGTTACTCACAAACTTTTAGGTTTATCTCCTTGCGCAAATAATCTGACAACCTCCAAACATTGTTTCAGGCACATCCTTGTACATCCTGAATAATCATCATTAATCATAGATAGATCAGAATTCATCCATTCAGGTCTCATTCGTCATCTTAGGTATCTATCGGATTAACTAAGATAGCCTAGTAGCCTATCGCCCTTCCATTGGGTCTCACTCGAGGCTATTTCTTTCTTTAATTAGGCTTAGCAGTTATTAGGAGTATATCCTAAGTCATTTAGACTTCAATTGTTATCAGTCAGGCACTCATTCAACCTTAGGGGCAAAATGGTAATTTTACCATTTTTGTCCCGGACCCTGTCGTGGTCTTCGGAATAGTCTTTATATCTTAAGTACAAAGTTCTACGTCCTTTGGACTCCAATCGGTATTAGTTAGGTTCTCATTTTAACCATAGGGGCAAAATGGTAATTTTGCCATTCTTATCCCGGACCCTGTTATGGTCATCAGAATATCCCATATATCGTATATATGAAGTTTTAAGTCTTTTAGACTTTAATCGGCATCAGTTGGGTACTTATTTAGTCTTAGGGGCAAAATGGTAATTTTGTCATTTTTGCCCGGGACCCTATCATGGTCCTCAGAACGTCCCATATATCTCATGTATAAATTTGTAAGTCCCTTGGACTTCATTTGGTATCTGCTTTAGATCGTCGGGACACATCGGTCATTTCTCGTTTTACGCGTCGGCTGTCTCGGAGTCTTATTTAGCCTTTCAGTGTTCATAATTATCCCTATGATAATTTATCATATCAGTTTGACCTTTATTCGACCTCTACTTTGCACTTACAGTGCTTAGGGGTATTTTGGTCATTTTACGTTTTGTGTAATTCAGACCCCGATTCGTCATCTAATCAACTTTACAGTCTCACCAGTGTCTAGGCTCCTACCGGTATCAGTTTCGTCCCAATCGGACTTTGTTTAGGTCTCGTACGGTATCAGGGGTAATTTGGTAATTTCATGTGTCGTATTTTTTGGCACGTCAGTTCATAAAATGGACCTCACCATTGGGTCCAGAGTGTCCAACATAGTGAAATTGGACTATCTGTTATGTTTAATCGGCCCTGGGTATCATTAAGGGCAATTCGGTCATTTATACCTACGTGTCTGTATTTTTCGGGACCTCGGTTCATTAAACGGACCTCACCGTTGAGTTCAGAATGCCCGAGATAGTCAAATTAGGCTATCTGATATTTTTATTTGGGTCTGGGTACCATCAGGGGTAGTTCGGTCATTTATCACTTACGGGTCTGTATTTTTCGGGACTGTATTTCCAAAATCGGACTGTACCATTGAGTCCAGAATATTTGAAATAGTGAAAATACACTATTTATTTACTTAGTTTGGACTCCGTTTGACATATTTAATGTCTAGGGGTAAAATTGTAATTTTACCTATTTAATAAAATAATTAAATAATTATTTTATTATTTAATTAATTTATTCAGGGCTTAAATGAAGAAATTTTCCAAAGTCTGGGCCACTGTGTAATTCTTTAAAACTGTCAGGGGTGAATCCGTAATTTCAGGAATTATTTGGGGTCCAAAATGGAATTTCATTAAATTAGGGTTCAAACCAAACGGTTCTAGGGTTCAGGCAGTGAACCGGTTCACAATTCTTAAAAACCAACCGGTTCTGTCACCTTCAGAAAACCGGAATAGCATAACCCATCTTATTCCCAATTCAGCCCCTTATTCACGGTTTGGACAGACCTAATCCCTATTTCAATTTATTAACTGTGTTACCAAACAGTCGGATTTTAAATTTTTAAAATAAAACGGTTTACACCAAAACGGTACCGTTCTATTAAAACGGTGGCACTGTCTTGAGGCGACACGTGTCCGAGTCGACACGGTCTGCCCAAGCGAGTTGGACGAGTCGACTCCGTCTTCTTCACCTCTTTCCCCTCAGTTTGCCCTAATTCTCGCAGATTTTCTTCTTCTATTTCGTGATGTTTCAGGTAGGGTTTTTCAACTGTTTTGATCCCAAACATTCTCTGGAGGTGAAGCCAACATTTTGGCATCGGTTTGGTGCCTCGAGTCTACGGGTGGAGCTCGGTCCACTCCACTATTGCGCAGACCTGCAACTCCATGGCAAACACTCATTTTGTCACCATTTTGAACGCGGTTTGTTGCTATAAGATCCCTATGACATGTAGTTTCATCCCCCAATCACGAAAATCAGTTTAAATCAATCTAACCAAAAACGGCATTTGAAGACCGAACCTGCAACTGAGTTGTTGGAGGGGTTGCATGGGGTTTTGGGGTCGCGGGTTATGGTTTTTAGGGTCCTTAGGAGGTCTAGTTTAGGTCCCTAACCATATAATCGATCGAGGTTTACATGCATTCAGATCTGTACATGCATTCTCTCTCTAAGATTGTTTGGATTTCTTTTATCAGTTTTGCATGTTTCTCTCTCTAATTTCTCATGCAATTAAACAACCTATATAATCTATATGCTGTATACATGTTTGCATGCTAGAATTGAAACAAGAATAGGATAAATTTGAGAATTTATACCTTCCCCAAATTCTTGGCCGAAATCAGTTTTCTTTTTCCCCCTTCTGTTTTCCTTCAGTTCCACCTCTATAGTTCGGTCTCTCTCTATCTCCAACACTTCACCCTCTCTCACAGTCCCTCACGTATGCACACACACTCACACAATTCTGTATTTTCAGAATTCTCTAAAGAGAGAATTGATGCAAGTTATAGCTTATATATATATATATATGTACATATAGGGCTATACACATATGAGTGTATCTCTACCCTTAGTGGGGTTTGTGACTGCTGACCTGATGGAGGTGATGGAGGGCTATGATGAAGGGAATGCATGCAAGGCCATTGGCCAATTTGGGTGGTGGCTTGAGCAGATTATAGGTTATATACATATATTGCTGTATTTATGCACAAAGTAACCAACAGCCTAGTTGGTAACTTTTTGAGACAAAGTTGCTTACCTTGGTAGGTCAACGGTTCAATTCCCCTTGGCCTCCCAAGTGACCATTTTCTCTTATTTTCTGGCTAAGGCCCTGTTTGGTTGTCGCTAAATTCCAGTTTCACTGTTTTGGCCTTAACTCCCAATCTGTAACTCCTTTTTCGATGCGGTTTGTTCCGAGAGTTTCATATTTCAGTTATCTACAGTGTCAGAGGCTCCGTGTCATTTATTAGTTATTCGGGATTTCCGGGGTTAACTAATTCGGGTTCCGTTAGTGTTAAATTGACATTATTTCACCTAATTAATTGGTAATTAAGTTCGGGTATTGTACCCTATTCTTGAGCATGCTTTAATTGTTTTATCGGTCTAGTGTGACCACCGGGAGATTAAGGTTAATTTCCTTAATTATTCCCTAAGCCGGTACTAATTAATAATTAATTATTTAATTATTAATTATACAAAGTCGGGGTGTTACATCCTACCCCTCTTCAGAAAAGTTTTGTCCTCAAAACTTGGTTGGTCATATCTAGGAGATTCTGTCATCATAACCTCCCCTTTTTATTTGTCTCTCGGACCGCCGTATCATTCGGGATACTATTTTCCTATCAAAAAGATATTTTGTATCAGTCCCATACAGACTCCATATCAAATACAGATATTCCCATTCGGTCAGACTTTACAGTCACAATCGTATAATCTCTTCAAGATTCAATTATCAGACCTATCTCCTATCAGATCAATCGGGTAGTCATCCTCAAATAAGTGGAAATCCTCCACTAGGATCATTTAATCACATGTGATCCCTCAAGTGATTCACTTGCTATTCATAATTACAAGTGTCAATGTCGGAGTCAACAGACCTACTGTCATTTCCTTTCGGTTGCTACGTCCATAATTATTCGTATGAACATGTCTCTAAATATCATGAGTCTACAACCTCAAATCGCACCAGTTCCTATCAGATCCAGAAAATCCCCAGTCCTCAGATGCCTTAGAATTACAGGCCTATCATCTCCTATCAAGACTTCCACAATTTCACGTCAGGTCTCCAAAAGTGGAACTTAATATCTATGGCTCAGGTACTCTGTGGTTCTTAATCCATAACCTAATGCTCTGATATTGCTCTGTGATACTAGTTGATTTCAAAACTTTACCAACTTCGGTTCAGATAATCTTAATTATCTTTCAACCTTTGCTCTGATACCACCTCTGTCACATCCCGAACCCCACCCTACGCGGATGTCGAGGACGTGACTGCCAGTCGGTCGCGACACGACCAACCAAAGGCAAATTCTGAACTTTCCGACGAATTGCACTCCAACTGTAGGGTCAGATGCAGCGGAATTTAAAACTTTTTCTTTGTATCACGGGAATGCAACTCACTTATCCATCATAAGTATATGTATCACAGAGCAAGACTAAATCCAGTCAGTCAACGATTCTAATTTCAGAGCATATCTAAAATCAAGCATATAACAACATAACAGATCTAATATCTCTAGAGTACCATTTAGTTCCATGAGCCATGTTCCAATATCTAGTGCATGTCAATCAAGTCAGTCGTATCATATTACTTACCTGATATACGGATTCGATTCACAAGAATGTAAGCCTCTACAAATCAGTGCCAAAACTCAAATAGAAAATTCTTAGGGAACTTTAACAACTCAAAAGGCAAGGTCGAAATAGAATCCTTTAGTGGTGATTTAAGGAGATCTTCATCTCAATCCACCTCCAGGCCTATTGAGTTCTATAATTGCTATAAATTTGGCCATATAGCCACTGACTTGCCAAGCAATAGAAGAGGAAAATCAAACAATAGAAGGGCAATGAAAACAATTATAACTGATGGTGAGGAAGAGGAAAAGGAAGAGAGAGATGATAATGATGATGAAGGAGGGAGAGCTAATTTTGGCTTTCACAGTTATCACTGACTTTTTTGAAGGTTCTTCATCCTATAATGATGATGAACAAGAAGATAATGAGAATCTTGAGTCTTGTTATAGTAATAGTGAGAGTGAAGAAGAAGAAGACATTGTGCTAATGAATCAATCAATCTCAAGTAGTCTAACATGAAACTAGCCATTAAACTTAAGATAAGTGAGAAAGAGAAATGTGCACTTATGGTTAATCAATCCTTGTTGAAACAACTCAATAAGGAAAAATCCTCTTTCTTAGAAAATGTAAAATCCTTAGAACAAGAAAGGAATTTATTGGTTGATAAAGTAAGAAAACTTAAGTCATCCCTAGAAACTTGTGAAGTTGAAAAGAAAGAATTGATTACAAAAGTTCATTCATTTGATGAAGAACTTAAACAAGCTAAGGATGTTAAAATAACTCTTGAGGATAGGTCAAACAAATTAATAAAAATGCTTAATACCATCCAAATCAAGAATGATAAAACTGGATTAAACAATAAGCCATTAATATCCACTCAAAACCAATCTCATACTCTCAAACCGATTGTATTTGTTTCCTCAAAGCAAAAAGGTGTAGAGACACGTCAACCTAAGAGGCAACCACAACCTTAAGCACAATCTCAACTATAACCTCAATATAAACCTCAACTTTAACCTCAACCTCAACCTAGGTCATTCTATTGTTCTTATTGCAAGGTTGATGGTCATTCAAGGAAGAAATATGGGTTTGCTAGAAAAAAGAAAACATATTCTCATATCATGACCTCAGAGCATAAAATGAGGATAACCTCATTGAAACAGTTGTTAGTTGGTCTCGGTGTGATACTAACTTAGAAGGGGGGTTGAATAGGTATGTACACTTTTTTTAATATTTTCAAATCTTCAACCACAACACTAATAACTACTTCAAATGAATAAGTATATGAATTACGACTCCAATCATTGTTCAACAATAGTCTACAGTTCAATCAATTCTCATAAGCCATTCAATTAAGCATTCAAATAGTATTTATCAATGCATACCATTCAATATAGCCCAATTGATTCACTAGTCCAATTTTAGTATCAATTTAACAATTCAATTCAAAATTCAACTGAGTGATCAATTAAAAATTCTCCAATTCTAATTACAATTCAATTTGCTCAAATAAGGTTTTCAATTATCAATTTCATATTCAATGATCATAATCATGAAAACCTAATTATCAAGCTAGTGGATGCAATTAAGTCTAGAAATTATGAAATGTAGTGACTAAGATAGTAGAAAGTTCAAACCAAGATGATGACGGAGAAACCACTATGAAAAACTATCCACGGTGGAAAACTTCAGAGCCAACTATGCTAGGAGAAGAATTTCACTATGATCGAGATTGAAATACACGTAAACAAGACTCGGTCTAAAAACCTCAAGCATCGTTCTATGCATTCACACCATCAACCTCCCTTGAATCCACAAGCTCCTCATAGACAAAATCTTCATACAACCGATTCACCTCTCGGTCTCAAAATCTTCCGATCGGGCAACTCCACAATTTCAAATCCACTCAATCTCGATATCTACCGATCACTCAACATCAAATCCTTAAGGTTGAAATTCTCTCTTAATTGGTGAGAACAAATGGAATTGGGGCTCTTTGTAATGATTTGGATCATGTGAATAGATATAAATCAATGGATGATTTGAGTAGAGAAGTGCATGATATACAGGAAGCTCTTAGATCTATCAAGTACAAAGCTCTCACAAGTATAAACTCTCTCTCACTATGTTTTCCTCTTCATAAAACTAAATTTTTTTCAATTTATATAAATCAGATCAGATCTCAAAATAAGCTTGAAAATAGAAAATTTTATGTTTTTACGCAATGCTCGTTCGAACGAATGATACTTGTTCGAATAAACAATTGATTCATTTGAATGAATAGGGAATGAACATCAAACGAACAAAGTTAAGAAGTTGCAGTCCTTCCTTTGATTCAGGCTTATCGAACGAATGAGAAAAAGCAAAAGAACCCCTTAGCTGTTAGTTCGAACGAGCCACTTAGTTCGTTCGAACGAGCAACATAGAGTTGCTTATTCTCTTCTTGTATTGTGAAATCAATTTCCTTAAGTGTTTTAAAATATGCATATTTGGGAAAATTATTTCACAATCACAAGACCACTACACACATGATGATATAAAGTCTACTATATGTTATACATGTAATGTATGAGTGTGTGAGATCCAAAACACAACAAAAGTCTAAATTACTTAATTACCCTTTAAGAACCAAGTCGGCTGGTAGACAATCACGACAATGAAGTTTGAACCTTTATGGCATAGAGCGGGCATTGAGATACTCTAAGCCTAGGACTAATGTAGTGATTACATTGAAAGCACGTTTTGTAAAATATTAGATTAGTCAATTACAACAATAGACCCCATGGTCCTAACAAACTCCCCCTTAAGAATCCGTGACAAAATTGCTACGCTAGTAGAAAAATATAATACATCAAAATACATAACCCTCAAAGAGCCAAAGAAAAGGAAATTATATATTTTGATCTAGTATTTTATACTATACAAATTACTTAGCAATGCTCAAATGTAGTCAACCTATTTCCTGCACAACACCCTCAACTATTCCACGTGAGATTATATCAAGAGAAATATATCAAAATGAATCTAATAAAATCACGAGAATAGATGAATATCAAAGAAAAGACAAGGTGCAGTAAACACATTAACCATGTAATCAAATCCTGTAAGCATAACAAGTGAAAATATATGCTATCTCAATCATATGCCAAAAAATGTTCCCTATATTCCCCCTCAATTATGTGAAATATATGCACTAAGTAACTCTTTCTCACTAAGCGCTCACACAACATCTCCCTCTTTTCGTCATGATGACAAATGAGGGAATCAAATAATAAAGAAACTGAGGTGTAAAGTATAAGACGAATACACTTATGCATAATGAGATAACAAACAAACAACAAGGATAATAGACACAGTGTACAGAAATATCTAATATCATAACACATAGTGTATCTAAAATCAATCCCAAAAGATAATAATAATATAGGCAAAAACAAGGAACAATGTTGTCAAATAATAGTACATGAGACTGATGGGAGGGTAAAAAAAGTACAGACAAACCTCACGACAATATAACATGCATCACTCATGTAGACTATAATAGCATCACTGATCGTCTCTTAGTAATGATGGTGGAGGAAAAAGCCCATGCGAGTGCCTGAGTCAAACCTTGAATGACTCATTGGTGATAAGCCATCTCTTCCATCATCAATAGGAAGAAATCAACATGGATCTGGGTGTAATGCTAGTGTAACCTCTCATCAATATCTGCACAGATCCTAGTATGATGCTGTTCTAGCCTCTCCTTTATCTTATCTCTAGTCATCGGTAGATTGGAAGAGGAAAATGATGCTCCAATTGACTCATGAAAGTTGGTACCCAAAGGAGTACGAAACTATGGTAAAGTATTGTTAACCAAAAATTCCTCTACTCGTATATGCTCTCTGGGGTACTGTTGTGACGACGGAGGAAGCTGTTGTGGCTGAGCCGATGCTTATGGCTGTTATTGCTACTGCAACTACTAAGCTTGAGCCTGTAACTGATCCTGCTCTGGCTGCTGCAGCTCATGCTGTTGTTGCTGGTCTTGTTCCTATATAACATCATCGTCTTCAATTGGAGGAGTGATAACATGCCCCCAACACCTCGCAAGAGTCCTCTGAGTGAAAGAACTAGGCGGGAGGGCTAGGAAGTCTGAGGTATAGAATAGGACCTATTGTGCAACATAGATCCTGGTGATTAGACTATCGATGGAAGAATAGATGTATGTCTAACACCTGCAGTGGATGAGTCAATGACTCCTAAGATGTAAAAAGGTGCATCGATCGAGATGGTAGCGCTGATGGCATATAAAAGTATAGCGTGGGAGAGAGTTGGTGTGTTCATGTGGTAAATGAATGTAAGATGCTACATACGATAAGATTGAGGATCCGATAATCTTTATGAAGATAACCCTGCTCAAAGGTAGTAGCTTTCATACAAAAGACTGTAGAACTATCAGCTCAAACAGTGGATGCTATAAGCTCGTCAGATTGAAGAATGGCATCTTGAGGGCATAGGAAACCTGGCTGCTCGACTCAGGGTATGGCTAGAGTTGGGCAATCAAGTTTGCGGTGAGTGAAAAGTCAATACCACAGATTGTAATAGGATAACCTCCTTGGGAATCTCGAGAACCTAGGTTCGAGTAGAACTCTCGAACCACGATTTTATTTGTAGGACTCGTAATATTGAGGAGAGGTAGCCAACCACGAGACTTGAAGAGTCTATAAGTGAGTGTTTCATGTATATCCTTTATCATAGTGGCCCTTTTAGGTAGGACTAGTCGAGACAGCAGAGTACCTACCTGTGTCTGGGCAATCAGTGCAGGAAACCGAACAAGTACCCATGGTACTACAACCAATTGAATAGCACAAGAGAAGTGCTTCCGTGCTATGGGCATTGTTTTGATAGCCATGATCATGTAGAATAACAATGAAATGAGTTGGAAAATCCTAAGATGTTACTATGTCTAGCGTACTGATATAACAGTCCACACTAACCTTAAGATTTAGATGATAAATCAAATAGACTAGTGGAAAGTGAAATGAAGGACCCAAAGACTTACCGAACCCAGGAACGGTAGAAATGAGAAACTGAACGGTGAAAGAGAAGCCCTCGACGAGTAGATCACACTAACGATAACGGAATCTGCAACTGATGAACTTCGGGATCAATATCTAGAGAAGAAACATGAGGATTTTGAGAGATAAATGAGAGAAGCCATAAGAATGTGAATTAAATGGCGCTTTGTCGCATGTTTTGAATCCGATTAGTCTCTCGTTTGAATGAATAAGTAAGTTCATTCAAATGAGTCTTCGTTCGAACAAGGACTCAAAACTTCACTTCTCTTAGAAAAATAAAGTGTCTTGCTCTATTAACTATCCTCTGCCCAAATCAACTAAACAAAATAGAGAAAACTGAATTTTTTAAAGAAAACATTAGTTTTTAGCATGAAAAACTTTAAGATGAAATATTTTATCAACAATGCTAAAAATAATCCAATGTTTTTGAGTTGAAATTTGAATTATAAGACCATTTTAAATGACATAGAGAGTATGGAAAATGTGTTCTTAAATGAATCAAAACATTTAAGCAATCCTAGAACACTTAAATCCATGCAACCTAACTCTTTACTCACTCAAACATGATGTTTAGACATATGCATTAAACTTCAAACATGAAATGTTCTTATTTCTAGGTTAACTCTGGTGTCGAATGATTTACATAACAATATTAGCATACAACCATAGTTAATCAATTTAGGGATTTTTGACTATTTCCAATCAAAACTCCCTCTCAACTTAAAAGTCAAATTTTACAACTTGAATTTCATTCTTTTACCTTTTGTAAGGTGGCTTTCACACAATTGAGTAGGCTGCTATTTTCAAAGGATTTCCATTAATAGCAAACACACTATCCCAAAGGTATCCTTTTCTTTCCACTATTTGATTTTTTTTCATGTATTGTGTAAGCCATTATCTTTTTAGGCTTTTTCTTTTAGGCCCTTTCATTTTTTCAACAAATCAATCTTTCTAGCCATGGACTTATTGATGCATAAACATAAAACCATTAAGTTCAGCCCATCTACAAGGCAATCGCTTGCAAGAAGGTATGCAAGACTAAATACAATAAGATCACAAGTAGATTGAAAGATTGTGTGCATTTTAGTGAATAAGACTAAGTGAAGATAATGACAAACTAAAGTACATATGTCATAGTCTTAAGCACTCAAAATGCATCTCAATTTACTTTTCTTTTTCAAAAAAAAAAAAAAATGGGATCACCATTAGCAAAGAAAATAAAAGAAAAATATTTTTGAAATTTTGAATTCACAAAGATATGAAATGTACCTAGCTATGAATATAGGCAAAAATTCAACAAAAGGAAAATCCATAAACCTAGAATAGATGACTAACATAAGGTTCACCTAGTCTATAGAAAATGATCAACTTACTCAAGGGAATGATTTTCAAAAGAAATTAGAGTAAGATGTGACAAAGCAATTCATAAGAACACTCTAAGATGAGATTGAAAAGTAGGATTCCTAAATTTCTCAAGTCTCTCTTCGTCATCTAAGAGAGGAATTTGCTCTTCCTAAGAAAGAAGAAAATTGTGAAATATGACTTGCACATTACTTCTTAAGACCCTTTAACTTGTCATTCCTCACCCAAATTTGTCTTATAATCTTTTTGGGAGTAGGAGAGACACCTTGAGTCTTGATTTTTACACCAACCTTGGATTGTGGAATAATATTAGGCTTCTCAAGGTTAGTCATTTCAATGATTCTTTGGGTTATGCTCCTTGATTTTTGAATATGAGTATTCATTAATTGTTTCAAGGTAACAATCTCCGCTTTATGCTCTAAGGTCATGATGTGAGAATTTGTTTGCTTATTCTTAGCAAACCTACACTTCCTCCTAGAATGATCGTCAACCATGTAATATAAACAAAATAGTGGTTTAAGTTGAGGTTTAGCTTGTGGTCCAGTTTGAGGTTGTGGAAGAGATTATGCTTGAGGCTTGGGTTGAGGTTGTGTTTGTCTCTTTGGTTGAGGTGGTTCAACACCTTTAAGCTTAGAAGAAACAAACACAACTGACTTGAGAGTGGGAGTTTGACTTAGAGTGGATGTCGAAGGCTTGTTCTTATGAGAGAATTTGTCATAGCCTAATCTACTTTTATCATTCTTGATTTCGCCGATATTACGCATTTTAGCTAGTTTATTTGACCTATCCTCAAGATTGATTTTGACATCCCTTGCTTGTGTGAGTTGTTCACTAAAAGAGTGAACTTTAGAAATCAATTCATTCTTTTCTACATCACAAGTAGTTAGGGGTGATTTAAGTCCCCTTATCTTAATAACTAATAAATTTTTCTCCTTTTCTAAGGACTCAACCTTTTCCAAGAGAGACAAATTTTCGTCATTTTGTTGATTCAATAAGGATTGAACAACTACAAGAGCCCTCTTTTATTTCTCCCATGAATTGAGTTTAGTGATAAGTTTCATGTTAGATTTCTTGAGATTCATTGACTCATTGAATAGCTTTTCATAGGCAATCTCAATATTATCTTCTTCTTCACTCTCATTATCACTAGACACAAGGTTTTTGTTGTCCTATTGATCATCATCCTCAATGGATGAGGATCCTTTAAGGACATTAGTGACATCTATGAAAGCCAAGAATTGACTTTCCTCCTCTTCATCATCGTCATGATTCTCTTTTTCACAATCGGATAGAGTGGTTTTCATTACCCTTATATTATTAGTCATTCCTTTTCTTTTGTTTGGGCAATCGACTGCTATGTGCCTAAAATTATGACAATTATAGCACTCTATCGGCTTGGAGGTGGATTGAGATAAAGGTCTCCTCCTATCACAACTAGAGGATCCTTTTTGGACTTTGCCTCTTGTATTGTTAGAATTTCCTAAGGGTCTTCTATTGGAATTTTGTGATCCCTTAGGGTTAGACATTTTACCTTTGAGGTACTTGTTGAACCTCCTAACAAACAAGGCTAAGTCGTCCTCATTTATGGACTCGGGGTCAATCTCTACATCCCCTTCATTATCTTCTTGTGTTAATTTTAAAGCAAAACTTTTAGACTTCTTTGCTTGCCTTATCGTTAGCTCAAATGTTTGCAAGGAGACAACTAGTTCATCAACAACAAGAGAGTCTACATCTTTACTCTCCTCAATGGCAGTGACCTTGGGTTGGAATCTTTCTGGGAGAGACCTCAAAATCTTTTTCACTATCTTGGTCCTTTCTACCTTTTCACCTAGGTTAAAGGATGAATTCACTATATCACTTAATTTTGCATAGAATTTGGTAAATGTGTCTGAATCCTCCATTCTTAGTGATTTAAACCTAGATGTAAGCATTTGAAGCTTGGACCTTTTTACCACCAATGTAACCTCATGAGTAGTCTTGAGGATATCCCATGCCTCCTTGGATGTTTCACATGTCATGATACGACGAAACTCATCCAGAGTTACCGTAATAAAAATGGCATTTAAGCCTTTAGTGTTGTATCCACTAACTCTTAGCTCTAACTCATTCCACGTGTTTGAAGGCTTAGGTATAGAGGGGATGTCACGACCTGGAACCCACCCTATGCGGATTAGGGGTCGGTAACCGACATTTTCACTCAGACAGGCCGTACAAAATCAAATGAATTGCACGAGAGAGTAAATTTGTATTTATCAAGTGTGGAAGCTACACATGTGCAACTCATCTGATAACAAATCAACCTTTAATAGTCATCAATAAGATTATTTTCATGGATAATTTCTATTATCATTCATCACTATTCAAGTCTAATTACATCTTTCAATACCACTAAGTCACAATATCTATCATTAATATCAGCCTTAGAAGATATATATACAAATTAAGGCTCGGAGCTATACATCGTCAAAGTTGCCACAAGCATCTCACTAGCTCCATTAGTCACCGTCACTTCCCTTCCTTCCATATTGTGATTACCTAAAAAATTGTTATAATTCAGTGGTGAGCTAAGTTAGCTCAATAAATAAATTCTTCACTCTGCCATGGGTTACACAAGGGTGTACAACAAGAGAATAATCATTGGATTTCAAGTTCAAAGGATTTGGCCATCAGGCCAGAATAACACTTGTCATAAGGAGTTCACAAATGTGATAAGAATGACTGAGCAAGTCAACAAGCACAAATTTATCAACATATGATGTTTAGTTACCCAAATCAAAGGGATTCAAATCGAATACAAAGATAAGCCTCAAAGGCATATTTCACATCCAAAGGTAACATCATCAAATCAACAAATGGTGTAGAATCAAACATATACAAATTGAGTCAAATGGATGCTATCAAACAGAGCCCGGCTACCCCCACACAACATTCACCCAAGTTCACCACTTATCTCTAGGTTCCCCTGAATGGCACCAAGAGCTCTTATCATCATATCAAAATGTCTTTATTAGGACAACGTGTTGGGTATCATTCCCAAACACCGACCCCGTAGGTCATCAGCATCACAAAATAAGCGTTATGACAAGCACAGTCCTGGGTAATCACAAGTAGAGTCATCAGAAAAATGATTCCACAAGGTATGTACATATACATAGATTACAAATGTCTACAAAAAAAATGATTACAATGATCACAATGACAAGATATAGTTAGAGAGTCAAATGACTTATAGATATTCACAACAAATATGACATTAACAAATCATAAATTTCCACATAATGGAAACATGATAATCAATGGGTTATGGACTTGAAGCAACTACTGATACACAATTTTAAGAAGCAAAGATTAGCAGCTATACAAGTAGGCTACATTGGCAGAGTAGAGATCCACATATTAGAGTTTGGGTTTACTTACATTGGGTTCTTAACATTGCATTCCCGTACTGGTACCATAGTATTTATCCCATAGCCTTGTTCCACTTTTCATCATTCAGTGATCCTATAATCAAGGATAAAAAATACATTGCATATTGAATTAGTATTCATTCTAATTCTAAGCGTCTTTTTTCAACGTTTTAAATTCTTTTGAACTTAGTCTAATTGATTAAGAGATCCTCAAATTTTCAATTTAGGGTTCCTGATGCTTTATAGCTTATTTGGTCCTTCAAAGGTATAATGATAATTTATAATTTTAATGTCTCATATTTCTCCGTACACAATTTACGTATTTGGGCTTTATTTTGAGTCTACTAGGTCTTTATAACATTTATATGGACCTTTTAATTTCATCTATACACTTCTATTAACTTCATTAAGTCTTAAGGACGTATTCGTCATTTTTTAATTTATTACCAGGTCTTATTTTTCTTAAAAGGACATCACTGTCAAGTCTAGAATATCGGATATAATTAATTTAGGCTTGTCTGGATCTTAATTAGCCCATTTATGGCTTATATTAAGCCCAAAGACATTTTTATACTTTTACACTTTAGCATGTCACATTTTTCAGTACTTTGTTTGCTAAAATGAACTTCACCGTTTAGTCTGGAACGTCAAAGAAAGTCAGAATATGCTATCTTTGATATTTAACTGGCTGTTGGATCACTAAAGGCATATTGGTAATTATGACATTTCATGTGTCTGTACTTTTAGGACTTCGTTTCATAAAATGGATCTCGCTATTGAGTCCAAAATGTCCCAAAATGTATTTCCATAGTTATTGGGGTTCAATGGATCACTTAATTAATCATTAGGACATAATTAGAATTATTCCATTTGTCCGTTAATATTTTTCGTGATCTAATTTCATAAATCGAAATCTACCATTGAGTCTAGAATGCCCAAAAATGTTGGGTTAAACTCTTCTTTCATTTTAATTAGCTTTTATTTGGCTTATTTTTTGTCTAAGGGCATTTTGGTAATTTTTTTATAATTTGAAAATAATTTAAAAATAATTTATAATTTTTTTTTCTGGGCCAATATGTAATTAACAGAAAGGTTTGGGGCCAAAACGTAATTTTAAAAACCTTTAAAAAAAACCATTGGGTTCAGTCCTAATGCAAGTGAACTGGTTCCATTAGGTTAAGAACCAAATGGTTCAGTCCGGTTCACTGCGTTATCCTGACATCAGCCGTTTTTATTAATTTTTTATTCTTAATGGTTCAAAACAACACTTTTCCACTTAAGCCCAAAGCCATTTAAAACATTCGGTTAGGACCCGACCTGAGCCTCTACCCTTGACCCTCGACTTGACCCGTACAATACCTTCTCCCTCATTTTTTTGACGAGGGTTCCAATCGCCTTCTCTGGCGATCGTCGTAGACTATTTTCTAGCGACAAAACCAACGTGGTTCGAACCATCTTTCTATGGGGATTTCAAATCCAACTTCTAAATTTGGTTTTACGTAGGTTTGGCCGTCGAAATAGGTAGTTGTAGGGGGGTCTCTAAAAAGTTATGTTTTTTCAGCGAAGACTTATTTTCCTATTTCGTAGCATTTTACTTACTGTTTTTGCCTCTTTTTTGTTTCGTTGGATTTCTGGAACCCCTAGGGACCCAAGTAAAATAACTAAAACTCTAATCACCCAAATTATTCAACCATACCTACAACTCAGGTTATCTGCATGGTCTCTTGACCATTTTTGTTACTTTAAGTGTGTACTCCATTTTTCATGCTCTTTCGAGCCTTACCTTCAGATTTAAGATTTTAGTTAAGTTTCTTCACAGTCTAATTTTTCCTAGATTCGGTCATATGATTTCTTAGGGTTTATTGAGCTCAACTATTCCATTTCTTTTCTATTCTTCTTCTATTTTCAATTCTAAGCGCATGCATGCAAATTTAAACCTCTAAATAACACTACAGGAAGAACAATTTTAGTGAGAGAAAGCTTACTTCAATGGTTGTTTTCTCCTTATTGGTTCGGTTTTGGTTGGTGGGTGGTCTCCTTCAAGCCCCAGTAGCTATGTAAGGTCGATTCTTCCTTCTGCATTTCCCTTTAAGTTCTTTCTCTTTCTCTCTAGATTTCCTCTTCTCTCTCTACCTTTCTCCATTTCTCTCTTTCTCTACATGTTTGAAATACACAGCTTTTCCCCCACACGTATACTGATACATATATATATATATACACACATATATACATATATGGTAGATTCTTGCATGCATTCCTATTGGAAGAGAGGTAGGTTTAATGTGGTGTTGACATTTGTCCTTTTTCTTTTTTGAATTTTCTACATTCTTTTAAGTTATATACATATCATGTAAGTATTATGGCATAAAAGTGCTTGTACCCTAGTTAGTAACTTTTTGGGAGTTTATCATTTGCTTGCACAAGGTGCAAGGTTCAAAACTTGGTGGGAGTTTTTTTGGCTTATTTTCTCCCTTTTTCTTTTATGCATGCATCTTATTACACTTTAGAGTATTTCATAAATTCTCAAACTTCGCATTTTAAATCTCACAAAAGTTTCATATAACTTTTGTAAAGCTTCTCGATTAAGCATACTTTATCTATGTATTACTAGTCTTGCCTTGGTGTATTTTATGCACTAATCTTCCAAAATTATTCAAGTGCTAATCATCGATCAATGCCAATCGTAATTTGCTATCAAGTTATGATCGTTGTTATTAAATCAGTTTCTCAAAATTGATTGTATCCAATCCATAACTAATCACTCTCATTTATACATTTCTTTCCATATTTATGGACTATTAGTCTTAAACCGAGTCGCCCATGGTTATTAAGCAATCGAGTGATGTTTATCAATACATGCCATTTAATATAGCTCAATTGACTCACTAGTCCAATTTTAGTACCAATTTAACAATTCAATTCAAAATTCAACTAAGTGATCAATTAACAATTCTCCAATTCTAATTACAATTCAATTTTCTTAAATAAGGTTTTCAATTATCAATTTCATATTCAATGATCATAATCTTGAAAACTGAATTATCAAGTTAGTGGAAGCAATTGAGTTTAGAAAATTATGAAATGTAATAACTAAGAGAGTAGAAAGTGAAAACCAAGATGACGACAGAGAAACTACCATGGAAAACTATCTGCGGTGGAAAACTCCAGAGCCAACCATGCTTGGGGAAGAATTTCACTCTGATAAATATTGAAATACACATAAATAGGACCTTGTCTAAATACCTCAGGCACCGTTCTACGTATTCACGCTGTCAACCTCCATTGAATCCATAAGCTTCTCATAGACGAAATCTTCATGCAACTGATTCTCCTCTTGGTCTCAGAATCCTCCGATCGGGCCATTCCAAAATTAAGAATCCACAAAATCTCAGTACCTACCGATCGCTCAATGTCGAATCCTCAAGGTTGAACTTCTCTCTTTTCAATGGCGAGAACAAATGGAATTAGGTCTCTTTGTAATGATTTGGATCATGTGAATTGATCTAAACTAACGGATAATTTGAGTAGAGAAGTGCATGATATATAATTTAGATTGTTCAGTCATGGAAGTTCTAAGATCTATCCAATATAAAGCTCTCACAAGTATGAACTCTTTCTCACTCTGTTCTTTTCTTCATAAAATTGAATTTTTTTCAATTTATATAAATAAGATCGGATCTCAAAATATGCTTGAAAATGAAAAATCTCCTATTTTTACGTAGTGTTCGTTCGAACGAATGATAGTCGTTCGAATGAATAGGGAACGAATATGAAACGAGCGAAGTTTAGAATTTGTGGTCCTTCCTTTGTTTTAGACCTGTTGAATGAATGAGAACAAGCAAAAGAATCCCTCAGTTGTTCGTTTGAACTAGCAACCAAGAGTTGCTCATTCTATTATTGTCTTGTGAAATCAGTTTCCCTACGTGTTTTGAAATATGCATATGGTGTGTTGTTACAGGCAACCAAAAAAATAAAACCTAAACTCCTAAAAATACATGTAATAGTACGAGTAAGGATCGTTCCCACGGAGAGTATCTAGCCTAATTTTATGCTATGTAAACAAGGATAGGGGGTTTGAGTATAACGAAAATAATTTTAAGAAAAACAACTAAGGAATAATTCAAATTAAAGTATCGAAATCAATCAAAAGAACAAACCTTGGTCTAAGTCAACGTCCACTATTGGAATTTTACAACTGACCATTGATGTAAGTATATATCAATTCACACTTTGAATTTTCACCGTTGGAACTATTTTCCTATCTCTCCTTAGTCGTAGTTAATTAGAAAACAAGCTATCTAGTTAACCCTAACTACTAAACAACCCAAGACAAGCGTTAAAGGTTTAATCTAGTAGCAGCCTTAAGAATTAGAGAGATCAATAAAGCTAAACAACACAAGCACAAGTGGTTGTATTTAATTTAGTCGAGCGTTCTTCCTAAGATCTAATAATTTCTGACGCAACAAATCATTAAATCTTAGTTGCTTCACAAATTAGAGGGATCAAATAATTACAGATTTGATATCTAACCTAGCAGTAGATTACAACGAATAATAAACTAGTAGGCATCCTAGTAATTAAACAAGACAATCATGAAAATAAGCACAAAAGAACATAAATTCAACAATAAGAACAGATTAGATCTCATAGTTTTATTGATTCCGAGGGTTCTGTTTCCTTCGACCAATTATAAAAGTTTAGCCACGAAGGGCCATGAAAACTTAAAAGAGAAGTTAGAGAAAAAAGGAGAAAGAGGTGTGCGTGTGTGAGAAATCTGATCTTCTCCTCCCCCTTTTACACATTAATTCAGTGTTAGAAGCCTACTAAAACTCCTAAAGATATTCTAAATATTATCCAAAAATAAAAATAACCAAATCTAACTAATTAAGGAAAATATTAAAAATAAAATAAATTCCTAAGATAACTAGGAAAGTGGTGTTTTCAGCTGAAATTTTTGTGCACCAGATCTGGAATTTCAAAATATAAATCGCATGGGCCTGCACATTAGAATTTCACGCAGCTAAGGAACATCAGCAGTGCAGGTGCAGAAACTTCAATCCCAATTTTGACGTTGATGCATCCAGAAGATCTCAAAACTCAAAACATGAAAGTTGTAGAACGTTTTCTTTGATTTCCATGGCATCTTGAATCATCTCAATTGGAGCTCGGATGAGAGAGTTATTTACAGATTACGAAACGATGTCAAAACTATCCATAATCGCCCAATTAGCTTAATTTTGCACTTAACGCCTCCATTTGCATCCTATATCAAAATATAAGAATAATGAGTACATTTAGGCACCAAATAAGTATAAAAGACTAAATATTAAGGGAGAGAAAATATGATATTTTGCATTCTCATCAACATATTTGGGAAAAATATGTCACAATCACAAGACCATTACACACATGGTGATATAAAGTTTACTATATGATACGTATGAAATGTGTGAGTGTGTGAGATCCAAATCATAACAAAAACCCAAATTACTCAATTACCCTTCAAGAACCAAGTCGACCAGTAGACAGTCACGACAATGAAGTTTGAACATTTTTGGCATAAAATGGGCATTGAGATACTCTAAGCCTAGGACTATTGTAGTGATTACATTGATAACACGTTTTGTCAAAAACTGGATTAGTCAATTAAAACAATAGACCCCATGGTCCTAACAACAACAATTCAACACAGATGTAAAAAAATCTAGGAGTATGGCTCAAAAGATCGTTGACTTGATGAATCTTGAAAAGCCTCAAACTATTCCTAGTACTCAAGCCATGGTAGAGAAAACTAAGGTTCAAAATGTCACCCCTAATCGCGAAAATTCATTGAAACAAATTTGGGTTAGGAAGGACAAGTTAAATGGTCTTTAAAAAGAACAATTTGTTTCTTCATTGAGAAAAACAAATTGATCTCTTATGTGATTTAGAGAGAGTTTAGCAATTTAGAGATCATGTTTTTCATTCATATCTTAGAGTCTCCCTATGAGTTGCTTTATTACTTCTTGCCACAAATTGTTTTAAATATCATTTTTTGAAGAAGAAGCTATCATCTTTTCATAGCCTAGGTTGATCTTTAAGTCTTCATCTATTCTAGGTCTATGTTTCATTTTTTTTTTTGTTGATTTTTGTCTTTAAAATCTTAGTTAGGTTCATTTCCTACTTTAATTAATTCAAAAATCCAAAAAAAAATTTCTTTTATCTACATAGCTAAACTTGATCCCATAATTTTTGAAAAGAAAAATGAATTAAGATGCATTTTGAGTACTTAAGACGATGATTTGTGTTCTTCATGTTATCTTTATCTTTACTTAGTCTTAATTACTTGAGTGCGTACAATCTTTCGAATTACTTGTGATCTCATTATAATTAGTCTTTCATGGGGTTGCCTTGTAGATAGGTTAGAGTTAATGGTTTTTTGTTTATCCTTCAATAAGTGCAGCTAGAAAGATTAACTAAGGTTGGAAATATCAAAGGACCTAAAAGAAAAAGCCTAAAAAAGGCACACTATCAAATTGAAAAATTAAAGAGAGGAAGGAAATCACCACCTTTGAGATTGTGTGTATGCTAGAATTGGATGTCCTTTGAAAAGTGCACCTACTCAATAGTGTGAAAGCCACCTTGTAAAAGGGAGATAAATTCAAAATTCAAAATTTGCTTAATGGCTTTATGTTGAAGGGGATTTTTGGTTGGAAATGTTCAGAATTTCCTAAGTTGATTGACTATGGCTGTTTACTCTTATTGAAGTTTAAATCATTCAACACCATAGAATCAACTTTGATATAAGAACATTTCATGGTTGAAGTTATTGCATATGTCTAATCACTATGTTTGAGTGAGTATAAAGTTAGCTTGCATGAATTTAAGTGTTCTTGGATTACTTGAATATTTTGATTCAATTTAGAACATCTTTCATTCTCTTCATGTCACTTAAAATGTTCTATAAATTTTTCTTTCAACTCAAAAAGCTTGGGACTGTTTTTAGCTTTGTAGATAATTGATTTCTTCTTAGAGTTTTGTTGCTAAAAACTAAATTTTTTTTTTTTGCAAAAATGCCCTGTTTTGTTGAGTAGAGGAATTGTTCATAAAACAGAGTAGGACACTCTACTTTTTTTGAGAGAAAGACACTTTCGGGTGGTCGTCCGAACCAAGGATTTTCGTTCAAATGAAAGTGCAGCTAATTTGGGCATAAACCATTCCTTGTTCGAACGAATTGGCCCTCGTTCGAACGAAGGCCTTTTTCATTCGAACGAGAGACTGATCAATTTCTAATTTGTGCAAAATCGCCGATTGCTTTATATTCTTGTGATTTTTCTTAATAATTCCTTATACTAGATTGCTAATATTTTGATCTCGATCTTTGTCATTTGGATATTCTACTTCGGTTAGTGTGGTCTACGTATCGAGGACATCATTTTCATTGATTGTTTTTAGATTCCCACCGTTTTTTTACTAGTAAGTCCTCGAGTTCATTTTCATTATTCCTGTCTTTCATTTGTTATTCATCTAGACAGTAGGTTTAATATGGACTGCTAGATTAGTGTACTGGACTAGCACCATTAGGATCATCTTGATTTTATTATGTCATAATTCTTTGTGATCATGTCTTCCAAGTTAGTACCCATGGCACGGGAGCATTTTCCTTATGCCATCCGTCTTGGCTCTTCACCTCGGGGTTTGGACCACTTTCTATCCTACATTGTCAAAATACAAGCAACTATAGTTAAGTCCCATCCTATACTCATCAAAAGGGCATCCACACCCAATGATATACGTGAGATGCTCACGTATAGTATGTTTGAGTCACGACAGTTCCACAGACTTCTTTATGAAGGCCACCACATTTGAATAAGGTTATCGACATGAGGGTTATCGGATCTTCAATTTGATAGTATGTAGTGTTCTTCATCCAGTCAGCCACACAAATATGCTAACGATATCCCATGCTACATTACTATATTCTATCAGCTCTATTGTCCCGATCGATGCTCTGTCTTACATTCTAGGAGTTATTGATTTGTCTTCTACTGGTACCTGACGTACAACCACTCTTCCTTTTGGCAGTATTATCACTCGGGTTTGCTTTACTCAACAAGTTCCCTTTTTTACTACTAATACCCTTAGACTCCCTTCCGGTCCATTCACTTATCGAACTTTTTCATAGTTCTGAGAACACATCATTACTCCCCTAGATTAGTCTAGTGATGATGACAAGGAGGAGCCATCCCCAGCTCAGGCACAACAGCAGCCACCAAGGTCACCTTAGTAAGAGCAGTAGGGAGAGCAGGTACAAGTTGAGGATTTCCTTGTAGATTCCACTCTACCACAGTTTTGGTATCCTCCTGGTTCCAGATTCTATGAGTCAACAAGAGTATCCTTATCTGCCAGTTCGTCGATCACCAGAGCTGATCTGGAAAAGTGTTTGGAGTAGAACTATACTAGGATCATATTTGATTTCTTCTTGTCGATAATGGAGGAGATGGCTTTCCAGCAAGGAGCTATCTAGAGCTTGTCAGATACCCTCAGTCGTGTTTTTCCACCTCTACCTCCACCTCCACTTGGCCCAGATCAGTGATTGAGATACATTCCCCACATGAGTGATGAGTGACTGCTGTAGTGAGGTTTACTTAAATTTTACATGTTCTATTTTTTTGACAGCTATTTCCATTTACTTAGACTATTTTTAACTTTTTTTGGATAGATGATGGATACAATATTTTTATTTTCTATCATATATATTTCTCTTATATTGTGTCTATTATCATTGATGTCATAGCTCTTATGTAATTAGGCATGCTTATCATGCTTGCTTATACTACTTCTTCCGTGATGGTCTTTACTTGATTGGTTACTCTATTTGTCATCATGACAAAAAAAGGTAGATGTTTTGGTGCACATATTGAGGAGGTGTAGTTGATTTGCTGGCATGATTTAAGATATTTTGTCACTTATCTTGCTCACATGATTTCATTGTTTAGTTTACTTTGTTTACTGCACTTGTGCTTTTTTTGATATATCTATTTATTCTCGTGAGTACATCAGATTTATTTTTTATAATTCTTTTGATATGACTTCATGTGGTATAGTTTAGTGGGAATATGTAGGAAATAAGTGTGACTATTTTTTAGCAAAGCTAAGTGTTTAGCACAGTATAAAATAATCGGTCAAAATTTATAATTTCTTTCTCCTAGGCTCTTTGGGGGTTATGGATTTTAATTCTATTGTATTCTTGTATTATTAGTGCAGTTTTGTCCCTGATTGCCAAATGGGGAATTTGTTAAGACTAGGGGCTAATATTGTGATTGGCTAACCTGATTTGAAAAAACATGCTTTGGTTGTAATCATGACAATTATCCTAAGCTTTAGAGTTACTCAAGCCCTGTTCTACTCTAAGATGGTCTAAGCTTCATTGTCGCGCACGTCTTCTGGCCGATGTGGTTCTTGAAGGGTATTTTGAATATTTTAGACTCTTATTGTGATTTGGATCTCACATACTCACACATATCAGGCATTGCATATAGGATATATCATCACTCATTATGTGTATTAGTGTCTTACTATGTGAAACAATTTTCCCAAAATTAATATTTACGAAACATTGAGTTTTTATACTTAGGGGATTTGGCTTTACAAATGCTCACCAACTCTCTGTTTGTCATTTGAATGACCATAGCTTATTCGAATGAACAACAGAAAATGGTCATTTTTTATCGTTCTATTGAATATCAATCAAACGAAGAGCTACAACTTCTCATTTTATGTTCATTCGATACTCGTTTGAACGCGGTAACTTGTTCGAATGAGCAAGTGCTTCGTTCAAATGAACCCTGTGTAAAAAAAAATACTTTTCTATTTTGAAGATTTCTTTTGAGATCTGTGAAGGTGCATATAAATAGTCGAATTTTTGATTTCAAAGTGAGAGATTCAGCAATTGAGTGCAAAACATTAGAAAGAAGTGAGAGCCTTCATTAGAGATCATTTATATATACTTTCTCTATATCTCTACGTCTTCACATCGTGATTTGAATTATTCTAACATGATATAAGTCATTATGAGAGCCTAGATCAACACAATCATCATCAACAAATGAGTTTCTACTTGTGGATTTTAAAGAGTGAGCGATTGGAGGAGTCTGAGGTTGTCAGGAGTTCACGATTGTGCCGAAGAGCTTCACTAGATTGGAGGATACTTGTGGATTCAAGATAGAATCGAGAGTGGGAGATTGAACGGGGCTAGAGAGCAAGGTTCATGCTTACCACATTGTAATCTGTTCATTCATCATAGTAGAGCTTCTTCATCAGGTAAGGAGTGCCCCAGGGTTTTCCATCAGAAGTGATTATGATGGTTTATTCATCACCAAAATCGGAGTGAATTTCTGAATTCCCTGATTTGCTTTACAATTCATGAAATTGTCAATTCAAGCATGCTTCCACCTAATTGAATAATCATAACTAGTGGATTGATAATTGAAATTGAATTTGTAGCTTAATTGATTGAGTAATTTGAAAATTGAGAAATTAATATAATATTTGGGAAAATTGATTAGTCAATTGATTTAGATTGAAATTTGAATAATTGTATTAATTGATTGGGGTTGAACAATTGAGGTAAATTGTTTTTGTGATTGAACAGTTGAGCAATTGAATTGATTAAATAAATTGTTAAGAATTTAATTGCATTAAATGTTGTATATTACGTTGGATTTGATCAATTCATCATTGCACATCAAATTGTTGGTAGAATAGAGTTGTGGATAAAAAGTTGTAAAAGTCGACAAACCTATTAAACCCTTCCCTTTATTGGATAGAGACACATTAGGGACCTACAACGATCATAACTTCAATTCAAGCATATTCCAAATTTTGTTTGATCATATAACCAATTAAAATCCGATGAGCTTTATTCTCATAAAAGATTGACGAGTTATCTATCCTTGATCACCAAAGGATAAATAATATCTATCCTTCAAGGAACTACGAGTTGGCTTAATCCCAATAATGGGTACGTAGAGATCTCATGGAATTAATTTAGGTCCAGCCCCAACATCAAATAAACAAATATTTATAATAATCGTAATTAAAAGGGTATTTCCTTGAAACAATAGGATTGTAGTTAAGACATACGTTATATTTTAAATAGGTCTAACCTATATTAATAAAACTATATAATAACTTATTGTATGAATGAAATTTTATTGGGCAAAAAATTAATATTTTTGCTCAAACACTTGTGTCTATCAACTGATTGACATATAAGTCCATATACTAATCTTGTACCACATGTTTATGCTTATGTTAATATACAATTACATATGTTGACATACCAATACAAACACCTCATATTTATACCAAGCTGGGAGATACCAATGCATTGTAAAATATATCATAACATGAGGTTAAATTCTATATATCCATGCATCCACGTTTGTACGAGGGGATAAGAGAGTTGGATAGGATATGTCACGACCCGAAACCCACCCTATGCGGATCTCGTGTCGCGGGGCCGACCCTAAGGCCGTCCCTACTTTTTCCATTCCTGTATCATAGTACTAATATGCAAAGTACCAAAATCTTAAAGCAATAACAGCGGAAGTCTTATCAATGACCATAATCAGCGAAGTCTTTCAGTAACACAATGTCAGCAGAAGTCTTATCAATACATAATATGGCTCTACAGTAAACAAAATAAGAACCCAACATAACCAGCACCCGTGGGTGGTGAATACATGGGAGAACTAAAACATAGACTGGTACAGTTCCTCAAAATGTCCTCTTACGCTCGTAGACTCCTACTGGGGTCTTGCAGCGTCATCACCTGAAATGGGGGTAAGTAGGGTGGAATGAGCTACGAGAGCTTAGCAAGTAAAAACAGATCTCCGACACTGGTATCGGTGAAATATGAATCCATGAATAAGATTATGATAGCCAATCATAAGAAAATAGATGCTGTGATAGCCAATGAGAACAATTTCCTTGATGGCCAATGAATAATAGGTCACAATGTTCAATTTGGACACAATGTATAATCAGGAGTAATGGACATAACATCAACATGAAACTCTCAACAACAATATATCAATATGATAATACAACAACAAGAAGGTACTGCCACAATAAACCGATCACAATCAATTCAATGAAGAGTGTCCTCTCACTTTAAGATAAGTCATAAGGAATAGTGTCATTCAATAACGTAATCATATCAATCCCTAAGAGATGAATTTACTCTATTCTCAAGTAGAATGCCGATGCAAATGTAAATGAAATGCCAATGGGAATGCAAATGGAAATGCCAGTGGAAATGCAATGAAAATGCCAGTGGAAATGCCGGTGGAAAGCCTTCGAGGAATTCATTCTTGCCACCTGTCCATTCATGTACTCGACCCTTAGGTCTCCAATCAAGTCAGAAAGCATCAGATGGATATTGTGACTGAGCACAAATCCGGTATTCATAACACGTCATGATTATTCGTAATTCCATAAAAGCATAAAATGGAATGTCATATATTAATATAGACATAACAGTAGGCCTTTCCAAGCACGGCTCAATATGAAAGTAATGATACAGTAGTCAATCAAGGTCCACAAGATAGAACAATATCACATTGTGGATAGCAATAACATGAGGTACTTTCAAGAGTTCAAGTTTGGCAGTAAAGAATAAACTTGGCTTTGGAAACACCACATGGAAGAGAAAGGGAATTTACTTTACCTCTAAATGTGCGTTCTTAAATCAGTATCCCGTGAGTTTGCCCTTTCCTTGTCGAGTCACCTATATATCAATAGATCCGTCTTAGAATTAATGGTATTCAACAAATTTTATGTCTTGCTATCATAAGTATCTCTAACACTAATTTAGACCTTACCATTGAGTCCGGAACGCCGAAGAAAGTCGGTTTAGGCTTTCGTGGAATCCCATTTGGACTTTTGTACTAAAAAGGGCAAAATGGTCATTTTACACTTTTATGTTATTTTATCCTTCAGGACCCCATCTCGTGAAACGAATCTCACCATTGGACTCAGAACGTCCGAGATAATAAATTTTGACTATTCATTTGCCTCGTTTGGACTTCGTTTAACCCTTATTTGAATTAGGGGCATTATTGTAAAAATTAATATTTTATTAATTTTTCTGTTTAGGCCATAGTGGAATTTCCTAAAACTTCTGGGGTCAGTTCATAATTTCCAACAGTTCCGGTCTGAACCAGTGGGTTCACGGTTAAAAACCCTAAACCGGTCTGACCCTTCACTGAACCAACCAGGTTCAGTTAATTTCAGAGAACCGAATAAAATAACCAATTCTCCTATCCTATCCACAGTTTGGACAAGCCCAAACCCAATTTCCACATTTCCTATCCATGTAACCAAACAACCCAAATACCATTTAAATTCAAAACACAAACAACACAGTTTCACTGCCCCCTTTTTTTTTTCTGGTCAGGGTCCCGACCCGATCCGAACCCAGACCCGGTTCCGTTTTAACCCGAAATGCCTCCCGATAATCCGGTCATCTTCCCCGACTGTTTTTCTGGCCATGGTCACCGGAACAGTAACCCTAGCCACTGTTTTTTTACAATTTTTCACGTCCAGTTTTACTGTTATTTTCAGATCTCTTCATGCCAAATCAATCCTACAATGTTAAGCCGTCATTTGGACAGTTTTAAACCTAAGAGAGCTATGGTTTCAATCGTTCTTTTTCCCAGTTTCCAGGCGACTGAAACTTCTCAAGTTCTCTATGATTTCTTCATCGTTTTAACTGAAATTTCCTTCTATCATCTTTCTGCACTTAAGAGGAATAATTCCTCATCATAATAATAGAGTTTCATGCATAAATTCTCATAAACCGAAATTATTCTTAACCCTGTAACTCGATTTTTCTACCAGATTTCTCAACCATTTTACATGGTTTTTTTTGCATTAATTTTCTACTTTCATACTCGTCAAGACCTTAGTATTAAACCTAGCTTTTATGCTTTGAATCTATAAAACAGAAATCAAGTAACTCACTTGAATTTCTTGGTTTTCTCTCAGTGACCCTCCTTGAATTCTTCTATTTCTGCTTCACTTCTATCTCTTCTTCCCCTCTTCAGTCCTTAGTTCTTCCTTATCCTTTCTAACCTCTCAACTCACAAAGCCCGTATATAAAACAACACCCACCGCCTCTTCTCTCTCTACCTTATCTCTCTCTCTCTCTGTCATTTGCAGTTATCCTTGACTGCAAAGACCTGCCTCTTTAACCCCTACCATCCACGTATCCTCACATATATATATATATATATACATATATTTACATATATACAGACACCACTTTCACCAAGGTCGGTTGGTGTGGTTCCCAAACACACTCAAGCACACACACACACAGAGTGATGCACACACTGATATTTTGTTTCCTTTCCTTTTGTTTTGCATGAAATATACATATGCATTTTAATATACATATATATTCATATGTGTTATACATTATAATACATGTATTTATACATATACATTCATATATAACACCCATTCATGCAAGTGTATATATGTATTTATATTTGTACGTATAATCCGTTTATACTGGCGTACACATTCCCTTATTTTTGACATACTACGTGCCCGTGATTTATGCTCGTGCATGAAAATGCCTGCTTACACGCATCACGATGTTAGACCTTGAGGTGCTCGGGTTCGGCTCGGCATTGGCCATGCTAAACAAAACATTTATCTTTCAAAATCAATACAGTTTCGTAATTATTGTGATATAGAGTTTAAAACAGCTCAGGTTATGCTATTCGTCGACTTGCCTCGGTAGACGTGTCATATCCCGGGTCGGGATATCACAGGATAAATGTTATCCTATTTCATGTTTGGTGTCTTACATTGGATTGGAAAATCCCACACGAGTAGGATATAACTTATACTAAAGGAGTGATGATATTTGAGTTATCCCATCCCTCTAAGATAAGAAAAAATACCACGTCATCAATAATTTTTTCTTTGCAATGCTGCAATGGAGAGAGACAAAGACTTTTTTTTTCTATATGTTCTAGATTTTTTATTGTATTTTTTTAGATCTAAAATGGCCTGTTATATTTATATATAGCAGTTGCAGCTCTCTATAGATGAAAATAGATTTTTTTCATTTGAAAACTATATATATATATATATATATATTTCCAACACTAGTACTATTATATATATATATATATGATGGTCTAATTCTCCACAAATAATAACGTTTCTGTAAGGAATGATATAAAACAATCGGAGTTACATTAGGGACACCAGTATGGTGCCAGTTGAGGGCCCTTTAATGGTCAAGTTAGTGGTTTGGTAATCTTAAAGTGAAGAGATGAAAGTAGGAAGCCTAATACCAAAGTTGGCGTACCTTTGTACCAGTGATCCCGATGTTTTTATAGTGAACAATGACTCGAAGATGGTTCCTTGATATTGGCTAATTCGTATTTTTTA
The DNA here is from genome assembly GCA_008638375.1 of Nyssa sinensis. NCBI lineage: Eukaryota > Viridiplantae > Streptophyta > Magnoliopsida > Cornales > Nyssaceae > Nyssa > Nyssa sinensis. Next base: position 22,777,402 of record CM018041.1, on the reverse strand, counting down.
TAGGAGAGTATCATGCCATGGTTGGCATTATGTAAGATTTTTTGCCCTAATTTGTTCAGGGGATTGGTATCCCACTCAATCAACCTTTATTATACGGGGTTGGAAGTGATCAACCTTGCCTTTTGTGTAGAGTGATACTGGCGAGCTGCCCACCTGGAAAGTCCTGTTCGGGCTTCTCTATTGTGACGTCACTAGTCTGTACATAATTGTCACCTTTAGATGTGTGGGTCAGTTTTGTGCCCATACAAATTCCCCCTCATCATTGTCACTTTTGCCAATGTAGTGGGAAGGATGATATTTTTTTTTTTGAATGATGGCTGGGGAATGTATTTTCCTTAGACTCTGTTTGCCCGGAGGCGTGAGTGAATTCGTGACCCCTTCTATGTGCAGAACCCCAGAGCTCAGAGTTTTCTAGTCTGAGTAATAAGGTATTCCTCAATTGAGAGTCATTTTGTGCTGCTCACATGAGAGCTTTCTTATCCAACACAATCTCATTTAATGAGACGTGCTCTCTGGCTGCCACCACTTTAGGCACGTCTTTTCATGACCGATCGTGTGTACAGTAATTTCAATTTTCCCGCCCTTTCTTATCCTATAAAGCTTTCTAACGAGAAACTTTCTTAGCCTTGTCCACTTCTATTGTTGCTTTTTTTTTTTTAATTTTCGAGTGGGTTCTTCATTGTTCTACGATGTCGAGCGAATCCCTTATTTGAATTTTTTATGATGTTGGTAGCAACAGTTAAAAATGCTCAAGCTTTCGACACCGTTGCTGTAGCTCCCACTGGTACTTCCTCTTGCGACTCTTCTCGATTTAACCCTCTCCTGCCTAGGATTAAGGATGATAGTGATCTCGTTACTCTCATCGTCGAGTACCAAGAGGCATTCTCAAAAGATGTGATTGTCAATCTTGGCGGTGAGGAGGCGTTTGGAGTACCATGCAGTTGCAAAGGTTTTATTACGTTCCATCTCGTGGTAATCGCATTAGGGTTTAAATTCCTTATTACTTCTTTTATTGCCAGTTTTTAGAGTTCTAACATATTGCCTCCATTCAGCTGACTCCTACCAGTTATCGGATTCTTATAGGTTTCCAGGCCTTTGCTTACATCTACAAACTACGATTAGGGTTTACTGAGTTTAGGGCTTCCTACATAATTAAGCGGATAGGAACCAATTGTTATTATATCTCTCTGTGTAGTGCCATCTTGATTCAAAACCAACCCCAAGGTGAAAAGGGTTGGGGCAAGTGTACCCTAAAGATTGGGGGAGCTTGGCAGTTCCCACCATGGAAGTCCCTGTTTGTTGTCCCACAAACTTGGTATGGTGTTTGAGTGGGTGAGAAGGCAAACCATAAACCACTTCCCCATAAGTTCAGCAAAGCCGAGTTGGCGAGGGCCATTGTTGTGAAGGATCGTGATTGGAGTCACCTATTTAACCCAAACAAGAAGTGGGTTGAGGGCCCTATAATTGATGTTCTGGAGCCCTAACTTCATGGCATTCCTGTTGGCATTTGTTTGCACGGAGGGATAACACAAGGATATCACTCAAGGTCCCAAAGCGTGAGTTACCTAGAAGGGGGAGTTGAATAGGTAGGTCTTAAATTAAAAAAATTGTTTCAAGTTAATTCCAATTTTTGGTTAAAACAAAAATGACACAATCAACAACAAATCACGCAACGTGATTAATTCAACATTTATTTTCTTCCACCAATGAAGCCACCAAGAATCAACCAATTCACCAACCTATTCAAACTTCACCTAATTGATCAACTAGATTGATTTTATAGCAATTTTCACAATTCAAAGCAAAATCAACTAAGTTATCAATTTTGATTTCAATGAATTTACTAAATCAAGTTTTTCAATATATCAATTTGATGAACTATGAAAACATCAAAAACTCAATTTCTAAAATTAAGTAGAAGAAATTCAATTAAGCACAATTAAGCACATAGTAAATTGAAAGAGATGGAGAGACAGAGAGATTACAAACCTATTGATGACGGAGAAAACTAACAAGGACAACAATCCTTAGAATAGAACTCCGAAACCAGACTAATGCTCAAGGAGGGACTGCATTTTGATGGAAAGTGAAATACAACGAATCTACGAATAAGCTAAGTACCTCTAGCTTTATTCTCCCCAATTATGCCTTCAAATTTCCCTCGAATCCTCAAGCTTCTCATAGCTAATCCTTCAAACAACCGGACTCCTCCATGGTCTCGGACTCCTCCAATCATGCCACTCAGCAATCGCAATTGCTCACAACCTCAGTGTCCACCAATCGCTCAATGTCGTATCCTCGTGCTTGAACTCCATCAATCGTCAATGGTGAATTTGACGTGAACCAAGGCTCTTTAGATCTGATTGGATCATGTGGTTTAATCAAATCCGATGAATGAAAACAAGTAGAGATGATTATGAATGTCATGTATGAATGATCTCTCACAAGAGCTTTAACATCTATCAACAAATTAGCTCTCACAATTTGAGACTCTCTCACTATTTTTGGTTGCTCTAAATCATATTTTCGCAAAGAGCTTGATTGATCCCCAAATGGCTAGAAATCAGATTATAAATCTATTTTTCGCCCATGGTTCGTTCAAACGAACCATCATTCATTCGAACGAGCACTTGCTCGTTCGAACGAACAAGGAACGAGTATCAAACGAGTACAACTCTGAGGTTACAGTAACACGTTTGATACAGAGGTTCAAACGAATGAAAATGAATGAGAACAAACTTCTCTATTGTTTGTTCGAATAAGCAACAATGAGTTGTTCATTCTTTGCTTGTCTTGTGAACTGAATTTTTCCCATAAGTGTTTTAAGGATGCATTTTGAAAGATTAGTTCACAACCACGATTCAATCACACACATGATGATAAGATAAAATGTATATACAATGCATTCATGATGTGAGTGTGTGAGATCCAAATCAAATGCAAAAGTCCATTATACCATTCGAGAACCAAGTTGACTAGTAGTGATAGACGGTAATGTCTTTTGGATGAACTTGGGGAAGAATGGGCATTGAGGTACTCACTCGTAGGACTCATGTAAGGATTACATACCAAACACGTTTTGTCTAACTAGATTGTCCAATTACAATATCGGACCCCATAGTCCTAAGAGCATTCCTATCGAGTAGAGAAAATGGAGCTTAGGCTACAATCCGGATAGAGATGACCCTTCTCGAGTGCTAGTTAAGAGGAGAATTTTTGGTGTGAACGATAGAATAACCGAATTCACTACCATGGTTCATCCTAAAGAAGTTCCCCATGCTCTTCTGTCTCTATTGTTGAGCGGTTCAAAAGTTCGATTCCTCATTTGTCCGATGTCTCCAAGAAGCGTACTCCTCAAGGGTCTGAGGATCCCAAGGGAAAGAGGGTGATGATTGAAACGGTCTCTCTGTCACCAGTTTCCACCCCGTCCCTTTATTGGGGTAGAATTCAGGAACCCAAAGACTAATCCTCTTTCTCTCTTTGTTGAGCATGTTTCTTTCTTTGTCCATTATGCTTAGACCTTTGGTGATCTGGCCACTAGTGTTGAGGTTTCGTCCTTTTCTAGGTCACATCTTGTCGCTTCCAAGGAGCTTCCCCTTTTTTATTGGATCAAAGAGTGGCAATTGCCGCAATTAAGATATTTCGAACCTTTGCTGACACTACCAAGTTAGCAAAGATAGTGTCTCCCACCTTGGAGTACCAAGTCTGCCATGAACTAAAAAAGGGTTATCTGAATGGTTATCCTGTTATGTGGGCCACGCCCATGTTGTCTCTGATCTGCATGAGGCGTTGGTGCAAACACATCTAGAAGTCGACTTACTTTGCAGTCAAGTCTCTGATTTTTGGCGTTCAGACTTTTTTCCCACTAAACTCTCACCCCTTTTGGATGTTAGTTGTCTTATTCTTATGATAGGAGTGTCAAGTATGACCATACCATTTATGCAGTACGTGTGTTAGGGTAAACCCTAATGGCTCGTTGGGGCGGACTCGATTGAGTTTCAAAATTACTTTTAAGAGCAAACTCTTGTATATGCACTTAAGGGTGAACCTTAACTACTTCATTTTTGAGATTTTCTCATTTTTGCAAGAGCAGACTAATAGGCAGCTTTAAAATGGTTTTTAACATTTTGTCTAGGCCGGTGTCTCAATAAATAACGTTGCACTCGAACAGAGTCCAAGGCATTAAAGCCAGAGCCTAGTGAATGGTTTCCCTGAGCCAGGGCCATGTAAGCTTAGGCTGGAGCTTGAACGGAGCCCAATTATTTGCTCAAGACTAGAGTGTGAGACTTTGAAATGACACACTTATTATTCGTCTGCCTGGAGGCTTTTTAGGAAAATGAAAAGATGGCACATTTGACGGCTTTGGAAAGATAAAAATTCTTTTCTAGGATTTTTGTTCTCCTTACCTTGAACCTCGGATTGCTTCAAAATTCACATAACCATTCATTCTGGCACCTCTATTAATTATGGCACTAGCTATTGGTATGCCCCCACATTTCCCATGGGTTGTTTCCAGCCATAGAGAATCGTTATACCTTTTAGGCTTCCAGCCGTTGATCTATTTTTGGATTTGACGGCATAGATTACTCCATGCACTATTATAAATAGGGGATCGCCCTTGTCCCATTTCGCCAAGTTCTACAAATTCTTTTCTTTTCTATAATAAGCAATTTCCAGCAGTTATTTGTGGTGGTTGGGTTCGCTGTCAGGTTTTTTTCATGTCAGCTTCCATTGTTGGTGGCTGACATAGGAAATCCGATAGTAGACTTTGCAACTGATATGAGGTAAACCAGAGATGAGGTGGTTAGAATGGAGAGGCATAGCGCACCATGCTAGTTAGGGGCCTTGGCTCGTCGTTGGTCCTCTATTCATTAGGTGACCTTTCCTAGCGATTTCCTGATTGTTCATCCTATGGCCATTGTCTTATTCACCGAACAATCATTTCTTATGACCTCTTAAGGGGTTTGAAGTTCAAAAAACACTCTTAATAGGCCCTGATGTCCACTTCCTCACAATATCTTGATGGGCCACCTCATCGCTGGAAGCACTTTCAACATCCAGGGGGATTAAAGAACTAATGTACATTCCTTTCAACGGAATAAAACTTTCGATTATTTGTTTGGATTTTTGTGTTTCCTTTAAACCATTAAACAAATAAATAATTTGAATGCTATAATCAGGAAAATTCTTTATACAAAGTATTTTTTCAAGTTCACTGCATTCCATGGCTTTGACACTTCCTATCCGGCCATTACTTTTAGAGTCTAAGATCCTTTGTCCTCTACTCCAAGTTACCTTATACGGTCCTTCCTAGTTCGGGCTTAGCTTTCCTGCCCTGACCTCCATAAGACTAAGTCCCAATCTAGAAAGTTCATAGTTTTACCTTCTTATTGAAATAGCTACTTAACTTTTGGTGGTAGAAGACTAACCTAGCTTGGGATTGCTCTCTCTTTTCCTTTTGTAAATCCAAACTTAGACGAAGTAACTTATCATTTACCTCTAGAATTGTTGTCTCGTTCCGAAGAATTGGGATGACTACCCTAGGGGGTATCATGGCTTCAAGAGAGAAAGGAGTTTCTCTAGTGGGTTGGTGCTTTATAGTCTAGTAGGCCCATAACACTCTAGGAAGTTCTTTTGTTCACTTGTCGTTGGCATTTTCAAGTCTCTTTTCTAAGTTTGCCAAGATAGTTTTGTTGGATGCTTCTGCATGTCTATTTCCTTTGGGATAATACGAGGTAGAAATGTGATTCTCTATCTTGAGCTCAGTACATAAATTTCTTACCAAAGTCCCCATAAACTATAGTCCGTTGTTTGAGACCAATGACTTTGGGATTCCGAACCTACAGATGATGTTCGTTCAGATAAAGTCCCAAATCTGCGACTCTCCAATTTTTGCAAGTGGCTTAACATCAATCTATTTAGTGAATTAGTCATTTGCTATAAGAGGAAACTTCCTTTATCCAAGGGCCATAAGGAGTGGTCCCAGTTTTTCTAATCCCCATTACATGAATAGCCAAGGATTGCTCAGTGGGAAGAGTTCGGTGGGAGACTATTTGAGAACAATAGCATACATTTGATATTTATCGCATTTTTGCACCTGTTCTTTGGCATCTTCATGCATCTTTGGCCAATTATATCCCTCGTTTATTAACTTTTGTGCCACAGACCTGCCCCTTGCATGGTTTCCATAGATCCCGTCATGAATTTCCCTCATAACTATTTTGCTTGGTCCTGAGTTAAACACTTCAAGTATGGGCCTAAATAGAAGTTTTTGTAGAGGCTGTCGTTAACCATAGCATAACACCTGGCCTTGCCCTAAATCTTCTGTGCCTCAAACCTATTTGGGTAGCACTTTATCTTTTAAGTACGAGTTAATTAGAGTCCTCCAACTTTAAAGTTGGTCAACTTAGGCTATCACTTGTTTTTCTTCCTCCAAGCTTGAATTTGGTATGAATTCTATCAGTATTATTTGTTAAAATCGGAACTCAATTGCTGCACTGAGTTTGGCAAGTGCATCTGTATAAGAATTTCTTCCCTCAGAAGTTGCTGGATTGCATGCTCAAAAATTGTTCTTCTTTGTTTCTGAACTTTCTTTTTATAGGCTCCCATTATGGGGTCATTGAATTCACAATCTCCATTCACTTGACTGACTACGATCTATAAGTCACAAAAAACCTTTAGTTTTCATATTCCTAACTCATTTGCTAGCTTTAGTTCGGACAGGAAAGTTTGATATTTGGCCTTGTTGTTCGAGGTATTAAGCCCAAAGGAGATAGCCTGCTCGATCATTGTTCCCTTTGGAATGAATAGTACTAGGTTAGCTCATGATCCGACTTTCCGTGATGAACCATCCATAAACAGTTTCCAATGCTTCCTGGGGTTTTCTACTTTTACAGGATCGACTCCTATTGGGGAAAATTCACCCACAAAATTAGCTAGACCTTTCCCCTTAATGGACGTCTGGGGACAGTACTTGATGTCGAATTGACCAAGTTCTACCGACCATTTTTTACACACGCTCGGAGGCATCTAAATTGTGCAAGATAGACTTGAGCAAGAATTCTGTGATCATGTTGATGGTAAATATCTGGAAATATGGTCGCAGCCTACGTGAATCTATTTTTAAGGCTAGAATTAACTTTCGAGCTTTAGGTAGCTTGTTTGTGCATCATGCAGTGCTTAGCTAACATAGTATACACGTTTTTGTATCTTTTCTTCTTTCTTGAGTAATGCAGCACTTACAACAAAGCGTGATACTACTAGATACAAGTAAAGTTCTTCCCCTGTGACTGGCTTCGTGAGTAGTGACGGGGAAGTCAGATAATGTTTCAATTTTTGGAAAGTTTCTTTGCATTCCTCTGTCCACTCAAACTCCCTTATTTTCCTTAAGATTTGGAAAAAAGACTGACACATATCTGATGCTCAGGACATGAATTTGCTCAGTGTAGCGATGCATCCGGTTAACCTCTAAACATCCTTCACAAACTTAAGGGATTCCATTTCTAGGATGGCCTTGACTTTATCTGGGTTTGCTTCGATTCCTCGCTTTGTGACTAGATGCCCAAAGAGTTTCCCTGAAAACAACCCTAAAAGTGCATTTCTTAAGGTTGAGTCTCATTTTGTACTTGTAGAGTTGGGTGAAAGCTTCTAACAAATGAGTTAGGTGATCCGCCATTGCAAAGCTTTTTACCAACATATCATCAACATGCACTTCCATGGTCTTCCCGATCTTATTTTGGAAAATCATATAAACTAGCCTTTGGTACATTGCTCTGGTGTTTTTTTGTCTGAAAGACATAACCCGGTAACAGAAAATCCCATATTTTGTTATGAAATAAGTATTTTTTTAATCGGACTTGTGTATGTGGACTTGATGACATCCTGAATAGGCATCCATGAAACTGAGTAGTTCATGTCCCAAATTTGCATCCACCATTTGAAACTTTTTTGGTAATGGATAACTATCTTTCGAGCATGCCTTTTTGAGGTTCTTGAAGTTTACCCAAACCCATTATTGCCCCCTTTGTTTGGCATAACTACCACATTGGATAGCCAATTTGGGAATTTTACTTCTCGGACGAAACTAGTATTGAATAGCTTTTTTACTTCTTTTTTGATGGCCTAATTTCGCTTGGGAGCAAAAGGCCTTTTCTTTTAGTGGATTGCTTTCCATTCTAGATCTATAAACAACCGATGGCAAATGACCTGGGGGTTAATTCCAGGCATATCCTTGGCAAACCAGGCGAATTTGTCATGATTCTCCCGGAAGAGTAGAGCCTAGGCTACTTTCCGGATAGAGATGACCCTCATTGAGTGCCAGTGAAGAGGAGAATTTTTGGTGTGAACGACAAAATAACTAAAATCACTACTATTGTTCGTCCTAAAGAAGTTCCCCATGCTCTTTTGTCTTCATTGTTGAGCGTTTCAGAAGTTCTATTCCTCATTTGTTCGAACGAGCAACAGAGAGTTGCTCATTCTTACTTGTCTTATGAACTAAATTTTTTCCTTAAATATTTTAAAGATGCATTTTAGGAAAAATAGTTCACAAGTCAATCACATACATGATTTTATGATAAAAACTATATGCAATGCATACATGATGTGAGTGTGTGTGATCCAAATCAAATACAAAAGTCTAATATACACTTTGAGAACTAAGTCGACCGGTAGTGATGCATGGTAATGTCTCTTGGGAAAACATGGAGAAGAATGGGCATTGAGGTACTCACTCATAGAACTTTTGTAAGGATTACACATAAAGCATGTTTTGTCAAACTAGATTAGGTAATTACAATATTAGATCTTATGGTCCTGACAAACTCCTCCTTTCACAATCCATGAGAAAACTGTGTAAAAAAGTATAAGAATACAATACCAAAATCTGTAACCCTCAAAGAGACAGATAGAAGGAAATTATACATTTTGACTCAGTATCCTATACTATAGATATAATTTAGTACTGTTTAACAAGAGGCGAACCTGTTTCCTACACAACAAACTCAATTATACCACGTGAGATTACATCAATAGAGATACATCAAATAAATCCAATGAGATTACACAAATAGATGAGTATCAATGTAAAATAGGGTACAATAAACATGGTAACCATATACAATTAAAATAAGACTTAAACATTACAAAGTGACTCTAAGCTATCTCATACATATGCAAAAACAATATATATCATTCCCCCTCAATACATGCTCAATACAACATCTAATCTCCTCCTTTGTATAACTCCCCTTATGTAACACCATCTCTCGCTTTTTATCACGATGACAGAGGAGGTAACAACAAGAAGAAGATTATAAGGAAGTAAAATATAACAAGATAGGCATGCATAGTGAGATAACAGAGTACTAACAATAATGATCATAGACACAGAAGAGAAATATCAAAGATATCATAGAAAGAATAAGAGTCTATCATCAATCTCAAAAAGATAAACAAGTGAGAGCCTCTGTCAGTCCTTATAGAACGCCTAGAAAGTAGGTAGCCTCTTCCAACACCGAGATGAAATAGTCTGAGCGTACCCAAAGATAGTACTACTTCAGCTTGTGATCAATATCGGTAGTGATTTGATCATGATGAAGCTGTAATCACTTTTCTAGCTCATCTATTGTAATCGGTTGATCAGTAGAAGAAGAGGAGGCTCTTGCTAATGCATGAAAGTTTGCACCCAAGGGGGTACAAAACTGCGGTGGAGTCCTGTCAACAAGGAAGTGCTCAACATGTATCTGCTTTCCGAACTACTGCTACTGTGATGACATATGTGGTTGCTGCTGCGGAGCTGGTGTTAGTGGTTGCTGCTGCTGCTGCTGCTCTAGTAGTTGTGCCTCTTTATGCTTATCATTAACATCGTCCTCATCAGGAGGAGCGATGACATGTCCCTGTGACCTGGCTAGAGTTCGACGTATAAACGGACCAGGTGGGAGGGCGAGCATATTAGCAGTGTAAAAAAGAATCTGTTGTGCATCACAGATCCTAGTGATTAGGCTGCCAATTAGCAAAAAAGTAATGTCTAGTACCAGTGGTGGAGGAATAGATGACTGAAAGAATATACGATGGAACATTGATAGGAATGACAACACCGAGTGCATACAGAAATGTAGTATGGGAGAGGGTCAGCGTGTTTGTGTGGCTGATTAGATGCAACACACTGCATACAATGAGGTTGAGGATACGATAAACCTCATGAAAATATTCCTGCTCTAAAGTGATCACCCTTGTGGCGTAAACAAACGAACTGTCAACATAAAGGGTGGAAACAATAAGACTCCTAGACGGAAGTACAACACCCTGAGTGTCACGACCCGAAACCCACCCTATGCGGATCTCGTGTCGCGGGGCCGACCCGAAGGCCGTCCCTACTTTTTCCATTCCTGTATCATAGTACTAATATGCAAAGTACTAAAACCTCAAAACAATAACAGCGGAAGTCTTATCAGTAATAATACATCAGCGAAAGTCTTTCCAATACACAATGTTAGCGAAAGTCTTTCCAATACATACTATGGTTCTACATAAACAAAATAAGAATCAAACATGACCAGCACCCGAGGGTGGTGATTACATGGGAGAACTAAAACATAAACTGATGCATTTCCTCACATGTCCTTCTATGTCTTTAAACTCCTACCGGGGTCTCGCGGCATCAGTACCTGAAATGGGGGTGAGGAGGGTGGAATGAGCTACAAGAGCCCAGCAAGTAAATACAGATCTCCGACACTGGTATCGAGGATCATAAAAGAATATGAATCCAAGAACAAGAATATGATAGCCAATCATAAGAAATAAGATGCTATGATAGCCAATGGGAACAGTTGCCATAAGGGCCAATAAACAATAGAACACCATGTACAATTAGGAGTAAGGGACATAACATCAACATGAAACTCTTAACATGTGAACAGTGGCAAATGAACAGTGGGATGACAATGTGTAATCAGTAGGAATGGCATAACAATGTCCTGGAATTCTCGACGATAATACAATAACAAGAAAGTACTGCCATTATAATTGATCACAATAGATCAATAAAGGAATATCTCACAATACTAGATAATCACAAGAACAATGTAATTCAACAATTATAGTTGAGCAATCGTATAAGAGATGCTTTTGTTCTGTGTCAGGGCTTGATATGCCCTCGGTCCTTGGGGGCCCGGTTTACCCCCTTCAGTGCATTCCAGTGTATGGCCATATGTCCGTTCACGGACTCGACCCGAAGGTCTTCAGTGAATTTAAAAGCATCGGATGGATATTGTGACTGAGCACAAATCCAGTATACATAAACATTTCATGATCATAAATGATTCCATAGGAATATGTAAAAATGGAATATCATCAATTCAATGGAAACATAACAATAGGAATTTCAAAACATGATAACAATGGTACAACAATAAATCAATGTCCACCAGATAGAACAATATCACATTGTGGAGACAATAACATCAGATACGCTCAGGAGTACAAATTTGGCAGTAAAAGAATGAACTTGGCTTGATAATACCACATGGAAGAGAAAGGGTATCTACTTACCTCTAATGCGTTGCTAAATCAGTCTCCTGTAGGTTTGCCTTTTCCCGTTGAGTTCCCTATATATCAGTAAGTACGTTTCAGAATAATTTCTATTCACCAAATTCTATGCCTTGCTATGATCAGTATTTCTAATACTTATTTAGACTTTTATATGTCCATTGTTCTCGGAACCTCTTTTCATAATTTTGACATTACCAATAGATTCGGAAGGTTCAGAATAATAAAAATTCACTAATTATTTAATTCAATCGGAGTCCATTTGACTCACCTATGAAGCAGGGGTATTTTGGTCATTTTTACAAGTCGTAACTTTTCGGGACTCCGTCTCGTGAAACGGACCTCACCATTGGACTCAGAGCATCCGAGATAATAAAAATTGACTATTCATTTGCCCTATTTGGACCTCGTTTGACCCACTTTTGAGTCAGGGGTATTTTTGTAAAATTAACATTTCTCTGTTGGGCCTTAGTGGAATTATCTATAACTTTCGGGGTCAAAGTGTAAATAGCTAGAGTTGCGGTCTGAACCAGTTGGTTCAGAACCAGAAACCCTAAACCGGTTCCATTCCACTGTGAACCAACCGGTTCAGTTAACTTCAGAGAACCGGATTGAGATATCCAATTCTCTCACCTTATCCACGGTTTGGACAACTCCAACCCAATTCCAATCCCTTATATCCGTGACCAAACAAGCCCAATTGATTTTAAATTTACATTCAAAACGACACAGTGTTGGTACCTGTATTGCAGCCGGTCGGATCTCAACCCGACCCGACCCAGACCCGGTCTCATCCTGACCCGAAGAAGCCCCCGATAGTCCGGTCGTCTTCTCCGGTAGGTTTTCCGGCCACGGTCGCCGGAACAGCGCAGTTCCTCACGGATCTTCGTGGTTTTACGTCCAAAATTTACTGTTTTTCTTCCCAATGAATTCTAAAATTGTAAGGAACATTTTAGGACTGGTTTTAACCTCCAACATCACCGGTTTCACGCACCCATTTCCAGTTTCCGGCGTTGCACCGGTGAGGGAATAACTGGCCACAGAATGGCCATTTCTTGACCATTTAAGCTGATTCGAAGTGCGTTGGGTCCCTGGAGACGTTCCCTATCCATATTATGGTTCAAATCTTGATTTGGTTTCACCTATTTTTAAATCACCATTTCCAGCCGTAAACCCAGTTCTGGTTTTTCTTGTTTTTCTTTTCTATTTCGTGTCCTACCAATTCAGTAATCAAAGTCTATGATAACAGGGAGTAAAACTAAAGAGGTGAAGATGAAATAGGTTACCTATTTTAGTTGCTGATTTCCTTCAACTGCTTCAATCGGTTCTCTCTCTCTCTAACTTCTTGCGATTCAGTTTTATCTCTCTTCCAATCTCTTTCTAACTCTCTCTTCCTTAACCCTTTCTTTCTTCCCTTAACCGACCCCCCCCAGTCGGTGGCCCTTGCCACCTGTAGCTGCGGTGGCAGCATATCCATGCACAAACAACACCTCACACATAGCTTTCTCTCTCTCTCCCTCTCACACGTGCCCCCTAGCCTTCTCTGTTTCCCACCGTGCTTGCACCTCCTAGCAGGCCAATGGCACACACTTTACACATTATATATATAATATATGCAAGTATACACATATAAATATATAAATATATAATGATACATTATGTTGATAAGCTTTAATTTGTGCATCACGTATACATACGAGATTCAATGTTGGTTATTCGGTTTTAAAATTCGATTACTTTAAAATTCTTGTAAATTGTCTTTAGTCGGGTTCATGTTTGCCCAACCAAGGTCGGTAGCCTAGCTCGGTACGTGTCATATCCGAGTGGGATATACACTGAGGGAATGGGAAGCCAGGCTGCTCGACTCGATAAAGACCAAGAGGCTCAATAATCATGTCAGCGGTGAGAGAGAAAGGAATATTGCGTACTGTCACTGGATAGGCTCCCTAGGCATCATCAGAACTGAGGTTCGAGTAAAACTCTCGACCCAGGGTCTCGTTGACCGGACCCGTGACTAACAAGAGAGGTAGCCAACGACGTGAGTCAAATAAAATGTAAGCTAAAGTCCCATAGATGTCATCGATAGTGCATACCCTCTCTACAAAGACTAGTCGGGACAGGATAAATGTTGCCCGAACTTGAGCAACCTAGGTCAAAAAATGAACTAAGACCCTAGTTGCCGCTCCCAAGCAGATGACATATGAAAATGTTGACGCTCAATGGGAACCATCTTGGATGACATGACTACTAAGTATATATCAAAAGATAGAATGTAGGATGACCTTATGATGGTACTATGTCAAGTGCATTGAACTATAGTCCACATTAATCCTAAGTCTAAATGAAAAATCAAATAAACCAAAGGAAAGTGGAAAAAATGGACTCGAGGACTTACCGCACCAATAAACTAATGGAATCGCAAAACAATCAGTGAAAACGAAGCCTTTGATATGCAGAATGCACTAATCAGAATGGAATCTAAGAATGAAAAACTTTAGGCTCAAAATGTTGTAAGACTTGAGAGGATTTTGAAGAGAAAATGAGAGAAAATCAATGAATTTTGAGAACCGATCGCAGTTTCTCACGTATTTTGAACTAAACAGTGTTCAGTCGAATGAACACCAAAAGCTGTTATTCTCTCAAAAATATAGAGTGCCTTGCTCTGTTTGAAAATCCTGTGCGCATTTCAACTACAAAACAAGGAAAAATTGGAGTTTTTCATAAAAAACACTATTTTTAGCTACAAACTCTAAATGAATTCAATTGTTTTCAGGGCAAAAAATAATCCCAATGTTTTTGAGTTAAAATATGAATTTGAAGAACATTTTGAGTGGATTTGAGAGATGTAAATGTGTTCTAAATAGTATCAATACAATCGAATGATCCAAGAACACTAAAATACATACATGCTCACTCTCTACTCCCTTATTCATGGTAACTAGACATATGCATTAATTTCAACCATGAAATTTTCTCTAGTCTCAAGGTTAAATTTCTATGGTGTTGAATGATTTTCACATCAATAACAGTAAACAACCATAGTCAACCAACCTAGGGATTTTGGACCATTTCCAATCAAAACTCCCTCTCAACTTAAAAGAAAAAAATTTACAAATTGAATTTTCACTTGACTCACCTTTTGCAAGGCGGCTTTCACCTAGTTGAGTAAGTTGCTCTTTTTAAAGGATTTACCAATGCTAGAAAACACATTATCTCATGTGTAACCATTTTCTTACACTCTTGATTTTTTTTTTTTTTTTGTGGTGTCATTTTCTTTTTATCCTTTTACTTTTGGTCGTTTGATTTTTCCAACCTAAGTTAATCTTTCTAGCCATGAATTTCTTGAGATGAAAACATAAAACCACTAAGCCCATCCTACCTACAAGACAATCTCATGCAAGATATAAGCAAGACTAACACCAATGAGATCACAAGTAGATTAAATGATTGTATGCACCCAAGTGAAAAAGACGAAGTGAAGATATTGATAGAATAAGGTTCACAAGTCAAGACTCAATCACATAAAATACAATTAATACAATTATCGTTTAAAAAAATTGGGATTACCATTAGTAATTTAAACATGAGAAAAATATTTTTGGATTAATGACTTCACAAAGGTATGAAATGCACCTAACTGCGAGGGATCAAAAATCCACAAAGAAAAAGAAAATATATCTATATATGTATATATCCATAGGCCTAGAATAGATAATTAACGTAAGAATCACTTAGATTATGGAAAAAAATACAACTTACTCAAGGTGATTTTCAATGAGAGAAATAGAGTAAGATGTAATAAAGCAATTCATAGGAGTACTCTAAGATAAGAGTGAAAAGTGAACTCCTTAAATAGTAATAGAATCTTTTAGTCATGTAAGAGATGACTTTTCTTTTCTTGAGGAAGAAGTAAAGTGTGAAGTGTGATTTGCACACTCCTTTTCAAGACCTTTCAATTTATCCCTCCTCACCCAAATTTGTCTTACAATTATTTTGGGAGTATGAGGAACTTTTTAAGTCTTGACCTTACCTCCAACCTCGGAATGGGAAATTACTTTAGGTTTTTCAAAGTTGGAAATATGAATGATCCTTTGAGCCGTGCTTCTTGATTTTTGAATATGATTATTCATTTGTTACTTCAAGGAAGCAATTTCCAATTTGTATTCTAAGGTCATGTGTGAGATTTTGTTTGCCTTTTCTTGGCAAATCCACACTTCCTCCTAGAATGCCTTTCAACCATGCAATGAGAGCAATAAACTGATCTTGGTTGAGGTTTGGCTTGAGGTGTAGATTGAGGTAGTGGGAGAGAAAGCGCTTGAAGCTTTGGTTGGGGTTGGGTTTCCCTAATAGGTTTAGGTGGTTCAACACCTTTAGATTTTGAGGACACAAATATAACTAGCTTGAGAGTGGGAGATTGAATTAAAGTGGATGTGGAGGGCTTGTTCTTTTTGTGAACATGTTATAGCCCATACCACTTCTATCATTCTTGATGTGAATGGTATTAAGCATTTTAGAAAGCTTATTCAACCTATCCTCAAGATTGACTTCGACATTCTTAACTTGTGTAAGTTGTTCACTAAGAGAGTGAACTTTTGAATTTAATTCCTTTTTTTTCAATATCACAAGCATCTAGGGTAGCCTTAAGTCCTCCTACATCAACAACCAATGAATTTTCTCTCATTTTCTAAGGATTCAACTTCCTTTAAAAAAGATAATTTATCTTCATTTAGTTAATTCAATAAAGATAGTACTCTTCTCCTTTTCACAAGACTTGAGCTTAGTGATAAGTTTCATGTTAGACTTCTTGAGATTTATAAATTCATTGAATAGTTTTTTAAAAGCAATCTCAATGTCGTCTTTATCATCGCTCTCATTATCATTAGACACAAGGTCTTTGATGTCCTCATGATCTTCATCCTTACTAGAAGGTGATCATTCCTAAACATTAGTGACACTTATGAAAGCCAAGAATTTGAATTGCCTAGCTTTTAAAGTGGTGTGAATAACTAGACACTTACTATTTTCATTTCTAACCCACATTTGCTTCAAGGTCGTATTAACTGTGGGTATAACATATTATACATTGGCTTTGGATGTCTTTGGAAGTGGTCTAAGAGATGCTAGAAGTTTCACAACCTTTTTTATTTCTATGAACTTTAGACTCATGCTCCTAGCCTTTTGAACATAGGTATTTAATTTTTGTTTAACCAAAGACAATTCCTTTTTGTGTTCATTTGACATGACTTGATGTTGTCCATGTCTTTTCCTAGAAGCTCTACATAGCCTTCTAGTATGACCATCAAATCCATACAAGAAATGATGTGAGATTTTGAGTTGATATTGATCATGAAAACAATGATGAGTGTTGGTTTGAGGTAGCATAATCCCTATTTTGTTAGAAGGAGTAACCAACTTAGGCTTAAAGGTAGAAGAAATATTTTGGATGGATTAAGATGACTTGATTCCATGAGTGTCCTTGACACTTTTAACCAATTTAAGTTATTCATCAAATTTTACACCAAATTCTTCTTTTCAATTTTACAAGCATCTAAGGATGATTTAAGACTTCCTATCTCACCCAATAGGAAATTTCTCTCTTGTTCTAAACTTTTAAGTTTTTCTAAGAGACCTTGTCTATTCAAGTTGAATAAACATGGTTTGATAAACTTGTAAGGCCTCCTTTTCCTTTTCACTCAACTTTAATTTCTTGACTTATCTCATCTTAGTCATCTTGAGATTAAGAAATTCTATGGCCAATTCATCATAAGTAATTTCTAAATTGGCTTTAATTTTTTTTCCACAAATCTCAAGATAATCACCTTTCATTGTTCATAACTTAGGATATCAATCAAATGCCTTAGAAAGAAGGCTCCAATACTACTTTGTTATGGAGGGATACAACTAGGATATCACTTAAGGTTCCTGTAGACACCTCATTTTGTCACCATTGATTAAATAGAAACAATTCGGTAATTATACCAAGAAACCTACTTCAAGTAGGACTCTTCGTGATAGAGTCATATTCCCATTAGGACTCCTCCTAATAGAGTCCTATTCCCACTAGGACTCTCCTACTAGAGTCCCAATTCCATTAAGACTCCTCCTAACAAGTCCTAGGCCAAGTAGGACTCTTCTTGATAGAGTCTCACTCCTAGTAGAACTCTTATACCAGAGTCCAAGTCCAAGTAGGACTCTTCCAAATAGAGTCCCACTCTTGTTAGGCTTCTCTTGTCAAAGTCCCAGTCCAAGTAGGACTCTTCGCGATAAAGCCCCACTCTCGTTAGGACTCTCCTGTTGAGTCCTAGTCCAAGTAGAACTCTTCTCAATAGAGTCCTACTCCCGTTAGGACTCTCTTGTCAAAGTCCTAATCCAAGTAGGATTCTTCCCAATAGAGTCCCACTCCCGTCAGAACTCTTTTGTCAAAGTCCTAGTCTAGGTAAAACTCTTTCCAATAGAGTCCCACTCCCGTTAAGACTTTCGTGACAAAGTCCCAGTCCTAGTAGGGCTCTTCCTAATAGAGTCTCACTCCCGTTAGGACTTTTCTACCTATCGAAAGGCGTTTCGATAATTTTGGTACCCTTTTGCCCACTAAAGGCATTTTGATAATTTTGGCATAATCCTACCCTCAGTAGGACTTCCTAGTCACTTGAGGGGCATTTTTGTAATTTTCATATCATTTTACCCACACGAGGGTAATTTGGTAATTTTAGTCATTTGGTGATGAATTAAGGGTAATTTGGTCATTTCATAATGTCTTGTGGCAATCTAGAGATTCTCTACCGAATTAGAAAAATTTGGTAATCTTGAGTGATAATAGTTTATTTAGGCTTAATTAGGACTTTTCACTTTTAGAGTTTTCATAAATCTGTTTGCTTGATATTTTCTTAAATGAAGATACATTAAACTTAGACATTTTTATTTTAGAGTTTATTTTTCAATTAAATTATATTTCTCTTTTATCTCGTTGGCTCTTGCATGTAGACACCAATTATATTGGTCGTGCATTGTTATAATTATTTATTAATTCATTTAGTTAGGATAATTATTCTTATTTAATTTTTTATTTATTTAATTAGATAATTATCACTTAAGACATGATCCTAGCCCTTCATTTTAGGGTTTCATCTTAGACCCTTGGATCAATGCTCTATATTTTCCTATAAATACTGCCCCCTGACGGTTTTAGGGGATGGAGAAAGACACAATTTCCGTAGCCTCACGCTGTTTGTTTAATTCTAGTGTCCTCTCTATAAGAACTCTTCTTTTTCCGAGGCCAAAGCCTTACTGAAGCAGCGCTTTACAAACCGAAGAATAAGTCGGAGATCTGCTGGACTACAGCCTACGATCCAGACTTTCGTAGTTGGAGATTTTCCAGATTCCAATGATTGAATAAGGTACGCTCTTAAACCTTTAACAATTTTTTTTAGATCCGGTTGATCTCATCTCTTTTATCATTCTTGATAAAAGAGGATAAACCGGAGAAGTACGTGACTCTGATTCTGTTTTCTAAAAGGATACGTAGCAAGCCTTCGGGTTCAAGTCAAATCTTTTTTGTCTTTTCAATTTAATTTTATTTCTTCGTGCTAGATCTTTTATTATTTATCTCTTCCGGACTCACATATCTCTTTTCAATTTTCTCATGACAAAATAGCATTGGAAGTGAATATTCAAGGCTGATCTATTCAGATCGGATGGGGTAGGTACCTAACACCTTCCCACTCCGTACCTTAGCCCCCGGATCCATGTTTTCTTTGGTTTTCACTTTATTTCAGTACTTTATCCTTATTTTGATCCATGTCAAGGGACCTCTTAGTATGTATTTAGGATTAAAATTGATGTAATTTTCATTCCATTTTATTAAGTTTTCCTTCATATTTATTGTTCAATTTGTAACGGGTTTGCTTGTTTCTTTCCCAAAAATAAGCTGACAACTTCTCAATCTCTCTATCTCCTATAAGAGGTGTTCCTTCCTACCTTTAAGGAAGGAGACAGCCGGGATCCTTCTAAATCTACAAAAGGATGACATACTTTTCCTTTTTTCGGTGCTGGCACCCATAGTGGCGACTCCACTAGGGACTAAAGAGGGCTAGACTCGGTGAAGTATTCACTTCAAGGCTATTTTTTCTTACTTACTTTACATTAATTTATTTTACACTATATGATGAATGTATGGATGTTTGAATGTATACATGGATGAATAAAAAAGGACTAAAATCTGAATACCTTGCACACACATCACTTTCATACATTGCATTCACTACATGCCCTCTAAACCTCAGACAGTTAGTAGCCCTCCCCTTGTATGCTCACTCAGCTTGACGGGTGTCACCGATTATAACCCTCAACTTCTTGATCAAATACCGCTTGACCGGGGACACAACATTCTAGTGGCTTTGGGATGGCTTGCAAAAAGGCGATACGGTACCGTTTGACCATAGTCATTACAATCTAATGGCTGTAGGAGGTATATGGCACATCCTAATAGAGGGAAAACTATGAAACCTTTACCCGATCAAAGTGTCATGCATAGAATCTACCTTAGATTCATGATTCAGGACTTCAAACCTAGTTTTGGTAAGACATACACAGATTTTTTCGCACAATTGCAGAAAGTCAAAAAAAAATACCCCTCCCTGTTGGCTGATCGACAAAAAGGTTAAAAGCCTCTGTGTGTCGTTCGGCACACAGAGAGCTATCCTCCCGTTCTGCAAAATATTTTCTTATTTTCTGAATTTTTTTGAAAAACTCTAAGTTTTTCTTGAAAAACCAATTTTGCAAGTTGCAACGGGACAACAAATGAGGCTTTTCTAGGTTTTCCTTGAAACCAAACATGTTAATAACACATGTATTTTTTGAATACAGGTACCTATAACTAGCTTGAAAATAGACTAACCGAGGCCGACAAAAAGGAAAAAGTATGTTAGATAAGTTAGGTCAGAACCCTTACCTATGCATATTAATACAATTGAAAAAAAGTCCAAGTTGGTACCTCAGATACAGTTCTCGGACTTGACTTAGTAGGGTACACTACCCGCATAATGACTTATTGGTAATTATTTTGAAAGTTGTTAATTTTGATATCAAGAGAGTCCTTGTTGATACTAGGAGGTTGGGAAACATATTGTTCAACTTACCTTTCTGACAAATGAAGTTAGACACAAAGGAAGTGCACTCTATCGTGGCTATTATAGATGGGTTCAATAGGCATATGAGTTTCACTATAGGAATAGTGAAGCTCATAGTAACAATTGGACATGGGGATGATCAGAAGACCCTAATGACAGACCTTTTGGTGCTATATTTCAAGTCTCCTTATAACTTGATAATAGTGAGACCCTAGATCTATACGATAGGTGGAATCACCTCTACCCTTCACCGATTCTTAATTTTACGCTAGAAGATATGGTCATTACCATCAAAGGATGTCAGCTAACATCGAGGGAATGCTATGCCATTGTTCTGAAGGGCAAGACGCCCAAATAGAAATTATAAAATCAAGTTAGGAGGGATATAATCTTGAGTTCCAAATTGCAGAACCTAGAAAAATTCCATATAGAGATCGAAGAGCCACTCAATGCTAGAGGACTGGACAATTCGGTGAAAGCCCAAGAAGTTTGCCTAGATTTATGCACCAAATACTTGCCTATTTTCCTCCCTTCCTTATTCCAATGGATTTTTCTAGATTTGTGCACAAAATAATATCTATATCTAATTTCTTACTCATTAAGTATTCAATCTTGACCATTCACCCATAGGATTCGTTATGAGTCCTTGGATTAAACATTTTTACTTTTCCCTTATAAATAAAACCATGTTGGCCACCATAAGTCAAGGACACACAGATAGAGACAGACAGAAAAATCAAGAAGCCAGATGTTGTTACAATAGTTTCCCATATTTCTTCTTTAATATTCTTGAAGCCTTGTTTTACGCAAGCAATAGTTTCAAATCCATTGAATGAAGAGTTCCACACCCTTGAAGACTCAATCCAAGGAGTTCAAGCTCAAAGACTTGTCTAATTCAACCCAATCAATCAGGTACGCTCCCTAAAACCCTACTATCCTCTTTTTCCTAATTCAATTCATCTTATTACTCTTGATAGAATAAATTGAGTTAGAGAACTACATTGGCTCTTATTCCATTATTTGAATGGATATGTAGGATGCCTCATAGCCTTGAGTCTACTCTTTTCTTTTTATCTTATTTTCTTTATGTATTTTCTTATTTTTATTCATGTCAATCTCGACTTCTACTCCTTCTTTTGGTTTATTTACTTTATTTATTCCTTTTATTTTATTCGTTCATGTCATTATTATCATTATCTCTTTCTACTCACTCTCTTTATTTGTGTCATTAAATATTAAGTATTTTGGATGAACACTTAAGGCCAGTTCATTCGGACTAGGTGGGATGGGTGCCTAACCCATTCCCATCTCATAACTTATCTCTCTGATTTGGAATACTTTGGTTCATGGTAGATTAGTTTTGTTTTACTTTATTTTAACCGATGTCAAGGGTTGTAGATTGTAAATAGGGCCAAAGTGATGTTATTCTTAATTTTTTATTATTCTTTTTACATGTTTTCTTCATAGGTTGTATCAGGTTTGCTTGTTATTTAGCCTAAAACAAGCTGGCGACTCCTTTGTGTATTCATATACACCACAATCCGAAAAGAGGGAGTGTTCCTCTCACACCTTGGGGGAGCGCACTTTAAAAGCAATGGGAGTTTGTTTGACACTCGCCTCCTTATTTTTTGGCATCTGCGTTCACAGTGGTGACTCTATTAAGGACTAAGAGAGCTAGAATCATTATTGTGTTCGTCTACAAGGCTTTGTTATGATTGTGTATTTAATTCTTGTATTATATTGTTTGTTTATTGCTTGAATAGATGACTGGATATGTTTAATTCATGTGCTATTGAATTTAATTGGAATACCAAGCACACACTTCATATCATGACATATGCATATGCACTACTTACCCTTCTACCCTCCAGATGGCCGGTAGACCCCACCCTAGTTCGTTCATTATTGTTGGGAATGTCGGTAAAAGCCCTCCATTTCACGACCTCTTACTAGTTTCGCCAGGGAAAAATTATGATGGTACCCTGGGAGATATATCAAAAGGATTGTTACCATACCACTTGACCGTGATTTCTTTCTTAAATGACCACGGGAAGTAAATAGCACATCCTATCGAAGGGAGCCTAAAGCCTGTGGTTACCCAGCATAACGTCATGCATATACTTCACTTTAGACCTTCAGTTTCAATGAAAACCTCAGTTTTTACATAAGACATTCACTAGCCTGTGCGAAAATCGCATCTTGAAAAAGCCTGAAAAAAATTCAGATGACATATTCTCTATGTGCCAATCGGCACTCCCCTCTATACCGATTGGCACACAGTGAGTTTTCCATCTTGCTACGCAATTTCGTAAATTTTTTCAAAGTTCCAAACTTTTTTTCAAAAAAACTCCATTTTTTCTCACTATTAGGCCGACAAAGTGGACTTTTTCTTGGGCTTTTCAAACCACTAATGAATCATTAATGTGGACCATCGAAATAACTTCCAAAAAAAACCTTTTTTGGGCCTAACCTCATCATGATTTGAAAATTCTTTTTAATGTCCGATTCAAGTGAGGTTTAGAAGTCAAATCGTTTTCCCGGTTCTTTAGGAATCTTTTCCTTAAAAATCTAGAAGTAATTTTTTTCACTTCGCTAGGACAAAATTCCACTTCATGAGTCTTCTCTCTTATTAGTTTTTTAGGAATCTACTCCTCATCAGTTCTTATTCAAGTTCTAGGCATCATCTTTTCTCAATCCATTATGGTCAAGTCCATTCATGACATCAGAGATCTTTCATCTTTGTAGTTAGGAATTCTTTGCCTAAGCTTTTCATCTTCTTAGGACGTAGGAGCAACCTAGGCGTGATGCCCCTAGTTTCTTTTTCTTTTTCAAAAAGAAAATTTTTGAAACAAAAAAAATTCAAAATTCAAAAATCCATAATCATCGATGTTTCCTTTTCTTACTAAGGAATTATCTCTTTTTGCAATCATCGCATTCAAAGTTTTTGAAATCAAAAAGGTTTTCTTACTAACTTGGAATCAAACCTCCCCATATACATGTGGCAATCAAGGATTTGGCTTTCCTTTTCATTAGCTCAACTCATGTGGCAATCAAGATTTGGTTTTCCTTTTCATTAGCTCAACTCAAGAAACATGAAATCAAAGGAAAATCAATCACTAACATAACTCTTATGGCCATGGATCAATAACAGTTTCTCCAGATACTAGCTGAAATAAGGAAAGACATATCCGATCAAAGGAATGAGTCACAAAGACTCGCTTGAACTTTCCAAGCGTTTGCACAGTAAC
The DNA here is from genome assembly GCA_008638375.1 of Nyssa sinensis. Classification (NCBI taxonomy): domain Eukaryota; kingdom Viridiplantae; phylum Streptophyta; class Magnoliopsida; order Cornales; family Nyssaceae; genus Nyssa; species Nyssa sinensis. Next base: position 22,753,485 of record CM018041.1, on the reverse strand, counting down.
AACTGCCACCTCCACCACTTCTGTAGGGCCCAACAATGCTCTGCCCAATCCACAACAAGTGCCTCTGATATTGACCCAAGATTCCCCTCTCGTCCAACAATTCAATATCCAGCTACCCATAATCCTTTTGATGGGGCCAAACAAAATAAGCCTGCTGAAGGGCCAAAACCATATGATGAGGCTCTTCTTAGGAGGCTCGAAAAGATGAAAACCCTGATCTACAAGTCAAACCAGGGTGATGACATGATTGACATTCACAAGCTATCCATCGTTTCAAAGTTTTGTCTGCTCTACAAGTTTAAAATGCCAGATTTGGACAAATTCAATGGAACCACTTGTCCAAAGACTTATCTCAAGCTCTATGTGAGAGCCATGCAACCATTAAGGGCTACAACTAAAATGATGGCCCAGATGTTCCACCAAACCCTTATTGGAGCAGCTCACAGTGGGCTCTTAGACCTGGAAGAGCCCATATCCATAAAATGGGAACAACTCTGCAATACATTTGCCAAGCAATACAAGTACAACAATGAGTTGGACATCACACTCAAAGACCTTGAGACCACTAAGCAAGAGCCTGAGGAGACTCTTTTAATTTTCATTACTAGATGGAGTGCCAAGGCAGCCCAAATGACTAATAGGCCCACTGAAACTAAACAAGTACAGATCATCAAAAAAATCCTTCTCCCGGTCTACCGTGAGCCTTTATTTGCCCATTACTTTGAGACTTTTAGATCTCTTATAGGGGTGGAACCCAGATTGAGGATGCCATCAATGATAGAACATTGAAGAAGCCCACACAAAATAACTCAGTGTCTAGAATCAATGCTTTAGCTTCTCAACAACCACCTTTTTGGCCTATCAATTCACTTTCCTCACCACAGCCAAATTCATCTCAAAGGCAGCCATCAAGATCATTCTCAGAACTCCCTACATCATTGAGTGAATTTTTTCAAAAGCTTTGTGAAGAAGGACATCTCCAACCTTTGAATCCTCGGCCCACTCTAAGCCTAATACCTAAGAACTATAATCTGAATAAGCATTGTGCCTACTATAAATGTGCGGGCCACTCTACAGCTCAATGTACCATGTTGAGGCATGCCATTTAAGACCTAATTAACAACAATGTCTATGGCCTCCCCCTTTAAAGGGCTAATCACAATCAACCTGCAGTCAAGAGTGGAAAAGTTAAACTTGCCAAGTCAAAGACCAATCTTTTAGTCTTCATGGATAGTTTCTCTTTGTCTTTCATATTTTCAATAAATGAGATTTCATATATGTTCTTTAAATTTTCATTTTTTTAATAAAATGTTTGGCATGATTTACTCTTTAAATATTTGAGGAAACTAATGTCATCAAATTCACAATAAGATTGAATCTTTGAATCTAAACATCAACAAACTTAATCAATCATCTTGATCGTTTTCTTGTTCTCTACCTCATCAATCTATCTTAAGGGAGTCTCGTCTAATTCACACACCATCCCAAAAAGATAGAGAAATGATCATGACCTTAAATAGACATCAACATCTTGAGTCTCAACAATGTGGTTGTTTCCTAAAAGCAAGCAATTCTAAGGATATGAGGCCATCTCTTAGGAAACCAAATCTATCCTATCACCCATATCAACAATATCCATTTGCAAGCCCTTTGAGCCTGATTGATCAGCCTTTCTTTTTTGAAAACCTGTCTACCTAACCTTGGGGAGGGAAATGCCAACTATGTGCTCACTCTCACAAATCTATCAGTGAAGAGTAAAGAGGGAAAACATTTCAAAGCGAAGAAATGACAAGGAAAAAACAACCATGGGAGAAGAATCAAAATTAAAGAGAAGAAAAGTCTTTGCCCCATATGAAGGAAAGATTTTCAAGCAAGGAAAAGAAAAAATCCATCAAAATAAAGCAAAAAAAAAAAAAAAGCAAAGAAAATAAAATCTTTGCCTTATTATAAGAAACATATTCTAAACAAAGAAGTGGATGTAAAATCAAAAGAAAATAAAATAAAATCCTTGCCTCATCAAAAGAGATATTTTCCAAGTAAGGAAGCAAGAAAGCAATCAAAAGAGGAAATCAAGCCTTATATGTTTCGAAGGGCTTCAACAAGCACCCAATGAACTACGCCAGACCTGATTCTCCAAAGTGGAGATACGGAGGAAACCTAAGAAGTCACTTTAGGTTCAATCACATGTACCTCTGTAATGATGATTCCTTCTATACATCCTCCCCCATGGAGTCAATTTGATTTCAAACTCATCATTCTCCTTAGTAGATCTGATTGGTTCAATCCTTAAATAAACCACAATCATGGCTAGTTTCCCCATTAGAGTTAATCTCAATTATCTCCTCAGCAACTCATAACCGTCATGTTCGAAGAACCAATTTGGTCTCCTCTCCTCAACAAGTTACAACCACCAAGTCATTTCCTCAATTCAGGTCTTCCCCAACAGAGTTAAGTCATTTTACCTACTCTTCCCCATAGAGTCGCACAACATTCTATCATTCTAGTAAAAGTAACCTAAGTCATCTCCCCATTGGGTCATAATCTAATACAAAAATAATTTCCATATAGATTTCAAATCCCCACAAGAATAGTCCAAAATCATTCCCATATCTTAAAACCTATTAGGATGGAGTTCCCTTATAGGTAAGTCAACTATTGCAACATCTCAAAATTTGTTAGGATAGCCTTCCTTTCAGATAAGTCGTCCATCGCATTATTTCATCAAGCCTATTGGGATCACATTTCCCTCTAGGTAAAATTTCTGAGTACATAATCCATCAAGACAAGCTATCCACTAAGGACATAATTTATCTAGGCAAGCCATCCACCAAGGACGTAATCCATCTAGGCAAACATCTGAAGACATAATCAATTTAGGTAAAACATCTAAGGAAGTAAACCTATCTCATTAGGGGGTAATCTCATGAAAGACTTATTAAAATTGCATTTCTTTCCGAATGAAACGTTTGAGAACGCAATTTCACAAAACTTGTCAGGATAACATTCCTTCTTAGTCTCATTTTCCATCATTCACGAACTACTACGATCTGATTCACCTTAGGGTGATACGTAGAAATCTCATATAGAATGAGTTTGACCATATCAATTCCACAATCAAGGTCCCAAAATGGGTATCATTTTCTTGCATTGACATTCGCTTCCTTACAAGCTCTACCAACAAGGGGCTATTTGTAGACACCTCATTTTGAGACTCTTGATTGAATAAAGTTGGTTTTGCTAATTTTTGGTAAGTTGCTACAATATGTCCTGTCTAAGGGCATTTTAGTTATTTCTCATTTCAACAATAGAGGGCACTTTCTTCATTTTGGCCATAGAGGGCATTTTCGATATTTTGGTCATTTTTTTCATAGAGGACATTTTGCTCATTTTATCCATAGAAGGCATTTTGGTCATTATGCTCACTAAGGGAATCTTGGTCATTTCTAGCGTTTCCTTACCTTTTAGGGGTAGTTTGGTAAATACTAGAGGTTTCTCACCTTCTAAGGGTATTTCTGTAATATTAGTGTCATTTTGCCCTTTGGAGGGCGCTTTGGTAATTATAGAATATTCCTATCCCATATAGGTTATTTTGGTCATTCATGAGCATACATCTAATTTTCATGTCATTTTACTCATATAGGGTTAATTTGGTAATTTTGGTCTTTAGGGACAATTTTGACTTTTTTATGCCTTAGTGGCATTTTTGTAATTTCCTTATCCCTAATTTCTCTACCGAATTAGGGGCGATATAGTAAATATAGGTTTGTCCAAGAAATACTTGCCAATTTCTTACCTTCTTTATCCCAAGGGATTTGCCTAGATTTGTGTTCCAAATATTTACCTATTTTCCTCACTTTCTTATTCTAATGGATTTTTCCTATATTTGTGCACAAAATAATATCTATATCTAATTGATTGCTTATTAAGCATTCAATCTTGACCATTTATCCATAAGATTCATTATGAGCCCCCCTTACTTTTTTCCTGTACATAAGACCCCTTTGGCCACCATAATTTAAGGACATACAAACAGAGACAGACAGAAAAATCAAGAAGCCAGATATTGTTGCAATAGTTTCCCAAATTTCTTCTTCTATATTCTTGAAGCCTTGTTCTTCACAAGTAATAGTTCTAATCCATTGAATGAGGAGTTCCACACCCTTAAAAATTCAATCCAAGTAGTTCAAGCTCAAAGACTTGTCTGATTCAACTCAATCAATCAAGTACGCTCCCTAAAACCCTACTATTTTTCTTTTTCCTAATTCAATTCATCTTTTCATTCTTAATCTTATTTTCTTTATGTATTTTTATTATTTTTATTCATGTCAATCACTACTTCTACTTCTTCATTTGGTTTATTTACTTTATTTATTTTATTCGTTCATGTCATTATTATCATTATCTCTTTCTACTCACGCTCTCTCTTATTTGTGTAATGAAATATTAAGCCTTGTGCATGAACACTTAAGACCAGTTCATTCAGACTGGGCAAGATAGGTGCCTAACTCCTTCCCATCTCGTACCTTAGCTCCCAGACTTGGAATTCTTTGGTTTATGGTAGATTGGTTTTGCTTTATTTTATTTTAACCCATGTCAAGGGGTTTAGATTATAAATAACGCCAAAACGATGTAGTTTCTAATTTCTTTGCTTTTTTTTTTTTACATGTATTCTTCATGGGTTGTATCAATTTTACTTGTTATTTAGCCTAAAACAAGTTGGCGACTCCTTTATGTATTCATGTACACCCCATGTCACGACCCGGAACCCACCTTATGTGGATTAGGGGGTCAATGACCTACACTTTCGCTTAGACAGGCCGTACAAAATAAAATAAATTACACCAAGAGTAATATTTTTTTCTTTTATGTATCAAGTACAGAAGCTACACATATGCAACTCATCTGATATCCAAATCAACTTTAACAATTATCAATAAGATCATTCATATGCAACTCATCTGATATCCAAATCAACTTCAACAATTATCAATAAGATCATTCATAAATTCAATTTCCATCATCATTGATCACAATTCAAATCTAATAACAGCTTTTAATATCACTGAGTCATAATGTCTAATATTAGTATCATCCTTACAGGATTAATTCAAACTAAGTCTTAGAGCTACACAACATCGAAGTTTCCCATAAGCATACCACTAGCTCCATTAGTCACCGTTATTGCCTTTTTCTTCCATATTGTGCTACCTAAAAAATTATTATAATTCTGGGGTGAGCTAACTTAGCTCAATAAATAAATACTTCACTCTGTCATAGGTTAAACAAATATGTAAAACAAAAAGATAATAATAGAATTTCAACCTCAAAGGGATCGGTCATCAGGCCAAAATAACATAGTTCACAAAAAGGTTATGATTGCAATAGGGATGACTGAACAAGCCAACAAGCACAATTTTATCAACATATAATGTTTTAGCTACCCAAATCAAAGAGATTCAAATCGAATACAAAGATAAGCCTCAAAGGCGTATTTATCATTCAAAGATAACATCATCAAATCAACAAATGGCATGGAATAAAACATATACAAATTGAATCAAATGGATGCTATCATCCAGGTTCACCACTCATCTCTAGGTTCCCTTGAATGGCACCAAGAGCTCTTATCATCATATCAAAATGTCTTTATTAAAACAACGTGTTGGGTATCATTTATAAACACTGACCCATAGGTCATCAGCATCACAAAACGGGCGTTATTACAAGCACAACCCCAGGTAGTCACAAATAGAGTCATCAGAAAAAAGAATTCCACAAGGCATGTACATATACATAGATTACAAATATCCACCACAAAAGGGATCACCATGATCATAAAGACATGATATAGCCAAGAAGTCAAAGGACTCATACATATTCACAAAAAATAGGGTATCAACAAATCATAAATTTTCATATAATGAAAACACGATAATCAATGGGTTGTGGACTTGAAACAATTACTGATACATAATTTCAAGAAGCAAAGATTGGCAACTATACAAGTAGGCCATATTAGCAGAGTAGCAATCCACATATTAGAGTTCGGGTTTACTTATATTGGATTTTTAGCATTGCATTCCCATACTAGTACCATAGTAGCTATCCAATAGCCTTGTTCCATTTTTCCATTATTCAAGTGATCTTATAATCATGGATAAAAAATACATCATATATTGAATTAGTATTCATTCTAATTTCAAGCATCCTTATTCAACGTTTTAAGTTCTTTTAAACTTAGTCAAATTGATTAAGATATCCTCAAATTTCCAATTTAAGGTTCCTGATACGTCATAGCTTATTTGGCCCTTCAAGGGCATAATGGTAATTTATACTTTTAATATCCCATATTTCTCCGTACACGATTTTACATATTCAAACATCATTTTTTAGTCCAGTCGGTCCTTATAACATTTACATGAACTTTTTAATTTCATCTATACACTTCTGGTAACTTCATTAAGACTTAAGGACATATTTGTCATTTTTTTAGTTTGTAGAAAATCATAGATATAAATGTTTGAAAAACTATTTTTACGTAAATGTTATTATATGGGTGCTCATTCGGGGGACGTATGCCAACGGGCCTATTAGAAGGCTAAGGATCTCCACCCATGATATGATATGAACTGATGTGATGTGTTATGGTATGTCACCAACCTACAGGCCCATAAGTAGGCCAGAGATCTCCCCTATGTTATGATATATTGGCCATAGGATGGTTGAGACTCCCTTTTGTGACATGTTAACCATGAGATGGTTGGCACTTCCCAATATGATGTGATAAGTTGGCCATGAGATGGCTATGTTTTTTCATGAGTTAGGCAAGGTTTATAATATGATACGTTATGCTATGTTAAGCTATGTGTCAATCGTATTAATGGGCACGAAATGATTTACGAAGCTATGATTATGACTCATGATATGTAAGCTATGTTCAAAGTATGGTTTAAGTTTCTCAAGTATGCTTTGATTCTGATGAGCAATCTATGTCCAAAGTATGTTCCAAGCTTTTCAAATATGTTTTAAAGTTACTTATGTTCTCAAAAGTTATGCTTAACTATCCATGATATATATGCTTTGCTATAAAAACCCATTATAGAGACTATACTTATTCATTGAGCTTTGTAGTGTAGCTCACCCCACTTTTCGCAAACATTTCAGCTATTGTAGAATAAGAAAAAACAAAGAAAATATTAATAGAGGTAATAAGCCTAAAATTATCTGAAAATGATGCTAATGAGAAGTTAAGGAATGTTGGAAAGAAAGTGACATATAATGTTTCAACGCATGTCAATATCAGTTATGATGCTGATAAAGGTGAAGGTTAAAGAAAAAGGCAAGAGTACATTTGTACAAGTAAAGATAAGATTCCATTCTAAAGGGCTTTTTGGCTAGTCATGTCCTGAAATCCGTCAAAGGGTGGGGTTTAGGGTGTGACATTGATATTGGCTCAAATTTTTGAATCAAATGCAAAGAGTCGAACAATGCCTCGACCTATTATTATTTTATGTTCATTAGAATTAGAATCAAATTTGAAGAATCCCATTATATTGGAAAATGTGAACAGGGTGATTGTATTTTTCTCCATGTGTGCAATACTTCCATTCATAATCATTACTTACATGTACTAGATGGTTTGGAATATAAATTCTTAAAGTTATTGGAAAAACAATATAATTTTATACCTAGTTGATGGAAAAATAAAATGTTTATATTCTACTTATTATAAATTATATAGTTGTGTAAGAACAAAGTTATTAAATAAAGAAAGTATGAGATTACCTTTCTTGTTTCTATGTGAAAGAGGATTAGAGTTGACTTAGATATATAATGGATCAGGAGACTCTATGAAAATAGGGAATCTCCCTTTCTTGTAGGTTTTCCTTGTCTTAGAGAATAATGACTTTTAACAAGATGAATGGGTAAAGAGAATAGATAAAAGGTATACTTTGCATAACAAGTAATTGATTACGACTACTATATATAAACAACAGAGTGTAGATACAAGTTGTATAATAGTTGTGGTAAGTACAAAGAATGAAAGAATAAGGTAGTTATGTTAAGCTACTACTACTCTTATGGCTATGATAAGCTAAACTAAAATATGCTAAGATGAGATAGACTTTGAAGATGACTAACATGGGATCTTTTTCTTCTCTTTGATTCTGGTATTTATAGATGTGTCTGAGCATTAGTAGCCCCTATGTTTTTCATATTTCCCACTTGGTTGTCCATGTTCTCACATTCTCAGCACTACACATGATGGACAACCATATCTTGCTATCTACTAGTATGTTTTTCATAAACATATTTGTATCTCTCATTCTGAGGAAGTGGTTCCTTCTTGTTTTCTTTGATTGTTGCCACTTATCTTATTTACTATCTTTAGAATGTGCTAGCTATGCGCGACTATAGCTTGGTTGCAACTATAATGTGTTCCATGTTATTTATTGATAGGATAGACCACATGGTTGTGCCGTTATGACCCTGAGCCTCTGGTCATCAAAGTTCATAGACAATGAATTTTAAGTGTCTTTCTTAATAGACGTCCTAACGGTTGGACGTTCTCAGTTGCATACCCATTGTCACCTATTCAAGTTAGGTAGACTACCAAGTTCCCACACTTAATTGAGTGCCTAACACAAGTCTTGGTCATTTCTCAAATGGTTCCCATGACTTAGGAATCTGTACTTTTACTTCATCCATGTTAGTAGATACATGCCACTAATCCTAATGGGCTAATCTTAATACTTAGGCAAATCACCAAGTTCTAAGCTCAAGGATAATTTATTGTATGACCTCATCCACATGACAGGCGATCAGTTTTTGAGCATAAGATAAGGTGTAAACACACACACACATAATGTGTGTGTGCGCACTTGCATCGAACCTTTTTTTTGTTTCTTTAGGTTTAAGACTTCTATAAGAATAAAATTCTTTGAAACACTCCTTTAGCATTTCTAATCTCGGGAATTATGGGTTCTATACTCTATGTTCTCATTCCATAACTTTTTTTTTAATCTTAATGTTCTAGATAAATATTACTGCTAAAGTCTTGTGTCAATTGCAAAAATATTTTTGTGTAATTTAAGTGTTTCCACTCATGTTTTAATTAGCATTTCAAGGTAGGAAAGCGGATTTAAATGAATATCTATTGAAAAATGGGACGCCTAAAGCATTTTTATGATTGGGTCTCCTTTTTTGTTCATAAAAAGATGTACAATTTTTTAGAATTTGTGTCCTAAAAGCTTCGCATGTAATGAAATTTAATTAATAAAAATTATTATATATGAGAATTATTTTTATCATTTAGCACATAGTTTGATTTATAAGGTGAATTGTTGTCCACGAGTGATATTGTATGTGATTATGGTGTACTAAGTGTGACTCATGCGTAAAAGATTATAGGGGCAATTAACAATCAGTCACTTTTTTTCCTGAAATTAGAAGTCAGTCAGTGTCAGAGAAGGAATTACAAAAATGTCATCTTAAAGAACAAAAATTAAAGGATCTCAACTTTGACAACTTTAAGTTTTTTCTCTTATAATTTCCCTTTATTGGATTTGCAAAAAGACCATTTTGCCTATCATTCTCATCTCTTCCTCATTCAAACCCTAGATTATATATATATATAGACAATATGTATGTGTGTGTGTGTATATATATATATATAAGTGTGTATAGTGTGCGTGTGTATATATTTCATATTAATAATGTGTGTATAGATATTAATTACATTTACATATTCAATTAGATGTTATCAATCTTCAACTTGAATATAAATCGAAAGAAGTAAAAGATGAAGAAATTGTTACAAATCACAATCTCATCCCTTTTAAAACACTATATAAAAAAATAGTCATATAAAATAGTGCTTGAAATGTATACAATAGAGGAAAGGGTCCATTCTCACTCTTCTCTTTCTCTCTGTTCTTTTTTTTTCTTGTACTATTCATTATACTCTTTCTGTATAGATAGAAAAATATCGGCAACCATGACCCCCCACCAATTTTGTTACTCACTTTTTCGAGCAGTTTAAGTGCAACCCTCACAACGTTAGAATGCAACTCTCTAAAACATAAGGTGCAATGTACACGACGCTTGGTGCAACTCATAATTCTATGCACCAATTCAATTTGATGTTATTCTTCTAAATCTGGTGCAACTTGTAAAGACCCGAAAAAAATTTTATTTACAAATTATAAAATAATAATAATGTAAAATTTTAGTAAGAAGTTAAATTTTTTAAATGAAACGACTAAAATGAGGAAAAGAAATAAGGAGGTGCAAAAAGAAAAAATTACCCTTGTCTTACTTTTGGCTTATAAAGCCAAGATCCCTACACAACTAAAACACACACACATTCACGTGAAAGAGGGAGAGAAAGAGAGAAAAAAAGAAAGAGAAGAAGAGAGGGAAGGCTAGGGTTTAAAGATCTTTGGTGGAGTGGAGTTTTTCTTAGGAGATTGAAGAAGCACAAAGTCTCTTCACTTACAAATCTCAACCTAGAAGTAAGAAATTTAAAAAATCCATCAAGATTCAACAAGGAAAAAGTTAGGGTTTCTACCACAACTTTAAGAATTGAGGTAGGAAATTTCTAAACCTAGGTATGGAACTTGTGTAGATAGGTTTATCATGCATCTATCTCTTATCTTGCTATAGAATTGTTAATTTTTGCATATTTGGGCATATGTTGCATGTATCTTAAAAATCTATGTATTGGTTGAATTCTTGCTATGAAATGAGTTATTTTTACCCTATCTTGATGTTGACATAACTCCCGGTTGAATGAGAAAATGTTTTATTAGTGAAATCAGAAAGGGGGTTTTATGTGTATTATGCTTGATATTGTAAATGGCATGCAAAGTGTTTGTAAAATTGCTTGAATGAATCATTGATGTGAAATTATGAAAATTTGATGAATTTACTTGAATGTTTAACCCTTATGATGAAAATATGATGAATTATGAACACAAACATGATTGATAAGCTATTGGAAGTGTGAGAATGAACACTTGAAAAATGATAAACATTGGGTTAAGATTGGGCACGTCAATTGTGTGATTTTGAGCATGGTGAGATTGTGCTTACCCAGGGTTTTGATTAGTGTTCAGGATGGTGTCTCCCTTCGATTTGTGAGTCGTAAACCCACACGGGTGGTCGTATGTCTCCATCGGGTTAGTAGTCTATAAAGCACACAAGGCTTACTGGGGGCCAACTAGGAATATAGTCTTGGGATTGAGATTTGAGAGAATGGAATGAAGATTTTGATAAGTTGAATGAAACTGAATAAATGAAGTCCTAAATTTTTTGTTCGTGTATATTGTTTCATTAGACAATGTTCCTCTTTCATGGTTATATACTTTGATATGTTAAGAGCTTGGTTATCTCTTGAATTTCTTGCTTTGTTGATGATGCATGCTTAATGAACACTTGATTGCCACTACATGCGCACAAGCATATACATGTCACCACATTTTCTTACCCATGTTTAGATTTTTTTCTATTGGGTTTGTTGAACTGACCTCCTATTAGATGCAGAAGCTGGCAAAGAGAAGGCCGCTAGTTCAATAACACTCTTGAAGCTGTTTTTGGGAAGACTACATTTTTGTGTGCACTTGGATGACCCCTCTTAGGTGGAGGCTTGTAATGACTTTCATTTTTTAACACAATTGAGCATGTGTATGCTTATGATAGGTCATGTTTTTGGGGTAACACTTAAAGGATTATTGTAAGTTATTTTGGAAAAAATCACCATTTTTGTATATTTAACTACCACAAACTTTTTGGGAAGCTTGTTGATTGTATGTTCTTTTGGAATAGATCATGTGAATTGTATCTAGAATAGGTATGAACTCTAATGATTATGTTAATGTAATTATGGTAGGTCACTTGACTATCTTTTCATCCCTTTTGGATTTATGGAACATGAAATTTGTATAAAACTTAGAATATTTCTTGTTGTTTTTAATGCATAAAACCACATGAAATTGATGCTAAAAATATAAAAAAAAATATTTAATATATACCTTGAAAACTATTAGAATTGAAAAGGGAAAGAAAATAGCTTGAAAAAGTCACAAGAAAACAAGTAATGGGTCAGCCCGACAGGTCAATCGGTACTGTTCACCGGTTGACCGGTTATTTTGCACTTGCAACACTTTGTTTTTTTGAACAAACCGGTTGATCGTTACTGTTCACCGGTTGGCCAGTCCGACTACTTTTTTTCATTGTTTTCTCCTTTCTTTTCAAGCTTCATTAAGGTTGTTTTAAGAGACTTTTAGGGCATTCTTTTGAGACTTTAAAATATGATATTGGAAGACTAAAATATCATTTAAAGATGATGTTTTCACTAGAGTGTGACCATTAAAACACTCAACTTAAAGAATAAGGATCTCGGGTCACAATCGGGTTTTAGAAACCAGGTCGTGATAGCAACCTTCACAACATTAAGGTGCAACTCTCTAATACGTAAGGTGCAACTTACACAACTTTGGTGCAACTTACATAACACTGTGAATGAATTCAATTTGATGTTTTTCTTCTAAAGTTGGTGCAATCTTCACAAATATCATAAACATTCAATGTTTATGTCTAGTTTTAGCTCAATCGTATATGAATTTAGGTTTTTACATAAACCAACAATATATATAAAACCAATATCAATGCTCATTCATCCCTCAACTACATCACAAATCCAAACTTCAACAATTTGACAATATTTCTGTCTAGTTTTAACTCACTCATGTATAGATTTAGGTTTTCTTTCATCCAATCCTTAATAGATTCAAAATCACAGAATGAATTAGTAAAAGACAAAGAGAAATCATCAAGTTTAGAGGTAAAGTAGTTCCTCAAACTTCTTGATCCTTGGAGGTTGATTGTTGAGGTTCTCTTCAACGATGAGATCACACAAAAACTTCACCTTAGTGCAAAAGTTAATTTCGGGACTTATTGGCCTTTTGCTGTGTAAAAGGATTTGTCTGTGTGACATAATGAGAGATTAGGGTTTGTGTAAAATAAAGAATGAATGCTAGTTTTGTCTTTTAATAAAAGGTATTTTTGTCACATAATATATGAAATAGATAAAGTTGATGTTTCTCTAATTTTTATGATGCCTTCCTTAATTTAGCTCATAAAGATAGACTTTTATCTAAAATCAAATCTGCCACTAGCTGACTTGTAATTTCAGGAAAAAAAAAAAAGTGACTTGAATTTTAATTGCCCCAAGATTATAATCACAAATTTCATATAACTTGCAAATATTATTTACATTCTTAATAAATTTGGACAATTAATCTTATAGGACTATAACCCTAAAACTTCTATGTGATAGGGTGATTTATCTTAATCATCGAAATAAAATCTTCAAGTTAGGACATTAGTGAATATGATGTATTGAAATAAATCGATTTGAGAGCCAATCATGAAATTACTGTCACTTGAATTTGGATTTTCATAACTACTAAATTGGAAAAGCTCTTAATTATGAGAGAATAGTAGGACTTGAATCCAAAGTATTGGTTACTCTGATTTACCAACTAGTGAGATATCTGTCAATCAACACTTTGATATTTTGAGTGACTAGTTTTATGGAATTTGGGACACTTATTCTTAATGAGGAGTTGATATCCCTTGAGATAATTAATTTATGTGATATTGATCACTTGAGTCCAGACATATTTTAATAAATTGCTTACTAAAAAAAATTAATTATGTACTCAAATTATTAAATTAAATACTCAAAACTATTTAAGATGTATATAAATATCAAATTATGAAAGAACTTGTTTACAGTAGTTTAGCACATCAAGAAATAGACTTGCACTTTTTTTTAAGTCTTGTGACTTTACATGTAATTTACATAAATCGTAGAATGCAATTATAATTTTATAGGGGTATAAATTATAATAGGTTTTTGAAAGCATTACAAGATAGCTTAAACTTCCTAAACATATTAGAATTAGGACTTGCAGATCCCCTTTTTAGCCTCTATATATGGTGATTGGCTACCAAGTGGCGCACACAATCCCATGTGAGTTTTCATTCTCTGGAAGGTTGAGAGCTCACCTTCTCAGGGTGACTTGACAAATTGATTCATATATAATTAAAAATAATAAAATCTGGATTTTTTTTTTAAAAAAAAATTCAAATTCATCGATACATGCTTCATTTTTTCCAATACATTCACTGGTAGAAAATTAATACTTTTACTAGATCTTATACTATCTAAACTTAGCACATCATTTTAGATGGCATTTTCTTCCTGCAAAGACTGCTAAATCTTTGAAACAGAAACTTTAAATCATTGAAAATGATGTAATTATAAGATAAACAATTTAAAGAGGAGAAGATCATCTTGGGGTAGCTACTCCAGGAATGAACTTGAGTCTTGTGCAGAGCAATTGGTTTTTACTTCAACACAAACCATTATAAAAAGATGCAGTGAGCTAATTCATTTTTGCCATCAAACAATATACCATCAATATCTCAATATCTACTCATTTTAACTCCTACAATTTTACAATACAGTAAATTTAATTTTAGAAGTTTAACTTGCTTGGAAAAATCTCGAGAAATACCCAGTTGGCATCACTTCACTCCAAAGACGTAAATTCGTAAAGTCTTGAAAGTGATTGACACGTCTCTCTCTCTCTCTCTCTCTCTCTCTCTCTCTCTCTCTCTCTCTCTCTCTCTATATATATATATATATATATATACACACACACATACATAGTAAATTCGTATTCTACTTCTGTATAGCATAAAACAGATTATTACAGGAAATTGTAGTTAAATGATCTATTGTCTAGTGTAGAGTAAGTTAAGACTCTAGAGAAATTTCAAGTTTTCAAAATAGAAAATAAGACATAGTTTAGAGTGATAATATTGTCTTCGTATCAAGAGATTGCTGAACTTATCCTCCATCCTCTTATGTTTCTGTTGCTAGCCCTTTCTATACATATATATATATATATATATCATTGTTTTTAGAAGAAGAAAAAAACTATAGAGAGAGAGAGAGAGTCTACAAAGTGATAATATTACAAGAAATTACCTGAACTCTAAACAGTTGATTAGTTGGCACTAGCTGCTGATTAGTCTCAGCACCGTCAACTGAGAATTACTTCGCACAACCTGCTGCTATGTTCTAACAACTTCACCCCATTGTGGCTACTGATTCTTCTAAATTTTTTCTTAGCTTTTCATTAAAGCCATAAATCCTCCTACTTGGTTGTGTATGTCTAACATTAACTGCTACCCATTGTCATTTGAACTTTGAGCCACTTTGAGCACTCAATATTACAAGAAGAAAACTTCTAATTAGGGTACACTGAGTTAGGCCCTAATTCACCACCTTGTTAGGTTGTTACCACCAATTTAATAAAAAATAATAATAAAATCAAATACACTATGAGTTTTACATTTAGTATTAAAATGTAATAATTAAAAAAAATTACAACAAACAATTAGCTCTTGGTGTAATTACTTAATATTGACCAGTTTCAAATCTTTGCATGACCCTTCATAATTCAGAATTATACTAAATACAAGATTGACATTCTGTAGAAGTGTAGAGTAAACCTCTGAGAGAACTCCCTGCAATGAACCTCAGCTCAATCTACTGAAGATAAATAAATGCCTAACATTTTGATTAAGTGGTAAAACAATAGGTAAACAACACCCAAATTAATAAGACATAAGACATTCAAGTGAAGTCTATCTTGGTACAGAGCAAATCAGTTTCACCTGTTTTCTTTAACTACAAGTAGACAAGTAATATGAAAGAAATATTTCAGTGCTTAATGACATTCATATATTCAATCCAGAAATTCCCTGCAAGAGTCATGCTTAATTTTTGAGTTCTAATCCAAACCTAATCAAAATCTAAAAGCCAAAAAAACAAGAATCAAGATGTCTAAAATTTCTAGTCCTACAGGACAGGTTCAATCATAAATCTAAGATGACGAAAGCAAGTGGTTAGCCATTGTCGGGCACTTTATTCCTAAATTATTATAACAAATAATAACTACATAATGAAACCAAATATGTTATAAAGATAAATGCACTTCTGCAATGGACAAAAGAAAAATGATAGCTATGGAATGTAACACACAAATGCACAAAAATAATTTAAAAAATGGCTATGAAAATGCTACTACAACAGTAATAACAACATGCATTGGCACTAAAAAGAAAAGTTTCAGAAGAAAAAAAATTCCGAGAACTTGGGCTACAAAGTTAAGTACATAAAAATTGATTTTTGTTGAAGAAATTAATATTAAAAAAAAAAAAAGAACTTAAACTACTTCAAATTCTGGCTAAATTTTACTTGTTCCAGAAACCATTGATGTTAAAAATAATTCTCAACTAGAGAGGAAATGATTGAGAATAAAATAAACCAAGCTACCACTTTATAAATAAAATGAAATAAAGATGCAAAACTCCGGAATTCCAAATATTTTTTATTACATATATACTATACATGAGTGCTATCATGGCTGATAAAACCCCCATTACCTGTCTTCTCCACCTTACCACCTACCTAAGAAGCACGGATACGGACACGGGACAAGGGGCACGGGACACGGATACTGCAAACACGTTACTTCTCAAAAAAGTAGAACCATGGACACGTTACGGGACACGTTAAATTTTTTTTTTTTATTTTTATACGACTATATAATAAAAATCTAATGTTATTTCAATTAAAATTGGCATAAAACACACAAATTTAAAAAATATTATTAAGATATTAAAATAACAAAGCCATTAAATAAAAATTAAATAATTTCTTCATTTAATCATCAATATCCATGATTCAAAGTGCCTGGACACGTGTCGGAGAAGTGTCCGAGAGTGTTGGTGTCCGACACGGGCACGTGAGACAAAATAAAGTGTATGTGCTTCATAACGCACAAGTCAATAGGTGAGGTCAATCTAGTCTATTTTTGTAGTTTAGTCAATAGGTGAGGTCAATCTAGACTCTAGTCTATACCTAGGCCCTCTAAGATTGGTCATGCTTGACCAACCACAAGTCAGTCACACATGGCATGACCAACTATTCAATTTCCTATGGCATGACCAACTATTCCATTTCCAAGGTCAGTCGCACATGGCATGACTAGCCATTTTATATCTTTTGGGTACAAATGTTATATAGGGGCAATCCTAGCACATGAGACTCCTGCCACTACAGGTCCAAGAAGGATTAAATGTACGCAACCTTACACTCACAAGTGATGATGTTGTTTCCATGACTCAGACCCTGACCACCAAATCATAATATAGCAACCTTACCGTTACATCAAGAACTATCCTCAAGTACAAACATTACATGAAGCAATTCATCATGTTTCCTCAACACTATGCCACAAAAGGTGAAGTAAAAACCCCAATCCTAGAACAAACTGAACGGATCAACAAAGAGTACCATAATTATTTTCCCAATTGCTTGTATAGAGCAATTCACCAAACATCTTTCTGCCAGTTTCTAGCAAAAAAATTCTCTGCAATTGCGACATTCCCTCATGGTGAATGTTGTGCTAATTTGGGCATTTTCATTAGTTTCAGTATCGAATGTCACAGCACGGAACTTACCAAACGTTGTCAACTTGTCGTATTGGACATCCTCATGACAGTAATTAAAATTTTCATGTCATCAGGACTGATCCACCACTCTCAAGCAAAAAGTAAATAATAATTAAAAGAAACTAACAAATAAAGAGTACACAATTGATATAAATCATGAATTCCAACACAGTATCATAACCCATCAATGGGGTCTCAAATGTGCAGACATTTGTCTAAGTTTAAATTACTGTAGAGCATGGATCTATAACCTAAAAGTCACTGGTCTATGGTAAGCACTCAAAGAACACAAATCTAGACCAATTTACCCTCATACCATGAAAAGTAGATGAAAATTTATGAATTAACATCCATGTTATGGTTTTTAACTGACCGATGGTATATTAAACTTACATTTCCCTTAGTTTTGTTTCTTTTTTCTTTTATTTTTTTATTTGATAGGTGCTTTCTTTCTCTTTTTCTTTATTTTTGTTGCGATATACGTTTTCTATATTTTTTTATGTAGAACAACATAGCAAATAGTAACAATTAAGCTTCAAAATAAATAAGCATTCCAATTATGTTGCAGCATAGAGCAACAACTATCTGTCTTTTATCAATGAAATTCAATAAGTCAACTTCTTGGAAATTTCAAACTCAAAAGTGTAGAGACAACGTAAGATATTCATTTTTTTTTAACAATTTCAAACAATAATTCGGTGATTAAAACCTGAACTTTCCGCATAAGAGCTGCAGTGATTTTTTGAGTAATATCCAAAGACGTACCAGACATTTTAAATCACTTACTAGGATGAGATTAAAAAAAAAAAATTGATCGGTGATGAGACAATGAATTCTACAAGTTCTTTCAATCATCAAAATCCAAAGCAAGCTGATTAGCCAATGTCAAACTCTTGAAAATAAATAAACTATTATTAAAAAAATTCATAGCATAAGTACCAAAATTGAAATCGTTAAGCCAAACTCTGATAGAGGAGTCCAAATAAAGTACCACTACTGGATTGTAAAAAGTCCAAGAGAACCGAAATTTCTCTGCAATGCCACTCTCAGACCTTGACCTTACTAAAATCAGCTCGTAATGAAAGAGCAGCCTTCGAAGTTAATCACTCAGCTGATTATTTTTTCTTACTTTTTTTATCCTTGGTCTTCATTGCCCCGTCGCTCAATTCCAGTCCCAAGTTCACTCTTCTTCTTCCCTTTCTTTGTGCCAGACTCTTTTTCCACCTTTCAGAGACGACCCATATTTCTTCTGCTTCCCACTATCTCCCTTGTCTACCTTGCTCATTTTCTTTGCCCGTTTCTCGCCGTTCTGCTCTCTTGAGAACCTGCCCATTGATCAAATCTCCCTTCTTTCTCTTCTTACCTCCAAATTCAGAACTACCCTAGTTCATCACCCTCATTGGTCTCATTCTCAAAGTCATTCCTATCGTCATCGCTGCCCAATTCATCTCCATTCACATTACTATCCATATACCTAACTTCATGAATCCTACCCTTCTTTTTCTTTCCCAATTTCTCATCTTTCTTACTCTCCTCCTTAATTTCGGACTCCCCACCACCTTCTTCCTTAGTCGCCTCCTCAATGTTCTTAACTCCCTCAATTTTCAGCTTCATATCAGGCAAGTGTCTGATATACAGGCAATGCCAATGACTCCGAAAATTTCAAGTGGAACGACCTCACACCCACCCACTTCTTCGGGACAAGCTCAACAACCCCATCAATAGCCGCGACCACATTCTCGACAATATTTCCAATGTCCATCGAAGCCTTCCCGACCCTCACCACACTACATGTGCCTGTCCTCAAATACAACAAGGCCGACGAGCAGGCCCTCTCGATTTGCTCCTTCCAGTTCTTGTGTGTCAAGTCCACTGGCACCGGAATCTTCTTCTTCTTGAAAAATTGCTTCCCCAAAAGCTTCGGAAGCAGCGGAACTACACGCTTGTCTGCAAAAAACATCTCGTACGAGTCGCAGAGCTTGCGCTTTGCCTCGAAGGGTCTGTAATCAGACTTGAGCTTCGAGAGCTTGAGGACTTTGCTGATTGGTATGTCTTCGGATTTGATCTTCTTCTTGGCAGCGTCGGAGGTGAGTTTGGACTTGGGTCGGTCGTCGATGATGAGGCAGAGCTCGGATGAATCTTGTGGGGAGTGAAGAGGGTAAGGGAGGGCGATTTTGTGAGGGCTTGTGCGACCCTTTGGTGGGATTTTCTTAAGGGTAAGGACTAGGTACATGAACTCGTCTTGCTCTAAGAGTTGGGGCTTCTGGGTCTTTGATTTGGAGCTTTTCCATTTGAGCAGGGCGTTCACTGCTCTTTGAATCGTGTCTGGTCTAACCCTAGAGGAAACCAATGACGGAGGTGGAGGTGGGTTCTCAGAAGCCATGGAAGAGAGACGAGAAAGAGAGAGGGGAGGGACGGCTCTGTTGTGTTTCGGTTGTTGAGAAGTTATGCCAGAGGCCTCGTGTGCAACCTAATCTCTTAACCGGCTCGGGCCAGGCCCTATTCAAACAAAATATTTTATTTATCATGGAGTGGCTGGGTCTGGGCCAAGATTTAAACCCTAAGGGTCTGTTTGGGGGAATTTCAGCTTATGAAAATTTGATTTTGAAATAATTGATTCTAAAAAAGTTATTTTGAAACAAATAATCTGGTATTTGGATAAATATATTTTAGAAGTGATTGTAACATGGGTAGTGATAATTTAGTGCTTAGTAAAACTTATTTAAAAGTGATTATTAAATATGAAATGTCAGTTTTACCCTTCATTGTATACTTGGATGACTTTGAGTGTGTTTACTCATGTGTTATATAAAATAATTTAATGTCTGAACAAGAAGAAATGATCTTAATTTATCTATTTTAATGTCCGAACTCTTAAATTAAAGACTGATGAGTTTTGCAATTATCTTGCTAGTCCATCCTATTTGGCTAAAATTATGTACTAGTGCTGTCAATGTTTCATTGTACCATCCATGAGAAGTTAAGGGACTGATTTTTATGAATAGTTGAGAAATAAAGATGATACTTCCCTTACTCTTTTTTTTTTTCAAATAAAAGGAGTTTCAATTTTATCAAATGAATATACATAGTATAAGACATACATAAAAATAAATTGCATATGAAGTGAAAGAAAATAAATAGGATAAATTATATTGACATCTCCTAAGTTTTGTTGATATTATACACGCGTCTCTGAACTTTTGAAAATTACAATAATCTCCCCTATCATAGTTTGTCAGTAAGCAGCTTAAACAAAAATGTTAATATTTCGGATTGAATCTTAACTTAATTAAGCACTCTGTAAATGATCTATTACCGAATGTCTTAAAATTAAAATACATCACTGTGTTATACTTGATTAGGGACACAAAAAACCTATAATTTGCAATTAATTGTAAGAATTTGAAGTCCCCTTAATACAAAACCCATGATTAGGGATACCTTCCCTAACCCTATCGATTTGAAGGTCCAAAATTCATTCGAATTAGATGATGTAAGGCTATACAAGTAAATATATAATTTTGAAATTATGAAGGTCCAAAATTCATTCGAATTTGATGATGTAAAGCTATACACATGAATATATAATTTTGAAATTATGAAAAACACAGTCTATGATTTTAGCATGCAGACTCTGATACGATACTGTAAGAATTTCATATAAAACATGTATGGATCATTGGTACGTGAATCCAACAATATTCATGTAAATAAGTAAAATGCTAATTCGCATGAATAACTTTGGGCTAATCCGGTCTCTTCCGATCTGGCATTCCAATGGCAAGTCCACTGTAGTAAAAAATCTTACATCAAATAGAGCAAAGTGTTACAAATTCCCTTGACAAGTAAGCGTAATTTCAAAAAATTGAGGAATAAGGACTATATAGATGTAGAAATAAATAAATAAATTTAGTACGCAGTCAACTCTCTTATAATTAATAAGCATTGGAAATGAAAATTTTATTAATTATTAAATTTTTTTATACTTTCATTAATCAAAAAGTATTTCGTATACGTATATGACTTTCGGTGAAAAAGAAGACTTTATATGACCTTTTCAATGACAATTCAATCTTTCATATAAAAAAAAAAAACTCATATAATGTTTCAACTTAAGTTATTAAAAAAACTCAAAAATATCTTTTTAAACTAAATAAGTTGTATTTTCTACTGTTGTCATATCGTATTTTTTTTCATACTTACAATACTTTTACTCCAATTATGTAGAATTAGATGTCTCATAAATGTAATATATAAATAGTATGAATATTTTATGTATCTTATAATTAATATTATAAATATTTTTTTTAAAAGTATTAATTATTAGATAATCGAACTATTAATTATTTATTATAAAACTAAGTTAATTTTTTAAAAATTTATTAATTCAAAATTATTTATTTATTGAATATTTATTATAAGGTAGTGAAATGTAATTTATTTTTTTAAGAATTTTTTTTTTTTTAGAAAAAAATGCCTGGGACACCATATGAGCACATTTGGTGGTGATATTTAACTAAGATGGAAGGTGGCATGGTGGATCAAAATCTAATGAATTCCGCACGTGGTTCACCGGGACTTCTAAACTAATACTACAGTACAAAACAACACTCCTTAAAATAAACTGACCGTAGAGACTAGAGAGACACATAGTAGCCGTCGCCTACCTTCCAAGCAAATAAAGCTCACGGATTTCTCATCTCTTGAAAGACAACAACCCCAACAACAAATTCAAACTTCCCTTTGATGGCGGCCATGCGCTTCCTAACTCTCCTTCTTCTTTCTTGATATTGCACTTTCTGATCAGTGGAACTTTATTTTTCGTCATTTGTCAAGCACTTAGAGAATAGGATTAAAGGACCACTGAGTTAACTCCGGTGGTAGCCATTTCGATGATAAAACCAATAAAATCTAAAAGACAAGATTATAATTGAAAGTAATTGAAAGAGTGTGATTGAAAAGTGCACCTTAGGGTTTTATTTATAGGTTATGGGCTTCCTAAGTTGATTAGGATTTGGAGTCACAAAAATAGGGATTTGGTTGATATCCGAAGATGGCAGTTACCGTGTTGATCTCCGCGCTCCGTAAGAATATGAAATGAAAGATATCCTAGTATGGTAGTTTCCTTGTTGTGCATTGTTTCCTTACCCTCAGGATGGTAGTGCATTCAAGGCGGTGACTAGCTCGGTACCCCTTTATGCGTATGCTCAGTATTTCTTGTTCTTGAGGTGGTATGCTTGTTTGTACTGGATGGGAGAGCCTTGGTTGTTCTGTATGCATGGGTGATCTGTATGTTCACGTGTCATATGGAGACTGGTCTGTCATTTTGTGATATATCAGTTACTCCCTCCCTTGAGCCTTAGTTTAGCGTACCGCGTGACTGAGGCTGAGGGTTTCTGAAAGGTCACTTGTTATGCCCACGCACCATGCCTCTTTGCTTTCCCAGACGACCGTTAATGATTGCGTCAGCTGCTATTTGGGCCCCCATTACGAAACCCTTTATAAAAGGGAACAGGGGTACGCGTATGCCCTTTTCCTTCATCATTTTCATTGCGCTAAAAGTTGTTCCGCTGTATAATTAGATTGAGAGAAGGATCACCGTCGTGTAAGGTCCTTTTTCCGACAAAGTCTCGGGCCAGGTTCGGTCTGCTCCGTTTATTCTTTTCATTCTTCGTTCTTCTTCTCCTCTTTCTTTTACTCTTACAATGTCGGCCTCAGATGCTATGTTTGGCATTGGTTATGGCTCAAAAAGTTCCTCTAAGTCGACTTTGCCATCACAAGTCCATGTTATAGGCAGTAGTTCCTCCGGGGATGCTAAAAATAGGATGGTTGAGTCCCCCTCTAGCCCAGAGCTTAGGATTGTAGATGCGTTCATTGAGCCTAGGAACATAATGGGGGAAACCTCTGGTAGGCCATCCCAAAGAGAAGGGAAAGAACTCCATTACTCAGGACATGCTAAGTGACCTGAGGGCTGCTTTCGACTTCCCTCAAAATGTAATATGTAGAGCCCCTAGTTCCCTGGATCGCCTTACTGACGTTGGTCAGGGCGAAATTTACATCTAACTCAAGTGGTTTGAGATAGGGCTTAGATTCCCCCTTCCTTCCTTAGGAATTTTTTTAAATGGTTCAACATCTGTCCTGCTGACCTTAACGTCAATAATTGGAGGCATTTATTAGGATTTATAGTTTTAGGGCATTTGAATGGCATCGAAGTAGATCTTAACCTGATCCGTAGCAATATGGATTTAAAATTTTTGAGGTCGGAGGGCTTGTTTTATATGTCCTTCGACAAGGGGTTCAAATCTCTTTCCACGGTACCTACTTCCAATAAGACTTGGAAGAAGTGGTACTTCTTCGTGAGAGAAGGATGGGAGCTAGGAGACTTTGAGGGCCAGACCTCGACTTTCCCCCGAAGTACCGGGTTTAAGGGTGAGACCCATTCTTGACATATTCTTGTTTTTGTTTTTGCTTCATTTCTTGTTGTTTGTCTGACTTTTATGTTTCGTGCCTTCTATGCAGATAAAAGGGCCTGGAAGAGGTCGATTTTTACTGTTGACCTTCAGAACAGATACCGAAGACTTCTTCAGACCAACAACCGAGCTCACATTGTCGTTATTTCTCCTGAGCACTTGATAGAGGCTAGTTTGACAAAAAGCAGAGTCGGCAATCTGAAGAAGTCCCTGATGTCCAACTGGGCACCAGGGAAAAAGAAGAAAACAGTGGGGGAGACATCTTCCTCTACTAACCCGCCCCTCCAGGTGAAGAGAATGAGCCTTCTTTCTACTTCTCTAGATTGAACACCGTCTGAAGATATGAGGGAGCTCCTACTCCCGAGCCTGCCCTTCTCTCCGCCCCTGCAGTCCCGACCAAGATAAGGGGGAAGGGGGAAGGGAAAGGCTACTACTGCTGTTGCTACAGCGCCTAAGGACTCTAGCTACTTAGCCATAAAGAAGGCTTTTGATGAGTCTTGGGCTTCAGGCCCAAGCAAATATAAAGGTCTGAAGGCAGAGAAGATCACTGAAGACTTGTTAACCTTCCAATTAAGGGTAATTTTTGAGCTCTTTCTCATAATTTCTTCTTTCTTTTGTGTTATAAAGTTTTTGTTCATTCTGACCTATTCGTTTTCTTATTTTCAGACTATGCATGGCCTTGCTGCCATTGTGGATTCCTCAGCGGATTTGGAGTTGATTGATAACCTCCAATCCGAACTAGATGAGGCCAGGCTATTGTTGGGGACAGCCCAGTCCACTACCTCTGCAGCCAAGGAGAAGTTGAAGGAGGCTGCGAACTCATACTCCATCCTGGAATCTAAATGGGACTCCCTCGCTCTGAAGTTAGAAGACCTCCAAAAGAGGTTTAAAGAATTCCAGTTTGCTCCCTCAAGAAAATCCAAGACGCAGTCAACTTTGCCAAAACTTAGACTGAGGCTAACATGAAGGTTGAAGTCGAGGAAATGGGTAGGGAACTAATCGAGCATAGGTACAATACCTTTAGAGCCAAGCTCCTTACGAAGTACCCCAACCTCGATCTGACTGGGATTGACAATGTTGAAATCCCTCCTGGTAAGGCCGAGGTACGGGATGATGATAATGAGGTAGCGCATCCCGATCTTTCCCCAGCTGATGCACCTGCTCAAGCTGATATAGATGCAGTGTGCTGAATTTGAGGAGAACTAAGAGGAGGAAAAAGAGAGCAATCTTGCTATGATGTAGAATGAGTTCTCCCTTATTTTCGATGCTTCAAAGGTGGCCGAACCAAAAGTAGACTAGGATCTTTTGTACTTTACTTTATTTCTTTGTAACTTGCCAAGTTTGGGCCAATTATCAATGAAATTGACTTCTTCAGAACTTGTGTATACTATTTTTTTTTTTTTTTTTATCTCAAAGCATTATCTATCGATTGAATCTCCAGAGCAATCATACTTATAAGATTTTGTGGATGTTGATGTGTTGGTTGTTATGGTGTACAGAGCTTTTGCGTTGCAATGAACTTCAACACTTTAAACGAGTCTTCGTTTCAGACCGTCACTTGTTCTGTAGTAACACTTTGAGTTCCTAATCCTTACAATTAGCAATTAAATCAAGTAAGAATCTTCGGGGCTCGAAAGTGAATCAGGATTTAAGCCTTAGATCTCCTCAACTTATAATTAAATCAAGTATAGATTGGTAACTGGCTTCTGAGCATAATGACTTGTAGTCAAGTACTGACTTTCAGATGTAACAACTTGAACTAACACTTCGTAATTAAATCTGGTGGTGATCCTAAAAAGCAGTGATTAAACCAATACATTTGGCAAAGATCTTCAAAACTTGAGGCTAGGTCAAAGTTCTTATAACTCGTTTCTAGGTCGAGTTTTAGTCCTATACAGAATGGAGGACTATGACAGGTTGAGCAGTTAACACCTCTGATATTTTGATAATTTTTCCTAAAAAGTGGACTAAGCCTTCAGCGCCTGTAGTGGATGTATAGCTTTTAGGGGTTATTGAAATAGACCAGACCTGTAACTCTTGCCATGGCTACAAGTTTTTTAGGGGTCTGTACATTAAGATGGACCAGACCAGTAACTCTTGCAATGACTGCAAGGTTTTTAAGTGTCTGTACATTGAGATGGACCGGACCTGTAACTCTTGTAATGGCTGCAAGGTTTTTATGGGTCTGTACATTGAGATGGACCAAACCTGTAACTCTGGCAATGGCTGCAAGGTTTTTAGGAGTCTATACATTGAGATGAGAACACTTTAGAAAAAAAGACTTTTTATTGATAGTAATTTCGTAAATGTTCTATATTCCAAGGCTTGGGTACAGGCTTCCCAGTTACTTCTTTCAACCAATACGTTGTGGGCCTAATGATCTTAGTTATCCTATAGAGCTGTTCCTAGTTGGGTAAGAGCTTTTCAATGGTGGGATCTTTGGTGTTAGGGAATATTCTTCTTAGGACGAGATCTTTAAGCTAGAAGTTAGTGGGTATTAACCTCTGACTAGAGCTATTGGCCATTCTGCGTTGGTATGCTTCAGTCTTGATCCTAGCCTGATCTCGTCTTTCTTCAAGCTATATCAAGGTTTTCTGCAAGTTGCTGGTTATTAGCTTCCTGGTCAAAAGCATCCGTCCTCAAGGTTGGCATACCAATTTCGATAGGAATTACTGCCTCCAAACCGTATGCAAGTGAGAATGGTGTCTCTACAGTTGGTGTTCTCTTGGTAGTACGGTAGGCCCAGAGTACTCCAGGGAGTTCCTCGACCTATCTTCCTATGGCTTCTTCGAACCTCTTCTTTATAGCATCAAGAATGATACGGTTAGTGACTTCGGCTTGCCCATTAGCTTGGGGATACCCCATGAAAGAGAAGTGATGGCTGATGTGCAGATCTTCACAAAACTTCTAGAATACTTTGTCAGCAAACTACGTATCATTGTCTGAGATGATGATGTGAGGTATGCCGAACCTGCAAAGTATGTTCCTTCATGTGAACTTCTTTACCTCTACTTCTATGATGTTAGTTAGGGGCTCGAATTTTGCCCATTTGAAGAAGTAATCAATGGCGACCAGTAAATACCTTTTGTTTGGAGAGGCTTTTGGTAATGGCCCTACAATGTCCATTCCTCTCTAAGCAAAAGACCATGGGCTGGCGATAGAGATATGCTCTTGGTGGGGCTAGTGTTGATATGAAGTAAATCGATGGCACTTTTCGCACTTCTACACATATTCTTTGGCCTATTTTAGCATATTGGGCCAATAATAGCCCTAAGTCAGAGCTCAGTAGGCTATGGTTCGGCCACTATTATGGTTACTGTAGATTCCTTCGTGTATTTCTGCCAGAACATATTGAGACTCCTCTAGAGATAGGCACCGCAAGAGGGGTTGCGTGTAGGATTTTCGATAGAGCTTTCCATTTAAGGTTAGGTACCGAGCTGCCCTGATTCGAATCTTTCAGGCTTGTTTTCTGTCCTCTGAGAGCAATCCTTTCTTTATATACTAGGTGATAGGAGTCATTCAGTTCTGAGTTTGTTTTGAAACTTGTGAGGACTGTAGATCTTCAATGCTTGGTTTCAACTGACATGAAATTCTCACAGTTGAATCCCCCTCCGATTTGAGATAGGAGGCCATGTTTGCCAAGGCATCAACTCTAAAGTTCTGATCTCTTTCGATCTTCTGAATGGTAAACTTATGGAAGACGTGCTTCAATGATCCTACCAGTTCTAAATATCAGATCATTTTATCATCCTTGGTGGAAAATTTTCCCGAAACTTGGCTCACCACAAGTTGGGAGTTAGAAAATGCTTCAAGATTCTGAGCTTCACATTCTAAAGCCCGTTTCATCACAAAGATTAGGGCTTTGTACTCAGCTTCGTTATTAAAGGCTCTGAATCCTAAGCTGACTACCTTCTTAGTTATGAACCTGTTGGGGGATTAAAGTACTATGCCGATGCCCAAACCTCTATCTGTAGACAACCCATCAGTATAAAGTCACCATACCGAGGTGTCCATATTAGATTGTACCTTAGCCTGTAACGCTGGAGTGAATTCGGCAACAAAATCTGTCAGAGCTTGCCCTTTGATAGAGGTACGTGGTATGTATGATATATCAAATTCTCCCAATTTTACGAACCATTTAACCCGTCGTCCTGAGACTTATGGTTTGTGCAATACTAACTTCAAAGGGTAAGCGGTTGGGATCTCAATAGGATGTGCCTGAAAGTAAGGCCTGAGCTTTCGAGTAAAAATTACCAGAGCGAAGGCCAATTTCTCAACTTCAGTAGACCTTGTCTCGGTATCCAAGAGTGCCTTGCTTACATAGAAGATTGGCTTTTGGACCCCTTCGTCCTACCTGATTAACACAGAGCTGACGACGCTCTCTAAAACTACAAGATACAATAGTGGTTTTTCTCCCTAGATTGGCTTTGAAAGTAGCTCAGGGGATGCCAAATACTACTTCAATTCTTGAAAGGTCTTTTTACACTCTAGGGTCCATTCCTAAGGCCTTACTCCCCTTTAGCACTTTGACGAAGGGAAGGCATCGATCAGTAGACTTGGAAATGAATCAGTTTAGAGCTGCTATCTTCCCATTTAAGCCTTGAATGTCTTTTTTGGTTTTTGGTGACTCTAGTTCAATTAAAGCTTTTATTTGCATGGCGTCTGCCTCAATATGCCTCTAAGAAACCAAAAAACCTAAGAACTTCCCCTTAGTTACCTCGAATGAGCATTTTAAAGGGTTCAACTTCATCTTGTGCTGTTTCAGGATGTTGAATGTCTGGCACAGATGATGAATGTGGCTGCTCTTTTGTAAGCTTTTGACCAGCATGTCGTCTACATAGACTTCCATTATGTCACCGATCAGAGGGCCAAACATTTTGTTTACCAGACGTTGATACGTAGCCCCAACATTCTTCAAACTTAACAATATCACTCTATAACAATAGAGACCTTGTTCGAATATGAAGGTTGCCTTTTCCTAGTCTGGAGGGTACATCTAGATCTGGTTATACCCAGAGTAAGTGTCCATGAAGCTCATGAGTTCATGCCCAGCCATCGCATTAACTAGTTGGTCAATCCTTGGAAGAGGAAAATTATTTTTGGGGCAGGCTTTGTTGAAGTCCGTGTAGTCAACGTACACCCTCTATTTGCCGTTTTTCTTTTTGACAAGGACGGTATTGGCAATCCATTCTGGGTAGAACACTTCCCTTATCATTTTGGCGTCTAGTAACCTCGGGAATTTTTCGTTGATGATCTTGTGACGCTCTGAAGCAAACATCATCCTTTTTTGTCTTACAGGAGGGTGATCAGGATCGCTCATTAGTTTGTGGGAGATAAGGCTAGGGCCTATCCCTTCCATATCCTTGGTTTCCCAAGCAAATACCGAGAGGTTTTTCTTCAGAAACTCCACTATTTCCTTTTGCTCGGAATGAGATAAGTCTAAACCGATCTACAAATACCGCCCTCCCGCTTCAAAGTTTATGGGTACTTTTATGGGATTTTCTATTTGCTTGTCCCTGCTATCCCTACCTCGGGGGCTTAATGGCTCGTTAACATCGGAGGGATACTCCTCTGTCTCATGAAGGTGGGAAAAGGTAGGACTCCTTCATTCACAAGGATGCCTGTGATTGCTATTTGGGGGCCTTTTTCTTCAACGCGAGAGGGTGGAATTCTCGGGCGGTTGGCTGACAACCCCTGACAGAGTAGATCATGTTGTTGTGCACGTACTTTAGGCACTAATGGAGGGTCAAAGTGACCGCTCCCATCTGGTGGAGCTAGGGCTTTCCGATGATAACGTTGTAAAAGGACTTGGAATCCAGAACCATGTATTCAGAGATCAAGGTCTTCTGTCCGTCCTCTTCTCCCGTGATAGTCGGTAGATTAATTTTACACAGCGGGGTGCTGAGGTTTCTATCGAATCCTACCATTATTGCAGTGGTGGTCTTGATGTCATTAAGGTTGAGCTTCTTGTGCTTGAGAGGCTCATAGAATAGCATATTGGTGGAACTCCTCGTATGGTACAGCAAAGGTGGTCCACTCGGATGATGTGGTTCGTCTAGATGGATTGATCCACGGGATCAAACAACTATTAATCCCCAAATCCATACAAAGTGATTTCAATCGAAGGTGAAATTTGTAGTCAATCTCGGCCGTTAAATCGAAGGGAGCACCGGAAGTTGATCCAGGGATGAACCGCCTAAAGAAATCGGCTTTACTAGTTCCCACCGGCTCACCTCCGATTCTGCCAATATACGCGGCCATGGCTTTAGGTCCATCACTAGCTCAAACTCCAACTCCAGCTCCGGCACCTGGACCCAACGAGCCTCACCACCACTTCGACGGCGAGAGCCAGGTGAAGGATTTTATACAGACCCTGCTACATTACAGTGGCTACAACGAAATGGCTGACATTTTGTTGAATTTAACAAATTTGGCAACTGAAATGGGAGACCTTGTATCCGAGGGCTATGCAATCACTATTTTGGCTCCCAACGACGAAGCAATGGCGAAGCTGACGACCGACCAGTTGAGCGAACCCAGGGCACCAGAGCAAATTATGTACTACCATATCATACCAGAGTACCAAGACGGAGGAAAGCATGTACAATACCGTGAGGAGGTTCGAGAAAGTCCAGTATGACACCTTGAGATTGCCCCATAATGTCAACATACATTTTTAAAGTTTGTAAAAGTTATCAATATTTGCTACATGTCCTATTCACCCCCTTTCTAAGGTAAATATTTGGGCAACAAGTGGTATCAGAGCCTCGTTTCTTGCAAAAGGGAGTTAACACTCTAAGAGAAAAGATATGGCAAATATTATAGGAATTTTCTCTGCCAAATGACAATCGACAAATAGACCTCTATGAAATATGAAAGGCTATAATGAAGATCTATCTTCAAGCATTGGACTATGAAATATGGAAGGTCATCATAAATGGGCCCCATATTTGTATGAATGTTGAAAGCTCTACTAGCACCACCAAGGCTGCTAAAGGGAGAATATGAATGGGATGAAATTGATCTCAAACTCATTTAAATGAATGTTAAGGCCATGAGTAATATATATTGTGCCTTAAACGCAAATGAGTTTAATAGAATTTATGCTTGCGAATTCGTAAAAGAGATATGGGATAAACTTGAAGTTACTTACGAAGGTACAAATCAAGTTAAAGAATAAAAAATTAGTATGTTAGTTCATAATTATGAACTATTTAAGGTAGATGCTAGTGAGTTCATACCCGAAATGTTTACTCACTTTACTGATATTATTAATTCTTTGAAAGCTCTTAGAAAGAGCTATACTAATGTTGAAATGGTGAGAAAAATCCTTAGGTCTCTACCAAGAATATGAGAAGCTAAGGTGACGACCATTCAATAAAAAAAGGATTTTAACAAGCTAAGTGTTGATGAACTCCTCGGATCTCTCATGACTCATGAGCCCACCATATGAAGCCATAAAGAGGAGAACAAGTCAAAGAAGAATCTTACTCTTAAATCTTCATCACGTAGAAATAAAGATGATGAAGAAAAAGAAAAAGATTATCAAGGAAGTGATGAGGATGTAGCATTCATCACAAGAAAGTTAAAATGCTACATAAGAAGGAAGCAACAAAATCGAAAGCAACAAAAAAGGGAATCAAGCAAGAAAGAACCCTTAACTTGCTACAAATGTCACAAACCAGGACACATAAAGGCAGAGTGTCCTTAACTCAAAAGAAAATGAGAAGAACTAGAAGAAGGCAATGAAAGCTGCATGGGATGAATCAGAAAAGCAATCAAGTGACCAAGAAGTAACCCAACTTTTGCCACATGGCTCAAGAAAATTAAGTAAACTCTAACCTTGACTCATCTCTTTCTTATAAGGAATTAGAAAATTCCTTTGAAGAATTGCATGAGGAACTTGAGATATCCCTTTTCAAAATAACGATCTTAAAAAGAAAATCTTTTTTCTTTCAAGTTACCTTCAAATTTCAAATGACTAAAATGCTCTCTTAAGAGTTGAATGGTACAATGTAAGTTCACTCTCTAAATATTTATCAATAAATGTTTGAATATTTAAGAGCTGAGAGAACTTTGAGATCTAGATCTGAAAATAAATGAGATCTAAAGTCACTAGAAAGACTTGAAAGTGAGAGCAAGTTTGTGAATATTGAGGATAGTATTAAATGCTTTCAAGGACCACTATTTATAAGCTTTAAAAGAATATAGCCATTTGAATTTGAATCTAGTCATTTCCCCCCTTCAAATCTATTTAAAATTTGAATTTAAAAATTCTAGATCTACAAAATCAATCAACTAAGTTCACCATTCCGTCAACTGAATCACAATTCAGTTGATTGAAGGACTTGACTGATTTGTCCCAAGGCTAAAGGTTGATCTTTTGTAAAAATCCATTTAGTTGACCTAGCCTTAGGTTCAGTGGACTGAATCTTCCAGTATGATTATGTTAACAAAAAATCTTAAGTTGTTCAATCAACTGAATCATCAATTGAATCGACACTTGATTCCTTAGGCATGAGTGTTTTCTTGAGTTTTGACTTGAAGTTTGATCTCGTGAGCATGTTTCCATGATGTTGATCCCTTTTTATCTTTAGTCAAGGTTTGGTCAACCATCTATTGAGTTCATTAACATATTTACTTTGGCACTTAAGGTAAATCATTAGTCCACATCATCAATGCCTTGTTATTATCAAAATTATGAGAATGCCCTTAGTTGAAAACCTTTAGGGCCAACACTAACATAAGATAATTACTATATTTTTTATTTTATTTAATAATTATCATCTAAGAAACAATCCTAGCCCTTCAATCTTAAGAAATAATGTACGTCATTGGATCAATTTTTTCATTTAAGGCTTATAAATAGGCCTTCTAGCAACCATTTTAAGCATCTTATTTTTTGCTAGAAACTCCTACGTAATGAGAGACTCTCATACTTTTACTCCTGTATTCTTTACGTATTTTTTATTCTCATCTTCCATCTTCCTTATTCCCATATATCGTCCTTCTGATCCCATACAAGTTTCAATCCAATTCCAACCCAATTGATAACATCCCTGTGATCTCTAACATTGTTTTGCAATGATCCTTTGCCCAAGCAGAGACTTATTTATAGGTATCAATTTATATGAGTTGTAACAACCTTGCTCATTCAATTGTTAAAAAATGAGTTGGCGAATCCTCCTTAATCATTCACATTAAGAGTCATTTGTCAGGCGGTTCTTAGATGGTTTCATTATAATTGGGATAATTTCCACCAAGGAAACTTTTTTCCTACGTGGCACTCATATCAAGTCAGGGAAGAAGGGTTGTGTAAACTTCTTCATCAAGGTCACCATGGATAAAGGCATTGCTAACATCAAGTTAATGTTCAAAAGGCCAATTATATAACAGATTGCTCTATAAATAATATTGAAAAACAAAAAACTAAAATATATGTTTAGAGTTAAAT
The DNA here is from genome assembly GCA_008638375.1 of Nyssa sinensis. Classification (NCBI taxonomy): domain Eukaryota; kingdom Viridiplantae; phylum Streptophyta; class Magnoliopsida; order Cornales; family Nyssaceae; genus Nyssa; species Nyssa sinensis. The sequence continues at coordinate 22,719,966 of CM018041.1, read as the reverse complement.
AAAGCTTTATCCATCATGGACAAGAAAATAATGAAATTATAAGAAAACTCATTATAAGAATTCTTACATCTTAAGAGTTATTTGACATTTCTATCTTATATCTGCGATTTCTCATCATTTGTAATCCAATACACAAATGAATTGTGTGGGGGTGAAAATACAAAAATAAAAGATTCCTTCCTACAAAATAAAGAAATACTGGGAAGAGTTATGGGACACCAGAATGGTGCTTGCCAAGGGCTTTTCGACAGTCAAGTCAAAATAATTGTTAAATAAGTAAAGTGATAGCAAAAAAGCTAGGGTTTTTTGTGCAAGAAGTTGTGAACAACATCCAAGTAAGGTTTAGGGTTTTAAAAAGTTGATTTGATGTGGGGAGAGCGTGTCCTTGATTATAGGTAACTCCCTGATCGTGGGAGAATATAGGGCCACAAACAACACCTATAATGGGGTTTGTGCCCCCGATTATCCTAGGATTATGCTTCTTTCCCATTTTGGGATATTCAGATGGGATTGACTTAGCATATTTAAACTACCGATAGACCTATGTTGGGACTATGTTTGAGTTGGTGACTAGCTTAAACCAAGTTATGCTATGCTTGGGTTAGAGCATCATCCCATAGTCTGGACAGATCCGAGCTATGTTATAATTAGTTAGGCGGTTCACTTTTAGTCTGCACCAAATAGGGGTAGTTTGGGAGTTATACCCATTTTCGTACACATGGCACGATATTTTTCAATAGGTAAATTTATGCCCTTACAGATGCCCTATTTCCTTGCTACACTATGGTAAAGAGTGGGAAGGACACCTTATGCTGGAAAGTAGGTTTCTAGATCTTTGCAAGCTCTTTCAAGTTTGGAGGCTCTATGTGGAGTTACTTGGATCTAGTTCTCTGGCTAGAAGGGGGGATGCCTACGTGTAAAAGGGAGACATGTTTCCTTACTGGTTATGCCTCTATTTAATGCAACCATCATACTTTGCCATCTTTTTAGGTATGTTGTGTTAGTTGACAATTTTTTAGTTATGTGTGAAAAGATGTTTCTCTTTTTGGATTACCCGCCCATACACACTTATAAAAAAGAAATGCTAAACACTTATTCTATCTTTGGCGCTATTACAGTTTGCTTCCAAACTTTCTTAGAGAATGTTTTCCTATAAGTCCAGTTTCCCTCTACTTATTTTTTCCCTTTTTTTCTTTATGTTTGTGTTTTTTGGATATTGAGTGAGGAAGAAAGAATTTCTTCCTTTAAGGGCACCACTAAAGGAAGTAACAATGTCGTTGACTCTAAGGATGAAGGCAATAGTAATGGTGGTAGGAGGGTCATAGAGAGTAAATAAGCTATTGCTTCAAAACTTTAAAATCCTAGTCACTTCGATCCTCCTATCTTTTGAATTGGGGACGATAGAGACTTGGCTAAGTTCATTGAAAGGCATCTAAATGCCTTTCCTAATTATATGATTGTAACTTGTCGAGGATGGTTTTAGGGGCCTCCTTGTACTAGATTAGGGTTCATCAAATTTCACCCATTGATCATAGCCCTAAGGTTCAAGATCCCCCTTCTTTTTTTCTTTCACCAATTATTCAATTTTTAAAATAATATCTCTAGCCAGTTGACATTAGATGGCTATAAGATCCTTGTGGGCTTCTTCCCGTTTACTCAGATTCACAATATAAGCTTGGGCTTTAGTAAGTCCAAGGCTACTCACATTGTTAAAAAGAAAGCAGACCATACCTATTATATCTCACCTTGTTCGGGCAGGGTTTTGATTGAAAGTTTGCCCCAAAATGACAAAGGTTGGGATAAGTATACTTTGGAAATTGGGATAGGGGGTGGACCTATAAGCACTATATATTTGTATTGATGTACTTTGCTGAGTTTTTTGCTAGGTCGGTAATTCTTTTTTTCGTCTCATGCAGGTGACCGGTCAAACAAAAATTTGTGCAAAAGGGAATATAGTAAAGCCGAGGTGCAGAAGGATTTTAAAGTCAATGAACAAAGTTTGGATAAGATCTTTGATCCTTTGAGGGATCTGGCACTCACTAAGCCAATTGTGGAAGTAGCCACACTCGGTGTATCAACAATCCCCAGTCATATCCCTATTACCTGAAGATATGAGAGTCTAGGTTGAAGCCTAGGGGGTTCTTATGGTGTTCCTTCTATAAATAGGCTTTATAATTCAAAGGGTATAGAGAGGGAATTTACCGTAATGGTCCATCTAGAAGAGGCTCCACCCAGCTCGGAGAAGAGGATGATAAGCCTTCTTAATGAAAGAAAATTCACTCATTTGACCGACCTCACGAAGAAGATACCTCTTTAGTAAGAGTTTGAACCCAAGGGCAAGAAGAAAATTGTTGAGGCTGAATAGGTCGTCGAGCAATACCATTCACTATAAAACCAATAGATTAAAGGAGATGTTGTTATAACACTCAGCGTATAAATGCACAAGATGTGAAATGCAATGCATCAACAAACTGATGTTCATGTAAGTCATGCGAAGGAAAATTAACAAGTTGCAGAAACATCGAATGTAAATGCCGAATATGTGGCTTCCACCTACAATTATATTAGGGATGATTAGAGTCATTAAGATGGAAATGACGATTTGCCCCTAATAGAAAACCCTAGTCCGACCCAAAAATTGTTTGGGGGGAGGGGGAGAGGCAGAGCTCCAACATCGACGAAGAAACTCACCACAAAAGAGATCTCAAAGGGATGAAGCTTTAATTGCTATGGTTTGACAAAATGTGCTTTGATTGTAATCGTAACATTATCCTAGACTTAGAGTCTCTCAAGCCCCCTTTCTACTCCAAGATGGTCCAAGATTCATTAACGTGCAACGTCATCCAGCCACCTTGGGTCAAAAAGGATATTTTGGGTATTTAGGACTTTTGTTATGATTTGAATCTCACACACTAACACATATCAAGCATTGCATATTGTATATATCATTGTTCATTATGTGTGTTGTTGTCTAGTTTTGTCAAACAATTTTTCCAAAATTCATCTTTGAAAAACCTTATATTTTTAGACTTAGGAAAATTAGCTTCACAAAGTGTAATAAATATCAACTTTCTATTAGTAGTTCAAACGACCAATAGCCTCGTTCGAATGAACAATTAAGGCTGGTCATTTTTACTCGTTTGATAGATCTTAATCAAACGAGCAGTTGTAAGCTCTCGTTTGATAATCGTTCGATACTCATTCGAACGAACCCTGTGTAAAATAGAATAATTTTCTGTATCAAGCTATTTTTTTAGATCCACAATTCATAATATAAAAGGATGAAATTTTGATTTTCAAAGTAGAGATTCAAATTTAGAGAGCGGAGCTTTAAAGAGGAGTGAGAGTTTTCATTTGAAAGCATTCATATATACTTCTTCTATATCTCTTCATCTCTATAGCATGATTTATATTATAATCACCTTGATCCAAATGATCATGAAAGCCTAGATCAAACAATTATCATCAACATAGTTCATTCTTGTGGATTTCAAGGATAGAGCCATCAGAGAAGTCCATGGTCGTGTAGAGATTCATGATTATGCATCGAAAAAGTCCGAGGTCATGTAGAGATTCATAATTGTGTTGAAGATCTACACCGGTTGGAGGAAGCTTGTGGATTCAAGGCAGAATCAATAGCGGGAGATTGAACAGGGCTAGAAAGCTAGGTTCATGTTCTTGCCGCATTGTAATCGGTTTATTTTTCATAGTATAGATTCTTGATCGGATAAGAAGTGCCCTGGAGATTTCCATCACAATTGATTAATTATGATGGCTTCTTCGTCAACAAATCGGTGTGAATTTCTTAATTTCTTTAATTGCTTTACAATTCATGCTTTTATCAATTCTAGCATACTTCCTCCTAATTGAACTATCATAACTTGAGAATTGATAATTGGAATTGAAATTGTAGTTTAATTGATTGAATAATTTGAAAATTGAGATGATGGTTTTGTAAATTGATTACTTGATTGATTAAGATTGAAAATCGAATAATTGAATCAATTAATTGATTGATTAGGTGTTGAACAATTGTGGTGAATTAATTTGGTTGATTGAGCAATTGAACAATTGAATTAAGTGAATGTATTATTTTGAATTGAATTGAACAATATGTTGTGTATTGCATAGAACAAGATCAAATCATTGTTGCACCTCAATTTTTTGTAGAATAGTGTTGTGGATAAAAAGTTAACAAACTTATTCAACCCCCCCTTTCTAGGTTAGAAACATACTAGGGGCAAACAACAATTCCTGCATGCCTTGAAAGAAATAGGGAACCCCTGGTTATCTTTAGTGGAAGGTAATATATTCAATAGGCAGTGTGTTGCTACCCGTATTGGTTAGCCCAGTAACCATGATGACGAAGTTCCTAGTAGTAGACACCTCATCCCCTTACAATGTTATCTTGGGAAGGACATAGATCCACAAGATGAGGGCACTACCATCAACTCTTTACCAAACCTTGAAGTTCTTGGCTCTTAAGAAAAAAGGAAATTTATAAGAATTCATAATCAAGGGAGACCAAGCAGTATCTCGAAGCTGTGCAATCATCAGGCAGAAGGAATCAAAGAAAGTGGCACCCAACTCTAGGTCTTCTCAAAATGAGAAGGCGCTCTTAGAAACAGATTAAAAACTATAGCACCAGAGTCCAGATAGCATTGAAAAGTCTCCAGACTTAGACCCAACTAGTGACAGTGGGTGCTAAGAAAGACCGATAAAGGAATAAGTCAAGTTAATCCAGTTAGATCTAAACCACTTAGAGAAAATGACCGAGATCAGGTCAGGGTTAAGTAAAGAAGAAAATAAAAAATACATTTGTTTCCTCCAGGAAAATTGAGATGTATTCGCATAGTCTATCCAAGATATGCCAAGAATTGATCTCGATATCATTTACCATCGAACTTGAATAGAAAACCTGTCTAGCAAAAGAAAATGACTTTTTCTCTTAAGCGAAACCAGACCATTATGGTGGAAATAGACAAACTCCTCAAACCCAAATTCATCGAGGAGGTAGATTTTCTAGATTGGTTTACCAATGTGGATGTTGTCCTAAAGAAAAAAGAGAAGTGAGGGGCATGTATGGATTTCACAAACCTCAATAAAGCTTGCCTAAAAGATAACTACCCACTTCCGAAGATAGACCAAATAGTAGATGCCACTTCAAGCCATGAGCTCCTCACCCTTATAGATGCCCAGTCCAGGTATCTTCAAATCTTTATATTTAATCCCGACCAGGAAAAAATGTCATTCGTCATAGAGCTTAGCCTTTTCTACTACTAATTCTTTGAGGTTGAAGAATGCTAAAGCAACGTATCAGATGCTTGTCAACAAGGTCTTCCAAAACCTAATCAACAAAACAATTGAGGTTTATGTGGAGACATGCTAGTTAAGAGCATAGCATGAACAAATCATATTGCCCACCTTAACAAAGCCTTTTCTCTACTTCAGAACTGCAGAATGAAACTTCATATGGATAAATGCAGATTTGGGGTGGCGCCAAGAAAGTTCCTTGGACACTTGGTCACCCTATAGGGGATTAAAGCCAAGCTAGACCATATTAAGGCCAACCAAAAAATGTAGTCCCCCAAAATAACCAAGGATGTTCAAAAACTAGCATGAAGGGCAGTTGCGCTTAATAGATTTCTGTCAAAGTCTTCAGACAAATGCAAGTCATTTTTCCAATGCTTAAAAAAGAATAAAACTTTTGAATGGATAGAGGAATGAAAGAAAGCCTTCCAGAATTTGAAGCAGTACTTAGCATCACCACATCTTCTATTAAAACTTTTCCCTGAAAATGATTTGTTCCTTTATCTCATTGTATCAGACTTAATAGTCAATGTGGTCCTAATCAGTAAGGACCATAGGGTGCACAAAACGTATATACTACATCAATCAAACTCTATCGGGTGCACAAACAAGATAACCCAAGCTAGAAAAGTTGGACTTAGAATTAGTTGTAACTTCCCGAAAGTTGTGATCCTATTTTCAGCGGTTTTCCATCTCTATTATCACGTAATGTCTACTTAGATACATTTTACACAGTTTAGATGCCTTCGGGCAAATATATAAGTGGACAATGGAACTTGTGTAATTTGACATCAAGTATCAGCCTAAAATAGCTATTATGGGACAAGTCTTAGTTGACTTTGTAACAGAATACACCTCGATCGAACCCAATTTAAAACCAAGCATATCTACCACAACCTCAAAAGAAATGTGAAAACTCTATCTGGATGGGTCTTCTAGACGTAGTGGTTAGGTGTCTGACTAGTACTATTCATCCTGGATAAGACTATGATAGAAAAAGCATTCACATTCGGATTCAAAGCCTCTAACAATGAGGCTGAGTATAAAGCCCTCCTCCTAAATGGACTAAAGTTGTCCAATGAACTCGGCTATAAGAAATTGAATATCTTTTTTGACTCCCAATTAGAAGTTAATTAGGTTAATGGGGAGTACATTACGAAATATACAAAAATGGTGGGTTATCTCGAAAAGACGCACAAATAGCTTGGCCCCATCACATATTACACCATATAGTAGTTCCCAAGAAAAGAACATCACGTTGAGGGCGAATTATTAGCCCAAAATGTGATTTACAAAGCCTATTACACCATATAGTAGTTCCCAAGAAAAGAACATCACGTTGAGGGCGAATTATTAGCCCAAAATGTGATTTACAAAGCCTATTATTGGCCTAAGATTCACGAGAATGCCAAATAGTTAGTTAAGAAGTGCGATAAATGTCAAAGATTTGCCCCAATCCCAAGGCAACCACTAGAGGAGTTGATCCGCTTAGCAACCCTTGGCTACCAACATAAACTTCCTTTGTCCGAGGGCCATTGAGAGTAACCTCATAATGTTTATGCCTCATTTCATGAATGACCAAGGGTTGCTAGGTAGCAAACGTTTCCCCTTTTTCCTCCCCTATTTATCTCTTTGCTACCACTACCTCCTTGTTTATCTTCTATCTAGTAGCCCCTAGCTCTAAAATCCTCCTTTGAAGGTTTCGAACCCCCCCAATTACTCATTTTCAAGGCATACTTAGCAACATCGACATTAGCATATTGCATCTTAGATCGAGTCAGCCATTCAGCCACTGTGGTCATGGCAAAAAAGCAGAAAAACATTTTGATATACTTTATTCTTTAGGAGGAAAAATAGACAAAGAGTTACCTTATCCAGGGCATCACAAACTAGATGATCCAAGATTGATATAGAGACAGCTTTCAAAAGAGCCACATAATAAGGATATTAGAATTCTCAAACTATGGCCACAACATCCTTTGCATTTACATGGATAAAGAGACTGATTAGTCGTCTCGAAGGAGAAAAGTTAGGAGGAACCAGAGATATGAAACCCCTTATTGTTCTGGGAGGAATAGAGGTTATGGGAGAAGTAGCAGCTAAAGGGACATGAAGAGCAAAATGAGTGTCTCAAAATGTCAGCAAGCAGATGTTGAGCAGAAACTCTTCGCTACTAATCAAGCTCTGCAAATTTCTTCCTCCCCTTGGGGTTATACTCTTACAGAGCAACTCTCTTCTTTGTATAGTCAGTAAAAAGATCATTAAAATGGCCAGTTCTCTTCACCTCTGAGTTGGGTGCCTCTTCAAGATAGACCATTATGGTATATTCCTCTTTGTACCCTCTAAATTGTATAGTTAGAGAATGAGCACGAGGAGAACAGTTTGACCTATAACCTAGACTCTTCTCTCTCTATGTAAAGGGACAACGAATGGGATTATTGATACACCAGGCGCAGCTACTTCGACGATTGACCTAGTGATTGACATATCCCTTCGGGGATCAAAAAGCTTATTCCAACTTCACTCCATGACTTTAAAAGCCTTTCGCAACTCGACTTCACTATACTCTCCTTTTGTGCGGCTTTTTGTCTGACCAGTCACCTATATACAATAAAATAAAGAATTATCGACCGAGCAAAAAAGTTAGTAAAGTATGACAATACAAGGATATAGTGCTTACGGGGTCTGTCCCATATCTCAGGAATAAGATATAAAAACTGCCCGGGGAAAACTACTAGTTTCTCCTAATTTTCAAAGTACACTTATCCCAATGTTTGTCATTCTAGGGAAAACTTTCAATCAAGAGCCTGCCCAAACGAGGCGATATATAACAAACATGGTCTGACTTCCTCTTAAAAATGTGAGTAAGCTTGAAATTAATGAAGCTTGTGCTCATATTGTGAATTCAAGCAAGCACGAAAAATTCCCATAGGGATCTTATAGCCACTTGGCGTCAACTAGCTAGGGACAGTATAGTAAAAATTGAGGAATTGGAAAAAGAAATAAGGCATTGGGAACTTGAACCCTAGCGATAAGATCAATGGGTGAAACTTGATGAATCGTGATCAACTACAAGGGAGACCTGCAGAATCTTCCTCAGTAAGCCTTACAATCAAATCATTAAGGACGGCATCTGCATGCCTCTTATGAACTTAACCAAGTCCCTATCATTCCTAATTCGAGGGATAAGTGGATCGAAGCGACTATGATTTTAAGGTCTTAAAGTAGTAGCTTCCCTACTTTCTATGACCCTTCTATCGCCATTATTATTGCCCTCACCCTTAGAACCAACAACATTGTTGCTTTCTTCAGTTGTGCCTTCAAGGAAGTGATTTTCTCTTCCTCACTCAACATCTCAAAAACACAAACAAAAAGAAAATGGGGGGAAAAAGAGTAGAGGGAAATGGAATTATAGGGAAACACTCTTGAAGGAAGTCTGGAAGCAAACCATAATAGTGCCAAATCTAGAAGAAGGAATAAGTGTTCAACATTGCTTATTTATAAGCATATGCGGATGGCAAATCCAAAAAGAAAAAAACATCTTTTCACATATAGTGAAAAAATGTCAATTGACATAACTTGACTAAAAAGATGAAAATGTATAGTGGTCATATGAAATGGAGGCGTGTTTAGTAGGGAAACATGTCTCTATCTTCCACATAAGCATCATCCCTTCTAATCGGAGAACTATCCAAGCAACTCCACATAGAGCCTTCAGACTTAAAAGAGCTTGCAATGATCTCAAAAGATACATTTTAGCATAAGGTGTGTCACGGCCCAGATTTTCGTGAACCCGATGAGCGACTGAACGAAATAAAAGAAAAGAAAAGAAATGACAATCCAGTAAATTTAATTGAAATATTCCTTATTCTTCTTCAAAATTTTCCCCCAATATTAAAATTAAATACTTATCTCAATTAATACTCCAATTAGTTTAAATCATGTTTAAAAATGACCCTTAAAATAGCCTTAAAGTATCTCCAAAAATCCCCCTAAAGTGATGTCTCGGATGACCCCAAAATGTCCTGGGACATGGTCAAAAGATAGTCAAATATCAGCCCAAAGTTAGCCCTAGTGGATGGCCAAACATGGCCTTGAGATCTAAGTCATAACATGGCCAGAACATAGCCCACAAAGGTCCCTAAAACAGCCCAAAATGGGACCCAAACATGGCCCAAAATTTGGCCAAACATGGCCCAAAATAATATCCAAATATAGCCCAAAAGGTGTCCCAAAAATAGTTCAAAAGGTGGCCAAACAAGGACGGGACAGCAGGTGGCAGCAGGGGCCACGCGCACAGGGCAACAGGGCAACAGGCCAAGACAGGGCAGGCACAAGCGCGCAGGCCCAAGCAGCGCGCGTGCGCAGGCGGCTGGTGGCTGGTCAGGCACTGTAGAGACTGCAAGCTACTTTTCTGGTTTTTTGATTTTCTGAAAATTTATTGCTCATGGCTGCACCCTATTTTTCCAATTTTTGAATTTTTCTCCAAGTTTTTCAAGCCCCTTTTTCACCCATTTTTAGTCCACTTTTCCCCAAGTTTTTCAAGTCATTTTCTACTCAAATTCAGCCCATTTTTCCCAGGTTTTAAACCCTCATTTTGCAGCCTCTCTTCTCCCCCATTTCAAGGGTATTTTACACAAATGTTTAGTGTTCAAGTTTTTCCGAAAATTTAGGCATGACCTCCCCTATTTTTCCAAGTGTTTCCCCCACCTAATACTCACAAAATTCATATACTTAATAGTCAAGCAACCCACCCTCACTCGATGGCCACAAATCCATCTAACCAAAACATGCATTCTCCATATCCAACATATCCATGTAAAATATAATTAAACTACAATCATTACACATTCATTTGATTCACAACTCATGCATATTAAAATGGCCCAAGGCCTAAAGTTTACAACTTGTTCCAATACAAAACAAAATAAATTGGGCTTATGCCCATACATCCAAAAAGTGCCCCAAGGGTCAAATCTTCAATTTAGTCCATGTCTTCCCGTCCTTCAAGACTTGAAGAAGTCTCAAGTACCCGGAGTCTCATCTGAAATATATTGCCCACGAATGGGTCAGCTTAACTGTTGGTATAATGTAATACTAAGACTAGAAACAAATTCAAGGGCGTGGCATGTGCAAGTGTACATTCATTTCTACATGTCTCTCTAATCAATCCATACAATGTACTGACAATATTCATAACGCATCCATACAAACTCTATACCACATCCATGAATTCATTAATACGACGTAATGAAATTATGCATGACACACCCACGCAACTTTATGCCACACCCATGTCAACTCTATGCCACACCCATGTCTCAGTTTTATGGATCTCATCCGATGGTCCATCGAGTACCACACCTATTCCACGGACCGCCCCCGTCAGGTCAATTAAGCACCGATACATGTCTCGCTTCACGGTCCAAACTCTGTTGACATGCGAGTACCAAATGGCCAATTTTGGTTTTTTCACCATAGGATCTACACCCTCATAATGCATAGCACCTCGTGCTCAACTCACACCATGTGTCCAAGGAATCACACCATGTCAAAATGTCATGCTTTCATTATGCAAGTTCAATGTAACAAATGATCAAACACATGGTGTCCCTTATCCCAAATCATATAAATCATTTCATGAAAGTTAAATTTAAACTTCAAGGCATCACCCTCACAACATGTATACATTATAATTGAATATATCCATACATATGTAAAACATAAGTCTCACACTTTCAACAAATTCATAAGGGCACAGAATTCTAATAAATATAAAAGCATCAAATCATTACACGGCCCAACCAAAAGGTGTGTCAATAATTACATGGGTTGACAATCTCATGACACAATTCTATCTATCAAATACACACCAAACAAAGCAAGAAATCACCCAAAATCAACAAGAACAAAAATACTCTAAAACTACCAACTTTAGGCTTTTCAAAGGATCTACTTCCTAGGTGATCTCCTAACCTTAGATATACATTTATAGCAGTTCAAATACATGTAAAAACACAAAGGAACTTGAATCTATTGCTAGCTTAGCCCTACATCATACCTAAAATCAGTTTTTCTTAAACTGAGGTGGCTGTGTTTGCTGGAATGCCAAACTGTTTGGTGAGAATATAGTACTCGTGGAGACGAACAACTTCTCAAAAGGAAGTTCAGACAAAATCCCGCTCGAAATACGTGTTCCGGAAGTTTGAAAAATATGAAATTCTAGGCTTTTTTGTCTCTCTCTCTCTCTATATGGACGAGAATTCTAGGAAATTGCAGAATTTATATGTGTATATAATGGCCCCAAGTATTCTATTTATAGTGGAGGACAAAGGGGCTAAGGGCATATGACCATTTTGCCCTTAATGAGTCCTGTAACCTCGTTACTCTACAACTCATTCCTAAACTCGTCAATTTAAAATTTTGTTTTAACCAATGTTCATAAAATTATTTTAAATAAAAATTCTCAAAAGAAAACATTTTTGTTTGAGGTCGGGATCATCCCTTTCCACCCGGGCCACCCGGATGCCCTTTTTGTCCAATTTTGAAACAGTTCCCATTTTGGCTCAATTTCGAAAAAAGGTTACCTCATAATATTCCAAGCATATTTCTCTTCTATGACACACTTCAAATATGCCTCTAAACATGTCATACGGTGAAAATAATGCATAAAAATGCTTTACCAGCAAAACCGTGCATAAGATATGTCCTACCGGCAAACCGTGCAAGGAACAATGCCCTACCAGCAAAACGAAAAAATTTTCCTCATTTTTCAAATCTCTACAGGGTGTCTTTCCAACTCCTATACTACAGTGCAATAAGGACATGGGGCAACTATAAGGGCACAAATTCACCCATTGGATAATATTGCTCCATTTATACAAAAAATGGTATAACACCCAAACTACCCCTATTTTGTGTGGACCAAAGGCGAGCCACAAAATTGACTATAACCCAAGTCGAATTCGTCCAGACTATGGGATGATGTTTTGTCCCAAACAGAGCATAGCTTAGTTCAGACTAGTTATTAGCTCAAATATAGTCCCAGCACGGGTCTATTGGTGTCTTAGACATGCTAAGTCAACCCTATTCGAATATCCCAAAATAGGAAGGAAGCATAATCCCAAGATATTTGGAGGCATAATCCTAGGATAATCAGGGGCATAACCTCCATTATAGGTGCCATCCATGGCTTTATATCCCTTCGTGATCAGTGAGTTACCTACGATTAAGGATACACTCTCTCCACTTCAAATCAACTACTTACACCCTAAACCCTGCATGGATGAGGTATGTAATTTCTTACACAAAAAATCCTAGCCTTTTTACTATCACTTTGCTTCTTCAAACAATTATTCTGACTTGATCATCGAAGAACTCTTGGCAAGCACCACTCCGGTGTCCCATAACTCTTCCCGGGATTTCCTTATTTTGCAAAACGATATTTTCTATTTGTGAGTTTTCACCCCACACATTCAAACTAATTATATTTTATTAATTTAATATGAATATACACAAGGAGACTTTTTACAATTACATATTTTTTAACTAAAAAATTATGAAATGTTAAGTTATTTTGGTTGAGTATAAATTATATCAATGTAAATGTTCTACGTGACTATATAGTTTAAATTTGACATTTTCCATTAGTCTCAAACCATGGCCCAGAATAATTGGGCTTAGTGATACACTTCCCATTAACCTTTTTTTCCAGGGGGTAATTAACTTTCCCATTAATTTGCTTGGCTAAGCTCATCGATTTTTCAACATTCAATCTAAAAATATATGGTGGGCAAGCCCTACTGTCATTTGTTTTTATTTTTCCTTTTCTAGGAGAGGAAAATTATAAAGAATGTTCCATTGTAAGCCCATAAATCAATATCATTTACTAAGTGGGTAATTGTAGAGCTTTACTAAACATAAAAATAAATATCTTTTAAAAAAAAAATTATTGGCATAAAAGTAGTTTTGAAAGTTTCATCAAGTCAAACATGTTTCTTGAAATAATTTTTTTTAAATACAAAAAATAATGTTAGAAACCTATAATTTGTATTCTCAATATAATTTGACACATTATATGATGTTGTTGAAAACCCTATCATATGGGATTTAAAAAAACCTATGCAATGAACAATTGAAAATACAACTTAAAAATCAATAATATATTTTTTTTGTAATCAATACTTTCCTTCGATATTAAATTGAATGAATTGGACGGACTTTCACCGCTGCTTACTACAGTCCCTCACTATGATTTGGTACAGAAAGTATCAACAGGGACGGGCCAAGAATTTACTTTAGGAGGAGGCAAAGTTTTTTACAAAATATTTGTCACGCCCCAAATTTCTACAAACCCGAGGCGCGACTGACGAGACAGAAAATAAAATAAAATAAAGGACAAATGTAAATAAATCCACTAAGCAAGCATCCATTCCCATCAATACATACTGATAAGATACAATACATTGCACAACTGTATTGTTCATAGGTCATTCGGGCTTATGCCCTTACATTACAAAATACAAGTCCCATGGACCAAAATATACCACGTGCTTCACCCTATCGGGGTATCACAGAGTCTCAAGTGGCTGGAGGATCCTCATCTAAAAAATGTTGCCCACGAATGGGTCAGCTCAACTGCTGGTATGATGAAGTGCTAATGCAAGAAATAAAGCTAAGGCGTAGCATGTGAAAAGTGTACATTTATATCTAAATGTCATTCAAAGCATCACAGTAATATATGAATGGTATGCATGACGCACCCATGCACAACTCTATGCCACACCCATGTCTCGTTTACGGGTACTCCCCGATGGCACGGAGTACCAATGCAATGGCCAATTTTGGGTTTTTCACCACAGGATCTACACCCTCATAATGCATAGCACCACGTACTCAACCCACGCTATGTTCTCAAGGAATTCATCGTGTGCCAATATGCCAATGCAATCTCAATGAAACATGGTTTCCACAATATAGCATGTTCGAGACAATAATACATAAATCACCAGCTGATTCCACATGCAAGCATATCTCATATAATCAACTTAAACACATGTCATGATTCACATTCATCATTCACTAAATTTTCATAAAGTACAAGTAACATGTAAGCATGTGAACAACCAACTCCAAATCATCAAGTAAACACATTCCAAATAAACACATAAGTCATTCCAGTCATTCACAGAACATTCCTAACTTAACTTCATTTCTAACATTAGCAAAACACCATACCTGTCGGGTTAGTCTCAACCCTAGAAGATTGTGCACGATATGTAACTAAACTGGTCAATGAAAATGCAGGAAGTCAGATCGCCCTCTCCTGTCCTGTCAGTGTCCCTAAGAGCATAAATTACAACTCAGTCTATTGTCATTTGAATTTATGTTATTCATCAAATTTTATGTCTTTAATTCATAGGTTTCTATTCTGCTAAATTAAACTCTTCCATTGAGTCTAGGACGTCGAAGAAAATAAGTTTAGGTTTTCGTAGAACTCAATTCGGACATCTGGGTTCAAAAGGGCAAAATAGTCATTTTGCACTTTTCACGGGTCTTTACATTTCGTGACCTCTTTTCACAAATCGGACTCCACGGTTGAGTCTGGAATGCTCGAGATAATAAAGTTTCACTATTTTTTTACTTAATTCGGAGTTCGTTTGATTGTACTTCAATTCAGGGGCATTTTGGTAATTTTAAAGGTCACTACGGGTCTTTTATTTTTTGAGACCCCGTCTCGTAAAACGGACCTCACCATTGGTCTCAGAATGGTCGAGATAGTCAAAATACACTAATGACTTGTCCCATTTGGACTCCGGATTATTTTAGCATATTTAAATAATTAAATTGATTTAATTAACTAATTAATTAATTAATTTATTAATATTTTATTAATATTTTTTTCAGGGGGGTCAAATTATAATAAGTTACAGTTGGGGGGGTCAGTTTGTAAATTCCGAAAGTCCTGGGTCAAAGTTTAATTTCCACAAAGTCTAGAGGCAATCCTGTAATTTTGAAAACCCTTATCCCATATTCGGATAACCAAACAGGGATCTTACCAGAACAGGGATAGGATATCCCTGGTCCTGTTTCAATTTAAATTTTTAATTTCTTAACCTTGTAACCAAACAGTCCCAATTGGTTTTTAATTTAAAACCTTAGACCGACACGTGGCAGGAGTGGTTCGGCCCAAGCCCGACCCGAACCCGAACCAGACCCGGACCCGACCCGAACAGTGCCCCTTCTTCCCCGTTTTCCCGGTGAGCCTCTGGTAGGGTTCCGGCGCCTTCTCCAGCGCCAGCGAGATTCTTCCGGTGACGTTTCAAGGTTTTAAAAACGCCGTTTTCTAGAGTTTTTCATGTAGGTTTCATTCCCACCCTTCGTTTTTGGTTTGGACCAATAGATCATCACGAAATAGGGCTCAAAGGTCCATGGCCGAATCTCCAGCCAACTTTTCTTTTCTGTTTCTACGCTTATTCTTTTACTGTTTTTGGCCCAAACAATTTCCTTTTGTTTTCTGCACCTAAGAGGGTTATTTTACTCCCATTTAAACCAAGTTTTACACATAAAATGCCAAGACCCACTTCTTATAACCGAGACCTGCAACTCCCCATTTCTCCCTCATCTTTCAACCATTTTAACTCATTCTTTTTGCAAAATAAACCCTACAACATGCTCTTTAATACCCTAAAATCAAATCAATTAACAACTCAAAAACTTTAAAACAGAAACCAAATCCACTTACCTATTTTTCAGAATTTCTCTTGTTGCAGTCTCTCTCTTCTCCTTCTTCCTCCTTGGTGCATCTCACTAGCTCTCTCTCCGTTCTCACAGTCCCCTCTCAGCCTCTCTCTCTGCTTTCCTTTCCTTTTCTTCTCCCAACCGAGACCACACATATACACAACACACCCACTCCCACACGTCTCCCCCTGCACAGCCTCTTTTCTTGACTTATTTCCCTCTGCTCAGCCACCTTTCTTTTCTCTACAAGGCAGCTTTGCATTAAATGCAAAGCTGCCCTATATATACACCTATATATATATATATCACTTATCACACACACACTAGACACACACACACTCCACCGACACCACACACACACCCCAACCAGATCTGATATATATATATATATATATATACATATGCATATCCACATACATCATTCCATACATGTTCACATACATATTAGATTCCATACACATATACATGCTACACATACATACACCATGCATTTTAATAATAATAATACACATTTTAATATCAATAATAATAATAATAATAATGATAATAATAAAAACAAGTAATAATAAAAAAAAAAAATTTCCATGTCATTACAATATTCAATTATAAATTTAAAATTTAAAGAAATGTAAAAATGAATATCAATTGATCATATTTTTTATAACTAACTAAATTTATTGTTACAAAGGATTTTATAAATTAGACCAAAGTCCAATCAATGAAAGAGACATTTTAAAAACTTTATTTTATACATAAAAATTCAAAAAAGTCAATAAAATTTCCATTAAGTGATCAAATTGAAATTAAAATAAAGGTGAAATATGAAAAAATTTAAACTTGTGGGGGGAGGGGCAAAAATATAAACTAACAAGGTGGATTTGAAAATAAATTTGAAAAGTATACAAAAATTTCAAATAAAAAAAAACTGAGAGGGCAATTGCCCCCTTTAGCCCTAGTTGACTCCACCCATGTTAGTCAAGTCATGCACTCACCTAAACTGGTTTGTGTTTTTTTGTTAAGGTCAATGAATCCAACGATAGTTAGTTATAACTTTTACTTCGGCTTCTACATAAATAAACAGACACATGCACACACACACACATATATATATTGTTAGAAAAAATAATAGTAATAATCAATTTTATTTTAATAGTAAAATCAAATATCAGAAATTATTTTCTGTAAAACAGAAACTGGTTTCTGTAAAATACAAAACCACGGAGAACATAAATAGATTACTATTCAAACAAGTATTGGAATTCCAAAATTGGAATCTAAAAGAAAACATAAAAGATTTATTTTTAACGAAATTAAAAATGGCAAAACAGAAACTGAATCAAATAAAACTTATAGTTTTCTATAACAAGAACATTGAGCATACCAAATCTAGCATCTTACGATATCTCCTTAAAATAGATTATGCCCTGGGACTTGGTATTTACGAGTTGAATGGATGTCTGCCTCAAAGGATGAAGTGGTCTCACATAGAGAAGAAGCACGGCTGTCTCTTCGTTCTTGGCTCGCAGGGCCAGATTAAGGGGTCATTGGAACACCAAAAGGAAAGTAATAAGATTGACCATCCTAGTCAAGTATATAAAATACAAACCATTTTTTTAATTGATTCCCTTAATTGGTTTTGGTTAGGTTCCCTTATTAGACTTGTTCAAGTCCCGTAACAAGATTTAATGAAATTGATTACTATCAAAGTAACTATACCAATCATCCATCAACAGTACATTATGGTAGTGTTCAGAGTTGACTTTACAGTCCAGTATATATACACATCCCATATACATGAATATTTGAAAAGCTCATAGGCACCCTTAATAAATACAACTGGGTAGATACATAAATGTAAACTAAATGCTACAATGTCCTTAGTCTATCTTGCATTACTTCAGCAGCTATCTTCTATCAAACCACTACATGTTAGTCCCATGAACACCAGGGGTGAGCCATAACGTTCAGTAGGGTTTCCCAAAATACACAATCAAGGTGCTTACAAAAACTAATGCAAGTCCGAAAAGGACACACCTTAAAGTCTAGTATGCATCATAGGCACACAATATCAACAAATCCAAAACACAAGCACATGCATAAGTATCAAGGTGGTGTAGCATCGCTACACGTGGTTTAACAATAATGGCCAAGTAGTCAGCATCTAGAGGATCAGACACATGACATAAGTATAAACATACAATTTTACAAAGCACCTCCATTTCCTGTTTTAATGTCACAAGAATAATATAGAAGCACATAACCAATCACAAGGGGTAAGTATAAGCTTATCAACTCCACGATGCACCTTCATTTCCTGTTTTAATGTCACAAGAATAATATAGAAGCACATAACCAATCACAAGGGGTAAGTATAAGCTTATCAACTCCACGATGCACCTTCATTTCCTGTTCCAAGCCACAAGAACAATAGATATATTCACAGTTATGCAACCAGCCATAATCATCACAGTATCATAAACTAGCAGTATGCAGTCCATCAATAAACACAAGGAAACATCACATGAACGTCAAGAAAAATAATCTCAAATCAATCAATCCATAGAAAAAGGGGTAAAGCCTTATTCAACTCATTCCATTCTCTCAATAATCTCAATCCCATGAGCATTCACCTAATTTGGCTCCCAGTAAACCTTAGTGGTTTATGGGCTACTAACCTGATGGAGGTAAACGACCACCCGTATGGGTTTACAGCTTACAAGCCGATGGGAGACACCATCCCTATCATAAATGGAATCCCGGGTAAAGCACAATCTCACCACACTCAAGAGCAAACAAAATATGTGACTAATTCCCATCCCAAGTCCTTTTCTCATAAGTGTCCATTTCCAATTTTCAAATATCTCAAATCCACACCACTTGAGTGCTCAATATCATATCCCCTCAAATCTCACACCACTCAGATATGTTCATTAATATAGATAATAATATCAACAAGTCCATAATTAATAATTATAAGAAAAGATATTTAATTCACAATTACTATAAAAGCAACAGTGATCAGACATATCCATGACAGAAATAGGAATCATGATAAGCATCAATATGGCAATCACATGTATCCAATATTATCATACAAATGTCCAACATCATAGCATTCAACATAATAATCACACTGTACTCATAATACAATGACAACATGTCAAATTATACAAATAAACATATTATGTGAATCACATAGCAATTATAAACATCAATAACTTAGAACATTCCCTCGTCCCAATCATCGACCCACTACTAGGAGACACTACATGTGTCTTTCATAATGTTGTTAAATTTTTTACACACTTATTGTTCCATCCCTAGGACCACCCCGGCTCTTAATACTATGGTACCTTATCAATTCTTAAGGTTCTTTATGGCCAATTACATATTAGCCTACACATTGGATACCCGTTTGCCCAAACCAATGTTTTCAGACCCAGCCCGTTCATCGAACCGAAAAAATGTCCGGGTTACAAGTTATCTGTTCAACCGTCGGGTCAATCGGAATTAAACCGTGATGTCATAATTATGTAATTAATAAATTTAATAATACATATTATTGATATTTTAAATTTAAAAAATTATACAAAAATTACTAAAAATTATATAAAAGATTTTTACAAAATATGAATTTTCTTAATATCTAAAACTTCAAGAAAAAAATGAAAAAAGTATAGTAGACATACCTTATTACAATGTTGAAAGTTGAAACTTCATTGCCATTCTTCCATAATCGCAAGGACCATAAAAAAAATCATTTTAACATCCAATCCAAGCATAATCCAATAATTTAGCCTTCAACTACATAAAAAATAAAAAAAAAGATACAAACACAAATAATCATACATAAAATAAAATAAAATACCACATGATACAAATATATAATACTGAAGTTTCAAACTTCAAGGGTTTAAAATTTTAAATACAATCCAAAATAAATTCAGCCAAAGACCAACTCAACTCAGCCAAAATTCAGCCAAAAAATTGCATGAAATTTGAGATTTTGAATATACCAAAAAATATATCTATTATAGCCAAGAACCGGTGTGAACCGGTGACCCAGTACTAGGTCAACCGGTTCAACGGTCGGACCTTCCGGTTTTACTAGTTTTCTATTTTTAGAATAGTTTTGAACTTAAAACGGGTTTATGGGTTAAACTGGACCGTTTTGTGCACCGGTCGATGGTTCAACCGGCCGGTCTGGGTTTTAAAACATGGGCCCAAACAGATATCAAAAACGTATTCCTGAGCTTCAAAAACCCTAAAGAAACCCTATCGTATTGTTTATAAGCCATTTGACTGACCTTTAAACCCATAAGGGCATTCTTATAATTTACTGGTTAAGTTACACGTCTGTCGAGACATCGTCTTGCAAAACCGACCTTGGAATCGAATCTAGAAGGCCCAACAATCCTAAATATGTCCTCTTTATATTTGATTAACTCTTTTAGGTATATGTTCCAAGTCCAGAGGCATTTTAATAATTCCACATATTCATGTGGGACTACCCCGAGTCTCTATTTCATTATTCTAATATCATATTTGAGTTTCTGATGTCTAAAAACATTAGAAACGCCTCTTTCAGATCTTAATACGGCTTTCAATTGCTTAAAACAAGTTTAGCACTATAATCGTCATTTTATCACTTTATGTAGGACCATTAAATGCTTTCAATTTGTTCAATCTGATCATATATTTAAATTTTGAGCATCCAAAAATCATGGGATAGCCCTTTTTGGATTTTAACTAGCCTTTACACTTCTTAATTTAGCATTAGAGGTATTTTCGTAATTTTCCATATTCATGTTGGACCACCCCAAGTTCCTGAATATCCAAACCGATCCCATCATTGAGTTCGGAATGCCCAAAAACCTTAAGAAAGCCTCTTTTTTATTTTAATTGCATTTAAAATTCCATATATTACAAGGAGGGTATTTTTATAATTTTGACTATCGAGAACTAGTTTTGTCCCAAGATCGGTTCAGATTTGAACCAAGACCAAGAGAATCGGCCAGCCTAGTCCGAGTAGCCAAACAACCCTTAATCCATTTTGTCTTTTTGTCTAATGGGCTGACCCATTAACCCGATTGACCAATACCCAAACGCATTAACTCTGGCCCGTTGACTAGACTTGACTCGATTGACCAACCCGACTAAACATTGACCGGGTCAACCCGTTAGAACAGTGTCTCATTCTCCGGTTACGGCTTCTTGATCATTTTTGCCCCAAGACTTCATTTATCATGTTGTTTCATCATTTAGCTCAATGGGTGAGGGTTTAAAGCCCAGAAATAATCTACTCCAACGAAGCTCGACTTTTCGGCGAAGTGGTTTTTCTTCATGTTCCTTAACTAGTTCAACACTGGTTTCTTCCTGAATTTTTTCTGGCATAAAGACAAGTTCATATCTATACATTTTGTGATTCAAAAACACATGAATCATCCCTGATGATGATTTCTCTAAATTTTTTGACTTTTGATTTGAAACTTATGCAACTTTCTGCTCTAAAAAGGCCCATTTTAGGGTTTTGACGGATCAAAATATCAGATATCGGCCTAACGACCCCAAAACCCTCATCACACATCTCACAAATGATAAAATAGACTTACACAAACTTACAACACTTGGTTCGGATCACCGGTTTGAAACTTATGCAACTTTCTGTTCCAAAAAGGCCCATTTTGAGGTTTTAACAGCAAAACACCGAATATCAACCTAACAAGCCCAAATCCCCATCACACACCTTAAAAATGATAAAATAGACTTGCACGAACTTACGACACTAAGTTCAGATTGCCGATTTGAAACTTATGCAACTTTCTACTCCAAAACAATCAATTTTGGGGTTTTGATGGACAAAAGTGCTGGTTATTGGCCTAACGGCCTCGAAACCCCATCACACACTTCAAAAATGATGAAATAGACTTGCATGAATTTATGACATTCGGTTCGGATCACCGGTTTGAAACTTATGCAACTTTCTGCCCCAAAAAATCTTATTTTGGGGTTTTGACAGTCCAAAATGCCGAATATCAGCCTTACGAGCCAGAAACCCCATCACACACCTCACAAATGACAAAATAGACTTGCACAAACTTACGAGACTCAGTTCAGATCACTGGTTTGCAACTTATGCTACTTTTTGCCGTTCTTACTATTTATGCATGCAAAACAAAAAATTCACATTTTATATTCATATATATTTGATGAGTGTTCTAATATATATATCATTTGGTCTTTATTTTAGATTGATCAAGATTATTGCACTCCCATCTTTTAGTTGTGCATCGGGACTTACTTTTCTCCTTTGTTTTTTTTCTTTTCCTGGACATCTGTAGTTATATTTTCTGAGACAATTTTTTATTTTTGTATTTATTGAAAAATTCTACTTTTACGATTGTAAGTAATTATATATATATATGAATGCATTTCTCTTTTAATATATTCATTTCATAATGTTTGGAATTATTTTATATCAGGATGATTGATATAGGTTTTAAATAGGAATAAAACACAAAAAAAGAAAACGAAAATTCAAGTCCAAAACAGGGCAAAAAAAAAAAACAAAACAAAATTTTAGCGACGCACAGAAGGCGTCGCTAAAAGTTTGACATATTAGTTTTAGCGACACTTCACGGTCGTCGCTAAAAACACATTATTAGCGACGCATGGAGTTCGTCGCTAAAGCTGTATAATCATTCTAATAACATACTTTTTGCAATGCCTTCTATGCGTCACTAATAATATACTAGTAGCGACGACCATTGAATTCTCTACGTAGCATTAGCGACGCAACACCTGATTATTAGTGCATCACTAATAGTCACTATTAGCAACACATATTCTTGTGCATAACGCTAATAGTATTAGTGACGTGATTATTAGTGATGCCCATGACGACTTACACTTGCGCGTCGCTAATACTATTTAGCAACGCACGCGGACGTCACTAATTATACCATTTGTTGTAGTGTGGCAAGTTATCGAATTGCCCTTTAATATTTTTTCGGGTCCTTACATTTATATATAGTGAATCAAAACTATAAATTGAACTCCCTCAGACTGTATGAACTAACGCACAAAATTTATGGAATTGAATGAATATATAGATGAGTGCGTTGGTATTTATATAAACCTCTTCGTGACTATTTGGTATAGTCACAAATGTTTGGGTCAGCTCTGTTCATGTTGAACAGGGACATTAATCCAAAAGGGATGCAGTTCTTCATTGAATAAGATGATTGTTCCGTTAGTAATTCAAACGTAATCTTAAAACGACATCGTTTTAAATTTAATTAAACCAGTAATAAAATGACAACTGATGTGCTATAAAGTGACAGTCCAACCAAAAATTGACACGTGTATGTGCAGAGCTCTTCCTTGTGTAGGTCAAGAAATAACATAAAGCTATTCAGATAAAAAAACCACGAGGGATCCAGACGTTCTTTGGTCAGGATGGCGCAGACCTTTCCTCTAGATCAAGAAATACGAAGTATGTACCTAGAGGGTTCCCGAGTTTATCACTGCCTTACATGCCCTACCGACCTCGAAATAAGGAAACATAGTTCAACATGGAAACTGTTATTCTCAGATATCTTCAAATGCTTACTTTTACGACTCCAAATCCTAATCAACTTAGGAAGTCTACAGCCTATAAATAAAACCCTAAGGTGTGCTTTTAAATTATAGTCAATCAATTCCTTTTAATTATAGTCTTTTGTTTTACTAACTTCATCATCAAAGTGGCTACCATAGGAGCCTACTCGGTGGCCCTCTGATTTTTGAGTTCTTATCAGGCGACAAAGAACGGAAGCCCCACTGATCAGAAAGTGCAACATCAATTTGGCACCATCTGTGAGAACGAAAATCGTTTCTGCTAACTTTCTTCTTCGACAACAATAACTCTTTTGTCTTTTTCTTCTAAAAAAACAATGGCTCCCAATCTTCCTCCTAGGAAAAGTTCTCAAAACCCCCAAAATCAGCCTCTCGCAGGAAGAGCAAGGGGGAAAACACCCAGTCATCTATGACAGCAATTTGATCGAATTCAACGACAATCCGATCAGATGCAAGAACAACTCATTGCCATATCCCAAGCTATGGCTTTGTTGGCCCAGAACCAGTAGAGCAGTACCCCTCATCCTCCTACCAAAGTTGTTAATGAAGGGGCTCAGCCTCCCGCCACCACCATGGGCGAAGGACCTCCTAACGAGGAGATCCCCAACCTGCAGTCGGTACACTCCCATAGTACCATTCACATTGGGGCTGACCCCTAGACATCAACTGTTGTAGGGAGAGGGATGCCGCTTTTCATCCCGTTGTCCACTATCAAAGCAGAACAAGGATCCCAACTCCAACAGCCTCGGGGGCCGATCCACCACCACAAAAGTTTCAGCCTTCACTGGCGCTGGTTCCTCTAGTCTAAGGAGGGCAACGTCCCCTTTCACTATTGGACAAACTCATCCCTTGAATATAGGGGCTGAAGCTGCAAGACAGGGCCAATAGCAAGGCCCAAATCCACAACCAGTTCTGCCTAGAGTTCCTCAAAGGACGGAAGAAATAGCAGACTCCATGGAACAAACCGTCTTTACCAAAGGGACCCATCCCCCTCTAGAGCAAAATGAACTGGGAAAGCTGCTCGGGAGGTTTGCCATGCCATTCACTCTGCCATAATGGTAGAAGAGCGGCTGAAGAAGTTCGTTGTCCCGAAGTTCACCCTCTTTGACGGATTTGAAGACCTTGGAGACCATCTCTCCCACTATCAGCATACAATGGCTCTACATGGGGCTACTGATGCCTTCATGTGCCGAACTTTTATAACAAGCCTCAAAGGTACCGCTCTGAAGTGGTTCCACAACCTCTCCCAAGAATCGATCACCAATTTCTATGAGCTTAGTAGGCAATTCTTTGATCGATTCTTGACTAGCAGAAAGTTAAGGAAGAGGCTAGAATTCCTGTTAACTGTAAAGCAGGCGAAGGGGAAGTCACTTCGGGAGTACATTCCTCACTTCAATATCGAGCTCACAAAGATAACATACTACAGCCCAAGCTTCTTAGTAGCAGCTCTCACCTCTGGCCTAAGGCCTAGATGCTTCTAAGATTCTTTGACAAAGAATCCTCCCATCAACTTGGCGGCACTCATGGAGCGGGCACGAAAATACATAAACCTAGAGGATACAAAGATGTCCTTCCTAAAGGCAAAAGAGCTTGCTTAGAAGGATGATCACATCTAGAAGAGGGACTTCAAAAAGAGGGTCCAGAGTCCTATCAAGAGGGCGGCACCCAGAACCGAGAGCAATCCTAATTCTGGGAGGTACGCCACTGTCACCCCTCTGAATGCCTCTCTTATTCACATAATTCAGCAAATATATACCCAAGAGGACTTGAAGTGGCCAAAGCCATTAAAGAGTAATCCCGACACTAGAGATCAAACCAAGTACTGTGACTTCCACAAGGAACACGGACACACCACTAATAAATGCAGAGCTCTCAAGCAAGAGATTGAACATCTCATCAAAAGAAGGCAGCTACAGGAGTCTGTCCTATAGGACAGGAGGCAGAACCCCCATAATGATAAGCCATAACAAAGAAGGCAAGAGCAAAGGCCTAAACAGAGGAAGGCTCGAAACGAGCAACCACGCCAAAACAAACAAGTCATCTTTGTCCTTCATGCTGAAAACATGATGATGGGAATGTCCAACCAAGCTAGGAAGTGGTATGCTCAAGAGGCTAGGGTAGAGCCCAACGTCCTCCATATCTTTGCTATTGGAAAAAGCTGAAGTCGGGACCATAAATCCAGTTCTCAGAATTGGATCTTGTTAGGGTACATTGTTCTTATAGTGATGCCCTCGTCATCTCACTCAAAATTGCCAATTTTGAGATCAGGAAGGTTCTGATGGACATAGGAAGCTCCACTAACGTGTTGTTTTATAAACCCTTTAAGCATATGATGCTCAACCCTAGCGACATCAAGTTCACCACCGACGTCATGACTGGACTCAATGGGAACCTCAGCACCCCGCTAGGCAAAATAGACCTTCTGACCACAATGGGAGAAGGGGATGGTCAGAAGATAATGATCTCTGAGTACATGGTCCTGGACTCTAAGTCCCCCTATAATGTTATCATTGGGCGGCCTTGGCTCCATCAGGTGGGAGCGGGCACCTCGACCTTCCACCAATGCTTAAAGTATGTTCAGAACAACAAAGTCTTCTCCATCAAGGGCTGTCAGTGAATTGCACGAGAATGCCATCCTCCACACTAAAGGAAATGGCCCCCAAATAGCAATCATAACACCCTCGTGAAGGAGGAAGTCTTGCACTTTCCAACCTTCATGAGACAGAGGAGTGTCTTTCTGAGATCGAAGAGCCATTAAGCCCTAGAGGAAGGGACAACATAGCCAAACCTATGGAGGAACCCACCAAGATACTCGTCAGCTCTGAAGGAGAAGGACGATATTTACAGATTGACTCAGACCTGTCCCCTTTTGAACAACAGGAAATTATTGAATTCCTAAAAAGCAACCTATTAGTATTTGCTTGGGAGACCAAAGATATAGAAGGGATAGATCCTAACCTCATCTCTCATAAGCTAATGACAAACCCAGATCATCCTCCGGTGAGACAAAAAATGAGGACATTCACCCCTAAAGGCCACAAGATTATCAACAAAGAGGTCTAAAGGTTGTTGAACGCTGGAATGATAAAAGAAGTATTTTATCTAGAGTGGCTCGCTAACACAGTCCTTGCTAAAAAGAAAAACAGCAAATAGAGGGTCTGCATCGACTACACCAACCTCAACAAAGCCTGTCCCAAAGACAGCTTCCCTCTCCCTAGGATTAATCAACTAGTTGATGCAACCATAGGACATGAGCTCATGAGTTTCATGGACGCCTACTCTGGATACAATCAGATTCAGATGTATCCTTCAGACCAAAAGAAGAATGCCTTCATATCGAAACGAGGTCTCTATTATTATAAAGTGATGTTGTTCAGGTCTAACGAACATTGGAGCCACATACCAATGTTTGGTAAACAAGATGTTTGGCTCCCAAATTGGAGACACGATAGTGGTCTATATTGATGACATGCTAGTCAAGAGCCTTCGGAAGAGTGACCACATCCAGCACTTAAGCCAAACATTTAACATCTTAAGGTAACACAGGATGAAGCTGAACCCCTCAAAGTATACCTTCAGGATTACCAAAGGGAAATTCTTCGATTTTCTGGTCTCTCAAAGGGGGATTGAGGCAGAACCTTCACAGATAAAAACTCTGATTGAACTAGAGTTACCAAAAACCAAGAAGGATATCCAAGGTATGAACGGAAGGTAGCAGCTTTGAACAGATTTATCTCTAAGTCTACAAACGGTGCCTCTCTGTTCTTCGGAGCCTTGAGGGGGAGTAAGGCCCTAGAGTGGACCCCTAAATGTGAAAAAGCTTTCCAGGAACTAAAACAGTAGTTGGCTTCCCCTAAACTCCTTTTAAAGCCAGTGCAAGGGGAAAAGCTACTCCTATACTTAGTAGTATTTGAGAATGCCATCAGCTCTACATTAGTCAGAGATGACAAGGGGATTCAGAGGCCACTTTTTTACGTCAGCAAAGCACTTCTAGATACAAAGGCGAGATATTTCAAAATTAAGAAACTGGCCTTGGCCTTGGTGATATCTGCTCGGAAGCTCAGGCCTTACTTTCAGGAGCATCCTATCATAATCCCTGCATCTTATCCTTTGAAATCAATCATGCACAGGCCTTGAAGTCTCAGGACGACTGATCAAGTGGTCTGTGGAGTTAGGAGAATTTGTTATATTTTATGTACCACAGACCTCTATCAAAGGGCAAGCACTGGCAGACTTTATTGCAGAATTCACTCCAGCGCTACATTCTAAAGCACAAGCCAACACGGACACCATGGTATGGCAATTCTACAGTGATGGGTCATCCATTGATAGAGGCTCGAGAGTGGGCATAGTACTTCAGTCCCCCAATAGAATCACAATTGAGAAAGCAATTAGTTTCGGGTTCAAAGCTTCTAATAACGAAGCCGAGTATGAAACACTTATCATTGGGATGTGGCTTGCCCTAGAATATGAAGCTCTGAGCCTCGAGGCATTCTCTGACTCCCAACTTGTGGTAAGCCAAGTCTTGGGAGAATTTTCCACCAAAGATAACATGATGATCCGATATTCAGAGCTGGTGGAATCATTGAAACTCTCTTTCCATAAGTTTACCATTCAGAAGATCGAAAGAAACCAAAACTCCAAAGCTGATGCTTTAGCAAATATGGCCTTTCACCTTAAGTCAGAAAGGGATTTAACAGTAAGAGTATCTTACTAATCAAAGTCGAGCATCGAGAAAGTACAGTCCTTTCAAATTTCATAGCAAACTCAGAACTGGATGACTCCCATCATCCAGTATATAAAAAAAAAGACTACTTCCAGAAAACAAAAATCAGGCTTATAGGATTCGGATCAGGGTAGCTCAGTATCTAATCCTAAACGAAAAGTTGTACTAAAGATCCTACACGCAACCCCTCATGCGGTGCTTATCTCTAGAAGAGTCCCATTACGTTTTAGCCGAAATACATGAATGAATCTGCGATAACCACAATGTTGGCAGGACTATAGCCCATCGAGCTCTGATTCAAGGTTATTACTAGCCTGTTATGTTAAAACAAGCCAAAGAAGATGTCCAAAGGTGTGATAAGTGTCAATGATTTGCTT
The DNA here is from genome assembly GCA_008638375.1 of Nyssa sinensis. NCBI lineage: Eukaryota > Viridiplantae > Streptophyta > Magnoliopsida > Cornales > Nyssaceae > Nyssa > Nyssa sinensis. The sequence goes on along the minus strand of CM018041.1, from coordinate 22,691,196 downwards.
CATACCAGCACCAACTTCATAATGAGCTCATTCCTATCGCCAGTCATTGGCCCTTCGTTCAATGGGGGATGGACATTGTAGGGCCACTGCCAAAGGTCCCTTAGAATAAGAGATTCGTACTCGTTGTCATTGACTCTTTCTTCAAATAGACAAAGGCTGAACCACTAACTCACATCACAGAGGTAGAGGTAAAAAAACTTCACATGGAAAAACATAGTCTACAGGTTTGGTATATCCCGAGTAATCATTTCAGACAATGATAAGCAATTTGCTTGGAAGGTGTTTGGGAAGTTTTGTAAAGACCTACACATCAACCACCACTTCTTCTCAACAGGGCATCCTTAAGCTAATGGGCAAGCTGAGGTCACCAACCGTACAATTCTTGACACCATTAAGAAGAGGTTGGAAGAGGCCAAAGGAAGATGGGTCGAAGAGCTCCCTAGATTACTCTGGACCTACCGGACCACTAAAAGAACACCAACTGCAGAGACACCGGTTTCATTGGCCTACAATACCGAGGCAGTCATTCTTGTCGAAATTGGTATGCTGACCTTTAGAACATATCACTTTGATCAAGAGACCGATGATCACTAGCTTGCGGAGAATCTAGATCTACTTGAAGAAAGACGAGAGAAAGCCTAGATCAGGACTGAAGCATACCAATAGAGAATGGCTAAAAGCTTCAGCTAAAGGTTGAAACCTGTCAATTTCTAGATTAGGGACCTCGTCTTAAAAAGGGTGTTCCCGAACACTAAAGATCCCACCATAGAAAAACTCTCCCCTAATTGGGAAGGGCCCTACAAGATAACCAAGATCGTCAGACCCACGACTTATTGGTTGGAGGATGTAACTGGGAAGCCTGTACCCAAGCCCTAGAACGTTGAGCACTTGAGAAAATATTATCAATAAAGAATTATTTTTTGATTCACTTCTGAGTACTCTCATCTCAATGTATAGACCCCTAAAAGCCTTGTAGCCATTACAAGTGCTATAACTTTGGTCCATCTCAATGCACATATTCCAAAAAGCTTGTATCCATTACAAGTGCTACAGGTTTGGTCCATCTCATTGTACAGACCTCTAAAAAGCCTTGTACCTGTTATAAGTGCTACAGGTCTGGTCTATCTCAATGAACCAACTCCTAAAAGTCTTGTATCCATTACAAGTACTACAGGTCTGGTCCATTTTAATGTATAAACCCCTAAAAACCTTGAATCATTACAAGTGCTACAGGTCTGGTCTATCTCAATGTACAGACCCCTAAAAAGCCTTATACCCATTACAAGTGTTACAGGTCTGGTCCATCTCAATGAACAGATCCCTAAAAGCCTTGTACCCATTACAAGTATTACAAGTCTAGTCTATCTCAATGCACAGACCCCAAAAGCCTTGTATCCATTACAAGTACTACTGGTCTGGTCCATCTCAATGTATAGACCCCTAAAAGCCTTTTATCCATTACAAGTGCTATAGGTCTGAAGAGTAGATCTTGATTTAATTACAAGTGTTTCAGGTTTGAAAAGTAGATCTTGATTTAATTACAAGGGTTTCAGGTCTGAAGATTAAATCTTGATTTAATTACAAGGGTTTCGAGTTTGAAGATTACATCTTGATTTAATTATAAGTGTTTCAGGTCTGGAAGTTAGGTCTTGATTCAATTGCAAGAGGGGTTTGGTTACAAATATTAGTGAACGACATAGTCTGCCCTGTTTTCAACCTCGGAAGGTTGTCATACGAGTACTTTGGAAATTGCTAATGGATAGCGTTTGTTATTAGTCTGAACGTTTACAAAAACTAATTTTTATAAAACACAAGTAATCGAGATAAATAAATCATTTTTCATATATATACCCAAAGGGTAGGAGATGAGATTAAAAGTGCAAAAAAAAATAAGGTCCTAATCAATGGTCTTCGGCAGAGGGGGGTAGCTCCTTCAGATTTAGTAGGCTCTACTAGGGCGGCTTCGGAGGGACTCGGTGCTGGATTGTTCAATAAAACCTCGTCTATTCCAGAAATGTCAAGGTCAAGATAGAACTTTTGGATTTTCTTCCAAAACATCTCGTATCCGTGATCTGCAAACTCATAGCCCAGCCTCTGCACCTCTTCTCTGAGCTCTCTCTTCATCTCTTCCGTCGCCATTCGAACGCTGGAAGCCAGGTTCAGAGCGGCCATAGCTTCGACCTCCTCATTCTCTTTCTTCAAAGCCTCTAGCTCAGAAGCCAGGGCATTCTTTTGTGACTCCAGGATGGCCACGTTGTTAAAAGACTCCATGTACTTCTCCTCAAACGAGAGAGATGCAGAGCGAGCCGTCTTGAGCTGAAGTCAAGCCTCATCCAGCTCTGCCTAGAGCTTGTCCTTCCGCTTTGACTCCTTAGGGAAGTCCATGATGGCTGCCATAGCATGAACAACCTGTAAGAGATAAAAGTTATGTTAGTCAGAGCAGAAGTTAAATACAAGAAGTAAGTAAAAACAAAAAAAAAAGCTAAGTAAAGAAGCTTTACCCACATGTGAGAAACCAGAAGGTCTCTGACTATCTTTATCACGACCCAGAACCCACTCTGCACGGATCCCGAATTGTGACCACCGCCCTTCGGCCCGTGGGCCGCCGAGCTGGCTCACGTAAGCAACGACGCTGGACAGCGGTGCGGTACGGCTAGAATTGGCAATTGCGGAAGCGTGAAAAACTTTTTCTTTTACTTTTACATTCCTCACATCCGCCCGATACCGTCACTTTTTCTTCTTCTTCGGAATGGTGAACAAATATTATACATTCAGAGCATACTAATAATTTAAAGTTATACAAATTACATATCAGTTTGCCTCTCGAGGCTTAAGTACATAATTTTCTAAAATTACTACAACAAAATGTGACCAACTATAGGTCCTAGAACTTTCAAAATCCTTGATAAAAATGGAGCTGTCAATCACCAATCCTCAAATTGGGCAAGGTTCCCATCCATCATTATCACTTGAAAAATGTTAGGGTACTAGGATGAGCTTCAACAAGCCTAGTGAGTAATTCCTAGTGCTTTGTCATGGGTTTTCAACTAGTAGTGGGTTAGTTATAAGAAAATGTTCATATAAACATACACTACCAATTGTACATATACTTCAGATATAGAAAATAGAATTCTTCGAAAATAAATAGCGTGAAACATACAAGGCATTCAAGCTAGGCACGTTTTTCAATAATCGCAAGGTACAATAATCTTCAAATCACATAGTATGATGCATTTTTAAAGCATTCAATAAAGCATTTAATATGCAACAAAATTTATAAACATGTGTAGAATGGCCATTTGAAAGCCAAGAAAATAATTTAAAACCCTTTCTATGAAAATAGGAGGATGCAAATTTCTTCTTCTTCAAAACAAGGGGTTATATAAAAAACCGCTTTCATGAAAATGAGAGTTCAAAAACCTGCTATCATTTCTGAAAACATTTCATCTTTTCACTTTGATTAGGAAAAATCTGTTTCGAACCAGATTCCAGTCTTACTTCAAAGAGATCTCATGCCTAGGGGATCAGATCTTACTACCAGGTATTCTTCATGTCAATTGAGTTCCGAAGGAACCCAATATCAGCTGTGGTGCTTATGTACCATTATTTTGCAAAACTTTTTAATTTTTCAATGATGCTTTTGAAATAGCATTTAAAATATGGTTTCTTTAAATATGTGCTTTTCACGAGCATTAAAAACATGACTTTTCAAGAAAAGCTTTTTCTTTTTTTGAGCATCTAAAAACATGGCTTCTTCAAGAAATGTTTTTGATGAACATTTAAAAACATGGCTTTAAAAAAAGAATGAATTTTCATGAGTATTCAAAATACATATTAACTACGAAATTTTGAAAAAAAAAATTATCACTTCGAGCTGTAAAAATTCATCCCAGCGAAAGTGTAAGGGTTTGTTTGGTTATAAATTCAAAAACAAATTTTCAAAAACTTGTTTGTTTAGCCACCAAAAAAACAAACTTCAAAATTTCATTTTAAATTCAAACAAAGTTCAAATTCCAAGAAATTTTATCCAAACAATGGTTCAAATTTCAAGAAATTAATTATCAAATTAAATTTCATTTGATTTGACAATGATATTAATATATATTATATTTATAAAATATTTTATTATAATTTATATTATACATATAAAATATTATTTTATAATATGCCAAACTTATGATATATAACTTTAATTTTAAAAAAATTATATAATTTAATAATTAATATATGTTATATTAATTAATCAAATTTGTTAAATCTTGTTATTTTTATTAAATTTGAATAAAATTAAATTTTTTATATCATATTTAATTAAATGTATTAAATTCCGATCACATTTTTTAAGAATATTAAAAATTGTGAAAATGTAATTTAGATATAATTTGTTTCAAAATATTGATTTTTTAAAAATTGTGAAAATGTATTTGAATATAATAATCTAAATTATAAAATAGTAAAAAAATTTAAGATTAATAGTTTGTCAATAACGTATCCCACGTTTTAAAATTAAAAATTTATTTTTTAAAATCTAAACAAATAAAGGGGGGCAGTTTTTATTTTTAAAAAATATTATAATAAAAAATATAAACTTTCATATATTTAAAAAATAAATACTCACCCCAAGCGAATAGGACATTGATCTTAAATCCGTCAACGGTCTTATTCGTTGGGAAAGCAGTTGATCTTCCTAAATAAAGATCATGTAAATTATAAAAATGTATTTCGATACGATAATTTAAATTTTAAAAAATAAAAAAAAAATTAATTTCAAACACATATCTTGTAATTTGAAATTAAAAATCTTATTTTAAAAACATAACCAAACATTTTTTTTATCTTTTTTCAAATTAATCAATCCAAACAATTTCAAATTTCAAGAAATTACTTAAAAACAATTCTCAAAATATTTCTTAAAACTCAAACTCTCAAAAACTATCCAAACAATGGTTCAAATTCCAAGAAATTACTTAAAAACACTTCTCAAAAAAATTTCTTAAAACTCTAACTCTCAAAACCTATCCAAACATAACCTAAAAATTTGTCCCAGCGTCCTAACGAAAGTGTTAAATTTTACAGTTTTAAAAAATATAGTGAAAATTTAATTTTTCTATGAATTTCTTGATTTTTACTAGTTTTATTAAAATTTTCAATTTGTATTTTGGATGTCAAAATAGTCTTTCAAGGTTGTAAATTTTACAAGAAAAAATAAAATAGTATTTAAAGAAAAAGTGGATAGTAAAATTTTATACTTTTGCTGCTTCACTATTTTGAACTACCACAAATTGTATAAATCCAAATTTTAAATAAAAAAAATCAGATTTTGAATGACAGGTTTTCCAAACTTTTTTTTTTGAATCCTTGTGCCAAACACACGTTCGCTGCTTGTACAGTTTGTGGATGAATTTAGTTCATTATGAATGGCATGTGTGGCCAAACCTATTTTGTTTTTTTTTTTAATCCAAATTTTAAATAAAAACCTCGTCATTGATCTCATATTCAAATTAGACAGTGAAATAAAGAATTTGAGGTTCAATGGAAACTTTTATGAATGCAAAACAAAAGTTAAAGCTTTTGCAACTTGTAGATCAAATCTTTATTCAAAAGGTTAGAGCCACAGAAACAAAGAGTAATTGAATCCAAGCCAGTATTCATGCCTTGATTTTTCCTTTTACTGTTCAAGCTTGAATTTACTTTCCATCGCAACTTCATTGTGGTTTACGGCAAAAAATCAAAGCTTGCGACGGATTGCCTATAGCAATGGTCATATGTTGCCTGTTTTCTTCCTCAGGACGTTCCCCGTTATTTCAGCTTCTCTCAGAAATTTAATTAAATCTTTTTTTAATCAATAATGTACAATTATTAAAGCTGCTGGCATTAACAATTTAAAGCGTAATTGTTATTTTGGCAATAGCCCAAGCCCACATATATACAGTTTGCAATAAAATTCTCCCTCTTGCAACCTTGTCTCTCTTTCTCTCTCTTACGCTTTTTCATTTTTTTTTTTTATTGGATTTCGCTTTCTGTCTCTGTACGATAAAAACCCTATTTTGCACTCTCCGCTCTCCCTCTCTACAATACAATTCATTCATTCGAGAGAGAGCTCGGCTTTCCATGTCGACGGCGGGCGAAGGACCCTCCTACGAACGAGGCGGAGGAGTAGGCGGCAAGTTTCGCAAGGGGCAGTTCCGGAGGTCTCAGACGACGCCCTACGATCGCCCTCCCACTGCCATCAGAAACCCTAGAAATGGCTGGCTCTCGAAACTCGTTGACCCAGCGTCCAAACTCATCTCTACTAGCGCTAATATGTTCTTCTCCTCCGTTTTTCGCAAGCGCCTACCTCCTCCACAACCCTCATCAGGTTCAACTCTCTCTCTGTGTATCTTTATATATAAATATACACATATATGTGCTTTTGTATCTATATATAATTTATTAATTGTCTTTATGATATGTTTCTAATTTTTTAGGTTCAATGGACTCGGGAATTGAGTTGTAAAGAATGGGGAAGGCTTTGTTTTTGTGAACTTTTTTTTTTTTTCGGTTGTTTTGGGAAGTAAATCACCGTTTTTGAGGTATCGTTTAGAAATTAGGAGTTTTAAATTTTGTGCAGTTGTTTTGGTTCTAGGGTTTCTTTACTTCGGAATTTTGTAAGGGGTGTTTAGTTTAGTACTCATATGTCATCATAGGTTATAGTTAAGGTGATTGCAGACTTGTGGGCTTTTTGGGGAGGCTTCGACCCATCTTTTAGAATGGCTGAGTAATTGTTTTTTTATCTGGAGTGCTGTTATTTTTGGTGTATCTGGTTTCCTTGTTTTGGGAAGTGTGTTATGAAGAGGTGGGAATCTTTAGTTCAGTGCTCGTAATATTGCAGTATAGATCAATTATTTAATATATGAGCATTTTTTGTTTGTTTTCATTTTTTTGCTTTTTTTTTTTTGTTGTTTTTTTTTAAAAATCACTTTCTTCTTGTTGGTTGTTTTTCTTAACAGTTGTTGTAGGCTTAGGGTTTCTTGTTGTTTGATGTTCTTATTAGGTTCTAGGGGTCTCTATGATTGAGAAGGTGCATATGTAATTAGTGATATGAAAAAGACATTCTTTTGAGGTCAGACGGTCAGAGGTTGAATGTATGGATGTGTTCTTGTTGGAGTATGAGGTTGGAGATCCTTCTTAGATCGAATTGATTTGATTTCATGGAAATGAAGGTTTGTGGACCATTGTCAATTTGTTCCTAATTCTTGTGGTTGTCACACCTCTTTCAATTTAAAGTTCTATTTTTATTATTAAAAAAAAAGTTTTGAGCAGTTTGCTTTTCTCATTTTATTTTTTGTGGATCATTTGAAAGATATATAGCAGAGTCCCTTTATTCAGCTGGTAGTTCTATATATATATATATAAATTTAAAATTCTTTTTTTATTTTTATTTTTATTTTTTTTTTATCATGATTACCAAAATGCGGCCTTAGTAAGAAAGAGTCTAAGTTGCTTGTCTGTTCCCATGTCATTTCTAACTTTCGGGGAGCTTCCTGGTAAGCCTAAGCAGTCCTTATAGTCTGAAAAGTAGTTCTATAGAAGAAAAAGTAATGTTTGCTGGGCTTATTGACACAGGTTACTCCAGGAAGCTCTTTTTTAAGAGCCCATATGGCCGAAGCTACCAAGGGGAGGTTTTTTAAAATGACTTGTTGAGAGACTAGATAACCCACGTAAGTGAAAAAGTTAAGGCCCAATCTTATTCCTATAAATTAATCATTTTTGCGCTTTTGGCCTCCTATCTTCACTCTGTTTTGCAAATCCTAACCTTTATATTCTAGATTGGTAATCAAGAAAGAAATTTTTGGAGAACTGTTCTTCCCTGTAATAGGTTTGCTTCAAAGTCGTTCAATTGGGTCTATTGTCCTTTAGATGCTCTTGATGCTTCCATGGTGTTGTTTGACTTCCTGCTTTCTCTCTGCACCAATTTCTAGAACAACTGAAATCATTGTCCAACCTTAAGAGATAGTTTTAGATCTCTCTCCCCCTCTCGCTTGATGAGGCCAAAATCTGCCAATCAATCCCTCTCTCTGTCTCTCTCTTTTGGAATAAGTATTCCTTTTTACTCAGTTTTGGTGTTCTCTAGTTTGGGTGTTGAAGGTTCATTGATGAGGATGGCTCTAAGAAGCAATGACAGATTTTGTGAGTTGGAGTTAGAATGCCAATAGTTAATGGCTGGATTTTCCCTGTTATCATGGATGACTTAGTAGAAGACAATAAAAGGGAAAAGGAAAAGAATTACAAGCTTGTTAAAACTTGTCAACTATATATTAAAGGAAGAATTCTTAGAAAGGTCTATCAACTACTACTAGCTACCCAATCAAGCCCCTTTTTTATTATTACTATGCAGGATTATGACTCTTTGTTTGTTAGGTACTATTCTTATCGGTGGTAAAATTTTAATTTATTTTTCTAGTTTATCTTATTATAACCATTTTAGGAGTAGATGTTGTCAAAAAAAATAGAATACAAGTATACTTATAAAATAAAAGTAGAAGACATGTATCCTCTCATGGTTCACTGTGTTTTTTTTTTTTTTGTAATATGCCTTCATGATCTTTTTCTTCAGTGTTTGATGGATTCAGTTTGATATATATTTTAAGAGAATTCCTTTTCGACTGAATAACAGCTTAAACCGATACAATTAGGACTGAACAGTTTGAACATTACTTAACAATGAATGGATCATATTCATTGCGATGATAGACATTAGACCATAGAAAATGTTGTTATCTAAAGTAACAAAAAATGTAACACTACTTATTTTAGATATTTGTTACTAAATTTAGTCTATTTATTCTTAATGTATGACATTTCTTTCAAGTGTCTAAGAGCTTCTAATGGAGCTTGTAATGTAGTATCACAAGAACATAACCTGCTCAATTGTTGAATTATATAGCTTATTCTTGATTATTTACATACAGAAATTTTCCAGTGGTCCACAATCAATTGAATATTAATTAATATGTAATTGAGTAAACACTACTTAAAACCCTGTCTTTTGCTAAAAAATGAAATGTTTCTTGTCCCATTTACCATTTGTATCTATATGCATTAGTATCTTGATTCAAGGATCTCTTGGTTCGAAAATTAAAAATAAAAAGATTCATTTATATTTTCTGTATCTTTCTCTAATTTGATAAATGATGGTTGATCATATATTTCATTGTAGTTCTATGATCAAGTGTGTATCCTTTCCTATTTGATCCTTTGCTGGTCCCTATGTTGAGAATTTAAATTGTCTTCATTCTTCTAAGTCTGAAACAAAGAAAGAAAAATAAAATTTTGTCAAGCATGACATTGTAACTTTATAAAGAAAGTGGATAAAAAGTTAATGTTTCTCTTCATTCTTTTAAGATTTGGTTTGGGATATAAATAAATAAGCATTGTAATTTGCTGAAATGATTAGTCTTAGAATTTGGTTTGGGAAGTGAAAAGGCATTTCAATGAAGCTTGTGAGGACATGTAATGCCGTCCCCCCCGCCTCCTCAGGGGAAAAATGATGTAGAGGGTTTTCAAGTGAGGCGCCTTGTGTATGCTTATCCCAAAAAAAAAAAAAAACTGAGTCACCCTGTGTCTAAAAGATGATCCTGGAAACAACAATGAAACACTTGAAACTATAGTGATTATTTTATTCTTAAATTATCTTGGAAAATATCCAATGAAGTTGATTTTGCTAATGGTGCTGTGTGTGTGTGTGAGTGCTTTAAATGTTCCCATGAGCCTCCACGTGGATTTATGGTCTCTTTCTTTTTATGTGCCTTGTCCACTGTGCTGTGATTGTAATGCCCCTTTGAAGTTGGAAATGCAATTCTGTTATTATACTGGTGGAGAACATGTTGTACATAGGTGAAGTACGGTTTTGGCAGTTTGTGTTCTTTTGTAAAATTCCTTATACATCTTTTGATGGCTATACAAATATGATGTATGTTGCATGCACCGTATTGCTCTAGTTTGCAAATGGCATTTGTTAGGAACAGTATAGAGTAACTAAAATTTTATTCTTGGGATAAATTTTTGCTGTAATAGTTATGTCTCTGATTTGACAATTTACTTTTAAGCTTCACATTAAAGAGAATTCTGGTTTTGTCATGGTATTGGCGTTAATGTTGATATGGCATCATTATTGTAGTGTGTGATTCCTTGAGCAAGCGGTTTCCTCCTAATAAGTTCCTATATCTAGCTGTTCCCGCTATAGTCTGTTGTCACTGTGCATGAGCTTAATATAGTAATTATCCTTTTGGTTACTTCACTGTTTGTGATTTGAATGCACGGTAATATATTTCCATGATTTTAATTATATCTCTATATAATTTGTGATGTAACCAGGGGCAAATCAAGAACCAACTCAACCAAGGGATGTGCTTCAGGTGCGTGAAGTAGTAGTTCTCACTATCCATTCCTGGAAATAAGATCAACCTGTTATAAATTTTAAAATTACCAATTTTTTGTTCTTTTAGTTTTTTACATCCTTAAATCATCAGATGTTTCAGTCTTTCCTTTTTTTTTTTATTGAGTTGTGAGTTTGATTTATCATGTTTTTAAGCTAAAAATTGCAGACACTTTTTTGCTAGATATCTATACTTTTTGGCATTCCTAAACAAGCATTCAAGACATCTAAGATGTTTTCATAATTTAAAACAAAGTGCATAAATTCTGATACTTGGCCAGATGCGACGCTTCTTGGACATTCTTTTATCACATGAGATCGAATCTTGGAATTAGGATGAAATTAGGGGACCCTTGGTTCATGGAATTAGAATTGGTCCTTGGACTTTTGCTAAATATGCTGAATTTGGAATCCACTATTTCAATGGACCTTTTGAGATTCATTTCTTCTTAGAATTGAGTTTGAATTCAACTTTATATATAGTTAATAATTAATGTGGAGCCTAAAAATGCAATGTTAGTGGTGGAGGTCAGACTAGTTGCTGATATGGGATTTTAGAAGTGTTGAGATGGTTATGGGCCAGAAGTGATAATATAGTTTGTGGGTGAGGAAGATTTTGTACAATGGAGATATTCTTCTACAGGTTTATTTTTAGTGTGCTGGTACCATGGCATTCTTGTGCATAGAGGGAATGTGCTTTTCCCCTGAAAGATTATTGGGAAGTCAAGGGATCCTTTAAAAGTGGCGTTTTTGTGTGGACATCCTCTCTTGATTTTATATTGACAATTGATACTTTGAAGCGGCAATGTTTCTTCTTGTTGAATAGATGCAATATGTGCTACTCTTATAAGGAGACAATGAGTCATTTTTCATTGTTCTAGAGATATGTGGAATTTATTGTTTCCGTTATTTGCTGTTAATTAGCTATTACCAGCGATGGTTATGGACCTTTTGATGCAGTGGCGACCTCGTGGTTACCACAAGAAGTGCTACTCTTACGAGGACACAATGAGTCATTTGTCATTGTTCTAGAGATATGTGGAATTTGGTGTTTCAGTTAATTTGGTGTTAATTAGGTATTACCAGCGATGGTTATGGACCTTTTGATGCAGTGGCGACCTCGTGGATACCACAAGAAGAGTAGGAAAATTTAGTTTATATCTTTGTTTGATTTGGTGTGTGAAAATAGCGCATGCGTCTGATTTTTGAAGGGTGGAGCGGTCTCCAACTATGCTTATATCTTTCTCTGTGTATTCTTTTTATTTTTGGATTCTTTCAGTCATTTAAATCTTTCGTTATTTGATGTCAAAGGTTTATTTGTTTATACATCGGATAACACATTCATAGGATGAGACATAGGTTTTTATTGTGGAGTGGAATACAACTTAATATGACCACCACATGTTTGAGGATGCAAGGATATGGAAGCTGAAATAATGGAGCAAATAGGATACAAATCTCTTTAGAAATGCTGGAATCATAGATATAATTTATTTTTATCTATACTTAAGAATGACGGACACGAACACGAACACGAACATGCGAATGCAATATTTCTTAAAAAAGTAAGACAAGTTGAATATATATATATATATATATATATATATATATGTAATATGACCATATAATAAAATGCAATATTATTTCAATCAAAATTAGTATGAAAACACACAAATCACTGCAATATTATTAATGTAGTAATACAACAAAGCTATTAAATAAAAATTTGAGAACTAATTCATTTACTTATCAACATCCATTATATCCATGCTTCAAAAAAAAAAGAGGAGAAGGGGATAAAAAGAGGAAAAATCTAGAAAAAAATAAATCCAAAAGTATGTCCAAAACATGTCCCTTAACGTGTACGGAACATGTCTGAGCATGTTCGTGTTTGACATTGATATGTGAGGCAAAATAGAGTGTCTGTGTTTCATACACAGATCTATACTATTGCATAAATAAAACTTTGTTTTGACATTCTCTCTTTTGTTTTACTTGTCAAAAAAAAAAAAAAATACTCTTTTGTTTTTCCTACATCTTTTGCATAATATCCTCACAACTTCTTATAAAAGCTACAATAAGATGATAGTAATTTTGTGTAAATCAAACTTTTCAAACTCATTTATTTTGTGTAAATCAAACTTTTCAAACTAATCCACTATTCTCATTTGTAGAAAATCAATTTCCACAAATCACATAATAGCATGAGCTGTTCAGAGGCAAAGCAACGTAGTCAGTTGGGTTATGGTATATAGAAAGATGTACATACACTTGTAAAATAGTTGTTACACAGTGTTGGGCCCGCTAATGCAATCTGCTGAGGGTGGATTGGGTGCTGTCATGACTTTTGACATTGTTGGTGTAAAGTGGGTGTTCTCAGACTTGAATGCTAGTTCTTTCACTTGATAGCCTAATCTTTTACCATTGCACCACCAATGCCTATACAAATGCATGTGTGAGCATGTATACATGATACCTTTATACATATTAAAAAATATATGTACTCGCCTACTCGGGTGTGTTACATTCATATAAATATATGCTACATGTACGTGTTGACACATGCACAAATTTTTTAATATGTGTGCACCCAAAGTAGCATATTGGTTGATTTTTCCAATGTTGCCTCCTCTATAAACTTTTTATATTTATCATTTACTTGGAATTTTATATTTGATTGTACATGGATTCTCTCTCCAATTTTCAATTTGTAATAAAGTTATCCATTTTTTGAAGCTTTTGCAGGAGTGAAGTACTATTGTACTGGGTATCACGAGTTGAAGAGTGGAGTAATAATACCAAAATGCAAATTTTAAGATGGATGTGTTATGAGGAAATAAAGGAGAAATTAGAGATGGAACATTCATGAAATTGCAGTAGTAGCACCAATAAGAGATAATACGAGAGACAATTGATTACTATGACTTGACCATGTATAATGATAATCAATTATTGTACGGGGAGGAAGAGTGACACTCCATGGTGAGAGTAATGGTGGGCTAGGGAATACCAAAATTGATGCTAGTTGAGAATCTTGAGATAGATAGGATAAAAAAATAAGTATGTCATGATTGAATTGAGTTTATAGTTGTAGTCAAAGAATGGGGAAACATGGTATAGCGTACCTTAAATAGTTGGGAGAAGGCTTTTAGTTGAATTGTGTGGAATAAGTGCATACAAAAGCAGACTTATATTATAGGGATCAAAGCAAGAATAGCATAAAGTAAAAAGGTATATATGAGAGGCTTTAGTGCAAGTTTCCTACCATTGTGCTTCATTATCTACGTATATATGATGTTAGTTTTTTATTTAACTGAATCAAATGGATGGAGCGGATTTGTAGTTGGACTCTTGATGGAAAAATACTCAAATTTGATGTACAGGAGAATGTAGGTAATTTTGATTATTGATTTTCTTTCTGCTGATTGATGATATTTCCTAGTCCCCATTTATGTTGCAAGTTCCTAACAAAATCAGCTGATAATTGGAAATCTATTGCTGATATTACATTTGTCTACATATCTATTTTTGGAAAAAGCGAAAAAGGAAGTAATGTAATTTATGAACCATTTGTGCTGGCACAAGGAAATTTTAGTGTTTGTGGATGGCCTTTTATTCTATTCACCTTTAATTAGAGAGTGGATAACTTCAGGACCTTTTACGGGGCACGTTGCAAATGTTGAATCAGTGCTACAACTTCTGTGTCTAAAATGAATATTTCCTTCCTTACCAACTCACATTATCTGACTGTTATTTGTTTATGAAAGTTAATACTCCATGCCATACCCATTTTTATGTGCAACAGCCAACAATTTGTTGTGATTTCATCTTTTTTCCAATTGCTTTGCCTTATGTGTTGCAACATTGTTTTACTTTGTCCTATTATGCTGATTTTTTTTTTATTTGTACGAATTTTCTCGAAGAATCCTCTTGGGGCAGTAGAGTTTTCTATAAATGATGGTGGAAATTCTAGTAATGGTTCTGACAGTAGTGGGTTCTCTGAACTTGAACAAATGCTAAAGCAGAAGACCTTTACCAGGTATATTTTTTTCTTGGCCAGATGTTTAATTTACCTCTTTGTGTGTTTGTGTCTGTGTATATGTTTATGTACGGTGGAAATTTAGGATTTGTCTTGTACCATAAAGAAATTACGAGGCAATGAATGATGCCTAATGCGCATACTCACTCTTGTGTGTGTTTAGGGATTGAAATTTATCCCAATCTTTGGATATTTTGCCCTGAGCCAAACCTTATTGGGATCGGTGTAGACCCCTAAAATTGGGGTTCGGGGGGGGGGGGTATTGGAAGAACCTGTCCTAGATGTATATTGCCTGTTTGTGATGGAATTCTTTTTGTATCATATCGATATGAGATAGGAGGAGATCCTATCCATCGTTGATAAAGGGCACATGTACTTGTGTCTTTAGTACCATGAAGCCCACATCAAGTGCGCATGCATCTTCCTGGAGGAATGCCATTTGACCTTGGAATTGAGTTTAAAAGTTGTATTGCACATGTTTATTGTTTATGAAACCCTAATTTTGATGATATGTATCCTTTTTTGGTAACTAACAAAAAAATTTATGAAGAAAAGCACCAATAGGTGCAACCATTTACATCACCCTTTTTTTTTTTTGACAAGTGCACCAATTTACATCCAACACTGTACAGCTATAATCTTATATATAGGGTTTAAAAAAGATACCAACTTTTTAATGGACAAGGCCGAGCCCCCCATTAACCAAAAATAAAGTTGACTCAAAACAACATTCTTTACATTCCATATGGGAGACTCCACTTTTTCAAACATTCTCCAGTTCCTCTCTTTTCAAATAATGCACCAGATGCATGGAGGAGCCATTCACCACACTTTCCTCGTCCTTGTCCTAAGTGAGCTTCCTCTCCTTATGGATAAGGGGCAGCTTACAAATTATAGCCCAAAACTCTACAAAAGATTTTATACAACAAGAATATGCCTCCATCACCTAAACCTTGACCTGACTGGGCCTGATTCACACCCTCACCATCCTGTCTCAATCCACTTTCGACTTGGGTTGGACCAATATTGGGTGTCTTTATTCCCATCCCGTTCCCCAATCTGTCAAGGGCCCGTCTTGATATGGTCCCCCCCCCCCCCTCTCTCTCTCTCTCTCTCTCTATCTAACATTGAGATTTGGCCCATTTCCTTATTCGCATGTCCATTACACCTTGGCCCACCCCCATATCCATGCTAATTAGCTTGCGAATCAAATGGGCTTGGCTTATGGTTTCGTGGTCCATAACCCCATCCCATTGGAATTTCAGAACCTCGACCTACGCAATGCACATCTCCTTTTCTGGAAACTTCCAATACCTTCCCCCTGTCACGTGCCCCATGCTTGTCGTTTGCACGCAACTGAGCAATGTCGTCCCTATATTCTCCGTTCTTCCTGTCCGCTGCTGCAATTTAGTTCCCCATGAGAAATTGAGGTCCCAATTCCACCCAATATATATATATATATATATATATATGTATATATTAAGATTTAAGAATCAAATAAAATGACTTAACGTCAAACACTCCTCTGCTGGATCCAGCCCGACACAAAGCATCCTCCCCGCTTTCAAGAATAACCCACCTGCACAACATGCCATAAAATTCATAGCTTCCTGTGTCTCTTGGTCATGAAGCTGTCTAACAAAGCTTATGTCCCTGACCAACCTCCCCCTGCCCTCCTGAAGCACTCAGCTGCCGTAGCTTGTTTGTCTAGAGCCATGCTGAAAAGTCGTGGAGATACTGCCTAAAGAGAACACTCTCGCTCCAATGGTCAGTTCAAAACCTAATCATGTCATCCCCCAGCCTCCACCTAATGTGTCTACATAACTCATCCCACCCTCACCTTATGCTGCTCCAAACACTAATTTCATAGGAAGATCTCAGCTCCCCAGAGTAGCAATCACCATCATTTGACCGGTACTTTTCCTGCACCAACCTTCAAGACGGTTCCTCTCCAACCCATATTTCCAAAGGCATTTTTCCTCATAGAGCCTTGCCGAACAGCCTAAGCTCTCTAATACCGAGCCCCCTTTCCCTTGATGGACAATACATCTTTTCCCAAAAGTAATTGCAAGCTAATCGGTATGGATATGGGGGTATATTGCAACCATAGAAATCTTTTATACTTCAATAACTCAATTAATCCTAACAAAGGATAGGAAATAGGCAACCTTATGGCTAAACACATAATAAACCTAAACAAAAATAGTTGTAGTATCCAAAAAATAAAAAATAATCCATGATACTAATGATGCATGTAATTGCTTGCAACTTGCTTTCTTCTCGTCACTTCTACGCGAGGAATTTACCTAGGGACCTATGAAGCACAGACACTCTATTTTGACTTACGTGTCCATGTCGGACACTGACACTCGCATACACTTCCTGAACACTTGAATCATGGCTGTTGATGATTAAATGAAGAAGCTCTTTAATTTTTATTTATGGTTTTGTTATTTTAATATCTTAATAATATTTTTGTGATTTGTATGATTTTTTGTCAATTTTAATTGAAATAACATTATGTTTTTATTACATGGTCATATAAAAAATTATACATATTCAAAGTGTCCTGATGTGTCCGTGTCATATTTTTTTGAGAAATAACATGTTTGCGTGTCCGTGGCCCGTATCCATATCCATATCCCATATCCGTATCCGTGCTTCTTAGCTAAGGACTATAAGATGATGACTTGTGACTTTCCATCTGGTCAAAAACTGATCATGTACTGCTATCTGGCTGCCATGAGATCCATACTTATCAGGGCATGGCATTTATATATTTATTTATACTTTTGTTCTCCTTTTGTCCCAAAATGGTGGTCTTGCTTTCAATTTTTGTTTGTCCCAAAGTATGTCCACTATCAGAAAAAGTTAAAACAATTATTTATTTTGGGTTACTTTTTCATCCTACTGCTTATTGCAAATTAAATTACTTGCCTATTCCTTCAAACGGGGTTTTCCCCATTTTTGATAAGCGAAGATTTGAAAAGGCAATACAAAAAATGTAAGGTGCTGGGGCGTTGATGCATTAAATTTGTTTTCTTAAATTTTAGCTTTTTCAAAAGAGGGATGGAGGGATTTTATTTTTTTTAAAATAGTGTTATCTACTTATTTTAAAGGTTGACCTCCTTGCTTTTGACCAGATTGTATGCATGAATAGGATTATGTATATGTCTCCATGGTCATTACTATTTTAAAGTCAATCCAGGCCCTTGCAGTTTAACTAATGTCCAGCATAGTTGCTTACATCTGAGCAACTTGCTATTTCTCTTAAGCTCAACTACATCTATTAACCTACAGTATTTGTGGCATGAATTTTTGTGGTACAGATTTGAGATTGATCGTTTGACAGAACTTTTGCATTCAAGAACTGCTGATTTACCTGTTGGGGATGAGGACAAAAGGACTGATGAAAATATTCCAAAGCCTCCATCTGCTTTTGAAAGGCAGGAGGAATTTGCAACTGGTCCAAAGCAAGAACATGGGATTGAGGGCCATGGATTACATAGAGTTGTTTCAACTCCCGTTGTCAGTTCAAGAGTATGATAATTGGCTCAATTTCTTTTACTTCCGAGTGACATATGTGCTAGTGTATTTTCTGTGGTTCTGCGTGTATTCTAATAATGATTAATATATATATATATATTATTTATTTATTTATGTATCATAAATGATGGTGTTCTTCTTCACATTTATGAGAGAGAAATGTTTTCAGGTCCTTGAGGAGGATGTTGCTTCACCTGCTGAGCTTGCAAAAGCTTACATGGGAAGTAGGCCTTCAAAAGTATCACCATCAATGTTAAGTTTGCGCAGTCAAGCACTGAGGCAAGATGTGAGTTTGTTAAATAACATACAATTTCCTCCAAAATCACCCATAATGTCACTTGCACCAAAGACTGCTGTCCGTGTTGGAGCTCCTGAAAATGGTTTTGTAACCCCAAGATCTCGTGGCAGATCTGCAATATACAGTATGGCTCGTACGCCATATTCAAGGGTTTATTCAACGGCTAACCAAAAGGTTAAGTTGCTGGGGGTATATGTATGTGGAGAAAATTCCTGTTTTACTGTTTCCCTATACTAAAATTTTTATTATATTTTGTTTTTTCCAGGGTATGGGGTCCACAAATGATGGTTATGGTGGACAATTGTCATCTCAGGGCAAGTGGGAGCATGCGGAACGTTTTGGGTCTAAACAATTGGTAATTGTCCAGGAAATGTTGGATTTTTTTCCCTGGACTTGATTCTTTTTGTATTATTAAACTTATCTTTGTTTTTAATTATATTTATATCTATGTATGTATAACTTTTGCAGGCCCTAAAGCGTAGGAGTTCTGTCTCAGATGTTGATATTGGTTCTGTTGGTCCCATACGCAGAATTCGACAAAAAACTAGTCTTTTATCTCCTAAAAATTTGAGCTTACCAGTATCTGGAAGCCCTCTTTCCAGTCATGCAATGGGAGTTGGTTCTGATGCTCCTACATCTTCATCACAGAAGCTGCTTCCATTGGATGAAGCTAGAGTTCCAAACATGCTTCGAGAAAATGAGGATAGCATTCGTGGTACGAGTTTTGCCTTTGTTTCTTCCAAGTCCACTGAAGTGGCAACAAAAATATTTCAGCAACTTGATAAGCTGTCCCAGAAGGAGAAATCATCAGAGTCCAAGCTAGTTGCTGCAAAGGATGAATCACCAGCTAAGTTGACACCAAGTATGTCAAGTGGAAAGGCTTATAGAAGCATGGAAGATGTGGATTCATCAAAATTCCTGCCGAATGCCCAAGATAGGAGTAAGTTGGAGGATTTGCACGACACCAGTTTACCTGATGCTCGTGATTCGACTTCTCAAAAGCCAGACAAAGTTGAAGAAAATGGCCCTAAAACATTGGTCGTTCCTGGTGATGTATTGGCTCCCGCAACAAACAGAGTGGATACTGCAGTGTCAGTTAAAGATTCTGTACCTAATTTTAGAAATGTATATTCTGCCACTGCAATTGCTCAATCTCCTCTAAAGAAACAGGCTTTTCAGATGAGTGCGCATGAGGTTGGTTGGTCCATGTGGTCCGATAGTTTCCATCAATCAATTTTCTGTCTTCTCATTTTTCTGCTTGCCATGTGTCTGTTCTAAAAAGGTCTTTATTTATTCTCCACCCACTATACAGTTCTGGTGAGGAGATACGCTTGAGATTTTAGGAGCCCTTTCTTCTGTTACACATTGCTAAAAATTTATTCTAGGGTGGGCCTGACAATGGATCAGAGTCTGATTTGAATCTGATCCAGATTTCCGGGTTTGATAAGGAGACTTTTGATCCACTAACCCAAATCATGATCCAAATCCAGTAGACCTGTTAAATAATGGATTTAATGTGGATTGAGGGTGATCTGATCTCATGACAGTATTATTTGATTTGGACTTCATATATTTTTATATAAATTAATTATACGTAAAATTTTGTCTGCATGTGAATGGCTAGATCTTAAGAGATCTAACAATTGTTTGTTCAACACCCACCCTTGTAACAAATTTATTACAGCAGACAAAGGGCTTTATCTGCTGCTTTATTTCTCCATCCCCCCAACACAACACACACACACACACACACACTCTCTCTCTCTCTCTATATATATATTGATTTTCTCATCTCTCTTTCTACATATTATTATGAATTTTTGTGGATTGATTCCCTCATTCTTTTTTTTCTCTACATCAATCTAATATTTTCAGATGGTTATTTGATCTTCCGTTCGAAACAGCTTTTTGCTGATTGAAAATCAAAAGTCATATGATACTTTTTTTCTTTTTCGTTTTAAATATTACTTGATATTTGTCTAAAATTTAGATGATGTGATATTGATTTTTAAATATCTCTACTTCCTGCAAATAAGGTGGGCACATACACCTATGGAAGAGAGTGATTTTTAACAGATCTGTATTCAGGCAGAAGGGAGGGCAGTCCACTGGATCGGATCAGATTGTATGTTCTATTTAATGGATTGGATTACGAGTTATGACTGACCCTGATGCATTCTGAATCCAAATCCATTGACAGGCCTTCTCTAGGGGTTCCTGTGACTGTTTCGTTAGTCCTTTTTTGGGTGGAGTGGCTTAATATGGTTAATAGTTTTATGGTTTGTAAGAAGGATGAGATTAGTGGCTGGCAACAATTATTCCCAGTGGGTAATGCCATCATAGGAGCTGGTCAATGTATGATTGGCCTCCTATTCCTTTTTAATACCCTTCAACTGGCAACATTGTCTGGCCGACATTCCTTATTTTTTTGGCTATGGGATTAAGAGAAGGCTGGATAGTTTGATGTATTCTAAAGAATATGTATTTATTTACTTGTTTCATTTTTATAACCTTGTGAAACTTGTTACAATATCTAATGTTTTATTGTCTTATGAAGGATTATCTGGAGCTAGACGATGATGTCCATTCCAATGGGAATGCGTCTATATGGTCTGCTGAGGGGAGAGATAAACTGAAGGTGCCTGTGGTGGAGAGCAAGTCTGCCACTGCTCAAGCAGTAACACCGGGCAAAAGTTCAGCTATGTCTGATGTCAGGCTTCATGCAGCTTCTGGATTGAACAAAAAAACTGATTTGGAGACTAATGATGGGTCTGTGACTGGCAGAAATAGAACCAGCTTTACCTTTCCTACTGCACCTGCTCCCAGCACAACTGTCCAGCCACCTGTGCTTACTTCACAATCAACCCCAGCATTTGATAAAATTGTTCCACCAAAAGAACCAAATGTTCTTCCTCCCTTGTTTAGTTTTGGCTCTAAAAATGGTGATAAAATTTCACCATTCAAATTTTCTTCCTCGCCTTCTGTTAGTGAACCTTCAGGCCCAAAATATAGTCCCGTGTCAGAGACAAGACTAGAAAGCTCAAACAGGTCAGTGTTATTTATTAATAGTTCTTTCATTTTATAATATTGTTATTGTTTAATACTTTCATTATTTTTTCCCTTTTCTTCTTATGAGGAGTCATTCATGATGATTTGGATTAGAATTTTGGCTTGTTTGGTTATTATGAATTGCATGAGAAATTTAAAAACATGAATGTTGGAAATCGCAAAATGAATGGACAGTTATTTTGATAATAAAAAAACCTGAATGCTGGAAACCACAAAATGTACTCCTTTGTCAGTTTCAAAACTAGAAAGTTCAAACAAGTCAGTGTTTATTTATTAATACTTCTTTCATTTTATAGTATTGTTATTGTTTAATAACTTTTTCTTTTTCTTTTTCTTCTTACGAGAAGTGTCATTCATGATGATTTGGGTTAGTATTTTGGTTCGCTTGGTTCAAATTATTATAATAGACATTATGAATTGCATGAAAAATAAAAATACCTGAATGTTGGAAACCGCAAAATGAATGGACAGGTGTTCTGATATCTAAATGAAGTTGCACCTTGATGCTCTCTTGACCTGTATATTTACTAAAATGAAGATTTCAATATCCAATACCCTTAATCGACAATTATTTCCAAAATGTAAATGAAGTTACACCTTGATGCTCTCTTGACGATGCTTGGTTGGTGATTGACTTCTTAAAAAACCGGTAAGGGTCTCAAATTAAGGGTAGTGCTAGGAAAGTGTGAAACTTGGCTGTACTTTGTCTTTTTTGGTGCATATGGCAGGAAGTAGAATTTCTGAAGACGAAGCAATGTCCTCTTGTAGATTGAAAGATAGTTTTTTCCTTTTTAAATCCTTATACTTTTGGGTAATTGAATCTTGCCCGTCTTGTATTGAATTTTATGTAGAGTTTTTGGGAGGTTTAAGCCTTTTTTTAAGCTGCCCCATCTTATAAGGACTTCGCTGTAGGCATTTATTTTTTAACGAAACAATACTTACAAAAAAAACAAAGAATTTCTTTTTATGGATGAGTGAAGATTTCATTCACAGACATCAAAGATGGTGCAACTCAATTATAATAGGCATAAGAAAATATATCATATAAAAAAAACTAAATATAAAAATTAAAAAAAAAAAAAACTATCTAACAGTCTCCCTATACACACATTCCTAAAAAAAAAAAAAAATGAAAGAGTTCAGGTTTATGTAAAGAGATCCTGTACTGCCAAAAAATAATGTACAAAGCAGAATCTGTTTAAAAAGCACAAGTGTGCTCTTTCCCTCAAAATTCTTCTGTTATTTTCCTTTTGAATACACCACATAATGCACAATGGCACCATCCCCCAGATGAGCCAAACTCTTTTGTTTCTACAATTCCCTTGTTAGCACCTAGAAAAATCCATAATAGAGCCCAGCATGACCCACTTAATTTCAAAAAACGCAAAAAGAGAGGGCAAGTATCCCAGGTCACTGAAGATGTGTTGTACAATAAGACTATAGATTTGATAGCTTAAACTTGGATTTCAATTGGTTGGATGGATAGATTTTTGAGCCTAATATGAGTGGATGTGCAATAACAACGTGAAGGGAGCTACCTACAATCCATGCCAAGAAGGATTCTAATTGCACATAGATCCTAATAATGCATATCTTCTTTACATCTGTGGTCCTCTACTCAATCCTCCTCGTTGGGTCCTTCAATCCAACTCCAATAGCCTTCCTAAATATATGTGATTGGAACTTCAAATCCCTTCATTTCACATCTAACCATTTAAATGGAGCCTATTACTTTGTTCTGCCCTTCAAAACACCTTGCATGAGAAGGGGGACTTTTCCAAATTCGAATTAAAGAAAGTTTACCATTTTGTTATTTAGCGGACAAGTCACTGAAATGATCGATAAATTCTTTTTTGGTGAATCCATGAAATAAATGATTTTTTGAAGAGAGGATACCACAGCTCTCAGGTCTTTGAGAACTTCTGTTTTTTTCTTTCCTTTTTCTTTTTTTTTTTTGGGGGGGGGGGGGGAAGAAATATAATCTCTGATCTCCAACTTTTTTTTGGCCTTCTCCAATTTTAAATTAATCAGAGCAGTTTCTGATATATCTTATGGGACATGCAGCTTTGCCAATTTTACTTCTGCTACAACTGACACTGTACAGAAAGTCCTTGAGTCAGATAAAGGAGAGAATAAGAACACGCAGAAGGCTGAAGATATAATGGGAAAATCTGAACCAGTATTCCCTTCTGCTGCATCAACTTTAATGTCAACAAGCAGCATTTTCTCCTTTGGTGCTCCTGCCAACAATTCAAGTTCAAATAATGGGCCACTTGCTTCAAGCCCTTTTATGTTTTCTTCCTCATCTCCGGTTCCACTTTCCAGAAATCCTGCGAATCAAAGTTTTACCAACAGCTCTCTGCACATTGCATCTGCTTCAATGACTTCCACTGGTACAACCATCACCCCAGCTGCATCCAGTAGCAGTCCCACTACCACTGCCCCAGAACCTTCATTTCCAGCTGAACCCATTTTCAGATTTGGGTCCTCTGTGGCGTCATCAACTTCAGTTTCAACAATAGCTTCGTCTGGAGTTCAAAGTACAGATTCAAGGGTGAATACTGAAAAGGAGACGACCTCAGGTAATATAGCCAGCTCACTTTTCAGTGGTGCATCTTCTGCAATGACAAGCACTGGTAGTAGCATTTTTGGATTCAGTGCTTCAGCCACTTCAACTTTGAATAATCAACCTCAGAGTTCTGTATTTGGCACTGGCAGTGGTTCTCTGGGTGGCACGCAGGCAACTCCTGCTGGAACTGGTGTTGCAACTTTTACGCAAACCATGCCTGTTCAATTTGGTTCATCTGCCTCATCTCCAGTATTTGGCTCTACTGGAACTGTTCTTGGCTCTAGCGTTTCTCTATTTGGTTCTTCAACTCCTGCTGCTAAACTGTTCAGTTCAGGCACTACTTTTGGTCTGAGTTCTGCTGGTTCCTCTTCAGAGACCAACTCTGTTAGCTTCAGCTCCAGTTCTACATCTAGCTTATTTGGTTCCAGTAGGCGGCCCAGCAAATCTCCCATCTTTGGTGTGTCCTCTGCCAGTTCTTTATTTAATTCTTCATCTCCATCTACTGGGTTCTCCTTTGGAGCATCCTCAACTACTGTTGCTGCCTCTAACAATGCACCTTCCATGGTGTTTGGATCATCTACTGGTACTTTGTCAGGTTCCATTTTCTCTTTCACTGCAGCTGTTGCTAGTACATCTTCATCTTTCTCCCAAACACATCCCGTGTTTGGTAACTCCATGTCGGCCTTCACGGCCTCAGTTAATAGTGATCGGATGAACACAGAGGACAGCATGGCCGAGGACACTGTACAGGCACCCACTCCTGAAGTTCCAGCATTCGGTCAACTGCCAATATCTCCTCCATCAGGCTTCATGTTTGGTTCATCAGCTCCATCCGCGGCACTTCCCTTTCAAATTGGTGGCCAACAGAATATAGCTACCTCACAGAACCCATCTTCTTTTCAAGCATCTGGAAGTCTAGAGTTTGGTGCTGGAGGGAGCAGCTTCTCATTGGGCACTGGTGGCAGTGACAAATCTAATCGGAAAATTGTGAGAGTTAAACACAAAAACCGGAAGAAGTGAAGACATAAAATATCACTGGTAATTGGTTTTCTTGGAAGAGGCCATGATTCTATTGGCTGATGGGAGAAATTACATTTGACGAGACATTAGCAGCAGTTCGCACTGTTACTGTCGGCCACTTGGTATTTCTCAGTGCTGGCGAATGCAAATCAGCCTCTTGGGGCCTTTGGAGTCTGGTAATATAAAATTCTATTTTCTTTTTCTTTTTTTAACAATTTTTTATTGGAAAATTTTCCTTGTTGCAATGGAGGCACAAGTTGTCACAATTTTGGACGTCTTTGTAGTAAAGCCGGGGACATTTTTTTGTACTGTAATAGTAGTAGTGATACTTGATAGGGTTTCATGTTGGGCCATTGTGCTATTAACATTGGTTCATGTACTCTATCATGTGTAACATAAGAAAGAAATGCTATGAATCTCTGTGGAAGTATTTCTGCAGATGTAGCCATCTGCTTTTCTTGTTGGGTCCAAGAGGGAGAAGAAAAATCTTTAATGCACACATTTTTCACCTTTCTAATTTAGTGTTTGGGATTGTCATTTTTCTTTTCGAGTTACATAGTCTCTTTTTCCTATAATAAGAGAAAAATAGTCATTTTCCTATGCTTAAGAACGTGTTAAGAGAAAAATACAATCCTTTTCCCATGTTTAAACTTAAGAACATAATAAAAGATGCTTAAACTTAAGAACATAATAAAATAAGAACAATAAGAGAAAAATATGAAAGAAAAAAATACCCATGAAAATAGGATATACGGAATTTAAAATTATATTTAATACTTAAATTCCTTTTTGAAGAGATGTATATTAATACTGCTTTTATATAAAATGATTGAAAAAAATTATATTTGACATGGCCTCTATGAAAACAAAATGTTCCTTCAAAGCCTAGAAGTCAATCTCACAATATTATTATATATTTAGATATAGAACACAACACTCATGTACTAGAGATTAAAATCTTTGAAATA
The DNA here is from genome assembly GCA_008638375.1 of Nyssa sinensis. NCBI lineage: Eukaryota > Viridiplantae > Streptophyta > Magnoliopsida > Cornales > Nyssaceae > Nyssa > Nyssa sinensis. Next base: position 22,665,270 of record CM018041.1, on the reverse strand, counting down.
CATAATGCCTCGATATAGCCAGGTCTTTACTACTAAATTATTCTCAATCATTCACAACTCATGTAGGTTTGTAAATATATGTGTTCAAGAGAAAATGTCTCATAAAATAACAAGTGGGATTTTTCATTCCAAGACACGATGATGTTGCAGGCCATAATTTTTATGTTATATTTAATTTGATTGATACTACTCCAATCATAGCATCATTGAATCAGCACCCAAAGATGTCTTAACATATATATTTTATTGGGTAAATTATACTTTTTAAGGTTTTCTAAAATTATACTGATTTTTCTTATTTTACCTGAAAATATATCGATATCTCTCTCATGTCAATCTTTTTTTTCAAATTGACGAAACTCCCCATTTTATTTATTTATTTAGCATTTTTTTTTTAAATTTTGACCAATTTTTTTGACTTTTTTATTTTATTTTTTATTTAAAAATAAATTTAAGGTAAATAACTTATTTTTATTTTATATAAAAATAAATTAAAGGTTTTTATCAATATTTATTTGAAAAATGAGAAAAAAAAATTGGTTAAAATTTAAAAAATTAATATTAAAGGGGTAGTTTTGTCATTTTAAAAAAAATTTGATAGAAAAGAAATATTTGTATATTATTATGTAAAGTAGGGAGGTCAAAAACTTCAGGAGAAATCAGTCTAATTAATTCTATTTTATTTTACATACACTTAAGAGTTATTAAGTTCCTACTCTATGGTAATCTTGTGTAATATAATATTCTATACCAGTAAAAAAATATTCATGTATTTTTGTATTCAAAATAGAGTTTTCTGTACTTAGCAAATGATATTTTGTACCACACGTAGCACATGCATCGCACGTGCATGTGACTAGTATGTCTGTGTGTGTATGTATATATATATATAAAATTAATATCTACATATTTCGTTTCTATATATCAAGTTTATATATTTAGATAATTATATGAAATTAATTTTTTTATGTTTTTAAATAGTGTTAGGAAATTTTATTTTTTCACAATAATATAAATTTACAACATCATTTTTTTAGTATTAAATTTTTTTAGGATTTGTATATGTATCTCTTTGATTGTGATTTCTATATTTTATCAATTTATTATCCAACTTCAGCTTCAGCTATCTCCCTTGACCTAGAAAATGAATGAACACCGTTTGCGGGGTCACCTGCGTGACAGGCGGTAATACTCGCCACTATGCTACAACGACATTGCTGAAGTATGGTCCTCCATCGTATTTATTTATTTATTCCTCTGTGTTATACTTCAACGAATCTATCATGTAACTTGATCATCGTTTTCTGTTTCTAGTGCCTCTCTAAATTAGCATGATCCATATTCTCTCAGTTTTGTTTATTTTTTGTACAGTCCAGAATTATAATAATGATAAAAAGTGAAAATTGTTTCATTCTGATAATTTAATTTAATTTTCAATTGTGTCGACTGTTTAATCCATTTTCTATTATGAAACGAACAAAGACCAACACACTTTAGACTCACAAAAATGAAAACGGACATGGACAATCAAACGTGTTTTGTGTTTTTATTTTTTAAAAAATAAAAAATCAAAAACAATAACATTATCAAACGAGAAGAAAAATAAAAAACAATAACGTTATCAAACGAGTCCTTCGCTTTTATATATATATAGACACACACACACATGTACACATCCAAAATATCTGATGTGAGAGCCAAGGCAAAGTAAATGAAACAAAGATAAAAGAGTAAAAGTTCGAGACTGATCCATGAAACACCCATCGAGAGGCAACCACTGACTTGCATTTTCAGATAAAAGCAGTCCATTAGGATCTAAAGGTGATGCTGCTGTCCTGCACTGCCCAGTCGTAGATTGGAACTCACATCAATGAATTTAGTTCTATGTCTGACTTCTGGCCCCATGACTCCGCACGACACCTGCATATTGCCCATTCTCTTCCATGCTCCATCATTCTAACCATACAAGACAAGTGTTAGCCCAATAACGATCAATAATGCAAAGAGCACAGTGATCATGCAAAGGGGTTGTTTTGGTCCGTTGGGGGGTCTCAATTTGAGCTAGAATAATGATCTAAATAGCTTTTGATCAAAGCCAATCACAGAGACGAAGAGTTGAAAATGTACGAGACAACTTGGCATCCTTATACAACCGATACTAATAGATCATACCAACGTGTTATGAGCACAATCACATGCCAGAACAAGAAGATTTCGGATATCAACAAGTCCAAGAATCTAATGGCTACAAGCATCTCATTTTGTCATCAACACAGCCAATTCCATCTAGCGAAGAGATATATGAAGTTACAACTACACGTGAGGAAAAGACCAGGAAAAAAGAGAGGGATTTAAAACAGCAAGGAGAAACTAAGATATGGGTATTTACAGACAGTACTGAAAGCAAATCTTGATCTTCTTCACATTGAGTAAAGGAACATTAAAAAAAGAGAGAAGAATATGAAATCCGCCATGCCAATGTCATAAGTGATGGTGGGCACCAGTATTGTTGTAATGCCAGCTATTAGTAATGGCGGGCACCGGTTTTGTTGTAAACACGTCCCTCAGGGTATGGAACCCTTGCCTCAGTTCCTTGACTTCTCCCACCCCCAAGAAATGAGTGCCGCTCTCTATTGGACTCAAATTGAGAGGCATAAGCACGATGTGCTTCAGCGGCTGCTGCCCCACTATAACTGTGAGGGTCGATTAGGCCCATGTTGGTTGGGTGATGGCCCATTCCAGCTTCCTGATACTGATGCAGCCGCGATTCTGATTCCTTGCGAAGGAAGTCCTCTCTACGACTAGCCTGTCGGGCTCGAAGTGATGAGAGTTTCTCCTGGTATTGAGTATTGATCTCTATTATTTTCTGGAAAAAGAATACAAAAATATAATTAAACATTAAACTTCTAGAATTGGAAGCTCAACTCATCCTAAGATCATGCTTTCCCTTTTTTTTCGCCTAATTCTTAGAAGGGAAAAGAAGAAGAGGGAGAAGGGGGGAGAGTGAGAGAGAGAGAAGGGTGGGTAGAGGAGGAGAATTGGATAATATTGTAAAGTATTGTAACCATATCTTTGAAGAAAGCAAGCAATGCTAGACTCTGGTCAAGAAAACCAACAAATTTTTTTTTCAGCGGCTAGTCTTCTTCAAACAAAATACGTTTCTACAGACCAGTCGGATAAGAAACTGACATGTATTAACTCAGAAAAAGCAACAATTTCACTAAGCACTGACCTCCCTGTGCCTAGCATTCTCTGCATCCTCTGCATCACTCTGTTCCTTTAAGAATTTTATAATTTCATCCTGGAATTTCTGCTCCAGAGCTTCAAACGTTAGTGGCGAAGGTTTGTCCTCATACCCAATTTCCATGTCTTGCTCATGGGACTGGAGTCTAGGTTCTTTATTGGCTTGTTTCTTCAAATCCAGCTCTTGGTCCAGTATCTGACCCTGGTAAAAAGATTGAGCTGCATTGCCTCCTTGCCCTGCCTCATAACAAGAATATGAAAGAGGATATTTGTACCAAACTACTGATATAAGTTCTGCAAATTCCAATTAATTTCAATTTGCGTAGAAAAAACATTATCAGCAAAGCATGCTTTCTGCAACCAGTTGATCTCTCTGGCCAAAAGGAACATCCCAAACAAGAATATCGAAGGACTGCAATTCTAATAATTTTTTATCCATCATAACTAATGCACTTTCTAATGAAAAACTGATGAGCCTGATAATAAAGACCCACACATAATTATTGAAAGCTTCCATAGTGGAAGAAGCCTGTTTCCATGGCAGCACTCGTCAGAAATGACATATTACTTTGAAACATTTTGTTACTGTTTCCTCTTTTTTTTCTTCTTATATTTGTACATTTGCATGACACAAATTTGTCCTTCAAACAAATATCTCTGCAACACCTCCATCAAAAGTAAAAAGAGCTAGCCTAGTGCACGAGGCTCTTGCCACTGCAGGTGTCTAGAAAGTGTTAGATATATGCAGCCTTACCCCTACAAGCAGAGAGACTTTTCCAACTCAAACCCATGATCACAATAGAGCAACCTTACTGTTGCGCAAAGGCAACACCTCCATCAAAAGTGTGCTGCTAAAATTATCAGCTCTATTAATTAGGAATAAGAATAACTGTCTGTAGCTATACGCCTATGTTTACTAATCACTTATAAAAAAAAAACAGCTATCATTAGAAATGAAACGATTTGACTCCACAAAGCCTCAAGTTCCAATTCCCAATAACTTAGTCTTGGCTTCACACAAATATTTTTCTCATGCAACTTTATCTAAGGCCATATCATCCATTAAACAATAATCCATCGTTTATTGCTACCTCCCTAACCCACATTCTCCCTTTCTTTATTTCTTCCCATCCTTAATCCTTGCGATACCCTCACCTGTGCTATTTGGCTACTATTTGGTATTCTTATATTTGTTACAAGTAGTCATCCGCTTGGTAAAGCATTTACTTGAAACTTGAAAGTAGAAGATTCATAAGTCATACCAAATGATCAGATTTCTCACGCCATTCCTTTATTTAAATTCATAATCCATGTATGTACATACCTAATACCTACTGTATTTCCCAAGTGCCAACTCCACTTAAATCTCTTGCAAAATATGCTCTCCTCTTGGCATATATTGTGAGAAACCTTTCATATCTTCTCAAAGTCACCATTGAATGGATTCTTCTAAACCTAGTTCAGATGCAGATTAATGACAATATCCTTATGCTTCTCCTACATTTACGTTTTTCCCGGTGTTGTTAAAGGCGACTCGGAGCTCGCCTAGGCGAGGATGAGGGTTATGCCTCAACATACTTGAGGCGAGGCGATTTTAATAAAGAATTGCTTAAGCAATCGCTTTGACTAAGGCAAAAGGCGTTGAGGCGAGAGCCTCATTAACTAAAACTTAGTTTACTTAAATATGCTCACATATCTTATCTTCTTGTTTTAGGATTAAATGTATTTATGTTTGGATAATATTTAACCAATATAAAAGTCATAGAAAGGGAAATAAAAGTTTAGAATGGTCTCTTTGCTTAAAATTTTAATTATGTTTTGTCATCCTTTAGATTAATTTTTTTAGTATTACAAAAGAATTATTACATAAGAGATTGTTTAACTTAGAATAAATGAACCTTTAATATATAATATATATATTTTAATTATTTTTATAAGTTAGCGCCTTACTTCATTCAAAATAGCGTTTTTTTTGTTTCTCGCTTTTCAGACAATGTAGCACCTTAGCACCTTAAAGGCGCCTTTTGCCTTTATCTACACTGGTTTTCCCATATATAACAGTTCTTATACCACATTTCCATTTTTTTCCTTTTGCATATTCACTTACTTTTTAGTAGATCTGCTATATCAGCTCTTCTTAAAAACATCATATCAACTAACTACATCCTATTTCCTCTTAGTGTTCATAAGGTTCTAAGATGCTAACTGCAGCTTGGAGTGTCGTCTTTACCCACAATTGCCAATAGTACAATCACCAATGAAACAATGATGAATAATTCATAATTAATGTTTGCAAATTTACACTGGCACAAATTTACTAATATATTACATTATCATTTGTATAAAATAATAACATTAATCAACATTTTTCCTGATTTCATATTCTACATGTTTTATAGCTCATAATTCATCATGTAACTTATATTAGCCGCAGGTGTTCTTCATTCCAAACCAGCAACTTAGAGTATTATTTATTCAACAGTTAAATTGTAGAAAATAAAAAAATGAACAAAAAACTCTTGAAGGGTTTTTCAAGTTTGACCACCAATTTCCAAAAAAAATAACCCACATTCCTTCATTTTTTCTAATTCACCACATTATCTCCCTATCAACAATTCAATATTTAACTTTTGAGATGAAAATTCCAAACTATGCTGCTTACATTTCTTGACACGGTGATTTCCACACAATGCAATGCTACTATAACCAACACGTCTTAAACACAGATATAGCAAAGATCCAACTTGATAAGCATATACAAAACTTTTGAAACTGCATGAATATGTACTAAACAAGGCATCAATTCAAAAAAAAAAAAAAATTACTTATCAAAAAAAAAATTCAAAAAAAATTACAATGGTAACATTAAATTGTAAAGCTAGTTTACAGAGGGTCTGAAACAAAACTTGCCTTCAGTGTGTAGGTGGGATATCATTGGATTTGATACTTTTGGTGCATCTCTATCCCACTGCCACTGCCCTTCTGCTTTTGAGGGAATATATGGTCGCTCTTGCTCGGGTGGAAAAGAGTCTGGCCGTCCAGGAAAATTAATCATTCCAGCATTCTGCTGCATTCTCTGTACAGACATGTGCTGCATCTGAGAAGCAGTGTATACATTGGCATCGGAATCGGGATATGGTGCCTGCCTTTTCATCTTTACTGTTTCCTTAAGGACTAAATAGTTAACCAACCAAAGGAGAACACATGCATCCAAACCAAAATGAAACTGAAGTTATATGGAAATATTGAGACAAGAAAAGTAACCACTTCAAAGAACCCTCAATGTGGGTAAGGACGCAGTGGCAGAACCACACAAAACTGAAATAAGGCAACAACATGGAAATATTTGCCATAACATAAATAAAATGAATGCAATTTTATGAAGAACAAATAAATACCAAAAAGAAAGGAAGCGCATGACACCCAATAGAGCAATTAGCAATTCGTGGTCTTAATATGAATTCCCAACATGAAAGCTTCTTATTCTATAACATGAAAGTTTCAAGCTTGGAAAATCTTAAAACCACTTGCAGCATACGGTCCATACAGATGTGATTAGAAAACGAAGAAATGACGAATACCAAATCATCCACCTCCATACTCACAATTAACACTAGCCATAAATTTGTACGTACACATTATATATCCATGTAGAGAGAGGGAGAGGGGAGGAGGAACGGCGAGACCTTCGATAAAACAAACATGTATGGTACAATTAGAGCGAATTACACACAAATTGCAACCAGCGCAAACCCTAAAATGCATGGTAATGTGGAATTAATGTAATAAGCGAAAAAAAAAATTAGCAATAAAAAACCCTAAACTGGCAATAAAAGCACCAGGAAAATACCTAGCCTAGCTTTGATTTATCTCCTCTTTCCTCTTTGGTTTCTTCCCCTCTCCCATATTCACAGAAAGCGCTCATGGGAGAATCTAGAGTGTTGATTTTGCAGAATCATTGTACATCGTTATGTTATGCTTCAGTCACAATGTCAAACAGCTATTGTATATCCGTCGGGTTGAGACTGTGTTGGCTACCATTATATTAAATGAGAACAGATTAGCACCATAAAAAATAGAAAAAAAGTAAAGTTAAAGAAAAAAATATTATAAAATTTTCAATTCAAAAATTTTGTAATATATTTTTTTTATATAAAAAATTTTAAAAAGAAATTTTTAATATAAAAAATTCAATTGTTAATTTTCATCTTAATACCATTAAAAAATATTACTAATTATACTAAAATGACTTTCAAAATACATTTTAGTAAACAAAAGACTGAAGAATATATAAAATAAATTTTTTAATCCCAAAAAATTGTAATATTTTATAAAGTAAAAATTTATTTTTTAAGCATTTTAGATAAATAAAAAATGTTATATTTTTTTCGTTGGATTAAAGAATTTGTTGTATCTATTATTTAATATTTTTTAAAATGTATCTTGAAGGTTATTTTAGTTTAATTAATAATATTTTCTAACGGTGTTAAAATGGAAGTAAACAATTGAACTTTTTTTGTATTAAAAATTTCTCTTTTAGATCTTTTAGATAGCAAAAAATATATCATGGACTTCTTAGATTGAAAAAATTATTTGAAGGACTTTTTAGTATTTTTTTCTAAAATTATTCAATCGTTTTTATTTTTTATGCAAGCATTGAGTATTTCCATCAATCAGTTAATTCAAAAGTATAATTACATTATTAGAGCATCTCCAATACACAAGTCAATTATACAAGTTAGTGTTAGATCAATAACCTATCTGAAGTTACACTTTTTTTGTTTGAATGCTTATCCTTTCGAGCTATCTGTCAAGAACTTGACGTCAAAGGATCATCGGGAAGACTCTCGCTGTAACCGTTCCGATGATAAAGTTTGTAAAAAATAAAGGCAGTAATTCAAAAAAAGAATTGAACATGACTTGAAAACGTACCTTATGGTTTTATTTATAAGCTGTAAATCTCCATAGGATTGGGAACTATGAAAGTAAGGATTCGAAAGTATTTATAAATGACAGTTTCCATATAGAACTCTGTTTCTTTATTTTGAGATCGGTAGCCCATAAAAAGCGATGATAAGTTCAGAACCTCTTGTCCTTGATATTTGGAAGCCAATAGGTCGGGCTATCATCCCTCTTGAGATCTGTGTAATTGAAGAACTTCTGGGGGACACGTTTCATGTTATGAGTGTTGTGGTCATATTATAGTATATCAACTACCCCCCCTCCAAGCCTCAGTTCGGTGCGATCTATCCAGAGCTGATATTAGGGTTTCTGAAGAGTCGCGTGTGTCTGGTTAATAAATGCATCATTACGTATTATGATAAAACTATCGTTAATAGGATAATTAATGTCCCATCATTACGTTAGTCGCTGGTTGGGCAACCGAGGTCACTATCGTCCCAACTGTCGCATTGATCTTGGGGTGTCGATTGGAGGCGTCACTTTTAATGATGCACCTTTGGGTGGTCTATAAATAGGGGGTGGTCTATAAATAGGGAAATCATCATCCAAGGGAAGACTTTCACAATCCTTCAAAATCTCAAGCATATCTATGAGCGAGAAGTAATCCTCAAGGTGATTTTCGCTGTCCCTAAAGTCGTTTCTCCGATCATCAATTTCCTAGCTCCCGGTCAAGTTTGAAAGCACTAAAGAACCTTCCTTTTGAATTCCTTTTGAGTATTCTCTTCTTCTTTTCCCTATTTTTTATTTAAATTTTTTTGAGAGATGGTTGCTCCTAATGCTTGATCGAGCATTAGAGATGAAGTGAGGGAGACCATGGAGCTCGATAACCAATAAGTACTAGGCCTTATCGTAGGTACTGAGGCTAAAAATGCCTCTGATAGTAGCTCTGAAATTCTTTTAATTGAGGCACATTTGGAACCCGAAAATAGGGAAGCTGGTACCTTAGGTGGACCTCGTAGGAGAGAAGAAGGTTAGAGTGCGATGAACCAAGCTGTAACACCCCGACCTAATGAATTGGGTAATTTCCTATAAAGCCTCAACTATAAAATTATTTAATACATAATTATTAAATAAAATAAAAAGGAACACATAAGAATATATACACATTCATGAAAATACATAAATACAACAGACATGTCGCAGACACAATGGGTATAGTGTGTACGAAATAAATATGCCATATGTATACGCACACACCAAATTATAGAATACGTAAATGTGTATTTATATATATGAATGTATGTATATGTGCGTATGAATGTGTTTAGAAATACGTGTACATACATGTGTATATATATACATGTAAGTGAGAGAAAAATATGTGTATAAAGTGAAACAAAGAGTTATGTGGACGTGTGCACATGTGTGTAGTAGTACATCAGTGTGTGTATGTGTGTGTGTGTGTGTATGCTTATGGTGTGAGGTGTGTGTGTGTGTATGTGAAGTAGAGAGTGTGTGTGTGTTTAAGGTGTGTGATGTGTGTTTGTGATTGGTGGAAGGGAAAGGTAAGTGAAGCTGCTCAAGTAGCGTAAGAAAGAAAGAGAATCGATAAGAAGGGCGGTTGTTGTAGTAATGCAACTACTGCCCTAAGTGAGGAAGGCTGATTGGAAGAGAGAGAGAGAGAGAGAGAGAGAGAGAGAGTAGGAGGTGGTATGGAAATTATATATATACACTGTGAAACTTAAGGGATTTCACGTAGTAAAAATAATAGAGAAAGAAGGACTAGAGAGACACAGAAGAAAAGAAGAAGAAGAAGAAGAAACTGGGGAGAAAGAAAGTTATGCTTATAGAGAGAGAAAATCAGAAAATCATTGAAACAAGGTTAGAATTGAATCCTTTTTTATTTATTTCAATTTTTGAATGCTTTTTATACATTATACATCAATTTTGTGTGAGTTAAAACCACTAAAATAGCAAAACCAACATAGACCGCCATTAATGACTTTGAAGAACTGGGTCTGAACCAACTGAAACCAAACCTCGATTTAGGAACGAGAATCAAAACTAGATCGAAAAAGGATTGCAACGCAAAAAAGAAGAAGGTAAATTGGCTCAAAAATGAGAATTTACTAGTGATTTGCAGGTTAAAGAATAATCAACCACCTTCACAAAATGGTGGGTAAACTAGGTTCTAAGGCTATATAATATAGCCTAATGAAAAAGAAATCCAATGGACCAAAAAGAGCCAAAATGGTCTACTGTGGAGCCTTAAAATGAAGACAATCCAGCTCGTCGAAAAATCGGGAGCTTGAAATTCCAATCAATTTAGAAAAGCCCCAATGGCTCAAAACGACCCTAAAACATTCCATAAAGCGTTTAGAACAATTTAGCTAAAGAAACCAACTCAAAAAGACCAAGAAAAATAAATTTGAAAACTGGGATTTCTAGTTTTCGGCGATTGTCCCCAGAAAAAAGAAGAGGGTGATATTGTTCTTGTTGAGTTTTGGGTTAGGTCCTGACCAAAATAAATTAAAACGGATCCAAGAGTAAAGCTAAATGGTGTTGTTTTATTAAGTGTGAGGTGAGGTCAGCATGACGTCACAACGACACGGAGAATAGAACGAACCGATTGGTTCTCGCTTTAGTTGGATCGGTTCACTTAGGTGGGGACCTAATCAAATAGGTGTTTTTATAACTTTCCAAAAATTGGATTTTCACCCCCAGACTTTGCAAAAATTACTGGATGGCCTAGAAAATTAATTAAAAAATAATTTTAAACCCTTTTTAAATTAAGGAAAATTACTAAAATGCTCTTAAGCTAAAAATAAGCCAAACGAAAGCCGATTAAAATACAATAAGAGTCTAACCCAACATTTTTTGGGCATTTCAAACTTATTGACAGTGTTTGATTTATGAAATTAGGTCCCAAAAAATACAAATAGGCAAACTAGAATAATTTCAATTGTGCCTTAATGCATTAATTAAGCTATCAATTGAACTTTGATGACTATGAAAGTATATTCCTTAACATTTTTTATATTCTAGACTCAACAGTGGGGCCCGTTTAGTCAAACAAGGTACGAAAAATACAGATACCTAGAAATATAAAATTTCTAAACTACCCTTAGTGTTATACAGGCTACTAGATAGACGGGAAAAACATATAAATGAGCTTATTTGACATTTTTGGATGCTATGAACCTAACAATGAGGTCAAATTAAGCACTTGGGTATCCGACCGTGGTCCCGCATGAACGTGTAAAATTATGAAAACACCCCAAGACTTAATATAAGCCACATATGGGCTAATTAAGATCCGAAAGAACCTAAATTTATTATCTTCGATATTCTGGACCTAACGGTGATGTCTATTTAGCTAAAATAGAACACCGAAATAAATTGAAAAATGACGAATAAACCCTTAAGGCTTAATGAAGCTACCAGAAGAGTATAGAAAGTAAAGAGAAACTTATAACAACGTATATAGGAGCTTCTAAGTCTGAAAATAAACTCCGTTTGAAATAATTGATACCAAAGACACGGGTTATGAATAGTAAAATTACCAAACTACCCTTGAGGCTTAATTAAGCGACCAAATGAACTCAAAAACTAAAAGAGAGACTACCTTATGATTAAAAAACCCTCTAGACTTGAAAATGAAGTCCGTTAAGTAAGTAAAGTACCAAACAATATAAGACATATAAAGGACAAATGACCAAAATGCTCCTAAAGGCTAAAGTAAGTCATACAATGAACTACGGAGTGTTAGGAACCCTAACTAAAGACCATAAGGGAATCATAAATAGTAATATTTAGTTAAGAAGAGACTAAGAACATTAAGTAAACAAATAATTAAGCAGAGATGTGTACTGATATAGTACCAATGTGTTTTGATCCATGATTTAGGATCACTAGCAAGGATATAGAGATAAGACGAATGTTGAGGCAAGTCAAGTAAGCGAAGTAAGCAAGTAACTATGGACACTGGATCATAGGTGAGTAACCCTGAACCTTGAAATGGAGACATTTCCTTGAAATGGAGACATTTCTATGAAATGTAGTTCTTTACAATTTTATGACACTACATGTAGTTCTTTCAGCTTTATAACATATTTCAGATTATTATGTTAAATGTTTTAACTGCATGACTATTTTCAGAATACTATGATAAATGTTTGAATTGCATGCTTTCAATTAGCATATCTTTAAATGTTTATAGCATGGATAACTTAAAGAATGTTCTGCAAGTATGTTTAAAAGAAAAAGTTACATGCCTTACAGACATAAGAACACCCTACCGGGGGTTAAGCCGAGTATGTATGAGAACTTGACTAGGGGTAAAGAGCCAATCAACAACTTTAACCCAACTGGGGGTAAAGAACCAGTCAATGTGAATCCTACCGGGGGCAAAGAGCTGGTAGACTTCGAAGTAAGTCTTTATAGTTGGTAATGTAAGCCATGAGCTCTAAATTACTACCAGTCACAATGTGAAAACTCATAGAATGATATGCAATGTAAGTCATGAACTCAAAATTAAAGTATGGTCACTACGGTGACAACCGACAGTCCTACGGGACCAAGCTTATAGATGTAACATGTATTATTTTGATTACTGCTCTTACAGTATCAAAATTTATGAGATGATGTTTTATATTACAAAACTAGCTGGCATAAAGCTTTTGCATGATTTCAATAAATATTTTGCAACTCAGATATATGTTTATACTTTAAAGAATGCCAGTAGCTTTCAACATAACTTCCTTTTAAATGCTATCCATTAAAGTTATGAAAGTTTATAGAAAGAGGTTTTCCCTGAAAACCCATGACAGGGAACTGGTGTTACTCATGAGCTTTCAATAAGCTCACAGGATTTTATCCTACATCTTTTCAAGAATGACTAAGAAGTTACAGATCTAGATGTTAGTAAGCTAAGATGACCAGAAACTCCAATCAAGAAAAGGATTAGTATCCTAGCCATAGAGATAGCAACCTGAAGTAACAGATAACAGACTAATGTGATAGTCTAGAGTATGAATGGAATGTGAATGATATTCACCAATGATGTATTAGTTTAGATACTCATATATGATGTAATGTTGGGCTCATATTATTGTATCTCTGATGTTATGTTACTTATGATTGGCCGAGTGTGACTGCATTTAAACGAAAATTTTGACAGACTCAGATTTCTATTGCAAAAATTTATATGACTGAATGCAATCTACTTGAAAATGTAAAGAGGCTTCGGTTAGACACGTCATCGATATGCAAAACAGAATTAGTGTATTGGTGAAGTGCCTAACTAGATAGTCATTATTCCTAATCCGCATGGGGTTTGGGATGTGACACAAGCCATGTTAGATGCTTTTACCCTCAATTTTGACTTCCCAAGAAACGTGGCCTGTAGGGTCCCAAGGACCAGAAATTGGCCTTCGGATATTGGTAAGGGGAAATTCGTGCTTACCTCGAGTGGTTCGAGGTTGGGGTATGCTTTCATTTTCACCCTTTAATTAGTGAGTTCTTCTATTGGTTTAAGATGTGCCCAGCAGAACTAAACATAAATAGTTGGAGGCAATTAATGACTTTCTTAGTTTTAGGTCATCAGAACGAAGTTGAGGTAGATCTGAACCTTATCAGAAGTAATATGGACCTTAAATATCAAAAGTCGGAAGGCATGTATTACATGTCATTTGATAAGAGATTCAAACCCCTCACATCTGTACCTACTTCCAACAAAACATGGAAGAAGTGGTACTTTTTTTGTTAAGTGTGGCTGGGAGTTTGAAGACTACGCGAACATAAGCAGCTTCTTTCCTTGGTACACCAGCTTTAAGGGTGAGCCTATAGACCTCAAATGTCTTGCTAATGTCATATTTTTGTTTTTATGTGACTGACCGTGTTTAAGATTCTTGGTGTAGATAAGAAGGCTTGGAGGAAATCCTTTTTCACCCCTACTCTACAAGAGAAATACAAAAAAACTTCTACATCTCCAAGAGTGTCCTCACGACCAGATCCTCACACTTCAGAACTTCATAGAAGCAGATCTTGCCAAAGATAAGTCTGAGGTCGTAAAGAAGTCAATGATCTTAGGATAGAGACCTGGCCATAAGAAGGTAGGGGAAACATCCACCGCTGCCGAGCATCCTCCTCTGTAGAAGAGGAGGAGAACTGAGGTGGGGAAACAAGCTCCCTTAAACACGCAGTTTCAGAAAAGTTGGCATTGCCTATCATTCGTCACGAGCCTCCTCCCCCTCTAGCCCTAGTACCACGCCTTCTATCCCGAGGTAAAGGGAGGCTTAGCACCATTCCGGCTAGGGTGGTCACAGTAGAGACTGGGGAAGCGGCCATAAAAAAGGCCTATGAATATACGCGGGGCTCCGTCGTTAGTCGCTTTAAAGGGCTTAAGCCGCAAAAAATTACCAGGGACCTATTGGTCTCGCATATAAGGGTAAGTTATCCCAATCTGATGTACTTGTTTTAACTAGTTTTGGCCTTATAATTTCCTAACATGTCAATTTTCTTTTTTATAGGCAGCTTATGCAATGGCTGCCATAATGGACTACCCTGAAGAGTTCGAATGAGTAGAAAAGCTTTAGGTCGAGCCTAGATGAGGCGAGACTCCAGCTTGGGACCGCCCGATCAGTGGCTTCCTCATTTGAAGAGCAGTTGAAGGAGTCTCTCAATGCTCTCTCTATCCTAAAGTATCAGAAGAATGCCATGACTTCAGATCTGAAGGTTTTGAGGAAAGAGAAGGAAGAATCTGATGCCGCTATTGCTTAGAAGCTTGCTAATAGTGTGCAAACATTGAGAGAAAAGACAAAGAGGGCCTTTAGAGAATAAGTGCAAAAGTTGGGAGGAGAGTTTGTGAATCATGGGTACGGGGGAAGAGGGCATACAAATAGAAGATCTAAAAGCTCTATCCCGACCTCGACATCTCTGGCGTGGATGAGGTTTCAATTTTCGATGACAACAAGGACGATGTCAGGAGAGAAGAACCAGTGATGGATCATCCTGAAGCTGCTCTGGTGGAGTCTACAGATTTTGAGAGGGAGAACACCCCTTCCGAGTGGTAGTAGTTAGGATTTTTTTTTATGTATTTTCTCTTTTTCATCTCTTTTCTGTACTCTTTCCCTTCGAGGGTTTTTAATATATATAAATAATACTTCTAATATTTAAGCCAACAGTACTTAAGAATGTATAAGTATTTGGTGGCAACGCCATAGTAGGATCCAAACCTGTAACACTTGTAAAGGAAACAAAGTTTTTAAGGGTCTAGTCGTAATGCCACAATAAGCTCTAGACCTTTAACACTTGTAAAGGATACAAGGTTTTTAGGGGCCTAGTGGCAACGCCGCAATAAGATCTAGACTTGTAACACTTGTAAAGGATACAAGGTTTTTAGGGGTCTGGTGGTAACATTGCAATAAGATCTAGACCTATAACACTTGTAAATGATACAAGATTTTTAGGGGTCTGGTGGTAGCGTCACAATAAGATCCAGACCTATGACACTTGCAAAGGATACAAGGTTTTTAGGAGTATGGTGGCAACGCCGTAATAAGACCTGTAACACTTGTAAAGGATGCAAGGTTTTTAAGGGCCTGGTGGCAACACCACAATAAGATCCAGACCTGTCACACTTGTAAAGGATACAAGGTTTTTAGGGGTCTGGGGCAATGCCGCAATAGGATCCAGACTTGTAACCCTTGTAAAATATAAGAGGTTTTTAGGGGTCAGGTGGCAATGCCGCAATATGATCCAGACTTGTAACACTTGTAAAGGATACAAGGTTTATAGGGGTCCAGTGGCAACACCATAATAGGATCCAAACCTGTAACACGTTTGTAGACACCTCATTTTGTGACCCTTGATTAAGTAGTAAAAATCAATGATTATGCTAAGAAACCTACTTCAAGTAACTCTTCCCAATTGAGTCATATTCCTATTAGGACTCCTCTTGATAGAGTCCTATTCTCCTTATGACTCTCTTGTCAAAGTCCCAGTCCAAGTAGGACTCTTCCCAATAGATTCCCACTCCCGTTAGGACTTTTCCGCCAGAGTCCTAGTCCAAGTAGGACTCTTTTCGATAGAGTCTCACTTTCATTAGGACTCTCCTACCAAAGTCCTAATCCAAGGAGGGCTCTTCTCGATAGAGTCTCAATCCTGTTAGGACTCTTCCTGACAGAGTTGCACTCCCTTTAGGACTCTTCTGCCCATCGAAGGGCATTTTGATAATTTGGCACTTTTTTGCCCACTAAGGGCATTTTGGTAATTTTGGCGTAATCCCACCCTCAATAGGACTCTTCCCGATAAAGTCTCACCCCTGTTAAGATTCTTCCTGATAGCGTCCCACTCCCGTTAGGACTCTTCTGCCCATCGGAGGGCATTTCGATAATTTTGGTACCCTTTCGCCCACTAAGGGTATTTTGGTAATTTTGGCGTAATCCCACCTTCAATAGGACTCCCTAGTCACTTGAGGGGGATTTTCATAATTTCTTTATCATTTTACCCATATTAGGGTATTTCTTTTGGTAATTTTAGCCCTTTGGTGACAAATTGGGGGTAATTTGGTCATTTAGAGATTCTTCATCGAATTGAGGGCGATTTGGTAATCTTGAGTGATAGTAGTCTATTTAGGCTTAATTAGGACTTTCCACTTTTAGAGTTTCCATGAATCTGGTTGCTTGATATTTCCTCAAATGGAGATACATTGAACCTAGACGTTTTTATTTTAGAGTTTATTTTTTATTTATCTTATTGGCTCTTGCATGTAGACACCAATTCTATTGGTTCGTGCATTGTCATAATTATTTATTAATTCATTTAGTTAGGATAATCATTCTTATTTAATTTTCTATTTAGTTAATTAGGATAATTATCACTCAAGACAGTGATCCTAACCCTTCGTTTTAGGTTTTCATCTTAGACCCTTGGATCAAATCTTATATTTTCCTATAAATAGAGCCCTAGGCCACTAGTTTTAGGGACATGAAAATATACGAAGGGAAGACAATTTTTATAGCCTTACACTGTTAGTTTAATTCTAGGGTTCTCTCTACAAGAACCCTCAATCTCTTGAGGTCGAAGCCCTGCCGAAGTGACAACCTCTTTCCGCGAAGACAGTCAAAGCGATACTTTCTGAATTGAAGAACAAACTAGAGATCTACTCAATAGAAGCCTCTGATCCAGACTTTCTTAGCCTAAGTGCTGCCCGACTACCATGATTGAATAAGGTACACTCTCAAACTATTAATAGTTTTCTTTAGATCTGCTTGATCTTGCCTCTTTTATTACTTTTGATAAAAGAGGGAAAATCAGAGAACTACGTGACTCTGATTCCATTTTCTGAACGGATACGTAGGAAGCTTTCGGGCCCGAGTCAGATTTATTTTCTGTCTTTCCTGTTATGTTTTATTTCTTTACGCTAGATCCTTTACTATTTGTCTCTTCCGGACTCACATCTCTCTTTTTAGTTTTCTCATGACAAAACAGCCTTGCAACTGAATATTCGAGGCCGATCCATTCGGATTGGGCGGGGTGGGTGCTTAACACCTTCCCACTCCGAACCTTAGCCCTCGGATCCATGTTTTTTTTGGTTTTCACTTTATTTCAGTGCCTTATTTTATTTGATCCACGTCAAGGGATCTTTAGAATATAATTAAGAGACAAGGTGATGTAATTTTGATTATTTCATTCCTTTTTAGTTTCCTTTTAATTGCATTCTGTTGTAATGGGTTTGCTTATTTCTTGCCCAAAAATAAGTTGGCGACTCCTCACTTTCTCTATCTTCCATAAGAGGCGTTTCTTCCCACCTTAAGGGAAAAAGACAGCCATGATTCCTCTAAATCCATTAAAAGGGATTAACACACATCCTTTTTTTTTTTTTTTTCTGGTGTTGGCACCCACAGTGGTGACTCTACTGGGGACTAAAGAGGGTTAGACTCGGTGAAGTATTCATTTAATGGCTATTTTGTTTACTTGCTTTACATTCATCTATTTTTATGTTTTATGATGGATGAATGGATGTATGGTTGAATGTATGGATGGATGAATAAAAAAAGGACTAAAATTTGAATGCCTTGCATACCAATCACTTTCATATATTGCATTTTCACTACATACCCTCTAAACATCGGACAGTTAGTCGCCCTTACCCCTTATGCTCACTCAGCTTGACGGGTGTTGTCGGTGAATGCCCTCCACTTCTTGATCAAATACTGCTTGATCGGGACACTACACTCTAGGGGCCTTGGGATGGTATGCAAAAAGGCAATGTGGTACCATTTAACCATAGTCATTACAATCTAGTGGCTATGGGAGGTATATGGTACATCCTGTCAGAAGGAGAACCTTGAAACCTTTACCTGGTCGAAACATCATGCATATAATTGGCTATAGATTCATGATTCGGGACTTCAAACCCAATTTTGGTAAGACACATAGGGACTTTTTTGTGCAAATTCGCGAAGTCAAAAAAAATCCAGAATGTCGAAAAAATATCCCTCTTTGTTGGCCGATCGGCACAGAGGTTAAAAGCTCCGATTTTTTCCAATTTTTTGATTTTTTCCAAAAAAACTCTAATTTTTTCCTGAAAACCTAATGTTGCAAGCTGCAACGGGGTCACAAATGAGACATTTTTGGATTTTCCTTGACACCAAACAAGTTAAATAACATAGGTGTTTTTCGAAAGTAGGTATCCACAACTGGCTTGGAAACGGACTAGCCGAGGCCAACAAAATGAATTTCAAAAGTGAACTTTTTGGGTTTATTCTCATCATATAAATCAACTCAAGTTCTAACCATGTTTGGCCCTAGTAAAGGTCCGAATCAATTTCAAATATTTTCCCGATCTTTTGGGAACCTTTCCCTCAAAATCTAGAAATGAAGTTCATTCAAGTCCCCCACTATGTGAAAATTTAGGGGCTAGGTATGACTTTCGAGATTTCACATTCTGGATTCTTTAGTCATCTTAGGAATCAAGCCGGGCTCCAATTTGTGGCCCCCTTTCTCAATTCTTCCTATCATGCCAACCACTCGAGATAGGTTTTCAATTCCTTTTCAAAGAGTTACCTCTTTTTTAGGATCTTCATCTCGTTAATCAAGGTTCATCTTGACCCCTCTGGTAAAGTCTAATTAATTCCATTGAGATTGCATCTTCCTAACCTTTAAGATTGTTTTCCTCATTCAAGAAAATCGTTCCATCCTCTTAGGACTTAGGGGATACCTAAGCATTATGCCCCTACTTTTTTTTCAAAAGAAAATAAAAAAAAAAATTCAAAAGAATTTCAAAAATTTTAAAATTTTAAAATTCAAAATTCAAAATTCAAAATTCAAAATTCAATATTCAATATTCACAATTCAAATTCATTTTCTACTAAGGAATGATCTTATTTCCCATTCAGATTGGATCTTATCCTACTCAAAGTTTTGAAATTAAAAAAAAAACTCTTTGAGCTATTGGCTTGGATTCAAACTCCTCTACACTTGTTGTGTGATAAAAAAATTCATTAAGGTTTCCTACCACATTGCAGCTTTTATTCCCTTAGTTAAGCCCGAAAACCATGGCATCAAAATCAAGCCAATTTCTGCACCTTGTCACTGTGGATCAAGATCAATTACTTCAGATTTTGGGCAAAATCAGAAAAAAACATGACCGATTATAGAGATGAAACACATAGGCTTTCCCACACAGTCCAAGAACTATTACAACAAGGATTACCACCACCTCCACTAGTCTGAGCAGGGCCTAAGAATGCTCCCAATAACTAACCACCTATATCTCCTTAAGATCATCTCCCACAGAATCAATAGGCCCAAGATGCAAGCATACATGATCAGTTTAATTGAGCCCAACAAAATGGGCCCTAAAATGAAGTTAAACCTCAAGAGAAGCCTAACACTAATAAAGAGGCCCTTCTTAAAAGGCTTGAAAAGATGGAAGCCTTAATATGCAAATCCAATAGTGGAGATGATATGATTGATATCCACAAACTCTCTATGTATCAAAAGGTCTGTTTGCCCTATAAGTTCAGAATGCTAGACTTAGACAAATTTAATGGGACCACATGCCCAAAGACCCACTTCAAGCTTTACGTTCGGGCAATGCAACCAACAGGGGCTACAATTGAAATGATAGCTCAAATGTTCCATCAAACCCTCATTGGGGCAGCTCTTCAGTTGGCTCTTAGACCTAGAAGAGCCTATATCCAATGATTGGGAACAACTCTACAATTCCCTTGTCAAGCAGTACAAGTACAACAATGAGTTGGACATCACACTCAGAGATCTTGAGACTACCAAGTAAGAATCCAAGGAGACTCTTTCCACTTTCATCACCTGATGGAGGGCCAAAACTGACCTAAATGGTCAACAGGCCAAGTGAAGCCGAACAGGTACAAATGGTAAAGAAGAACTTGCTTCCCATCTACCGTGAATCATTATTTGTCCACTACTTTGAGACTTTCAAAGCTCTTATAAGGGCTAGAATCCAAATCAAGGATGCAATTAATGATGGAACATTGAGGATGCCTAAACAAAACATCAACTCAAATATTGTAGTCAATGCTTTAACTCTATAGCAGTCGTTCTCTTGGTCTGTTAGTTCAATTGCCTCACTGCCGCCAAATTCATCTCGAAGGCACCCATCAAGGTCATTCTCAGAAATCTTTGCATCAATGAGCAAAGTCTTTCAAAAGCTTTACAAAGAAGGGTGTCTCCAACCTTTGGATCCTCAGCCCACTCCAAACCCAATACCCAAGAGCTATGATTTGAACAAGCATTGTGCCTACCATCAATGTGCGGGCCAGTCCACTAATAATTAAACCATGTTGAGACATGCTAGCCAAGATTTGATTGATGAACAAGCCATTGATCCTTCTCTTTCAAGGATCAACCAAGATTAGCTCATAATCAAGAATAAGGAGCTTTCCAAGCGAATTATCATTTTTTTTTATTCTTCACGGATAATTTCTATCTGTCTTTCCTCATGTTTTAATAAAGATTCTCTTAGGAAACTTTCAACAAAATTTTTGCATGATTCATCTAGATTCTTTAAGAAAATAAATGTCATCAAATTCAGAATAAGATTGAATGCGTTGAACCTGAGCATCATCAAACTTCCTCAATCATCTTGATTTTCTCATTGTTCCCCAATTCATCCATTTGTCTCAAAGGCATCTTATTTGATTCAATCACCATATAAAGAAGATAATCATGACCCTAAACAGACATCGACATCGTGAGTCTCAACAATGTGATTGTTCCCTAAAAGAAAGCAATTCCAAGGCTAGGAGGCTATCATTTGGCAAATCAAATCTGTCCTATCACCTATATCAAGATATCCACTTGCAAACCCTTTGAGCCTGATTGATCATGCCTTTCTTTCTTAAACCCATTTACCAAACCTTGGGGGGGAAAGCCTACTATGTGTACACACTCTCTATACCTTTATAGAAGAATCAAAAAGAAAAGAGAAGAAACATCTTTGACCAATGTGAAAGAAAAAATTTTCAAGTAAGGAAGCGAAAAACAATCATTTAAGAAAAATCAAAAGCAAAGGAAAGAAAATCTTTGCCTCACTGAAGAAAAACATTTCCAAGCAAGGAAGTGAAAAAAAAACCATCAAGGTTAAATTGTAAAGAAAAGAAAACCTTTGCCTGATCAAAAGAAGCATTTTCCAAGTAAAGGATGCAAGAAATTAGTTAATCAAGCCTTGTATGGCTCAAAGAACTTCAAGTGAGCAACGAACTACGTTAGACCTGATTCTAAAAAAAAAAGATACATAGGCAGCCTAAGAAGTCACTTTAGGCTCAATCATGAAGGGCATGCTAATAATCAATCATGTACAAGAAATGACATGCACATCAAGGTTATGCACGTCAAAGCTATGCACATCAAGGAGATGCACACAATGGGCTTGGTACCATGAACAGGGGTTTTTGGGTCTTATATACCTTTCATTTGGTAAATCTTATCCTAGCCTACATTTCATCCCTAATACTAAGACCTCTTTGAGGTCTTGCTTGCTTAAGGGAATTGTCACATTTCAACTAAGAACTCTTTCAAAGGGTCTTACAAATAAATGGGTCGTGTAACACACAATCTCAGACAAGGACTTCTTCATTACCAGTTTGCACCACATTGATTTTTTCATTCTTCACTTATTTCTCGAAGGAACTCATCAAGGAACTCATTAACTAACTATTTGTACCAAATTGCTTTCTCACTTTCTGAAGTAACTCGTCCTTGCTTCACAAGGGACTTTCATATGCCTTGTTCATTCTAAAAGTAACCCATACTCTTACAAATCATACAATTCACCCTAATCAAGGGGCCCCTTCATGTAAATATATAAACCTATTTTCTATCTAAAAGAGTTTCATTTCACTTTTGTCTTGCTTCGACAACTTTGCCCGCATCTTGGATAATGTCTCCATCACTTTGGTCACCCAAAATTTCTTTCATTCAATGATTTCATCCAATATGCTCAATTAAATGCACAATTTATTGTGAAAATCGATGATTCTCATTTTCTCAAATGATTAGACTCAATCATGCTCAAAACAAATACTTTGAAATTTTCAAAGGAATTTCCCAAATCATTTGAAGGGCAAAAAGATTTTGTCCATGAACTTAAAGATAAGTCTTCAGCTGATCAAGTCTCCTAAGACTTCATATCCTTAGTTCACAGCTCGAGCAAATTTTCCCCAATCATCTTCAAAGATGGAAAATCTCACCATTCACAACTAAGCAATGATTCTTTTAACCTAAGCAACCAACTTGATTGCCAGTGATCTACGGGCTTGTAGAGTCCAAGCCAAAAGTCAGAATTTTCTCTAAATGAAAAATCCTTTTCAAAAATGGAAAAATATGTTTCACAACATTTTCTCTCATTAAATGAAAACGTTTCTTTACTCCTATCTAAGTTGAGTACATCCTCTTCACTCCTATCTAAGTTGAGTATATTCTCTTTACTCCTCTCTATGCTGAGTAAATTTTATATTCTTCTAGCTGAGGTAATAGTTGTTCATTAATATAATTTTTTCATACCTTTTCACACTCCTATCTAAGTTGAGTTCTACCTAATTCTATCTAGGTCAAGGTTGCTTCTTGCATATCTTGTCTCTCATCCATCTCGACAAACATCTGAGGGCATAATCCATCTAGGAAAAAATGTCTGAGAACGCAATCCATCTAGGAAAAAATCGTCTGAGTACATAATCCATTTAGGAAAAATCCATTTGAGATCGTAATCCATCTAGGAAAAAAATGTCTGAGGACGTAATCCATCTAGGCAAACGTTTGAGGACTTAATCCATCTCGATAAAATCGTCTGAGGACGTACTTCATCTTGACAAACATCTAAAGAAGTAATCTATCTAGGCAAACGTCTGAGAACATAATCCATCTCGGCAATCGTCTGAGGACGTAATCCATCTTGGAAAAAATCGCCTAAGGACGTAATCCATCTAGGAAAAAACCGTTTGAGGACGTGATCCATCTAGAAAAAAATCGTCTGAGGACATAATCCATCTCGGTAAAAATTATTTGAGGACGTAATCCATCTTGGCAAACTGTCTGAGGATGTAATTCATCTTGGTAAAAATCTTCTAAGGACGTAAGTCATCTTGGTAATCTGTTCATTAAGGACATAATCTCATAAAAAACCTATTAGGATAGCATTCCTTTTAGGTAAGTCATCTAAGGACGCAAATTCATTATCTTGTTAAGATAACTTTCCCTCTAGGAAAGTTATCTGAGGACGCGTTTCAAGATTTTATTAGGATAACATTCCTTTTAGAAGAAGCCTATTAGGATAGCATTCCTTTTTGGTAAGTCGTATAAGGACACAAATTCATTATCTTGTTAGGATGTCATTCCTTTCAGGTATGTCATTTAAGGATGCATTTTATCAACCTATTAGGATAACATTCTTTTCAGGAAAGTCGTCTGAGGATACAAATTCATTATCTTATTAGGATAGCATTTCTTTCAGGAGAGTCGTCTGATGATGTATTTTATCAACCTATTAGGATGGCATTCCTTTTAGGAAATTCGCCTGAGGATGCATTTTACCATCCTATTAGGATAACATTTCTTTTAAGAAAGTCGTATGAGGACTCAAATTCATTATCCTGTTAGGATAGCATTCCTTTTAGGAAATGCGTCTGAGGACGCAACTTCATTAGCCTATTAGGATAGCATTCCTTTTAGGAAAGTCGTTTGAGGATGCAAATTCATTATCTTGTTAAGATAACTTTCCTTTCAGGTAAGTTGTCTGAGGACACATTTTTATCAATCTATTAGGATAACATTCTTTTAGGAAAGTCGTGTGAGGACGCAAATTCATTATCTTGTTAGGATAGCATTCCTTTTAGGTAAGTCATCTAAGGACGCATTTTATCAACCTATTAGGATAACATTCATTTTAGGAAAGTCGTCTAAGAACGCAAATTCACCATCCTGTTAGGATAGCATTCCTTTCAGGTAAGTCATTTATCGCATCACATTTTATCATCCTATTAGGATAGAGTTCCTCTTAGGTAAGCCATCTGTTGCATTCTCTCTTACCAACCTACTAGGATGGAATTTCCTTGTAGGTAAAACGTCCGAGGACGTAAGATCATCTCATGAGAATACAACCTTATGAAAGACTTGTTAGGATCACATTTCTTATCAAGTAAGACTCTAAGGAGTCATTTTCAAAAGCGTAATCACACAACAATCCTATCAGGATGAATTTCTTTTTCGTCAGTCACGAACTACGAACGGTCTGATTCGCTTGAGGGTGATATGTACGAATCTCATAGAGGAATGAGTCTGACCACGTCAAGCCAAAAATCACAATCAAGGTCAAAATGGTTGTCTTTTTCTTCTTGCGTTGACGTTAACTTGCTTGCAAGTTCTGTCAACGAGGGGTAGTAAAAACTGATGATTATGCTAAGAAACCTACTTCAAGTAGGGACTCTTCCCAATTGAGTCATATTCCCATTAGAACTCCTCCTGATAAAGTCTTATTTCCACTAGGACCTTTTGTAAGAGTCCCAGTCCAAGTAGGACTTTTTCCAATAGATTCCCACTCCTGTTAAGACTCTCTCCGCCAGAGTCCCAGTCCAAGTAGGACTCTTCTCGATAGAGTCCGATTCCCGTTAAGACTCTTTCGCCAGAGTCCCAGTTCAAGTAGGACTCTTTTCGATAGAGTCTCACTCCTATTAGGACTCTCTTTCTAGAGTCCCAATCTAAGTAGGACTCTTCTTGATAGAGTCTCACTCCCATTAGGACTCTTCTGCCTATCGAAGGGCATTTTGGTAATTTTGGTGTAATCCTACCTTCAGTAGGACTTCCTAGTCACTTGAAGGAAATTTTTGTAATTTCCATATCATTTTACCCATATTGGGGTATTTTTGGTAATTTTAGCCATTTGGTGACGAATTGGGGGTAATTTGGTCATTTTACATGTCTTATGACAATTTAGAGATTCTCCATCGAATTGGGGGTGATTTGGTAATCTTGAGTGATAGTAAGTCTATTTAGGCTTAATTAGGAATTTCCACTTTTAGAGTTTCTATGAATCTGGTTACTTGATATTTCCTCAATAGAGATACAATGAACTTAGACGTTTTATTTTAGAGTTTATTTTTCATTTAAATTCTATTTCTCTTTTATCTTATTGGCTCTTGCATGTAGACACCAATTCTATTGGTTTAGACATTGTCATAATTATTTATTAATTCATTTAGTTAGGATAATCATTCTTATTTAATTTTTTATTTATATAATTAGATAATTATCACTCAAGACATGATCTTAGCCTTCCGTTTTAGGTTTTCATCTTAAACCCTTGGATCAAATCTCTATATTTTCCTATAAATGGAGCCCTAGGCCACCAGTTTTAGGGACACAAAAATATACGAAGGGAAGACAATTTCCATAGCCTTACTTTGTTAGTTTAAATTTAGGGTTCTCTCTACAAAAACCCTTCATCTCTTGAGACCGAAGCCCTGCTGAAGTGACAGCCTCTCTCCGCGATGCCAGTCAAAACGACACTTTTTGAATCGAAGAACAAACTAGAGATCTGCCTGACAGAAGCCTCTGATCCAAACTTTCCTAGCCGAAGTGCTACCCGACTACCACGACTGAATAAGGTACGCTCTCACACCCTTAATGGTTTTCTTTAGATTCGGTTGATCTTACATCTTTTATCACTCTTGATAAAAGAAAGAAAATCGAAGAACTACAGTGACTCTGATTCTATTTTCTGAATGGATACGTAAGAAGCCTTCGAGCCTGAGTCAAATCAATTTTCTGTTCTATTTTATTTCTTTATGCTAGATCCTTTATTATTTGTCACTTCCAGACTCACATCTCTCTTTTTCAGTTTTCTCATGACAAAATGGTATTTCAATTGAATATTCGAGGCTGATCCATTCAGATATGGTGAAATGGGTGCCTAACACATTCGCACTCCATACTTTAGCCCCCTGGATTCATGTTTTCTTTGGTTTTCATTTTATTTCAGTGCCTTATTTTATTTGATCCATGTTAAGGGATCTTTAGAATGTAATTAAGAGACAAGTCGATGTAATTTCTATTATTTCATTCCTTTTCTGTTTCCTTTTAATTGCATTTTGTTGTAACGGGTTTGCCTGTTTATTGCCCAAAAATAAGTTGGCGACTTCTCAATTTCTCTATCTTTCAAAAGAGGTGTTCCTTCCCACTTTATAGGAAGGAGACAGTCGGGATCCCTCTAAATCCATTAAAAGGGATTAACACGCATCCTTTTTTTTTTTTTCCAGTACTGGCACCCACAATGTGTAAAAGATACAAGGTTTTTAGGGGTCTGGGCATTTAACAAACATTAAAATGGAAAAAAATCTTAGACCTTTTATTAATAATACTTGCGTAGATGCTCAACATTCCAAAGCTTGGGTACAGGTCTCCCAACCAGATCTTCCAACCAATAAGTTGTAGGTCTTACAATTTTGGTTACTTTATAGGGTCTCTCCTAATTAGGGAAAAGTTTTCCTATAGTAGGACCCTTCGTGTTGGGGAACACCTTTCTCAGGACGAGTTCTCCAAGCTAGAAATTAACAGGTTTCAGCCCTTTGTTGAAGTATTTGGCCATCCTCTGTTGGTAGGCTTCAGTTATAATCCGTGCTTGTTCATATTTCTCTTCTAGAAGATCGATATTTTTAGCGAGTTTCTAACTTTTGAATTCTTGATCAAAGAGGTCTGTCTAAAAGGTCGGCATACCGATCTCAACAAAAATGAACTACCTCAGTCCCATAAGTGAGTGGAAATGGTGTTTCTACAGTTGGAGTTCTCCTAGTAGTTCGGTAGGCCCAAAGGACTCTAGGGAGCTCTTCGACCCATTTCCCCTTAGCCTCTTCCAACTTCCTCTTTATAGCTTCCACGATGGTCCTGTTAGTGACCTCTACTTACCTTTTGGCCTGAGAGTGTCGTAGAGAAAAGAAATGATAACTAATATGGAGATCCTTACAGAATCCCCCGAATGCCTTTCTTGTAAACTACCTTTCATTATTTGAAATAATGACTCTAGGGATGTTGAACCGTCATACAATGTTCTTTCAAGTGAAGTTCTTCACCTCCACCTCTGTGATGTCGGTCAAAGGTTCTGCTTTTGCTTATTTTGAGAAGTAGTCAATGGAAACCAGTAGAAATCTTCTGTTCTAAGGGACTTTTGGCACTGGACCCACGATGTCCATTCCCCACTAGGTGAATGGCCAAAGACTAGCTATGGGGACAAGCTCATGTTGAGGTCGGTGTTGATAGGAAGTAAAACACTGGAATTTATCGCACTTCTGTATATATTCTAAGCTTGCCTCGACATACTGGGCCAGTAATAACCTTGAGTGAGAGCTTGGTGGGCAATGGTTCTCCCACCGTTATGGTTGGCACATATTCCCTCATGTATTTTAGCTAAAACGTATTGAACTTCTTTTAGAGACAAGCACAACAAGAGGGGTTGTGTGTATGACATTTGGTAAAGTTTTTCTCTAAGAATCAAATACCAAGTTGCCTTAATTCGAACCCTTCTGGCTTGATTTTTATCTTCTGGAAGCAGTCCTTTTGTTAAGAATTTGATAATGGGAGTTATCTAATTAGGAGATTATTCTAAGACCTGGAGAGCATGTAATATTTCAATGCTGGGACTCGATTGGTAAGAGATTTTCACTGTAAAGTCCAATTATGGCCTTAGGTGGGAGGCCATCTTTGCTAATGCGTTAGCTCTGGAGTTTTGATTTCTTTTAATCTTCTGAATGGTAAATTTGAGAAAAGACTTCTTTAATGAATCCACCAACTATGAAAGCTTTATCATTCTGTTATCTTTGGCTGAATATTCCCCAAAGTCTTGACTGACTACGAGCTGGGAGTCAAAAAATGCGTTAAGGTCTAAAGCTTTACATTCTAAAGCTAACTTCATCCCAAGGACAAGTGCTTCATACTTTGCTTCATTGTTAGAGGCTCTGAATCCTAGGCTAATGGCCCTTTCAGTTATGATCTCATCAAGGGAATTAAGTATTAACCCTGCTCTAAAGCCCTTGTTTGTAAAAGACCCATCCTTATAAAGTAGCCATACTGAAGTGTCTAAGCTTTTGGGTGTTGTCCTTCAGTAAATTCAGCTATGAAATCTTCCAATGCTTGAACTTTTATAGCAGTTCATTGAAACATAAGATATGTCAAACTCTCCCGACTCCACTGACCAGTTAACCAATCATTTAGAGACTTCAGGTTTATGAAAAACTGACTTCAATGGATAAGATGTGAGTATTACAATAGGATGAGCTTGGAAATATGGGCTGAGTTTCTGAGCAGATATTACTAAGGCTAAAGCTAATTTTTTAATTTCAGAATATCTTATTTTTGTGTCAATGAGTGCTTTGCTGATATAGAAGACAGACCTCTGAACCCATTTTTCTTCCTTAATTAAGGTAAAGCTGATTGCACTTTTTTATACGACCAAATATAGGAGCAGTTTTTCTTAAAGTACTAGTTTTGAAAGAAGATCGGAAGAGGCTAAGTACTCCTTAAATTGTTGGTAGGTTTCTTCATATTTAGAGGTCCATTCTAGGGCCTTACTTCCCCTCAAAGCCTTAAAGAACGGAAGCCAACGATCCGTGGATTTAGAAATAAACCTATTTAGTGCTGATATCCTGTCATTCAGCCTTTGGATATCTTTCTTAATTCTAGGAGATTCTAAATCAATCAAAGCCCTGATCTGGGTAGGATCTGCTTTAATTCCTCTTTGTGAGACCTGGAATCCCAAGAATTTTTTCTCTGTAATCCCAAAGGTACATTTTGATGGGTTGAGTTTCATTTTGTGTTCCTTCAGGATGCTGAATGTCTGGGATAAGTGTTGGATATGGTCTACATTGTAAATAGTTTTGACAAACATATCGTCGATGTAGATCTCCATTGTTTCTCCAATCTAGAGGCTAAACATTTTGTTCACAAGTCTTTGATATGTTACCCCGGCATTCTTTAGATCAAACGACATCACTCTATAACAATAAAGACCTCGTTCGGATATGAATATTGTTTTCTCCTAGTTTTGAGGGTACATTTGGATCTGATTCTACCTAGAGTAAGCATCCATGAAGCTCGCGAGTTCGTGGCCTGCCACAGCATCCAATAGTTGATCAATTCTAGGGAAAGGGAAGTTGTCTTTAGGATAGGCTTATTTGAGGACGGTATAGTCAACGCAGACTCTCCGCTTGCTATTTTCCTTCTTTGGGGGGGGCTGTATTAGCGAGCCATTTAGGGTAGAATACCTCATTTATCATCCCAGCATCAAGTAACCTCTGGACTTCTTCAGTCATGATCTTATAACGTTCTGAAGCAAATGTTCTCATCATCTATCTCACGGGAGGGTGGTCTGAATCTGTTATTAACTTATGAGAGATGAATTTAGGGTCTATTCCTTCCATGTCTCTGGTCACCCAAGCAAATATCAAGAGGTTATCTTTTAAGAATTTAATAATCTCTTCTTGCTTTGAGGGAGATAGAGCTAAGCCAATTCATAAATATTTTCCTTCTTCTTCGATACTGATGAACACTTTGATAGCCTCTTTTGTTGGCTTGACCATGCTATCCCTTCTTTTGAGACTTAATGGTTCCTCGATCTCGTAAGGGCATTCCTCTGCACAGTGAAGATCCAGAGCGAAGGAGTCTTTCCCTTTGCGATGGTACTGTCATTTCTATTTGGAGGGCCTTTCCTTGAGTGCAAGGGCATGACATTCTCGAGCCGTGGGCTAACAGCCTTTAACAGTGACCACTTTGTCTTGAAGATTAAATTTAAGGTACTGATGGAGGGTTGAGGTATCTGCCCCCATTTGGTCATTCCAAGGCCTCCCAATAATGAAATTACAAAGGGATTTGGCATATAAGATCATGAACTCAGAGATCAGGGTTTTCTGCTTGTCTTCTTCCCCTATCGTGGTCGGCAGATTAATTTTACCGATTGAGAAACTGAGGTGCCCATTGAATCCTACTATTACTGCAAAGGTAGCTCTAATGTCCTTGGAGTCGAGCTTCATATGTTTGAAGTGGCTGGTAGAACAACACATTGGTAGAGCTTCAAATGTCCACAAGAACCTTTTTGATCTCAAAATTGGAAATTTTGAGTAATATAACAAGGGCATCGCTGTGGGGGCAATGTATCTCGATAAGGTCTAGTTTAAAAAATTATATCTGAGGTACCATCTTGATCTTTTTCTCAAAGGTCGAGATCTGGATGATGTGGTGCTTTGCCTTTGCATCTTTTTTTGGCTCGGTTAGATATCCCATGCATCTATTTATTAGCATAAAGTAGGAAAATCACTTGCTGATTGTTCGATTGTTACTGATCATTCTGAACTTCCCTCTGTTTGGGCCTCTGATCTTGACTCCTTTAAGGGGGTCTCTCATTTCTTGGGTTCTGTCTTCCGTCCTAGCAGACGAACTCTCTTATTCGTCCTCCTCTGATGAGGTGTTTTATCTCCTACTTCAGAGCTCGGCACTTCTTAGTGGTGTGTCCTTGAAAAATCACAATATTTATTTCTATTCTTGTTGTCTAGGTTTTTTTTAGCGTCTCTAACCACTTTAGGTTTTCACGAGTCTAGACCTGTTGGAGTATGTGAGTAAGGGAAGCATTTAACTGAGGTGTAAGTTTCATACCTTCTAGAGCTATAGTTGTTTTGTGCTCTTGATGTTGTTCCTTTGCTGGGACTTCAGGTTCTTTTCTTATTGTCCATGTTGTTTCTTTTACGAACTTGCTTGCCCTTTTGAGTTTTTTCTTTGGCTTTTTGAAAGGAAGCTTTGGTGTCTTTTAGATTAATATACTTTCGTGCTCTCTCTATGAATGCTACCATATCGACTGGGGGATTCTTAGTTAAAGAGTCCTGAAAGTGTCCAGGTCCTAGTCCTGAAGTGAGGGCAACCACCAAGAAACTCGAGCTGCAGTCGTTCATCTTTGTAAGCTCGGTATTGAAATGAGCTACGTGCTCCCACAGTGACTCTCCCTTTGCTTGCTTGATAGTCAGCAAAAACTCTGGCCCATTTCATAACTTCTTGCTTGTCAAAAAGTGGTCAAGAAATAGCCTGCTGAGTTCATAAAAATTGTTGATCGAGTTTTGAATAAGGTTTTGAAACCATTTAAGGGTGGTACCCTTTAGACTGGTTACAAAGGTTTAGCACATAAAGGCGTTAGTGGCCCCGTGTAGAGCCATTGTATGCTGATAATGAGATAGATGGTCGCCAGGGTCTTCAGACTCTTCGTAGAACGTAAATTTTGGGACAAAAAACTTCTTGGTTCGTTCCTTTGACATTATGGCAGAAGTGAACGATGTGGAGAACTTACCTAGAAATTTACTTAGTTCATCAAGTTCTAGAGTGACGTGGAGCCTCTTGGTTGAGATCTTCTGATCTTGAGAATCTACTATTTCCTTTACCCTCTAAGAGGCACTAGGTATGTTTTGTTGTGTCGCTGAGGCCCATTACTGATCCTGCCCCATGTCTCCCAGTCTTGGATTCATGGAGGGGATTTGTCTTGTAGTGGCATAAGGATGCCGATCTCCTAAGACTGGTGGACGTGGGACTTTAGAAGGATGAAGTCCTTGATGCGTTGGATTGGCTCCTAAAGTCGTCGAGATTAGTACTCTCGTCCTGCTCTAATAATGTACGACAGGACGGAATGATGGTATTCCTATTCCAAAAGTTGTTGACGAATGGGGATTAATCCCCAAGTGGATGGTACCATAGGGGTGCACTAGGTTGCAGTGTTGGGCAGCTCCTCATTATGGGATCCTCTACCCATGGTGGTGGCGGGAGGTTGAGGTCCGCCGTGAACAACGTTGATTAGGGGAAAAGGGTTGTTTTGCTAATTTTGAGCCAATGAGGGCAGAGCCTATGACATGGTTTTGAGTTATTCTTACATCTGATCAGACTACTGGTGAATTTGATCAAGCTGATGTTGTAGATGAACGAGTGTTTGTCCCCTTCCTCTTCCAGTAAGAGGTTGATCTTAAGGGTTTTGAAGATTCCTTTTGGCACAAAGATTTGGAGCCATTGATTTTTTAAGAAAAGAAACTTAGTTTTTGATGTAGAAATTTCACTGTTTCTATTTTAGCATTTTAGGAGACTTATTGAAATTAATATTTCATCATGTGAAGAGATGAACATGTTGGTCATGCCCGCGAAATGTTAAAAACAAAGGTTTCACTTTGTTTTAAAACATAGTGAAATTTCATTGTGTTTTTCACTATCAAGTTCATCTCAGCAAAAATAAAATTTCCTTTCTTGATAGAAAAGACACCACAAAAATCTAGCCAACTACCCCAACTGAACAAACTTTCCAGGCCACAGCTATCAACACCAAAAGTCATCACTTAAAAAAAATTTCCTTTTCCAAAAACCATACATTTCTCTATGTAAAGTTTTCCATTCCCCACCTTCAAACAAAATTAAATCCCAATAGATGAAAGGAAATCTAAAAACATCGGTTTAACGGAGATCAGTCAGAAATACAATGTAAAGATCTTTCTTCATCAATTTCTTAGATTTGATGAAGACTGGCTAGAAAGCTAAAAACGACCAACACTTCATCAACCATTGATCAACACTGATCGTTGCATTGCTCAACCAATGCTTCTCCCCCTATAAGGTAAGGCAATATCGATTGATTCCTTTGTCCTAGTTAAATAAATTTCCTTCGCCTTTACATTTGGCAAGATGTGCGACCATACAACGGTTCCTAATCATCGCAATAGCCAATCTCCACCTCATTTGTGCTTCCTACAAGGCATTTTTTATTAGAAGATCAAAGTCTTCCTTCACCAACGTGAGATTAGATTTGTGAGCTTTTCGTTCAAATTGGCAAAGTCTTGTAGTTAAAAGGATAAAATATTTATTTCAAAAAATAAATATGTGTCACCTAATGATCATTGTACCTGTACTTTGAAGCACAATTGATCGTCTAGATTTATAATGAAAAAGAGTTTCATCATGTCCTCACTCTCCAATTTAGACGGTATAATGGACTCATGGCTAATTATCCCTAAAAAAAATTATTTTAAGAGTAAATTATATTGACCTCCCCTGAAGTTTATGAGAATTACACTGACCTCTCCTAAGGTTTCTAAAATTACATTGACCTCCCCTATTTTACCTGATAATATACAGATACCTCCCTCTCGTCAATTGTTTTCTCAAAATGATGAAACTGTCCCTTTTATTTATTTATTTATTTTTGCATTTTTCCAATTTTGACCAATTTTTTTAACTTTTTTTATTATTTAAAACAAATTTAAGATAAATAACTTATTTTTATTTTATATAAAAATAAATTTAAGGTTATTATCAATATTTATTTGAAAAATGAAAAAACAAATTGGTCAAAATTTAAAAAAATTGAAAAAATAAATATGAAATGGATAGTTTTGTCATTTTGAAGAAAAAAACTAATAGGAGGTAGGTATTTGTATCTTTTCAGGTAAAGTAGAGAAGGTTAGTGTAATTTTAGAAATCTCAGGAGAGGTCAGTATAATTGTCATGAACTTCAGGGTAGGTCAGTGTAATTTACCCCTATTTTAAACACTTGTCACTTTTATGCTAGAAAGTACTCTACTCTTTCCATTAATCTCATATGCGTATATTAGCATAACATCAACTACTAGTCATGAACCATGGTCACAAGTCCATCTTTTAATAATGAACAAATCTTCTCACCAATTGTAATGATTCAACAATTATAAAGGACAATTTGAAAAATTGTCAACATTAACTTATGTCAGATAAGTAATTAATCAGAGATGTGTCAGAATAATTGTGAAATCAATTAGTAAATCATCAGTGTGATGTTGTAAGGCTAAATTGGAATTTGGGTTAATTATTTGGGATTGATGTGAGTCATAGGACTACACAGTCATTCACAGGACGTAGATAAATATGGAAACTCAAATGATTGAATTTGGAGAAATTAATTACATAATTAGAATCAGAGCGTTCAAATTAGCTAGGGTGCCAATTTCGGTGCGATTCTGAGATAGTTCATATTTGGTGTGTGAGCATGCGCATTTGGCCAACTGGTCACGTGACACATTAGGAAGCGTGCAGAGCTTCCTCAAAAAGCTTGGTTAAATTTTCTAGATAAGACAAGTGTCTTATTTTGATTAGGCAAGAGGGTATCCAATGATGGTGGTGATTTGGTGTGTGAGGGTGTACCATAGGGAACTTAAAAGGTGACCCATATGCTTGACGGGACAAAAGCCTTACAAGCCCCCCCTCACTTTTCTTATTTTCCATCCCACATTTCTAATCTCCCTCTATCGCTTTCTCTATCCCCCCTAGTTGAGTGAGTGTGTGCGTGTGCGCATATATACATTCTATGTGTAGGTACAAGGGAGAGTGTGAGAATGTGTGTATGTGTGTGCACTAATGGCTATAACAATCTTGAGAGAGGAAGAGAGAGACAGGGTGTAAGTGAAAAATAGTGAGTGTGTGTGATACAATGTGTGTTTGTGTGTGTTAAACACATCGAACTGAGAGATGGAAGAAGAAGAAGAAGAAGAAGAGAAGGAGAAAAATAAGAAGAAGATAAAAGTAAAAGGAAGAGGAAAAAAGACAAGAACCTAGGCTGTGAACGATAGCCATGGAAGCTTCGGGAGAAGCTTTCTCTCTCTTCATAATTTTCTCTCTCTAAACAACAACAATGTCAGCAAAGAGGTAGGGAAATTTCTAGACCTCTAAGGTTATTTTGATTCAAATACATAAGGATCAAAATGCTTATGTATGTATGACAACGTGCATGTTGTTGTGTGTGTATATGTATGAACTGAAAATAACCTGTACTGGGTTTTGATAACATAATGAGAACTACACATATCTTAGTGGTTTTAACCTTAGAGTTGGACTTTTAGGACCTCTGTGAAGCGTGTAGGATGGTTTAGAAGGAAAAACATGAACCGACATTGGCTTGGGATATGATCGGCAACTATGGCCGAATCTCAATGGACCATAGAAATCGTGAGGTTTGTGCTAATTTGATCATTGAGGATGGTGGGTTATGATACTACTAGTGTTTCGAGACTGTTTAGGGGCTTAGAAACTGAAAGGAAACGAGCGAAAAGACCGGAGAGATTCTAGGGTTGTAGAGACATTGTTCATTGTTGGTTTGGGGATGATGAATAGTGCTCTCACCCGCACGTCATCGTTTTGGAGTTGGATGAGTTACGCCGCTGGACTAAGCTACTTCTTTTAAACGATCGGGCTCCTCAAGTGTCGGGTTTGGCTTGGTCTGGTTGTGGGTAAGGGGGTTCAATGATTTGGGTCGTGCAAGACCAAGAGGCCTTGGTTGGCCTTGAGCCCAAGACAGGTTGTTTGGAAACAGAAATAGGCAAGTCAGTTCTTTTAGGAACGGGTTCAAGTTTGAACTGGTTCTCTTATAAAACCAGTTCATGGCAGTGAAATTATGAAAATGCCCATTTCTTAAAAAAATGAAAATTTAATGGAAATAAAATGCAAGAATGGTCATTTTTACGATTTTTGGGCATTCCGGACTCAATGACGGGATTGGTTTGGACATTCGGGAACTCAGGGTAGTCCCATATAAATATGTAGCATTATAAAAGTGCCCCTAATGATAATTTAAGTAATTTAAAGGCTAATTAAAATCCAAAAAGGGTTAGTCCAAGGTCTTTGGATGCCTGGAATTCAAATGCAATGTCAGATTGGACAAATTGAGACTTAGTGATAGTCCCGCCTAAATTGATAAAGTGACGATATGCCCCTAGACTTAATTTAATCAATTATGCATAATTAAAATCTAGAAGAGGCATTTCTAATGTTTTTGGATGCTGAAAACTGAAATATAATATCAGATGAATGAAACTTGGACACGAAGTTAGTCCCACATGATGTGTAAAATTTAGCCATTATGCTCCTAGGCATGGAATTAGATGTCTAAAAGATTTAATAAAATACAAAGAGGGTATCCTTAGAGTTTTTGGACCTTCTAGATCTGATTCCAAGGTCGGTTTTGTGAGATAGTATCTCAGTAAACATGAAACATGTTCGGTAACATTACAAAAATGCCCTTATAAGTTTAAAAGGCATCCAAATGACTTAGAAAAAAAGGTCTTTTTAGGTTTTTGAGGCCTAAGAATACATTTTTTATATCCGTTTAAGACAACAGACACTCGATATGTTTGCTACTATGAAATTGACCTTAGAAAACTTAAAGAAATAGTATAGAACCCTAGTGTTAAGAGTCAGGGTGATCCTTAGAGTTGAACTATGAGTGTGTGAAGTATTCAATGCACATTATGAAAGACACAAGTAGTGTCTCCTTATGGTCGGTTATGACTAAGATTAGGACTATATCCTGATTGGTTGATATTGCATGCCTATCATGATCCTTATGATTCAACTGTTGTTATTCTGTTGCAATATCATTAGTTATATGTTTATCTTGGATATATGAGTATACTTTGTAGATCATATGATTTCTGTATATTGAAATATCATGCATGGCATTATATGATTGTAGGTATGGATGTGGTGTGAGCCTATGTGGCCATCACTTGTTGTGAGATGTTGATATTATAAATGGATATAAAATGGTTGAATTGTTGAGAATGGGGAAGTTACGAACAAGCTAGTTACAAGTTGAGAAAGGAAAAGTAATGAATGAGATTAGTTACAAGTTAAGAAATGGGAAGATATGGATATTACCAGGTTTTGTGACAGTGATTGTCTCCCTTCAATTTCGAACCGTAGCCCCACGCGAGTGGTCATATGTCTCTATCAAGTTAATAGCTTGAAAAGTAGTTAGGATTTATCGGGGGCCATTAAGTAGTCTTGAAGAATTTTGGAAGAAGTAGAAAGAAATATAGGACTTGTAGAGGTCCAACTTGTTATGTTGTGGATTGTACTTGTTTAGAGACATGGATTATGTAGTGATTACTCTTTGTTACCTTATCATACTATTGACTTGTATTGAATACACTGGTATTAGATATTATTGTTCTGGCTGCTTTGAACAGGAAATGGAGGTACGTCATGAGGTTTGTATATATTGATATACTTAATTTTGGATGTACATTGAATGTCTTATCACTATTGTTGTAACCACGCGGAGTGGCATCTTATTCTCTTGACTATCATATCTATATCTATGATATGGTTGATGATATTTTTGTGTGCTTAGGATTGCATATTAGACATTAGGGATTGTCTTCATCAGACTTGCGTTAGTTTTTTGTATGTTGCTTGCTTGTGTGTTTTGTCACGACCCGAAATCCACCTTGTGCGGATCTCGTGTCGCGGGGCCGACCCGAAGGCCGTCCCTACTTTTTCCATTCCTATATCATAGTACTAATATGCAAATGTACTAAAAATTTTAAACAATGAACAGCGGAAGTCTTTATCAATTACAGTGATCCAGCGGAAGTCTTTTTAAATAAATTACACAGCGGAAGTCTATTAAATATATGACTTAGTTCTACATAAAACAAAATGAGAACTAAACGTAACCAGCACCCGGGGGTGGTGAATACATGGGAGAACTATCATAGACTGATACAGTACTTCAAAATGTCCCCCTACGCTCTCAGACTCCTACTGGGGTCTCGCAGCGTCATCACCTGAAATGGGGGTAAGTGGGGTGGAATGAGCGATGAAGCTCAGTAAGTAAACCAGATCTCCGACACTAGTATCGATGATTATAAAGAACATGAATCCATGAATAAAAATATGATAGCCAATCATAAGAAGTAAGATGCTGTGATAGCCAATGAGATCAGTTGCCATGATGGCCAATAAATAGTGGGGCACAATATGCAATCAGGAGTAATGAATAACCAGTGATAAGGATTTCTCAACAATAATCCTGTCACAATAAAAGTACTGCCACAATAAAACGATTTCAATCAAACCAATGAACAACGTAAGATAACCCATAAGGAACAGTAATCCATAAGGAACAGTAACCATTCAACAATATATCCATAACAATAATCCAATGGAGATGCTTATAATCTGTAGTAGGGAATGGCAGCCCCTCTTCGTAATTCGAGGCCCGGCATACCTCTCAGTTTAACTCACATCTTTTGCCACGCGTCCGTTCACGGACTAGTTCGTCACAGAAGCATCGGATGGATATTGTGACTGAGCACAATTCCAGCATTTATAAACATAGCATGATCATTTGTGATTCCATAAGGAGTATGAAAATGGAATATCATATACACAGTAAAGCATAACAGTAAGCCTTTCAAGGCACGGTTCAATATGATAACAATAGTACAATAGTCAATCAACTGTCCACAAGATAGAACAATATCACATTGTGGATAGCAATAACATGAAGTACTTTCAAGAGTACAAGTTTGGCAGTAATGAATAAACTTGGCTTTAGAAACACCACATGGAAGAGAAAGTGATCCACTTACTTCTATCGTGATTCTTAATCAGGAATCCGTGAGTGTACCCTTGCCTTTCGAGTTTCCTATATATCAGTGAATATGTTTCAGAATAAATGCTATTCATCAAATTTTATGTTTTTCTATCATAAGTATTTTAAATACTATTTTAGACTTTACCATTGAGTCCGGAATGCCGAAGAAAGTCGGTTTAGGCTTTCGCGGAATTCCATTTGGACTTTTGCACTAAAAAGGGCAAAATGGTCATTTTGCACTTTTACGGTATTTTATCCTTCGGGGTCTCATCTCGTAAAATGGACCCCACCATTGGACTCAGAACGTCCGAGATAATAGGTTTTGACTATTCATTTGTATCGTTTGGACTTCGTTTGACCCATATTTGAAATAGGGGCTTTTTTGTAAAAATTAATATTTAATTAATTTTCCTGTTTGGGCCACAGTAACATTTCCTAAAACATTTGGGGTCAAAATGTAAATAATCAAAGTTACGGTCTAAACTAGTGGGTTCACTGTTTGGAAACCCTAACCGGTCCGGTTCTTCACTGAACCAAACGGTTCAGTTCAGTTCATAAAACCGGATTACAATAAACCTGGTTTCCTATCCCATCCCTGGTTTGGATAGCACCAAACCAATTTCCTACTTATTATCCCTGCAACCAAACAGTCCAAAACCCAATTAAAATCCCAATTTAAATGACACAGTTTCATGCCCCATCTCATATCCCGGTCGGGTCCCGACCCGGATCCAACCCGGACCCGTTTCTTTTTAACTCGGTAGACACACGACTTTCCGGTCGTCTCCCCCAAAGCTCCGGTGAGCCTGTATTAGGGTTCCGTCACCTTCTCTGGTGACGACAACTTGTCCCGATCAGTTTTCTCTCCCATTTTCAATGCCAATCTCTTCCTTTCTTCCCCACGACCTTATTCCTATCCTCGGCTTGCCCCACAACTCTCCCCATCTTCACGAATAGGGAGTTATTCAACTCCGGCCGATTCTCCGGCCAAGTTTCATTTTCTATTTCGTGACTGTTAAGGCACGATTTTGGTCATAGAATTCTTCTAGCATGTTTCTGCACCTCATTAGATCATTTTTAGAAACTTTAAAACAAGTTTTAAACATAATATTCATGGAACCCAGATTATCTATCCGACCTGCAACTCCGTTTTCCTACCTCGTTTCTCAACCGTTTTTCATGATTCTTTTTGCATTATCTTCCTTATTCTATACTCTACAAGGCCCTATAGTTAGATTTAGGTTTCATGCTCAAAAACAATAAAAACAGAACCTAAATCACTTACCTGGGTTTCGGTTTTTAGCCCACTGTGACCTTCTAAACTTCTCTGTTTCTGAATCAATCTTTCTCTCTTCTTCTCCCTTTCAGTTCCTGACCCTTTCCTTCTTTTCTAACCTCTCAACTCACAAACCCGTACATATATATATATATATATATAGACAATACACCCACCGCTTCTTTCTCTCTCTACCTTATCACTCTCTTTCTCTCTCTCTCTCTTGCAGTCATCCTTGACTGCAGAGAACCGCTCATTCACTCTTCTCCATCCACGTCCCTCACATATTACATATATACACATATATTACATATATACACACACCACCTCACCAAGTCGGTTGGTGTGGTTCCCAAACACACACACACAGTGATGCACACACTCACTGATATTTTGCTTGGAAGCTTCCTTTCTTGTTTTCTTTTCCTTTTTCTTATTACACATATACATATATACATCTATACATATGTACATGTTTAATACTTTATATTATATACATATATATACACATAAAATACATCTTTTTATACATGTATATACATGCATGTGTAGGGATATAAACTCATTTTTAATCGTATACACATACACTCATTTTGGTCGGGCTACTCATCTATATTCACATATGCATGCATGGGAATACGTGCATGCACGCATTACGATGCAGTGCCCTGGGGTGCTCGGGTGTTACCCAGCCTTGATCATTCTACGCAAAACATTTATCTTTTTAATCTAACTTCAGTTCCACAATTATTGTGACATAGAGTTTAAGACAGTTCAGGTTATGCTATTCAGTCGACTTGCCTCGGTAAATGTGTCGTATCCCGGGTCGGGATATCACATGTTTCAAAAAATTCTACTAAGCGTTATGGCTCACCCTACTGTTCTTGGGAATGACAGGTACTAGACTGGTAAATGACAGATGTTGGAGCAGCACATGATGGACAGAGACTGGAGTAG
The DNA here is from genome assembly GCA_008638375.1 of Nyssa sinensis. Lineage (NCBI taxonomy): Eukaryota > Viridiplantae > Streptophyta > Magnoliopsida > Cornales > Nyssaceae > Nyssa > Nyssa sinensis. The sequence continues at coordinate 22,623,943 of CM018041.1, read as the reverse complement.
CATTGGTTTACACAGTTGTATTTTGTTCATTGTATTGTAAATGGTGCATGTACCCTTTTTTGACATAATGTACTTGTTGTGTATTGGACTAGTAGAGTCAGCCTTACACATTTCCTTGTTATATACTATCGTTAAATTTTTTGGTTTAGTTGTACCTTATTGTGATTTATTTTATTTAATCCTATTACGGGACTTGAACAAGTCTAATCATGAACACAAACTGGGCTCAATTCAAGGAAAACTGTTTAAAAGAAATCAACTCTAAAAGAAAATGACTGTATTTTATTCACTTGGCTATGGTTATTGGTCTTAATCACCTTCCAGTTCGGGGTCCAATGATCCCGTCGTCTAACCCTGTGGGTTAAGGGCGTTACACCAATCATATCTCATCTATCATTAGATACATTCACAAAATCATTAATACATTCATCAATGGCACCATGAGCTTATCTTACTTCAAGTAAACAAATAATTCTCATGAGTTATCTAATTAGGATCTGATAAAGCATTATACCATAGTGTTAGAACTATGAGTCAAATATTGTATAGGCAAATTCGTGTTAAGAAAACTCTGAGTTATAACGTGTCTAAGTCCAAATGAGTCGGTATACTCAAGCCATGTGTCATTGAGAATTAGAGCTACAGCTTTAGATTTTACAATGTTGGGTAAAGAATGGTAAGGTAAAGGTAAAGGACCAGATACATTGCCTATGATTTATTGTACACACACATCATGCATTAAAAGTGTTTTAAATGACTTTAATATGTGTTAACTTTTTTAGTGGTATTTACAATGTAATTGTCTTAGGTTTTCACAATCGTACGTGTTTGTGTAGTTTTGGAGTCAATACAATATAAATAACCTAAACTATCGAATAGATCCAAGCTCGTTCAAACAACGGAGTTCCAAAAAGCTTTCATTCAAGCTCATTCGATTGTTCATTCAAATGACAATGTTTAAAATTGAAACAAAGAGTTTTCATTTGCGTTTGTTTTAATACTTGTTCAAAGGAGGTTCCACATTGTTTGAATGAGGTCACCCCAGTGGCTTTTTGTTCAAGCTCGTTTGATCTCTTGTTCAAACGAGCCTATTTGCAATGTAGTTTCCAAATCATATTCAAATTATAAATTTTTGCAATATAACCTTACACTAAGGATTTTGGTGCACAAATGAAAGTGACTTTTTGGCTGTCAAAAAAACAAATCTTAAAACCTTTCCAAAAAGTTTTTTACATAATCTTCATGCTCACATAGAATCAAATCCTTCAATCAAGAACCCTACAACAACAACATAATCTTTTTGAAGAGTTGGAGAGTATAAATCGTTGATGAGTCAAGTTTGTGCGATCAGAGGAGTTTAAGGTTGCGCAGATTCGTAGTTGTGATTGAGTGAAGTCGTTCATTAATTCAAAGCAATGGTGTACGTGAAGAAAACTTGTGGATTCGAGGTTAAGAAAGATCAAATCATAGAACATTTGGGCTAGCGCCGTAAAGTTTTGCTCCGTAGAGTGGATTTGATCTATGAATTTTTTCTTATAAAAATCATGTATCTATTCTTTATACTTTATATTTTCTATATCACATATTGTAGTTGCACACACGATAACCATTAATTTGCACATAATCAAAGCGAAAACTCAATCACCTAAAGTACTTTAAAATTGTGTAGACAAATTATATATTTTATATATAAACCTATTCACCCCCTCTAGGTCTAATTCTATACATCTACATCTATTTAGGGATTCTCACATAATTCTTACACAATTTGTATTTATTAATGAAACCATCAAGGCAGAGATCGATACGATCACGTCATAAATTCCTCAATTAAGTCTCCATAGGAAAATGATTACTCTACCAATCGTCTACTCAAGACCTCCAAGTGTATAGAACATAGTTTTACTTGCACAATCCCATATATAACATTTGTTTATTTTCTTAAGCTATATTTAAAATCATCACATATTGATTTCTAGAATCACAATCATGTAAGGCTTATTCTCTAATTTTCGTAGACTTAATTTTCAAGTAAGGCTTATTCTCTAATTTTTATGGACCTAATTTTTCATTTTTAATGACTAAAAAATGTGTATTTGCAATAATTCTATGTGATATTCCATTTGAAAAAAATGCATGACCACATGAAAATTCAATTTTGTAATTGTATTTGTGAGCACATAAGATGTGAAGATTTGAATAATTCAAGTATTTTGTAGTTATTTTTTAAATAATTATGAATTTCCCATTTATAGTTATTACTTAAATTTTGAATTTACCATCCCAAACCATTTTGGATTTCATAAGACCCTTCGTAAAATTATAATTCTTGCTCCCTTTGTTCGTGAATTGTAACAATCATACAAGTCATCTACCCATCTATTATCAAAATCACATGCTAAGGTTAAACTCGTATTTTTTTTTTCATTAATGCTAGAGTCATGATGTACGGTTATTGAAACCCTAATAGAAATTAGTCTTTGTCTAATTAATTAAAAATCAACCATTTTTTACAAGTATAATAAATCTTTTTCCTATTTTAGACTTGTTCAAGTTCCATAACAAAATTAAAATGAAAGTGAATCCTTGTGTTCTTATCCACTATGACAACACTTAGCTAGTATTAGATCAAATTAATCATTAAAGAACATGTATCAATAAGGTCATTGTATTAGAGATCATTTTAACTACCCATATACAAGTCCATTTATAGATATACATGCATAAATTAGTACAACAATGAGGATACATATACCCATTATGCCAATAACTCTATCACAATACAACCCTACCTAGTAACAACATGTCTCGAAACATAGTTGCATCCATCTTCTAACTTCTCTTGTATTTTTCATTTTCATGAATAGCAAGAGTGAGCCATAACACTTAGTAAGATTTTTGAAAACACACAATACATAAAAAAAAAATACAAGTTTTAGTATGAACATTAATAATCCAATCATACAGTAACAATATACAGAGGATACAATGATATTAATAGTCAGTTGACATAGATATAAGTATGTCAAGATATAAAATAATTTAGTGTACTAACATCATAACTATCAATACCACACATAGACCAATGAATCACATATATCAATATACCATATCTAGTCAACCTGGTTTCGCACTTGGATCCCAAATATATCAGTAATTCATGTATTTATTAGTGGTTAGTCACATTGACAACAATATATATCTCATAGAACCATGCATATGTTTGATGAATGTCAACCACCAAGATGTTCCAATTAACTCACCCATGTTGAATGTATGTCAATGCTCATGATGTTGTATGTTGTTGCCTAGAGGGGGATGAATATGGTATTTTGGAAATATTGGTAAATTTTACAATCTTAAAAACATAAAATCAATTAAAGTGCAAGAAAATAAAAGAGAGTAGGGAGAAGAAATGGAAACATAAGATTTTTACGAGGTTCGAAAAACTTACTACATCCTCGACTGAAACATCCTCATTTGAATTTTTTCACTATAGCAACCTCCTTGCAATTGAAGACCAAACATTTACAAAGCGAAGACTGCAGCCCTCTTATCCTAAATCAAAGAGCTTAGTCATCTTATCCCAAAAAAAACCAGTTTGCCTCACGCACGAATAGCGCGTATCCGTAAATCTCACCATAATGAGATGTAAGAAGAAAGACTACCAATAGTACTCTCTTGAAGAATGGATTTGGTCAAATGAAAGCTCTCGTTCTACAGATTGATCAATGATAAGCTCAGAGTATTTAAAGATAAGTAGAACTTTTACATCTAGATTTGGAAGTTGTTAGATCTAAAGTTGATAATAAAGATTGAAAGTTTCTGTGCAAGAGTTGTTAGTAATGAATGCAATATAAAACCTCTATTTATAGGCATTTGAAATATATAGCCATTGGGTTTCAAAAACTAGTCGTTGCCCCTCTTTAGATCTGTTCAAAATTTGAATTCGCAATTGCCAAATCGATAAAATTAGTCAACTGGTTTCAACAATCAATCGACTGGATCATAATCTAGTTGACTGAAAAGTCGACCAATTTTTATAGAGGCTTAGTGTCACGCCCCGAATTTCCACGAACCCGGGGAGTGAGTGAAAACAATAAAGAAAAGAAAACAAAAGACAATATAATGGATTCAATTAAATATGCATTCAGTCCTTCAACGTATAAACACATAAAATACATTCGATAGATATATTGTTCACATCAGTTGGGCTTAAGCCCTTTCATCTCAAAACGTGCCCCGAGGGCCAAATACACTTCCAAATCCTTTTCCCTTCTTTTTTTCAATATCTCATCAAATCTCATGTAGCAGGGGCGTCATCTGTAATATGTTATCCCACGAATATGTCAGCTCAACTGCTGGTATAATATAATGCTAATGCAAGGAACAAAATTAAGGCGTGGCATATGCAAGTGTATATTTATATCTACATGTCATTCAATATCATCAATGCAATACATGAACAATATGCGTGACGCACCCATGCAACTCTATGCCACACCCATGTCTCGGTTTCACGGATCTCCCCCGATAGTCACTCGAGTACCACACCTGTTTCACGGACCGCTCCCATCAGATCAAGCAGGCACCGATACACTGGCCAAATTTTAAGTTTTTCACCACAAGATCTACACCCTCATAATGCATAGCACCACGTGCTCAACCCACACTATGTTTTCAAGGAATCACACCATGCCAATATGCTTTGGTTCCACCATGAAACAATGCAATCTCATCGAAGTCTTTCATCTATACATGAAGCATGCTTTAAACAATAACATTATATTTAGAACAGTAATGGCATTCAAATCACACAATTCCTTCCACATGTATGCATGCTATTCACAATCAATTTAAACACGTACTCAAATCACACATTCACAATCTTAACAACTCTCCAAGAATATAAATCATGTATAGTACTAACATATGGAACAAATCATAACTCCAAAGAATAACAAAGAACACCCAAGCACATAAACAATCAACTCTAGGTTTTGTCTTAAAGCAACCTTTTCCTATGTGATCGTCTAACATCAAATAAACATATGATTCAATCAATCAACATGCAAATTATTCCTAAACTTAATCCTATTCCTTACTTAGCAAAATATCATACCTGATGGGTTGGTCTCAACCCTAAGAAACCGTGCTCGCAGTGTAGCCGAACTAATCAATGAGTATGCAGTCTCTTTTTACTGTCTCCAACTGGAAGGTCTAGACTGCCTTCTCCTTGCCCTTCAGTGTTCCTAAAATCATTGCGATACAACTCAGTCTATCTCTACTTGAATTATGCTATTCATCAAATTTTATGTTTTTATATCATGAGTTCCTATTTCACTAGAATAAACTCTACCATTGGGTCCGAAACGTCGAACAAAGTCGATTTAGGCTTTTGCGAAATTCAATTCGAGCATCTATACTAAAAAGGGTAAAATGGTAATTTTTGTCATTCTTACACCGGACCCTATCGTGGTCCTCAGGATGTTCTATATATCTTATATATAACTTTTTAAGTCTTTTGGACTTCATTTGGTATCTGCTTTTGATCATCGGGAGACATTAGTCATATCTTATTTTATATGTTGACTGTTTTGGAGTCTCAATTGTGCTTAGGACAATTTATTAGATCAGATTGGCCTTTATTTGGCCTCTACTTCGTACTTGCCATGCTCAGGGGTATTTTGGTCATTTTACGTTCTATGGCTTTCTGTCCCCGATTCGACATTTAATCATGTGTGTAGTGTCACGATTATCTAGGGCTTCTATCGGTATCAATTTCGTCCTATTTGGACTTCATTTGGACTTCGTACAACATCAGGGGCATTTTGGTAATTTCACATGTTGTATAGCTAATTTTTCGGGACCTCGGTTCACAGAATGGACCTCACTATTAGGTCCAGAATGTCCGACATAGTTAAGTTAGACTATCTTTTATGATTAATTAGCCCTTGGTATCACTAGGGGTATTCCAATCATTTATTATTTGCGTGTCTTTATTTTTCGGGATTTAATTTCCCAAATCGGACTCCACCATTGAGTCCGGAATGTCCCGAATTAGTAGAAATACACTATTCATTTATTTATTTTGGGTTCGTTTGACTTATTTAATGTCCAAGGGTAAAATAGTCATTTTACCCAATTAATAAAATAATTAAATAAATTATTTAATTATTTTTCAGGGGTGTATTTGCATAAATATTCCAAGAATTGGGCCAGAATATAATTCTGTAAAACTGTTGGGGTCAAACTGTAAATAATTAAAGTTCTGGTTTAATTCTTTTAATTTTAAACAGTGAACCCATGGGTTTTTGATTCAAAACCCTAGACCGGACCGGATATATAGTGAACCAGCCGGTTTAGGCTAAGCTAGAGAACCGGAATAGGATACCCTTGTCATTCCCCTTATCCACGATTTGGGTTATCCCCATTTCCAATTTCAATTTCTTATTTCCGTTATCAAACAAACTGATTTTAATTTAATCACAATCCTTTAAACGAAGTCGGCGCAGTAACCCTTTTATATTCGGTCGGGTCCTGACCCGACCCGATCCATATCCAACCCGTGTTCGCTACTGTTCATTGTCTTCCTCATGACGATGAACAGTAACCTTAAAATTGAAAATTTTTCCATTCAATTTTGTGGGTTTTGGGTTGGCCATTTTCCCTGTTTCTCACTCCAAGGTAATCCTGGAAGCCCTAGGATGGTTTTGGCATTCGTTTTATGTCTAAATGTGATCTTCAAATGTTCGGTCCAAGATTGGATAACCGAACCTGCAACTAGCTCGTAAATCCCCATTTAATCACTAAAACTCGCATGGTTTGGTTCAAAATGACCCTTAGTCCATTGGCTTTTAAGCCACATTACAAGGATCAGCTTTGGGGCTCGATTTCAAGGAACCCGTTTCTTAAGCCGTGATTGTAATTGGGATTTTCTCCCCTATCTCTTGACCATTTGAAATGATTCCAACGGATTTGGAATCCTTAAGGGATCTAATTTCAGTCCTAAAGGAGAGAATGGAGTTCTGCTTTGGTCGACTTACACCCAACTCTAAGGTGGTCATCCATGGAGGTCGGGTGTACGGTCCACTATCTCGAATCATCTAGGGTCCAATTTTTTGACCTCTATTTCTTACCCTCAACATTATAGATACATGTATGCAATTTATATAGCTTAAATAAACTGAGTCAATGAGCAAAATTCAAAAAAAGAAATTTTGAGCTCATGGTGGTTTATACCTTCAACCGTGTCTCCTTCTCCTTTCTTATCCACTGTTTCAACTTCTGGGCCTCCCAATGATCTTCTCAACTTCTTGAAAATGTTCACAGCCCTTCAACATCTCTATCTTCTCTGATTTTTCCTATCTCACGCACACCTATATACATACATACATACATACAACTTCACTCAAAACCACTCACCTCACCCACGATTTTCCCTTTCTTTCCTTCCCTTTTCTAACTCCCTCTCATGCTTTCCTTCTTATCTCACCTTTTCACTAAATGTTGCGTGTGTTTTGTGTTGATAGTTTGTATTATATATGTATATTATATCCACACACACTGGTACACACCTGCACACACATACACTGCCACTTGCATGCATATGTCATGCCACACACACTACCACACGCAACCCACTTATAGCCCCCCTTTCCCTCTTTTTGTATATCTATTTAACACACACACACACACACACACATATATATATAAGCATTATTTAATACTATTCACACATATATATATACCCGCGTATACTTATACCTTAACCATACATCCGTATATATCCATATATATACATGTATACCAATTTACGATAACATATATATACACTCATATTTAATAGACTATGCATCCATGCAATGTACACGTGCATGGGAATGCGTGCGTGCATGCATTACGAGGCATGGGTTCTAGGTTGCTCGGGTGTCGTCCTGGTACTGATTGTCTAATTGACACCATTCACATTTCAAAATCATTCGGTATATGTGAAATAATAATGTAGAGCTTTAACAACTCGGGTTACAACTGGCATTACACTACTCGACCCGATCTACCTCAATTCACGTGTCATGTCCTAGGTCAAAGCATTTCAACTAGTACTTTACTGTTTTAAAACGAAAAATTTATTCCAAATTTTCAGGTCCCTACACTTAGAGGTTCATATTTGTAAAACACAATCAGTATCAGTTAATTGGTTTGAGAATTGGTCGACTGATAGGTCGACTAATTTTGGCAGATTAGGCATTTTGTCTGTCTTGACCAAAATTCTGATTTTCAAATAACTTGATATTTCAAGGCGTAAGGTACATCTATGAAATCCTTTGAAAAATCATTTTGTAATTGATTTTAATTGATCACTTAAATAGAAGTGCATTAAGTTCATGATCAATCAATTCTTTCAATGTTTTCAACTTCGATTTAACTTAAATTTTCAAAGCTTAAGGTACATTAATGAAATCCTTTGAACAATCATTTTGTGATTTATTTTAGTTGATCATTTAAATAGAAATACATTAAGTTCATGATCAGTCAATCATTTCAAAGTTTTTAACTTCGACTTAACTTGATTTTTCAAATCTTAAGATATATCAATATTTCCTTTTGAAAAATCATTTCATCAATTGATTTTAGTTAATCACTTAAATTCTTAAAGTATTATATTTTGATTAATCAATCTTAAATCACTCAAGAACCCAAAATAATAAAAATGAAGTCTTCACTTGATTCATTGGGCTTGAGTTCATCCACTTGTTTGAGTTTGATTTGATGCTTGATCTTTGAAGTGTATTTCTTCATTTGCTTGAACCTTTCAAGTATTGGTCATCTATTTCTTGATCTAGTTGACCAATTTGCCTATGAATTTCATGACTTAGAACTAGTTTGTGCATTTGTTTGAATATGCATGAATCTAACAATTTCATGTCATGCATATGCTTTACATGTTAAACCTTATGCACAATTTATGCATATATATATGTATGTATGTATATAAATATATATTAACATTCATTAGTTATTAGTTAACCAATTTTTAACTCATGTTTAAGGTCCTTAAATAGGCTACTCATATACATGAATGTTCAAAGGCATATTTGAATTTCAATTAATATTATGCAATAGAATAACTTAACATATTTATGTAATTCAATATTTTGGAGTATATATACCTATCTTGATTTATAAGTTTTAAGATTTACATTTAGAAGTAATGAGTTATATCAAGAATTGCTCTTAGTTCTTTCATTTTTCTTTTATTCTTAGATTGAGCAATTTTACATGTTGCATACTTTTTCTCAAATGTTGAACACATTACTTAGCTATTCTTGCTTAATAGTTTGTCTTAATCCTAAGTACATTAGCAATTTATAGCATTAGTGTATTACTTAGCCATAATCTTTCTTTATATATTAAATATCATCTTCATGAGCAAGTTATAACAAAACACTTTTTATGATCCTAGATTTAGTGCATTATTTTAATTATAATTACATAATAGTCATATCTATAAATTCAATATACAAGTTAAGTTTCACATTGGCTATCTCTATGTATGTAATGCACAACTAAGATCTTATCTTAATCTGTGTCATTATTTAGTATAGATACCATCAAGATTATCAATTTATGTTCTATACTTTGTAATTATTTGGTTATGCTCAAGATCAACTAGGACCAAGGGTCAAGTTCTAAGTAATTCCCTCATTAATAGGCACAAGCAAGCAAACCTTGTGTATACATATCATGCCACTCCGTGACACAATCACATGCTACACTATGCAAGTGTATTCAAGCATGTTATTCGAATGATACAACACATTAATATAAAAAAAAAACCAGAGAAAGTTATTTGCTAGGTCGTTTGAAAGACATTTCGTTGGCGAGGATTTTAAAGCAAAAAAGTGGAGGTTGTTCTCTTAGTGTTCTCCATGTCATTCCAATGAGTTAAAGGATGCTTGAAATACATAATTTTAGACTAGGTCATTTGCCTAGTCATTTTCTAGGTCATTCAAAATGCCTAGCAAGAGTTAGGGTTTTCTAAGTTTTTCAAAATCCAATTTATTAAATACCATAAACTATATAAGGGTTGTATGATACAATGTGCAAGAAATTTTGCATGAGAATTTTCCGTAGCATATCTTTAAATTCTCAAAAAGTTTTTCAAGCTTCTAGTTAAAAAATCAAATAGCAACTATAACCTCATATTAACAAAATTTTAGATTTTCTACATCCTACATCTTTGTTGAAGTCCTTGTAGGAATGATTTCGACTTGTGTAATCAGAGCATACCAATATAACGAGCAGTCATTGTTGTGATTTAGATTGGCATCGTTTGAGGAATCAAAGGCATTATAGTTATGAAAAACACTTGAGGAGTCGAGTCAAGAGAAGATCAAGTCAATAGTGGTAAGGCTTGAGGTGCTAAGTTGTGATGAGTTATATTGAGTTTGTACATCTATTGTCACGACCCCAAATCCGGTCCATGCGGATCGAGGGTTCGTGATCGGCCACCGAGGCCTTTTTGCCAATAATCATAATTACCTTTAATCAAACGCAATAGAAAAAGAAAAATTTATTCCGCTGCGTTTGATTAAAGGTAATTATGATTATTGGCAAAAAGGCCTCGATGGCCGATCACGAACCCTCGATCCGCATGGACCGGATTTGGGGTCGTGACAGAGTGGTATCAGAGCTAAGGTTAATGGTCTTTGGAAAAGACCAAGGCCGAAATTGGAATTGAGGTTTCTTAAGTGACTCAGAATAGGAAACTCTAGAGATCTAGGGAGACATTGAAAGATAAGGACTGTTACCTGGATTTTAGAGTTAGTATTTCCCGAAAAATAGAATTAATTAGTGATGAGATAGAAAATCTGATGGCTTTTGATGATTGGGTGATAGAGTAATGATAGAAAGTGATTAATTGAATCACTCTTGGAGTCGATTAGATTACCTTTACTGATGACCTACGAGTGATGACATGGAACAAATGAAATTGAAAATTTTAATGAAGTATATTGTATGAATATGAAAATTTTTGATATCAGTTGCATATGAATTAATGATTGGAGTTTGTATGAATATAGGTGAAACCAAGAATGGCGGATAGGACAAATACCAATCATGGAGAAAATGCCAGAGAGGATCCTGGCAGAATGGAACAAACACTGAGTGACTTAGTTCGTGAATTGAGGCAACAGAATAATAAAGAGAATAGAAGGACCAATGCAAACCCGACAATTCAGGCAAGTCTGACGGAACGATTCATGAAACTTCAGCCGCCTACTTTTACAAGAGCCCTTAAAGCGGATGAAGTTGAAACATGGATAATGGGCATGGAGGATATCTTCGAGGTAATGGAATGTCCTGAAGAGAAAAAGGTCACACTTGCTGCCTTTAGACTACAAGGAGAAGCGAAATGTTGGTGGAATTTGGTGAAAAGAAATTATGTAACTGGAGTGCCATTTTTAGCCTGGGATAGATTTAAGGAGTTGCTGTTTGAGAAGTACTTTCCAAAAACTGTCCGTGAAAGAAAGAAAGTAGAGTTCATCGAGCTAAAGCAAGGAAATATGACAGTGGTTGAATATGAAGCCAAATTCATTGAGTTAGCCCGTTTTGCCCCAGACCTGATAAAGGAAGAACCCGAAAAAGCTAGGAAATTTGAGCGGGGATTGAGGAGAAACATTCATGATCGCATATCACTGTTTAGTCTGAATCATATTCTGAAATAGTGAACATGGCTTTAATTTCAGAAAGGAACAATGAGGAATATCTGAAGGAAGTAAGTCAGAAAAAAGAGGAATGCACCAACTGAGAAAGCTGGAGAGACTTCAAATAAGAAACGTGAGACTCCAAAAACTCGAGGAAAAGAGTCGGAACAAGACAAGCTAGAAAAATGTCAGCGATGTGGAGGTCGCCACAACGATGACCAATGCCGATGGAATACAGGAGCTTGTTTCGGATGTGGCAAGCAAGGGCATCTGGTAAAAGATTGCCCAAAAAGAATGGGACAAGTACGAGTCTATCAGTTGATAAACAATTGCCCCGCCCCCAACAAGAAAAATTAAGGTACAAATATTATTTGAATTGTCCATTATTAACTTAGTATGAAATTGTATGATAAATTATTTATAGGCACCCCTAGTTAAGTCAAGTTTGGAGGACCAAACTTTTTAAAGAGGGGAGAATGTAATACCCCGACCCGAGTTAGCCGGTAACCGACCTGGTAAACCCGGGCCATGGCATAAAAACCCGAACTCTAATATATTAAAAATAAAAATAAAAATAATAATAATCATAATAATAATAAATATAATAATAATAATAATAATAATAATAATAATAATAAAAATAAAAAGATATAAATATATATATATGTGAACAGTAGTGTGTGTGTGTGTTGTCAAGTGTATGTGTGTGTGGATATATATTATATATATATAGATATATATATATATATATATATATATAAGATACAAATATCCTACACCCCATTGAATACAAAGCTGCATTCTTAGAAGAAGAGAAAGTGAACATTTATGGGGCAGAGAGTTGAGTCAAAGAAAGGGGCTGGTAGAGAGAGAGAGAGAGAGAGAGAGAGATAAGGTAGAGAGAGATTCAAGTAGGTTGAATATTCTCTCTATATATATATATATGAGTATGTATCCGTGAGAAAAAGGGAAGAAGCAGAGGTGAACCAAGTGGAACCCGAGAGGAAGGAGGGCCTGCACTAGGAGGAAAACCTGAAAAAACCAAGTAAGTGGGTCATTCTGTTTTTAATTTTTAGAGCATGATTCGTAGTGTTTAAACTATAAGGCTGTGTTAAGCATGAAATAAGGAATCTAATGCAAGAAAAATCAGAAAAAATGGTTAAGAATTTAAAGAGAAAAATCAAGTTACAGGTAGGAGAGAATAATCGAACATCCAATATTTTATGCATGAAACATGGTATAAATAGTCTAGAAATTTTCCTATGAAGTGCAGAACTTAAATAGAATTAAGAAGGGGTCGAAATAGTCAAGAACCGAGTGTAAAAACATGAAGTTCAGGTCACCGAGGTTGCGGTTTTGGTCAAATTCGTGAAGATCTAATGCTTCAAGTTGAAAACTAATAGTTGGGATGAGATCCTCATGAAAAATAGTAGAAGACAGCGTTTAAAAAGGGTCAAAAAATGGTGGAAATCCGGTGGCTGTCGCCGGAGAAGGAGACTGTTACCACTGGAACCCTACCGGAGTGATGGGGAAGACAACCAAAATGTCGTGGGGCATTTCGGGTTAAAACAGAAGACGGATCCGGGTCAGGGCCCAACCGAGTTAAACGGATAAGTGAAACGGTGTAGTTTTGTGTTAGGTTTTAAATGTTTTAAAATTCAATTAGGAGTGTTTGGTTACAGGTTTTAGAAATTGAAATTGAAATTGGTTTGGGGATGGGGATATCCTATTCCGATTTTAAGGGATAGCCATTGTTTGGCTATCCATAGTGAGAATAAGTTTTCTGAAATTACAAATTGACCCAGAAGTTTATGAAAATTACAAACTGACCACCCAACTGTTAATAATTGTGATTTGACCCCAGAATAAAATATTAATTAAATATTAATATATTTAATTAAATAGAAAATTACGAAAATACCCCTGAGTCAAAAAGTAGTCAAACGGACTCTGATTAAAATGAATGAATAGTGAATTTTTACTATTTCGAGTATTCCGGACTCATTCGTGGCGTCCGATTTACGAAAAGAGATTTCGAGAAGTAAGAACCATAAAAGTGTAAGTGACCATTTTGCCCTTTTCATACAAAAGTCCAAATGGAATTCTGCGAAAGCCTAAACTGACTTTCTTCGACGTTCCGGACTCAATGGTGAGGTCCGTATTATGAAATAAGGTACAGAAAAATATGACACGTAAATATGTAAGGTAATAGAATCAAACTTTAAAACTTAAACAAGCTACCCAACAAGTGTAACTAAAATAGGAGAAAGAATTAATGATAATTAAATCAGAGTAATATTATGGAATAGTGACCGGACTTTGAAATGTGATTTTAGGGAGCTTCAAAGGAAGGATTTTTGGAGTTAAGTCTTTGGAATTCAGGTGAGTATTTCATACCATATTAAGGTAGACATTTTCAGTATAGATATAAATATTGAACTCTTTTATGATATATCGACATATGAAATCGTTTTCCTTTATAGCATTTGTTTAACAGTTATACTGTATACGTTTTGAACGATTTATTGACAACTATATTGTCTTCTTGACTTAAGAAAATGTGTTTGTAGGGTACTCAAATGTTATATGATCTTTTTATAAATGTTGAACTGTTTTAACTAAATATTAAATAAAGAACTTTGATTTGAGTAATTGAACTGCTATTGATGATTATTGATTTTGGATATGATTTGGTTATGATTTTGATGCTTTGAATAGAACACTCTTCTATGATTAATCATTATCGAATAGGTTGTGATTTATCGAACCCTCCCACAGGGTATATTGTGGTGAGCCTGTGTTGATACGGCATATCGAACTAGCTAGCCCATCGATCTCAGTCAGCGAGGTTCTAATTTGCTGACCATAGAAGTGGAATATATCATTTTGAATGTAAAGATTCGAAAATTTGGAATAAAAAAATTTTTTTTTTTTAAAACACTGCGAATGTCCCTAATTCCTAATTAAATTAAATTTTGCAAAAAAAAATAAAAAAATGTAAAGTATGATATATATATATATATGTGTGTGTGTGTGTATGTATATATATATATGTGTGTGTGTGGTAGAAAATGAATAAAAGAAGAGAAAAAAAAAAAAAGAGAAAAGAAAAGAAACGGGAGGGAAAGAAAAAAAAAAAGAGAAAAGAAGAAAAAAGGGGGACGGTGCAGTCTCGGGTGAGGGAGAACGGCAGAACAGGGGAGAGGGAAAGAGAGAAGAAAAGAAAGAAAGAAGAAGAAAGGGAAGAGGAAGAAGCGGCGGTGGTCACGAGTGAGATCGAGGCAAGGGGGCGACGGATTTGCAACGGGTTTTGGATTGCGATTGGGGTTGTGTGTTGCGGATTGGAGGGACGCGAAGCAGCAACGATTTTGACGGATCACTAGATCGTGGTCTGAGTTCGGTTTCTGCTTCAGATTTTGATGGTTCAATGGTCATGGGTTGATTCAACGGAAACTTGGGGTTACGATTCTATGATTTGTGTTGCAGTTTTGTGTGTGTGGCTGTTTGGGTTTGACGCAGAGCAGGAGATGGAACAGGTTGTTGTTATGGTTGTGGTGTATCGCTACGGTTGTGGGAGTTGTGTATATCTATGTGTGTATGTGTTTGTGTATTGTTAGAGCAGAGGGGAAAACTGAAAAAAGGGAGAGAGCCGAGAATTTTCAAAGTTGAAATATGGCTGCTGTTTAAGAAGGCAGTTTCGGTCCAAGGGGCGGTGCTTGGTCGTCGAGTGGATCGAGTTTGTGGGTCGATTTGGTGCTGCAGGTTTGGTGGGCGCCTGTTGGTCACTGAGCTGAATCTTGAGGCTGTTACTGGAGTTGCGTCGGGTCGAGTTTGTACAGGTGGGAATTTTTGATCCAGCCGTGTTGGAGATTGAGGCCACGGTGGACTGTTCCGACGTGTTGGAAGCTTGATATAGGTGTGAAATTGTAAGGGATCAATGCGTATATATATATTTATATTGTGTAGATGTTACGGGTTGTGGTTGCCTCTATTTTCTGCCACTTTTAAATTTCCGTTTCCAAGTTAAGAACAGTGGTTGCTACTGCTGTTGGAATTAGGCATGGAGATGATGTTTTGTTTGGAGTTGTGGCTGTTTTGGTTGATGGGTGTTAAATTGGAGAGCATATATATATATATATATATTGTGTGTTTATGTGATGTGTTTGAACGGAGGGGAAATGGCAGCAGCATGGATTGAGGCATGGTCTCATGGGGTATTTTAATGATTTGTTTTTAAGGGAATTCAATGGTTGAATTTTCTTGAAAATAGGTACAGCAGCACAGGCCCTTCAAATTAATGGGCTAAGTTCATGTTGATTTCAAACTTGAAGCAGAAAGTTTTCTACTGGAATTTGGAAAGTTTATATGGGTTTCATGCTGCTGTTATGGTTAGTTTTAATTAGTGAGAAAACAAGGAAAATGACGAGTTGGACAAGGGATTGGTTTGGATTGTTTTGACCTGCACGAAGCTTTATGATTGAAAGCTTTTGTGCTATGAGATCGAGAGAGAGATGGTTAACCGATGGAAGGCCGGGGCAAGACACATGGTCGGGGCTAGTTTGTACAGCGGTATTGATCACCGTTTTGCCCTGGTTACATCTCGAGATCTTTGAGTGGGAATGAGGAAACTCAGCCGGGATAAATTATATGTTGCTTTGATGATGCGTAGTTGGAATTGTACGCATTGTGTTGGGTCAGGAGGTGATGTTTTTGTATAGCTTGTTGGTTTGTGATTGCTGTGATGAATTGAAAGGTTTAAGTGCGAGTGATGCTTGGTGTTGGATGGTTTGAGCCCCGAATTTCAATTAGTTGGTGAATGTGAGTACTACAGGAGTGTTACAGCACCTGTTGTTCAAGATGGACTGAGTTTAGTGAGAAATTTAAATACTAGTCTTGTTGATGTAAATTTGGAGTAGATTTGTTGATCGGATTCTGCGGCTGGTGTTCATGGGTTGAATCAGTGGCTTGGAAAGGACGGATTGTGATTAGAATTGGATGGATGATTGGGGAGACTGATTCACATGAGGAAGTTGCTGGAATTGCAACCGGGTTGAAAAAGTTACAGTTGGAAGATGGCTCACTCAATTTCAAGCAGAGAAGTTATTGTCCGTTCATCTAGAGGGTTGACTGAGTCTGGAACTTTATTCAAAAACTTAATGGCCATCCTTCGGAATGATGTTATCTGTTATGATGGCACGGTGAGGAATGTATGTAGTAATTCGATTATCCAATTTGAGTATGGGGTCAAGGCTGAAGAAGCTGATGAAACTGGATTTAAAATATTTGGCCGACTCGATCAACCTGCTGATGTGTTTTCTTCGACTCCTGAGCCGTGGACTAAAGATTAACCTCAAACTCTCTAGACAGCTACAGTAGAAGGACTGAGTCATTCATCCGTTGATTGGACTACGTAGTGGACACAACTTAGTAGGGTTGTGACCAACCCTATCAGGTATGGTGTTTTGCTAATGTTAGAAGTGAAATTAAGTTAGGAATATTTGTGAATGACTGGAATGCTTTATGTGCTTATCTGTAATGTGTTTATTTGATAACTTGGAATTGATTGTTCACATGTTTAGGTGTTACTTGCAAGTTTAGTAAAGTGAAGAACGTGAATTATGATATATGAACACATTAGATATGCATGTATATGAAACTGATTGATGATTCATTTGTTATTGTCCGAATATGCTATATTATTGAGATCCATGTTTCATTAACACTGCATTGGCATGTTGGCATATGATGAATCCTTTGAGAACATGGCGTGGGTAAGCACGTGGTGCTTTGCATTATGAGGGTGTAGATCCTGTGGTGAAAAACTCAAAATTGGCCATTGCATTGGTACTCCGTAGCCATCGGGGAGCACCCGTAAACGAGACATGGGTGGTGGCATAGAGTTGTGCATGGGTGCATCACGCATACCATTCATATATATTATTGCGATGCTTGGAATGTCATTTAGATATAAATGTACACTTTGCACATGCCACGCCTTAGCTTTATTTCTTGCATTAGCACTTCATCATACCAGCATGTTGGCGCTGACCCATTCGTGGGAACCATATTTCAGATGACATTCCCGACACCTGAGGCTTCAGGAAGTCTAGTCGAGTGGAGGAGACTTGACTGTAGATGGATATTTGGCCTTGGGGCTTGTTTTGTGATGTACGGGCTTAAGCCCAATGATATATATATATATATATATGTATGTTGACAGAAGTGAATGTATGTATCTATTAAATCGTCTTCAGTTGTATAATTAGGCGATGTATATGTAAATTTGATAAGATTGTGGCCACTGAGTGAGGGTGGGTTGTAATATGTTTATATTTATGAAATGTCGTGAAATATATCATGTCTATTAGGTGAGAAAAGGCTTAGAAAACAAAGGAGGTTCTGCCGAAATTTTTAGAAAATTAAAGAATTCTATTTAATTTGTCGTAAATTCGTAAATCTATTTAATTATCTTTTATTTTATTTACTTTCTGTTCGTCAGTCGCCCCTCGGGTTTCGGTCAGAAATTCGGGACGTGACATTGAATCTGAATATTGAAAATCGAATCATAAATCTGAATTATTGAACTATGAATTTGAGATATTGAACTATTATTTATTGAACTATGAATTTGGGCTATTGAACCATGAATCTGAATTATTGAACTATGAATTTGGGAATTGAACCATGATATTGAACTGTGATTTTGATTTATTGAATTATGTTATTAATTTACGATTATCTTTGAATTGAGATATATTGGAACTAAGTTTGATACCGTTATCTTGTACTATAATTAAGATAACATATGATATATGATCATCGACATTTCAGTATTGAATTACATAGTAGTTTTGAAACCCTTGGTATGTTATGGAATGCTTACGAGCTGTGATACTCACGAGCTATTGAGCTCATAGGATATTTTTATCCTAGTTCAGGTGATGATATCGGACAAGAAATAGCAGGTTCAGTCAAACTAGTTGGAAGCTTGTAAAGCTATGGACCCTTTTTGTAATAGGATTTTGCTAGTCATGATGTAGTTACTTTTGGAAACTTTGGACTGTATATTGAATATGACATCAGCAGGCTTTGGAAAAATTACATCATGTACTTTTGTAATTGCTATGGAATGTAGAAATAGATGACTGATGTTGACTTGTGTATTGATTAGCGCTTCCGCAATAGAAAAAGAAAAATTTATTCCTCTGCGTTTGATTAAAGGTAATTATGATTATTGGCAAAAAGGCCTCGGTGGCCGATCACGAACCCTCGATCCGCATGGACCGGATTTGGGGTCGTGACATCTATCTTATATTGAGTTTGTACATCTATATTCCATGCATGTGAACCTTAAGATACAATACGAAATTAAGGGCAACCTCAATTACTTAATTTAAAATTGGCCAAGATAATTCAAGCAAATTTTTATGGACTTATGCACTAACTCCAGGTCAAGTTCCTGTTATCTAGATCACCTAGGGCTTGCTTCAAATTATATATATATATATATATAAATGAATTTGTTAATCAATTCCTTCAACAATTTATCTTTTCTCACCACTCCGTTGCAATTTCCTTTGAAATTAGGTCTCTCAATCACTATCATGTATGCGTTAGGGCTATTGATGATGTTGATTTGATGATGTTGGTTATTGATAATCAATTTGAAATTATGCTAAAAAAGTATTTGGTATTTCATTTACATAGATATTTATTTATAAATATTTCAAAAATAATTTGAGTGGATTTTTAGTAAGACAATGGTTAGAATGAGACTATAATGATTGCATTCGAGTTTTTGGTCAAAGGTTTGTTGAAGTAACTTGCTGTAATTGGAAGACAACTGAATTAATCAAAAAAAAAAAAGGTATGCAAACATATTTTTTCATTTTTTACAATGCACAATTATTAAAACCTTTTTCTCTTTTCATTTAAAATATAAACAAAACATAAATATTCTTATATTTTGAAACAAAAAAGTTGCTAAATGCAACCTAAATTTTCAATTCTATATACCCAAAAGTTTTCATAATTTTTATATAGCATTTTATTTAACTTTTCATATCAATTTTATCATTAATTCTAATAAAATTTCAATTCTACACACTTTAAAAAAATAGATCGAGATTCTTTTTAGTAATAATTTTTTGGGTAAATTACATCGACCTCCCCTAAGGTTTATTGATATTACACATGAACCCTTGTGGTTTGAGAAATTACACCAACTTCTCATGTTAGCGTTTGTCTCTTCACGTTGTTAAAGGATAGAATAAAATTACTTTATTACCATTGTATTTAAACTATTTTTTTATTAAAATAAAAAAAAAAATCCAACCATTTCTCTTTCTTTTCTCAAGAATCAAGCACTTAACACCATTTTCAATCTATCTTTGTCCCAAATTTACAGAGATTCAGTGAAGATTTTTTCGGCGATCATTAGCAAAATCATCGTTGGTTATATACCCATAAGCATAACAAATATTGAAATTTATTTTCTTACATTTTCTTATAGTTAAATGAAGTTATTTTTAGCAAATATCTAAAAAAAACTCTCCATAGTGGTGATATCACTATTTGAATGGATGTGTGGTCAAGGCATCATTGATTTGATGATGATCAATGAAAGTGGCGGTAAGTGGGTCGTCTTTGACGTTGTGATAGTGGTCGTAGCACGTGATGGTTGATGATGGTTGGGGTTGCTACCATATCTTAACTCTTCTCAATCCACCATTACAACTTTATTAAGAGTTTGATTAATCTATATTGAAACTGGATTTCATTCTAAAGAGATCAAAAATAAAGAATCATTAGATTTTGGTCTTCGATTCAATTCAAGTATTTATTCGTACACTTAGAGTGCAATTTTGAAAGACCCACGACGAACATAGGATGAAAGAAAAGGTAAACTACTCAACCAACAAATCAATTTCTTAACAATGATGACTCATGCCAGTTGAAGTTTGTTCCTAAAATCGGATGTTCAATTTTTTCCAGGGTTAAATCTTCACAATGTTGTTTTAGGTTAACGATGACGTGTAACAGACAATGATTTGTACACACATACGAATGATTTGCAAAGTGCCAAGTGCTTGGGTGCGTGCGTGTGTGTGTATATATATTTAACACTCATATATATATATATGTATATGATTTGCAAAGAGTTTCTTGGGTAGGTTTGTGTAAAGACCCAGAAAATCATCGAATGACAATTTAGTAAATTATCGAAGACTTGAGATAAATCAAAGATAAGTTAGATAAATTTTAAAATGAGTCGATAAGTCATAAAATGACATAGTGAGACTAAAAAGAATTTTGGTAATTTATTCGGGGTTGGTGTGAGTCATTAGACTACACAGTCATCTATGAAACGCAGATAAATATGAAAATCCAAACGAAGGAATTTGGAAAAACAAACTGCATATTTGGAATCAGAGCGTCAAAATTAGGTAGGGTGCCAATTTTGGTGCCATTCCAAGATAGTTTATTAACGGGCGCGTGTGCGCGCACGGTTAGCCAATTGGCCACGTGGTGCCTTGGGAACCATGAGAAGCTTCTTGAAGAAGCTAATCGGGATTACTTAGAACATGACAAGTGTCAAGCATGGGTGGTGAGAGACGGCGTGTTAGTGTGTGTGAGGGTGTGTAGTAAAGGGACAAAAATGACTTGATGTGATATGAAAGAGACCCTCACTTTTTCTCTCTCTCTCTCTCTTCCTCCCCAGCTTGCAGTAGATTAGCCCTTCTTCTCTCTCTGATGTTTTGAAATATCTCTTTCTCTCTTCCTCCCATGGCCGAAAGGTGTATATTGTGTGTGTTCTGTGAAGAAGGAAGCAAGAGGTTGTGTGTGCATGTGTATTGTTTGTGTTGTGTGCTTGAGGGATGCAGATAGGCATAAGATGAGAGGATGAGGGGGTATGTGAGGGGTGCACTATGTGTGTGTATATGTATCAGTTTATGTGTTTATCTTTGTATATATGTGTGTGTTGAACACACATAGAACCGAACCAGAGGAGGAGAAGAAGGGGAAAGGAAAGAAGGAAAAAGAAGAAGAATGAAAAGATAAAGAGATTAGACCTAGACAATGACGGAGTAGTAGCCATGGATGAACCAGGGCAAGCTCTCTCTCTCTCTCTTTACGAGTTTCTCTCTCTATAGGCATGGATGGCCATTTCAACAAAGAGGTAAGGATTGTTAAGCATTACTAAGTCTATTTCCAGCCCATTTGAATACATATATGTGCTTGTGTATCCATGTGATTATGCGTGTTTCTTTGGATATAAAATCAGTGAATAAACCCACTTTGGGTCTTGACCATTGAAGGAAACTCAAGGCATTTGGTTATGTTGTAAGGGTCTATTTAAACCATAAAGTGTGTTTAGGAAATGAATACAGTGGAAATCGTGAGTGAGAAAGGCTGGGAATGGAAGTTACAACCCCCATTAATAGGACTCAAACCTTGAAACTTTCTAATTTTTAGGAGGTTTTGATTCGTTAAAATGGTAATGGAAGATATTAAACAGGGTATTGTGGCATTTGGGAGGAGAGAAAACCTGAGAAAGTGCGAGAAAATAGGACCAATGGGCTAGGGTTTCAATGGTTCATGTCGCAGTTAGCGGAGGAAAAAGATGAATAGTGTTTATCCTAGAAACGACACCGTTTGGTGCTTTGGAACAATAACCAGAAACCTGGGATTTTGAACTGGTCCAGAATTAGAAAAAGGTCCACTATGAACCGGTTCAAAAAGAAAAAAATTACAATATTGCCCTTCTTTAATTAAATTGAAATCTAAACACAAATAAAATGAAAAAGAGGGACATTCTTAAGGTTTTTAGGGATTCCGGACTCAATGGCAGGGTTAGTTGGGACATTCGAGGACCCGGAGTGGTCCCACATGATTATGTAAAATTATGAAAATATCCTTAATGCTAAATTAAGAAGTGTAAAGGCTAATTAAAATTGAGAATGGGCTATTCCAAAGTTGTTGGATGCTCAGGATTCAAATATATGATTAGATTGGATAAATTGGGACCCGGTAATGGTCCCACCTAAATTAATGAAATGCTAATTATACCCCTCGACTTATATTAAGCAAATGAAAACCGAATTAAGATTCGGAAGAGGCATTTTCTATGGTTTTGGATGCCAAGAATCCGAATATGAAATCAGAATAATGAAATGAGGACTTAGGGTGGTCCCACTTGAATACACAAAATTACTAAAATGCTTCTAGGCGTGAAGCAAATATGTATAGAAGTTAATAAAATGAAAAAAGGACACCTTTAGTATTCTTGGACCTTCTGGATCCGATTCCATGGTCAGTTTTGAGAGATGGTGTCTTGGTAGACGCGTAACTTGTCTGATACATTATGAAAATGCCCTTATGGATTTAAAAGACAGTCAAATGACTTAGAAACAATACAATAGGGCTTCCTCAAGGTTTTTGAAGCTCGGGAACACGTTTTTGATATCCGTTTGGGCAAACGGGTACCCGAGGTATAGGCTAATGAGAAATTGACGATAGAGAACCATAAGACTTGATTCAATACCTTAGTGCTATGGGCCAGAATGGTCTCGAGGATGGAATTGTGAGTGTGTAAGGTGTTTGATACACATTATGAAAGACACATGTAGTGCCTTCTAGTAGTGGGGTGACGGTTGGGACTAGAGAGATATCTTGACTTGTTGGCTTTGTATATCTGTTATTTGATTCATGAGTTGTGATTATTATTATTGTTGGACATTCGGTCATTTATTAGTTATCATGATACGACTATTATCATTATTGTCCTAATGTTTGACCTTTGCCCGATATTGTAAGTGTGAATATCATTATTATGCTGATACTTAACGTTATTTACATTTCTACCATAGATACATATATGAACACTATTTTTTCTGTGATTACTTGTGAATCGAATATCTTATATTACACTTATTGATGATTGTTGTGAACTTTGAGGTATGATGTTATTCATACTGTGGAGCATACCTGAGCGGTGTGAGATTTGAGTGGATACAATGATATTGAATATACCAGAATGGTGTGAGACTTGAATTGATATGATGATATTGAGTATGTCACGACCGTAAACCCACTTTGTGTGGATTATGGGGACGCGATCGCCATCCTTTCGGCCCGGAGACCCGCGGGTGAGCCAAAAGGCAGCGATGTCGAATGGCGGTGCAGCCAGGATTGTAGTTGCGAAAGTGTGAAATTTTTTTTTCTTTTTTCGCAAATTCGCCCGGGACTGCTACTCTTTAGAATGGTACAATACATACATACAAAGCTTACTAAAATTTTACAAATTAAACATATTACATGTCCATTGCCCATAAGGGCTTAATTACAATATTGTCCAAAAATTCATTACTACAAAAGTTGACTAACTATGGTCCTAACACTCCCAAAATTTTATAAGTCAAGTGTGGAGCTCCCAACGCCCTTCCTTAGTACGGGCAAGGACTCCCAACCATCTTCATCACTTGAAAGAGTCATAGGTAACAAATCCATGTGAGCTTTATGAAAAGCTCGTGAGTAATTCTAGTACCTTGTCATGAGTTTTCAACTAGTAGTGGGTTAATTATAAGAGGGTTTATAAAAAAATTCACTACCAATTGCTCGTATACTTCAGATACAGAATACATGATTCTTAAAAATAGATAGCATGAAGCATTCAAGGCATTCAGGCTAAGCACTTATTTCTTCAAATATAAGGACATAGGAAAGTTTGAAAACACATTACACGAAACATTTTAACGTATTCGAGTAAAATAGATATTTCACGTATGCAGAGTATAAGGATATCCAAAACACGTAACACGAAGCATGTAAAGCATTCGAGTGAGGTATGCAAGATGCAATGAAAAACTTGTAAACATGTATAAGGTGGCTAATTATGACGAAATTTTTTTAAATTATTTACTTTTTAACAGGATGAATAAAATCCTTTTTCTCGTAAATAAGAGGGCATGACCCTTTGTTATTTTAAAATTGGGCCATTTCTTTAAAAATCATTCTCATGTAAATGGAGGTTTGAAAACCTTCTACCATTTTTTGTGAAAACATGAATCTTTTGTTCATAAAATCAAAACACGTAATTACGTTTAGAAAAATGGGGGTTAAACCTTCTACCATTTTCGAACGTAACATATTTTTATTTTTCAATAGAAGAATCCATTTCTAACCGAACTCTAGTTTTACTTCTCATAGAAATATCTCATGCTTGGGGGATAAACCTTTTACTGTGCATTTTGCCCGTATGTGAGTCTCGAAGGGCCTCACGAACTCGTAGTGCTTTTGTACGATTATATTGTATTACTGGTTCATAAACAAGAGGCATGTAAAAATATTTCTTTACAATAGATGCTATTTAAAAGCATTAAAACATGACCTCCCAGTAGTTGCTTTTTTTTTTAAAGCATTCAAAACATGACTTCTTCAAATAGATGATTTTTATGAGCATTTGAAATATGACTTCTTCAAATAGATGATTTTTCAAGAGCATTTAAAATATGACTTCTTCAATATATGCTTTTCAAGAGCATTAAAAATATGATTTCTTCAAATAGATGCTTTTTATGAGCATTTTAAAACATGACTTTCATGAATTTATAACAAAGTCTTCAATTACTTAGAATATACAAATCCAGAACAGTTAACAAATAAGCTTTAAAGTATTTAACCACGATGAACAAGGATATTTAAAACATAGCTAGAATGAAAGACATTTATTTTTAGAGAGGCATTTAATAGAATTTTGCATTTAACGTAGACATGCTGGAATATAAACTTATAGAAAGTCAGTAATATAAACAAGCTAACTTACAAGTCCTAATAGAATTTTTTTAAAAATGGAAACAGTAATACTTGAGTTATGAATCATATAAATACAGAATTTGAACTTAAAATACTTCAGAAATTTGGAACTTAAACTTCTTCAGAATTCATGGAGTTAAGTTTTTACTTCAAAGTACAGAATTACTCACATTTGTTCTCGGGATTGGTGCTACTAGTGTGCCTTCCCTTTTCCCTTGTAGTTCCTAAGAACAATTTATGAAAAATTATCAATTCGACATTTCATTTACATTTAGACCAGATGAATCCTAATTTCCTATGATAAGTTTTATTTTTGTTAAATCAAACTATTAAATGTAATTCAATAAGGTTGTATTTTCATATGTCATATTTTCAGTACCTATTTTGATAATATGGACCTTACCAGTTGGGTCCAGAATGCTGAAGAAAGTCAATTTAGACCCTCTCGGGCTTTTATTTGGCTTCGGGCGTCACTAAGGGTAAAACGGTAATTTTTATATTTTATGCGTCTTAATTTTTTGGGATTCCGTCTTGTAAAACGGATTCTACCATTGGGTTCAGAATGCCCAAAATAGTTAAAATACTCTACTTGTTTAATTTATTTGGGTAATGGGACAATTTATAATAATTAAATTAAATTAATTAATTTAATTATTACATTTCATATTATATTTTTATTTAGTTAATATTATGTCACATGTGTCATGGTGACACAGTGGTCAGAGGCTTGGTTTTAGGGTTTAGGCAAGTGAGAGGTTGGGGGATCAAACCTGGGGAGCTGCGGCTTCCCTTTATTTTTTTTTTATATCTCGTGTGCCAGACAGCAGACAAAGGAAAAAACTAGGATAGGTTATCCCAATTCCGACCATGATTATCAAATCAGACCCCTACCCCTGTAACCAAACAGACCCAATTTCAATTTAAACCCAACATCAAAATGACGCAGTTTTGTTTAAAACAAAACCTGAATATGCCAAAACGACATCGTCCTACTTATGCCTTTATGTATGACCAGGCGAGTCCCAACTCGAACTCGATTTGACCCGATCTGTCTTGTTCATCATCTTCCCCACCATGCGTGACATTGTAGCCTTAGTTTCAAAGATTTTTAAATCTATATTTCGTGAGTTTTGGGTCACTTGTTTCCTCTACTTTCAATTCCCCTTAACTCTTAGAACATTGGGTGATGTTTTGGCGTTGTTTTGGGGGCTCAAATTAAGCTCAAAAACTCTCTTAGAGTCTTGATGACCGTACCTGTAACTTGGTCATACATTCTCATTTTTTACCTAAAACTCATGGGGTTTCTTCTATTGTGGTCCCTTCATCATGGGGTTCAAGTCCCCGTTCTTAAAACTAGGTTTTACATCAAGTTGTAAAGGTTGTATCTGAAAATTGAAACCAGCATGTCAAGGTTCGGAGGCCTTTTTCCTAAGCTTCTAGGTCACAAGCTAGGGTTTTTGCAACCCCCATGAGGTCTAGTTCGGGTCCCAATAACCCAAACTTGGGTTAGTTTTCAGACCCAACCTTGGTGATGGTTGTCAATGGCTGCTTCTCACAAATCTCATGTTTTAAGCCCCTCTTGGTCTCATTCTTACTACTAAGCTTTGGTATATTATCTACAAGGGCCATGCATGCATTTAACTTCACCAAATTTGCATGTAGAATTGATATTTTCCTAGAGAGGAGAAATTTGAGTTTTGATGTCTTTACCTCTTTCAGTGGTGTCTACCCTCTCCTTGGTCCGACTCTGACCTCCCTTAGGTTTGCATGCAACAAGCTTCCCATTTTTTTCTCCTCCCTTCCTTCTTTTTCTTCTTCTTCTTCTTCCTTCTTCTCTCTCTTTCTATCTTACTCTTTCTCTCTTTAGCCGCCCACATATGCAGCACTTAAGTCTGCCTCACGCAAGGATCTAGCATATATATATATATATACACACACATATATACATATATTTTTATAATTTTTTGAAGTGTTGTTTCTATTGGTTGATTTGGGTGGTGGGATGTCTTTTTATAACATATATGTATATTACTGCAATATATAGCACAAATGTGCTAGCAGCCAAGTTGGTTTATTTTTTTGGTTATGAGTCTCTCCCACCTTTTTGGTCTTGGGATCAAATCCCTTGGCCAACACTTTTTGCCTCTTTTTCCCATCTTTTTCTCATTTTGCCTTGTTTGGCATTTTTACTTATTTTACTTCATTTTTCATTTTATGCTTTACTTTTATTTTTCTTCTTGTATACTTGTATTTTTCACATATCGATTTCACGAATTGAAGTCTTATGGTTTTGATTATTCTCTTCATGTGTCGGCCTCAATAATTAAGGTCTTATTATTATTGATGCCTTTATGTTTTTCTCAATTAATTTTCTTAATTACTATTTTGCTTATAAGGTCTCTAATATATAATTAGTGACTAAATTCCCATTAATCGGGTCGGGGTGTTATAAAGTATATGGAATTGAGGATTTTGATCCTACCTAAGCGGTGTGAGATTTGTGTGGATCTCATGAAACAGATTTAGGTGATATTAAGAGGATGTGAGCCCCGTTTTGTTTTGGGGATGGAAACTCCCTTTGGTTGCAGCTATAACCTTGCGCAGGAGGTTCCCCAGACCTATGAGTTAGTAACTCATGAAATAGCGAAATACAGGTGTTTCGGGGGTTGTGTGCATTTGTTAAAGCATATCATTAAATCATAAGCATATTATATTACATTCATGAAAGTGTTTGTGCATTAGGGATTGAGTGTTTACATTGATTATTTGGATAAATGCAGTAGATGACGGTTGACTTGTGTCACAACCCGAAACCCACCTTATGCGAATCAGGGACAGTGACCGACACTATCACGCGGACAAGCGGTACAAAATCAAATGAATTGCACAAGAGTGATAAAAAAATTTCTATATTAATTGCAGAAGCTACACATATGTAACTCACTTGATAATAAATCAAACCCTAACAATCATCAATAAGATAGTCTCCAAGTACATTTTTCATTATCTTAAATCACCATTTAAGTCTAACAGCATTTCTATTGACACTATATCACAATATCTGATATTAACGTCAGCCTTACAGAATACATGTTCAAATCATGACTTGGAGTTACACATCATCAACATTGTCCATAAGCACATTACTAGCTTTACTAATCGCCATCATTGCATTTTCTTCCATATAGTGTTACCTGAAAATCTTTTATAAATCTGGAGTGAGCTAACTTAGCTCAGTAAGTAAATTCCCTCACTCTGCCATGGGATAGGGTTAGTTTAGGTAATAGAATGCAACCAAATGGTAAGCAAAAGGATATTGAACAATAGTAAGTCGCAAGGGAAAATAGATCACCAAAGATAACCCATGGGTCCAAAGGCACATCTCAAAAATAACTGAAAGGGAGACTAGTATTCAGCTGCCAAGAATCACAAGATATCCAATCGAATACAATGATAAGCTTGAAAAACATATCCATAAATCAAGAGTACATCATCAGATTATGATCAAAGCATAAGATATATAAGACATGAATAGTGAGTCTAATAGATGCTATCATCAAATAGGGTCTGACTACCCCCAAACAGCACTTGTTTAGGTTCACTCCTCATCTCTAGGTTTTCCTAAATAGCATCAAGAGCTCTTATCAAATATCATGTCCTCAATGGACTAGGTATTGGGTATCATTCCCAATCACCGACCCGTAGGTTATCATCAGTATCTAAAGAATTAGGATAGGCGTTGTGATAGACACAACTCCCTGCATTCACAAATAATGTCATAATCAGATGAACTCCGCAGGGAATGTACATACACATAGAATTTCAAACTTATAGCAAGTGAGAAATACAATAATTTTTCAATATCCAAATCAAGGGTTATAGCAACATATAAATAATCACATCAAGATATTGGCAATCATAATCTCAACATATCCACAAGGAAGTACAAGTGTCAAATTGTGGAAATTAGACAACTGATAGGTGTATAAAAGAGTATAAATTGAGAACATCGAGAGAAACATAATTGCGACATGGCTAAGGAATACCACACTTTAGAGTTTGGGTTTACTTACATTGGGTTCTTAGCATTGCATTCACATGCGGGTACCATAATAGCTATCCCATAGCTTTCTTTCCATTTTTCATCGTTTGGGTGATCCTATAATCACGGATCAAAAATGTATTACATAATAAATTAGTATTCATTTTAATTCCAAACATTGTTATTCAGTGTTTTAAGTTCTTTTGAACTTAGTCTATTCGATTAAGAGATCTTGAAATTTCTAATTTAGGGTTCCTTGATGCTTTAAAGCTTATTTGGCCCTTCAATGACATAATGGTAGTTTACCATTTTTAATATCCCATATTCCTCTTTTATGTATTTAGGCTTCATTTTTAAGTTTAATTGGTCCTTATAACATTTACGTGGACCTTTTAATTTCATCTATACACTCCTGATAATTTCATTAAGTCTCAAGGATGTATTCGTCATTTTTTTAGTTTGTTATCGAGTCTTATTTTTCTCAAAAGGATGTCACCGTCAAGTCCAGAATATCGAATATAATTAAGTTAGGCTTTTCCGGATCTTAATTTGTATATACGTGACTTACATTAAGCCTAGGGACATTTTTATAATTTTATACTTTTACGTGTCACATTTTTAGTACTTTGTTTGCTAAAACAGACTCTACCGTTGAGTCCAGAATGTCAAAGAAAGTCAGAATATGTCATCTGTGACATTTAACTGACTTTTGGACTACTAAGGGTAAAATGGTAATTATGACATTTCATGTGTCTATATTTTCGGATTTCGTTTCACAAAACGGATCCTGCCATTAGGTCCGGAATATTCCAAAATATTAAAGTATGTATTTTCATAGTCATCAGAGTTTAATTGGTCACTTAATTAATCATAGGACATATTTAAAATTATTTCAGTTTGCCCATTCATATTTTTCAGGATTTAATTTCACAAATCGGACTCCGCCATTGAGTCTGAAATGCCCAAAAACATTGGGTTACACTATTTTTTTATTTTAATCGGTCTTCATTTGGCATATTTTTGACCTAAGGGCATTTTGGTAATTTTTCTTATAATTAAAGGATTTAAAATTAATATTTAATTAATTTCTTGGGCCATTTCGTAATTAATAGAAACTTCTAGGGTCAATTTGTAATTAACCAAAACTATTGGGGGCATAAACATAATTTTTAAAAATTATTTAAATAAAACCAATTGGTTTAATTGGGTTCCAAGTAAACCGGTCCAAAGTAGAGGTGAACCAACCGGTTCAGTCCGGCTCATTACATCATACTGATGTCAGCCCTATTTTTATTTTTTTATTTTTTATTCTTGAAAAACATGACGACGTTTTAATTAACCCTTAAATCCAATTACACACGGGTCAGCCTAGACTCGATATCCAGCCCGACTTGACCTGTTGATCGACCCGAATTACTGTTTTTCTTCCTCACTTCTCCAGTGAGGGTTCTGGTCACCTTTTCCAGTACCGGTGACCGTCGCCGACCACTTTTCGATGACAAATCAACGGGGTTCGAATCTATTTTCAATGAGGATTCCATATATGGTGTTGTTTTTTTGATTAAGTGGGTTCTTGGACACGAAATACGGGGTTTCAGTTGGTCTCCGGCGAGACTCATTTTTCTGGTGAGCTCTTTCTTTTTTCTATTTCGAAGAGTTTTAGTTACTGCTTTGCTTCCATTTTTTTTCCTATGAGTTTCTGGGAGTGTGGCGAACATTTTCCAGTTCCTAAAACACAACAAAACAAGCTCAAATTTAGGTTTTCAATTTTATTCCTCTCCACTGTAACCTCACTAGTATTTCTATGGTTTATTAACCATTTTTAATGGTTCAAGTTGCAAAACACTCCAATTTTAATGCACTTTTGAGCTATGTAATTTGTTTCAAGTTTTATTCGAGCTAGATCAAAAACTCAAATTTCTAATATTTCGGGTTTGGGGTTTTTTAGGGTTTTCAAGCTCAAATTATTCTCTTTCTTCTCCATTTTCATTTACTTTCATTTTTAAACACATGCATGTAAAATTAAACCTAAAAAAACAACATCATTTAGAGGGGGGTTTTAGTGAGAGAAACTTACTCCATTGATGGATGTTCCCTCTCTCTTTTCAATTTCCCTTCTTCTTCTTCTTCTTCTCCTCTGTTGGTCCAGTAGTTCCAGACCTCTCATCCTTCTCCACTCCTTTCATTTTGGACCATTCATGCAATAAGTTCAATTATTCTCTCATTCTTCTTCTTCTTCTTCTTTACTTCTTCTCTTTCTATAATTCTTTCTCTCTCTATTTGCACACACACACACAGAGCTACTGGTTTTTCTTTAACACACGCACAACACACATATTACATATATATATATATATATATATCAAATTTGTGCATGAATTTTTATTGGAGGAAATGGTGGTCTAATGAGGTGTTGACACCTCAGCTTTTGAGCATGCAAACTTATAGATTTATATGAGTTATATACATTTCTTGTAGGGATATATAGCACAAAAGTGCTTATAGCCTAGTTGAATTTTTTTTAGAGACTTATTTTTTTCCTTGCACAAGTGCAAGGTTTAAGTCTTGTTGGGAGCATTTTGCCCATTTTTCTCCATCTTTTCTCTTTTTTATGCCTTGTATGGCATTTTTGGTGCATTTCTTGAATTCTCAAAATTTTATTTTAATTATTATAAAAATCTCTTGGAATTCTCGCAACACTTTCAATTTTTTTGCATGCTTCATCCATGCATTACAAGTCTTTTTTTGGTATATTTTATTGTGTCTTAATCATACCAAAAGTCTATTATATTTATTGGAATAATCTTGATTAAACACACTTTATTCGTGCGTTACACTAATCTTGCTCAAGTGCTACTTCGTGCACTAATTTTTCATATTTACTCGTGCGTTAATCTTCGATTAATACTAGTCGTAGCTTGTTATCAAGTTATGACCTTGGCATTAATTTGCATTCTTAAATTGGTCATCTCTAATTTAAAATTAGTTGCTTTCATTATTTATACATTTGCTTCTGTATTTATGGGTCACTAGTCTTAATTAGCATTGTCTATGGTTAATAAGCAAATTAACTTACGATAATTGTCATTATCATTAATTGCTTCACTTAATTGAGTCGAGATGTTACAACTTGTATATCATGATTGTATTTAATATTTACAAGGACTGTGTGGTGATCACACCTTGCTGATTATCTGGTTGATGATTGTGTTGGCGGTGTTGCCAATCTGTGTTATATATCTATTGTTATTGGATGTATATATTGTTATTGTGACTTAAAATAGGAAATGGAGGTACTTCGTAAAATTATATGTTTTTACTTATGTCATGTGTTTGACCTCCATATATCGATTCCTTGACCATTATTGTGGAACCACATGTAATGGTGTTATACCTTCTTGATGCTTATACTTATGCTTGTAATTTGGGATATGTTGATAGTGTGTACTTGTGATGCATGCGGGATTTTAGGGTGTGTTCTCTTCGGACTTGCATTTGTTTTTGCATTCTGCTTGCTTATGTGTTTTGAGAAACCTTACAGAACGTTATGACTCACCCCTACTATTCATGGGAATGACAGGTATTGACTTGATGGATGTACCATTCTCAGATATTCATGTATATGGAATATATGTATATTGGACTGTAGAGTCAGCTCTAAACACCACCATATTGTATATTGTTGTTGGATGATTGGTATAGACCTTTTGATCATAATCATTTTCATTTAATCTCGTTATGGGACTTGAACAAATCTAATCAAGGAATCGAACCGAAACCAATTAAATGAAATCAATTCAAAAAAAAAAAAAAAAACATGACTTGTATTTTATGTACTTGACTAGGATGATTAGTCCTATTACCCACCTTATCGAGGTTTAATGACCCCTTAGTCCAGCCCTGTGGTTATAGTTTGTGTGTGTATATATATAATAAAGATGGTGTCATTCTTCTTTTCCAAGAATCTAATTTTTCAAGACATCAATGATAATATGATGAAGTAAAGGGTTATGAGTGATGGGGGGAATTGGGGGAGGAGACTCGCTAAGAAAGAAGAAAGAGAGAAAATGTATATTTTTAAAATTTGAATAAGGTTAAAATTGGTATTTATGAAAATGTTTAGGATGGGATTAGCATAATACGTTTGGTCAACTAGCCATTGACTAATGGAAGGAAAGTTTTTGTTACCGACCTTAAATCAAAGGGGATGTTGGTGTAATTTCTCAAATCACAAAAGGAGCGTGTGTAGTGTCCATAAACTTCGGGGGGAGGAGGGGTCAGTGTAATTTACCTTAAAATTTTCAATCCTCTCAATATACTATTAAATGTGTCATGCAATATTTTATAGGAGAATTTGATCAAAGGTCCTTTAATAAGTTGGTATTTCAGCTTAGGTCCAGCTTCAATCTTTTTAACCTCAAAGGTCCCTTAAAAACTTTGTGACAATATAATAATTCGTTTTCAATAAATTTTATTATTTGAACTCTAAAAATTGAGATCTATCAAATAAGTTTCATTTTACATATGAAATTATGTAAAACAATTCACTATTTGGACAATGAAATTTCACTATTTATTCATTTTTTTTCATTCTGGTAGGAGTGAGATCGAAATTTTTTACTGTAATGAGGGAAGTGATGCCCTTTTAATAGTGATAAAATAGAAAGAATTGGAGGGAGAGAAAGAAATATATCATAGAGAATTTTTTTTCCTAACTACAGACAAATAGAGAAAATTATCTGGTTTTTCAAGTAGAAATTTTTTTCATTCTCTATTTTTTCACTGAATCTTTACTGATACCCATTTTAGATTTGAAATGCCCACACACTCAAAACAATCTTCACTTCCTAAAATTATTTCCTACTGTGCTGCTTGCCTTAGTCTTAAAATTGGACGATGGTGGGATAATGATGTACTTGGGACAAAATAAGAATGAAGGCAAATTGACTGAGGACAATTATTGGGTTAAGAGATACATGACCACATTTGATGTTACAAAGATGAGGACAATTATTGGATTAAAGATAATGAGCAATTGAAACTTCTGATTAACAAACACTTCATGGGAAAATTTTCAGGGGCAAACACAAATGCAATGCGGGATAAAAGAGAGTAATGCCATCCACTAATTGCCGCATAAAAAACCTCGGCTTTATCCTTCCCAATTTAATCAAAAGTTTGAGGACTCTTGCATAGTAACCTCTTGTACACAAATCAACGCCTCTATCAACTTCCGCATCATCGCGGGTAATAAATCTTGAACCGATTGCGATCACTCGAATTTAACAAACATTGTAATAAAATTAATCACGACACTAGGCGCCACAATCTTCATATCAATCTCTACAAGGAGGTGATCTCGATGGTTATTACCTGACGTGAACGTCTCAGTGCCATTGTTATCGTTGTCAAAAAAGAAGACTTGGATTTTCTTCATGAAAATTTTGTTTTAGGCATAAAGGAAGAACTACAACTTTTTTTGAGATAGAGAAATAGACAGAAAAAAGAGGTAATGGTGATGGTTGAGTGTGAGAACTCACAGATCGTCACGGTACTCATCTCATTCTTTCAATTTAGGATTAAGAGTCACTTCGAAAAAAATAGTAATTTAATTTTTTATTTATTAATGACATGTCATTAGCTTTGTTTTTTAAATAAAAAAATTTAAAAATAATTGGTTTTAATATGTCGAATTGTTTGAATTTGAACTTTAGTCTATATTGACTTATTTTGAGGGCTTTACAATAAGTAATGCTATTTTATAATACATCTCACGAGAAGATTTAATATAAATATTTTTTAAATAAAAAACATGTCGAATAAAATAAAAATCCTCCTTTAAAAAAAAAAAAAAAAAAAAAAATTTCATTACGCTTACCCTGGTTGATGGCAGGAACCTCTCGAAACAATACAAGCAGATGCTACGGCTGTAAGGCGGCGTTGCGCCAAGAGTCCAAGACTAGTCACCGGCTTGTGACAAAACACAACTAAGAACTCACTGCAGCAAAAGGCAAACCGCGGAGAAACGAAAGCAAATGTGGAGGAAAGTCTTAGCAGGCGCAGGCTTCGCTCTGCAACCATGGCGCACGACAGCATATCGACGTTCGTCCAGCGTCTCCTCCGCCGTCAATTCCATCCTTCTCCGCTCCCTCAAAGAGCACTATCTCGAAGTCTCCAAAATGACCCCGCCCCCAGTAACAGACTCTCTCTCTGTCTATATATATATATATATATATATATACACCCGTGGATGTGCAGATATTTACCTATATATATCCGGCAGTTCTGCTATTTTTTGTTTTAGGGTTTTAGAATGTACAATGATTCCTCTGGTACCTGATTTAACGCTCTCTCTAATCTCTCACTCAGGACAGTGCATACATATATTTATGTATTAGTCTCTAGATGCTACTGCCAGTAAATTAAATTGTTTGTTCGAGCGTGTGTCGGAATGCGACTAAATTAGTCTAGAGTTTTATATAAATTTGGATACATTTTATGCTTTTGCAGAAGGTGAGTCCTCCTTCCCCATTCACGATTGTGAAAGGGGCAATTGATGGCAGTGGTCCTGTTCTAAAACGGACCTACGGCGATGAGGAAATTAGCATCTATGTAATGCGGCTGGCTAACATTATTCCTGGCGGTGGAAATGATGATGATGATGGCATTAACCAATTGTTCCTTCACGTGGATGTCTCCAAGCCTGGCCAGAATGATTCTTTGCATTTTCTTTGTGGTTTGTATCCGGATGCAGTGGGTATTCACTCTGTTTCAATGAGGCCAAAGCTCCAATCTTCGGGTTTTCTAGTGGTTCCAAGCAAGTACAATGGCCCTGTTTTTGAGTAAGTTTCGTTATACTTCTTGTTAAGCTTGTATTTTACATTATTAGCCGACCACCTTTTAGTTTGATTCCTACATGATGAATTTCAATTGGATGCATCTTCTACAAATGGTTAATTTGATAATTCTATATTACCAGAGTTTGAATATATCTAAACATATAGTTTGAACATGTTCATGGATGAAGAGCATGTAGCATGCCATGCGTAGATAATTGAAATAGTTCCATGGAATGCCTGGGGTTTGAAAGACCAAGATAAATATCTTGAGTAGTGGTTAATCTGACTTGAAGGAATGGGTGGCTGCTGTGGTTTGTCTACAAGAAACGAAGATGGAGTAGTTGCCTGATAAACAGATCAGAAGTCAATGGGCTTGTCTCAATTTGAATGGCTCAGTTAACCCTTAGAGTTGGGAAGAAGCTTGGATAATATTCCCGAGGTCACTGGTTCAACTCTCACTCCGATGGTCACTTACCTGCCAAAAATAAAAATAAAAATAAAAATTGAATGGCTCAGTTGGAAGGGTCGTGGTAATATGGGACTACTGGGTAATGACCAAAGAAGATGTGTTGATAGATAGGGGAATTTTCTGTGCCTTGCCAGTATTCCTTTGTGGTGGACAACTCAAGATTTGTGTTCCCAGGGGTGTACGGTCCAGTGGAGGATGTGGAGAGGTGTAGACTCTGGGATGAATTGGGAAAAGTTAGAAGTGTGTGAGAAGGCCCTTGTTGTATAGGATGGCAATTCAATGTGGTACATTTTCTGAGTGAAAGGACCTCACACACAAGACTTTCTAACATGATGGAGGAGTTTTCAAATTTCATAGTTGCAAATGGCCTTGTGGACTTGCCTTCTATAGGGGTTCATTACACTGGGGGGGAAATAATAGACAGCCTGCAACACTATCTCGAATTGATAGATTCTTATTTATTAAAGTTGGGAGGAGTTCATAAAGGTCAGCCAAACAGCATTTCCCCTTGTCGTGGCAGACCACATTGCCCTTCTTCTGGACAGCAGTGGTATAAGAGGGGGGAGGAGATCCCTTTGATTTGAAAACATGTGGCTTTGGGAGGAGCATTTTAGGGAGTTAGTTGAAAACTAGTTGGGGGGAGGGGTGTTACATTGTGGATGGGTCCTCTGCTACAAATTTGTAAAGAAGGTGAGTATGCTTAAAGGTGATTAGAAGAAGTGAAACAAGAAGGCTTCGGAAACTTGGTGGGGGGTGGGGGGGAACGGTGGCTCTTGAGGAGATCAAACGACTAGATGAGAAGGATGGATTAGATGGCCTAAACAATGCAAAGTGGCATCAAAGGGAGGAGTGTTGGGTTGAGATAAAAAATCTAGCCTTAATGGAGGGTGTGAGTTGGAGGCAAAAGTCTAGGCCGATATGGCTCAAGGAAGGTGATATGCTCATGGGTGGAATAACTTCATCACAAAGATCATCGTTGGAAG
Organism: Nyssa sinensis; assembly: GCA_008638375.1. Classification (NCBI taxonomy): domain Eukaryota; kingdom Viridiplantae; phylum Streptophyta; class Magnoliopsida; order Cornales; family Nyssaceae; genus Nyssa; species Nyssa sinensis. The sequence goes on along the minus strand of CM018041.1, from coordinate 22,586,084 downwards.
TCAAGAAGTCTCAAGGGAAGAAATAAAGATGGCATTGTCAATTTTTACAAGGAGTTGTATGTGGAGCCTAGTCAATGGAAACTGAGGGTAGATGGGTTGGATCTCAATCAGATTATAGAGGAGGACAAGGGCTAATTAGAGAGGGCCTTTTTTTTTGGGGGGGCGTGGCGGGGAGAAGAGATTGTGATAAATTTGAGTAGTTGGAAAATGGTGATAAGGCTCCTAGACCGAATGACATGACCAAGGCCTTTTACCAACAGTGTTGGGTGGTTTTAAGGACATATGTTATGACATGTTTGGGCTACTGAGGACTTTGAGAGAAGCATGGATGCCATGTTTGTTTCCCTCATTACTAAGAAGGGGGGAGCTATGAAGTTAAAGGACTTTAGATCCATAAGCCTGGTGCGGGGCTTATACAAGATTTTAGTAAAAACATTAGCCCTTAAGCTTTTTTGGAAGGTGATGGGGAACGTTATTTTGGATTCCCATAATGCCTTTATAGGATGATGATAGATCTTGGATACTGTGCTCATAACTAATGAAGGTCTCGACTCCAGAATGAGAATGAGAGGCCAAGGATGGTATGCAAGTTGGATATAAAAAGCCTATGATAATGTAAATAGGAGTTTTTTCGCTATACGTAATGGAGATGATGGGGTTAGGATTGAAATAGGTGGAACATTGCATTTTTTTAGTTAAATTCTCATCAATGGCTCCTTGGTGGGGGTTTTTCAGTAGTGGTAAGGGCCTCTGGTTAGTGGATCTCTTATCTCTATATTTATGCATTATGGTGACGGAAGCCTTCAACGGGATAATTTTCCGTTGTAGGAAAGTCGGGGGACTTGGGTAGAAGTAACCCATCTTCTACGTGTAGATGACACAATAGTTTTCTTTGACGCTGAGTGCTCTTAGTTAAGGCTTTTAAGATGTATCCTTATTTGTTTTGAGGCCATATTGGAGCTGAAAATCAACATGAACATCTTGTCAGTACAACTGAAAAGGTTTTTAGCAACAACAAATTTCGTTGCTAAAGAATAATATGTTGTTGCAAAATCTCTTCTACTTTGAAAAAAGTTTTAGTCACTAAGTTGTTGAAGAGTTTTACTAATGAAAACATATTTTGTAAGTAATAGTTGGATTGTACACTATGAAACCTTTTTTGTTGTAAATTTCATATATTTAATGACAAAATATTGTCACAAATAATAAAATATTTTCATTAGAAATGTAGTGCTTTCATCGCAAAAAGGAAGAATTCAGCAAAACTTGTAAAGCTTTTGGTGACAAATATTTTTGTAGCTAAAACTTAGTTTTAGTGACGAAAGATTTTGTAGCTAGACAAAAAAATTATTTGTAGGGAATGCTAAGATTTATCGATAAAAGAATTTCGTCACTAAATATATTCTAGAATTATAAGCCTTTAGCAATGAAAATATATTCGTAGTTTATGCAACTCTTGAGCGACGAATAGTATTTTGTTGCTAAATATATATTAAGAGAATCACCCTTTAGTGACGATATTCTTTGTCCCTAAAGATATTTGAAGAAAACCTTTAGCGATGAATTGTTTTCATCACAAAAAATGTTTTCTTTTCAACATTCCAATTTTTGAAATTTTCTTATATGAATTTTTTATTTTGAAGTTGCGAATGCAATAACATTTCATCCATCCATACAATTAAAACCAAATATAACTCCAAAAGAAATATTTCCTTTCATTTTGAATATTCTGTGTCAATACATAATGTAACAAAACAGCTCAACTCAACAAAGTCTTATCCTAATTATTTGGGGTTAACTACATGAATTAGGGTTCATGTTCATGTGGGTTCTAATAGTGTTTTGCATTGACTGTCAGCTACCTAATGCAATCCTCTTCCTTTATTCGGACTTGGGACCGGCTGTGTAATGAGATGACATGAAGCTCAACACAGGCGGAGTTATAATGTAACAAAACAAATATATACACACACACACACACACACACACACACCACAATTCCACCAAAGTATACACCATCAAGTGTCTCTTAAGTTTCAAAATCCAAAATATTTCAGTCTTCTATAGTTGCCATCCGAAAATGCTTCAGTCTTCTGCAGTTAGCATCCAAAATGCTTCAATCCATGACAATCTGTCCACTAAAAAAATAAATTATTAGTAAATATTATTCCATAGAATCAAACATAAATAATAGATATATTTTTTTGATAAGTAAACATGAATAGATATAAACGTAAGCATCAATCCATATTCTTCTCTATCTTTTACGCTGTATGCTTCTCTTTGTTTTCGGGGAAAAGAGATAAAAATAAGAGTAACAAAAGTGAGTTTCTACTTTAAGAGGAAGATATTACAAGGTTATAAATCATGTCTACATAATATTATTAAAGATAAATAGTATTATAGGGATAATGCATATAGGCATAAAAAATAAAAATAAAAATGAAAAAGACAGGCTGAATGGAGAGTGGCATGCATCAACTGCACGCCACTCTCTGACCATCAGTTCCAATTTCACTGCTAACACATTTTGCAGATTGTGTCTAAGGAACAATGGGGAGCTTAAAAAGAGCCTGAATGATGTGGTTTGGACATTAGTTAGTTTAAAAAAGATAGAACACAAGCATTAGGAGCTAAGACATTTAATTAGGGCCCATTTGTCTCAAGTGCTAAATAAATCCCTCAAGAAAGCTCATTGTTTAATCAGTTTCCTAGTTTAGCTTCAACTACTTCCCATACATTTTCCCTAATAGGACATATGTTGAATGTAAATTGAATTTTTAATGTTTGTATTATGGATGTTTACATGCTATCAGAAAGATACATTGTCTCTCATTTCTGTGTGAGTCTGCTGGGACTTTGACTCTGTTTTTTTCTATTGCATTGCCCTTTCCGTTAAAAACTAGGGTTTTAAGTTCACATCTCCCATTAATATTCTAAGGTGTGCTTTTTTGGGCTGCAGTTTTGTCTTTTGAAAAATAATAATATTGGTTGGTGATCATAAGACTTGTTTAACTTTTCCTAAGCAGGTCATAATAAAAGAGGATAAAAGTTAAAAGTTATGACTACTAGTTAGAGAACTAAGAAAGAGAAAGCAGTAGTCCTCTATATATTTACACAAATCACTGCTCTCGAGTCTTGTAACATATAGTTTGAGGTGAGTCAAGAGGAATTCTAAGGAGTAGTGGCTATGGGCTCTAACCTGTAGAGTGCAAAACCCCCCTTTTTTCTGTGATGGAGTACCAACTACAAACATAGTGAACCTTGGCCCAACCCCAAAATCCCACTATGTCAGCAATACCAAAGCTCATCATTTGACAATAATATGCTGCATATAAACCTTTTCCAATTAACGTTAAAGAGAAAGTAAAGGAATACTCAAGTACCACCAAGAAAGTAAGTGAGAGTAACATGGAAAACATCAGACTCTGGGTGAAGTCAATGGGAAAGTAAGATTACACTACGTTAATATATATCTTACCAAACGTAACCATTTGCAGAATAACAAAAGGAAACCATGAAAAGGATTTAAGAGACTTAAGAAAAAGAATAAAAAATTAGAATCTCTTCCACAGTAGTGGGATTCAGCATTCAAAAACTATGACATTAATCATCAATTTGTTAAAAGAAAAAATAGCAAGCATCTGTTATTTATTTTTGAACATGGGACCAGTTTGTAAAAATCACCAACTAGTCAGAGGAATAAAAAAACTGCCAAAAATCTCCATAACCAATTCATATGAAGTAAATTTAAATCATTTTAACCATAGAAATAGCTAAACGTAGCAACATTCTCTATTCTCAAAGAATGATGGAAAAGATAAAAAGGAAAACACAGTTTCAGATTTCCAATATATCAATTTAGCTGACGGAGTAATTTCATTCCCACAAATTCTGTCATATATATTCCACTCTTTGTTCAGAAAAAGAACTATCATATTAAAGCATTGAACAGATATGGCCAAAAGTGAATTGAAATTTGGATAAAAGCCCAGTATTTCACCATCATCGTTCAATCAAAAGGTCCTATTTTCTTTGCCAATTAGGGAAACAAAATTACAATACACACCCACAGATTAATTTCTCTGATTTCTATCACTTTCTCTTTATACCTAAATTATATATATATATATATATATATTTGATTAGTAAAAAGAATAAATTTTAGTTGGAGATGTGGAGGATCGAACCCCGCACCTCTGCGAGAGGCACAGAGTTCGATCCCCCTCATCTCCAACTAAAATCTATTCTTTTTACTTATAAAAAAAATATATATATAATTCAGGTATAAAGAGAAAGTGATAGAAATCAGAGAAGTAATGAAGACCTGGGAAGATCATTGGTGACAAAGGATGGGCTCTCACTGAAAATGTTGGTCTGCCAGGATAGTGTGACGCAAGGTTGCATTTGGGAGATGGGTGTAGGGCTGGGCAGTGGTTGACGCAAGACTGCACCTGGGCAGTGACCGAAGACGGTGGTTGACGGTGGAGCAGCAGGGGCGCCGATCACAAAAGAGAGAAGTTTGAACTTTTAAGAGGGAAACATAAGTTTTATGCTTGAGAGGACTTTCTCAATGAGACCCGTTCAAGTTTAGGAAACCATGAAACATATATTTCATTGTGGATTTTTTTTTAAATTTCATGACCAATTTATTTGTCGTTAGCAAAACTTGTTTTTGTCGTGCTTTTTTCACGAAACTTTTTATGTCATGAAATTTTTGTTTATTTCATTCTTTTAACTCTTTTTATCAACAACACTTTTATTTCATTTTCAAAAAATTTATTTTGTCCAACGAAATATCAATTTGGTCGGGAATAATCTTATGCAAAGGATGTCTTTTGCAACAAAATATGAATTTCGTTGCTCAAAGTCATTAATTTAAAAAAAATGAAAATTTATAATTTTATGATAAAATGTTAAATTTCTAAAATATTAATTCTTAATAAAATATGCCAACTAGTCAAAATTTAATCTCTATGAGGTCAAACTAGAGACATTTTCAAATTTTGGCACAGGCTTGAACCTTTATGCCAACTAATTAATTAGCATTAATACAAAATAGTTACTCATATACTGTCAACCCTCTAATAATTAATAGAGATTATTAACTTGTTAAATATTAACTATCTAGAGTCAACTGTACTAATAGTGAAAGATTGAAATAGAGGTAATAACCAATTAGTGTCTAAGATCTAATTGTACACAAAAAACATCTATCACTAGCATATGTTAATTTTTTGAAGTGAAATCTAATCTAATCAAATCAAAAGACTATAGTCCATTCCCTATAGTTCAATTAACTCACGAACCAAATTTTTAAAATTTGGACAATTTAGAAATAAAATTTAAGATTAGAAAGAGAGGATTTATGTTAACCTTGAATCTACTTTGTACACACTCAGACATACATACACATATACATATACTTGCATTGACTTGTGCTATGCAAAGGTGTTACAAAATAAATTTAGATATTATAAATAAATTGACAATTAAACTAAAAGATTCCTAAATTGAATTAAACTTTAATTTTTTTGATACAAGATTGAATTCTTATTTTAAAAATGATATTTTTCTAATAAGGAGATGTTGAAAAAAATTAAAAAAAGTCACAATTCTAATTAATCAAAAATCTTGTACAATAAAAATAAATAATTCAAAACCGACATTGGAAAAACCAATTAACAATGAAATAATTACGGTAAAAAAAATAATTTTAATTAACCAAAATTCCATAAAATTAAAATAAATAAATTCAAAACTGACATTTGGAAAACCAATTAACGAAATAATTACTATAGTTTCTAATTAGGAGGTTTTAAAAGGATTTCTAAATTGAATTGAATTCTAATGTTTTGATTTTTTTTTTCTTTTTTCCAATTAGGATATTTTGAAAAGAATGGAAATCAAACTCCAATAATTACTAAAATTTTAAATTAGGAGATTTTAAAAAGAGTCTTAAATTGGATTCTAACTTAAAAAAAGATATTTTATTTTTGTAATTAAAATATTTTGACAAAAATGAAACCATAATTACTGTAGTTTTTAATTAGGAAAGATTAAAGATTCCTAAACGATACTTTTTGTAATTATAAAATTTCAAAAGAAAAACAACCTATGATACACAGTGAAAAACTTATTCTAGTTGCAACAAATTTTTTTTTGACCAAGTGGACTAGCATAGCTAGTCATTACTACAGATAGTGCAGACTCGTATTTCTCAGCATTATACTTCCCCAACATGCCATCACCTTCACGATACTCTAACATTACGGATAGTCAAACTATTTAGCTTATGGTAAACCATATTAAACTCTTTCAAGGAATAGCCCCTCCTTATTTTGCATATTTTTTTAATATGTCGCAATTTTCACCATTTCTTCTTACGAAGTCTCACTTTTTAGTTGGTTATGCCTCTAAAGTTGGATACCTTATAATCTATTTATTTTGCTAATTTTTTCTTTCTTTTTGATAAATTTTTATTTTGCTTATAATTTTTTTACAAATATTCCAAATCACTTTATGTCAAGTCCAAGGAAATATGAATGGGCATCTTGATTTTTTTTTTTATAAATAATTTTTTATTTTGCTTATATTTTTCTATAGATGCTCCAAATCACTTTGTGTAGTCCAAGAAAATTTGCGTGTGTTTTGCTGCTCTTTTTATAAATGTTTATTTTATTTATATATATATATATATTTGTAGATGTTCCAAATTGCTTTATGTTTACTCCAATGAAATATGCTTGTGCATCTTGGCGCTCTTTTTACCCAAAGGGACGTTTTGGTATTCATTTTAATAAATGCTTATTTTGCTTATATTTTTACATACTTCAAAACATTTGTTGAATGTATTTAGTTTGTTTGCCACAGTCTCTATTTTGTTAATATTTCAATTTTTTTATAACTATTATTAGATAATAGTATATATGTTATAGTTCAGTCAAATTCAATTTGATTGGTAGTAATTTTTCATAAATTTGAAAAGTGCCTACCTTCTTGTATGTATATAGCATATAAACATATTTTATGGATTAAATAATACAACTTATGGATTAAAGCACGTGTTTCAGTTAGAGCCCGATCAGAGGCTGCCATGGTGGTTATAATTAGACTTGTATACTTGTACAACATTTAATACCCAATGTTTTGTGAAACAAATCCAATACCATTAAGTACTGATGCTTGCCGGTGGCAAAAATATGGACAAAAGATGGCTAAAGGAAACCCATGCCCATGAGCTTATTACGGAGCATTGTGGCAGCTGGATTGTTCAGTACATAAACAGGCAAAGTTGACAGTATTTGCATTCAATTACAAATTTTACAATGACACTATTAAGTTATAGTTGGCAGAAATTTTTTTTACCAAAAAAGCAAGAATCTGTGTACAGTTATTTTATAAAAAATGCAAGACGTCATGTGTAGTTAGAGACTAAATTGGCGATGTACCTGAGAATAGAACTTGAAAAATAGGTGTCTATAGAATCCATTGCAGAGAACTAAATAAACTTTCTAAAACTAGTTCTAATAGTTAGAGGAAGAGAGAGAGAGAGAGAGAGAGAGAGAGAGAGAGAGAGAGAGAGAGAGAGAGAGAGAGAGTTTTAATCCAAAATGAAAATATAAGCGAGTTTAATGCAGAGAGAACCAAAATCCAACGTGAAGAGAATGGAAAAAAAAATGAAGGGAAGAGAGAGAATTTTAATCTAAAATGAAAATATAAGTTTGAAAATAAATTGAGAGAAAGGAAAAGAGATTAAATCAACAATTTTCTTGGGAATCAAAGGTTGAAAACTTGGTTTCCATGATGAACGACTTTAATCTACAGGGTAGAACACACAGAAAAGTTCTCAAATATAGAATGAAGAGAGAGAGAGAGAGAGAGAGAGAGAGAGAGAGAGAGAGAGTTTTAACATAAATAGTAATCTAAAATGAAAATATAAATTTGAAAAAGAATTGAAAAAAGTGGTGAAAACTGAACAAATTTAGGATGGACATTTGTGAATACAATTTTTTCCTAGATTGAATAGATTTGTAATTTTAAAAAGGATATTTCTATTTTTAATATTTTTAAAGTTAATGGAGATTTGTGAATACAAATTTTTCCTAAATTGAATAGATTTGTAATTTTAAAAAGGATATTTTTGTTTTTTATATTTTTAAAATCTCTAATTTCCTTAATTGAATTATTCCAAGATTGAATTGATTTGTGATTTTAAAAAGATATTTTTGTTTGTAATTTTTTTCCAAATCTATAACTTCTTAAATTGAATTATTCCTAAATTGAAAGAATGAACAGGAAAAAAGAGGAGAAAACGTGAGAGAAGAGAGTGCAATGTCATAACTACATTGCTTTAGGAATATAGATAGATATGATTAAATTATAATTAGGATTGCAAAAAAAAAAAAAAATCACTTCATTGCGAAACTAAATAATTTGCAAATAATTATATAATAGAAATTAAGTTTTCATGCCATTAACACAATATTTTAGGAAAGAGGTAATCAAAAGAATTGATAGTAATGGCAACTCTCTAGCAGTTATGATTGGACTGTTCTTTGACGTCTACACCTTTTATGATGTGAGCATTTATGCACGTTACTCGAGTCTTAATTTTTTGCTTCATACTTTGAGCCAAAGTTATCATTGAGTATGGATATAATTTTTGGTGTCATTTTTCAAATTAGGTTGAATGATATTTAAGACATTTAGCAATGAAAATAAGTAATTATTCAGCAAATGTTATCTTTATAACGATGAAAATAAATAATTCGTCGGAAAATATTATCTTTATAGTGAAGAAAATAAATAACTCATCGAAAAATATTATCTTATAGTGATGAAATATGAATCTCGTTGCTAAAGTTAGTGACAAAAGACTCTTATTGTGGCAAAATATAAATTGTGTTGCTAAAATATAGATTTTTACCACAAAATATAATTTTTGAGTAAATGAGACATCACAATACAAGATTTTTTGCAATGAAATATATAGATTGTTGGTAAAACGAGAAATTAGTGACGAAACTATGTCGTCACAAAAAAATTATCTTTATTAACAAAATATTTTCGCTGTAAAAATATAGGACGCTAGAAAAAGAATTCCCTCCTTATGATAGGTGGTTGGAAATTTGGCAGTAATGAATTACTCACTGAAATGCATTTCGTCAATAGAGATACATTGGTGTAGTTGATTAGCGATGAAAGTAAGATTTTGTTGGTAAAAAACTTTATTTAGCTAGAAATTTGAGTTAAGTTGGTAAAGATTAACTTTTGGCTACAAAATTATTTTCGTCACTAACAATTTCATTGACAAAAGCGCATATTGTTATAGTTTGTTAAGTTTCCCTATGTATTTTATGCCTTTGTTCCCCATTCTAGTGTCAGTTGTGAATAAGTTGAAGAAGCTCCAGAGAGATCTTCTATTGGGGGAGTTGGAGATGAGTTCAACTATCACCTAGTGGAGTGGAAAAAGGTGTGTAGTCCTTTAAGGGAAGGGGGGCTGGGTCTTCGTGACATTCGCTTGTTCAATAAGGCCCCTTTAGGGAAGTGGCTTTGGAAGTACAAGTTGCAGAGAAATAGTCTTTGGAGGAGGTTGGGGGAAGGGAAATATGGGTCAGATGACAGAGATTGGTGTTCTAAGGAGGTGAGAAATTCTTATGGTGTCAGTGGTTGGAGGAGCATTAGGCGTGGTTGGGAATAATTCTCTAAACACATTAGATAGAGGGTGGGAGATGGCAGATGATTAGGTTCTAGACTAGTTTTTGGAGTGAGAGGGGTCCTCTTCAAATAGCATTTCTGAGACTCTCTGGTATAGCAGTGAACAAGCATGCCATTGTAGTGGTTTAGGACATAAGTTTCATGAGCCTTTTGCATGATTGGAAGATGGAGGAAGCCATGAGTTCTATCGTATGTTGTATAGGTAGATTTCTGAAAAAGGGGGATGACTCTTTAGGTTGGGGGTCAAAGAATGGAGAATTTGGGGTGAAGTCTTTCTATGTGGTTTTGAAGGGGGGAGAGGAGACAGGAATTCCTTTGGAGAGCGGTTTTAAAAATCAAAAGCTCCATTGAAGGTGACATTTTTTGCCTAGACTGTGGCCTTGGGAAAGACTTTGATAACTTGTGGGAAAGGGGTTAGATCATAGGGAATTGATGTTGTCTTTATAAACTCATGAAGAAACCGTTAATCATTTTTTGATTCATTGTCTAGTCCATGGTTATTAAAATCTCGATCCGGATCTTACGATCCAAAAATACAAAATCGATCTGGATCCCATCAAAAATCCCTAAAGGGTAGGATCTTATGAAATCCTTATAAAATCACTAGGATCCCGAGTTGACTCCCGATTCTACAGATTTTAACGATCTTACAATATAGCCCTATAATGTTATTTTTGCACGCGTCTTTGATAAGTTACAACCTGAGACTATAATAATATTATAAAACAAATACCAAGATTTACTTAAATATCCTAAGTGGGACAATTATGTCGAAACTTGCTCACGTTTTTGCTTCGTGAATAACTCTTTTAATTTGCTTCAAGCTAGTCAAGTGTTGTACTAGTTAATTTAAGTCATTTAACTCTTAATTATGATTAGTATGGGCCGATATTGCCATTTATAAAAAGTACTTTAGGCTAATTAGCTTCTCTCCCTCCCCCCCTCTCTTACATATACACACAAAAACTCAATAAGCTTGTTTTGAACCTATTGATCTCTTATACTATATAGATCCTAGAGCTTTTCCTATATAATAGGTTTTGTTATAGAGCCTTTCATGGTCGCGTAAACCAACTATTTTAAAATAAAAAATTTCTTTTAATCTAAATCTAATATTTTAATGTGCTATTTTAGTTAAATTTTATATAAATAAAACATTTGTTATACTAATTTACTAAAAATAAATATTAGGATTAATAGAAGCTTTTGTACTCTAAATGTTTATTATAGTTTTTTTTTTTCTTCATATTTTCACGTATTTTAAACTTATTTATTTTGTATTTTTACGGATTCTTAAAATGCAAAAATATTAATTGGCGTTAGTTTTCTCGTTTTGTAAAATCTTATGATTCTTGATCTGATCCTAAGGGCCCTCTTATCGATCCATCGTAGGATCCCGATTTTAACAACCTTGGCCCGGTCACTAGAGCAATGTGGATCCTTTTGATTGGGATGATCAATGTGCATTAGGTAATGCCTCGGTCTATGTCAGAAGTTCTTGTCATATGGAGAGGCAGCCCGATCAGGAAAAGTGCAAGTGAGGCATGGCAAATGGCTCCACTTTGCATTTGGTGGATTGATTAACGAGAGAGGAATCAAAGAGTAGTTGAGGGAGTGGAAACCCTCATTAGAATGTAAAGGCATTGGTGTTGAGTACCTTGTCTATGTTTGGTTAACATGGGGCTTAACTTTGTATCTTCTTTGAACTTAATGGGTTGATAGATTTAATTTTGGCTGTAGTTTTGGCAAGAAAGAAATAATAGAAACTTTGGGGGCATTGAATCCCCTATTTGGAGGGTAAAGGCATCGGTGTTGACATCCCTATTTTTTTGGTTGCCAGGAGGGTCCAACATGGATATAGATTCTTTTCTAGCTTTTTTGCATTCTATGTACATTGATTCGTAGAATGATTATATTTTTGTACTTGGGTGCACCCGCTTGGTGCTCTTTAATGATATTTATCTTACTAAAAAAAAATAAAAAGTAATTGGGTTGCCCCCCTTGTTTTGTGGAAATGGGGATATTTGTTTCCTTTTGTATATGTCTTATGTATACAGGTTTCGCCGCCTTTGTGATAATTTCTATTGATACTTGTAAAAAAAAAAAAAGGCCTAGATAATTACAATGGAACCCAACATTAAACAGCATAGTTGATAAGAATCCTAGGATCTCCGTTCCTAGTCCAGAATTTTTTGTTTCAACTAGGCAATTTGAACTCAAAATACCATAGTTTGAAACTAAAAGCAGTAGGTGCTTGGTCTAGATTGTGGCATTTGACAACTTGAGCAAAAGGCATTTGATGCCGACCAACACGTGATGGCTCCGCCATGGGCGGTGATTTTGTAATCAACCCCAAGGTGGGACCTTGATAGTACAATCACCTATGCCAGACCAGTCCACTTCCATCCAAGTGACCATAATCCCACGAAATATCCCATGCAAATGTTTGGGTAGGAAAACTCCACACCTCACCACCTTCTAACCTGGAAGCCCTTGAAGCTACACTGTTCTAATATCCACTTGCGACTGCTTTTATATTATCTACATATACAGATTTAATTATTAAAAAATAGTCTGCTTTTTGAAGGATTACAAGCCTCATCTAATCATCTGGCATGCTTTACTGTTGTGCTTGATCATAATTTTGGTCTCACAATGGCCATACTTTTTGTTAATGTTTGAAGTTTCAGTTTGCACTGTCTTCCACTGTCATGGTCTTTTTGTAGCTCTCTAATATGCCATTATAGAGTTTTCACTCTGCATTAATTTTTGATAGGTAATTTTTACTCTGCATTAATGAGTAATACTAAATATGCAAATAACCATTACTGGTGGATAAGAATGGTAATAAGAGAGGACAATTGAGTCATCAAGGTCACGTCGTGTATTAGGAAGAGTAGTTTTGGGAAATGATTCTAAAAGCACACATCTAAATACTATCCATGTTTCTGGCGCCAGACCAATACTTTGTTAATTCTTATTAACATTTTTTTTAATAGTAAAGATAATATATATTTTGAAGGCACTCGAGGGGGGCGAACTCATATATAAAAATGGTTAAGGCCACAAAAATCAAAGCCTTAAATCTCCTAAAAACTCTGCAAAAGAATCTAGGTACATAGGAATTACTTCCTTAATCCAAAAGAAAAGTAAACACAAAAAATTATCTTTGATACTCTAAGTGGAGGGGACTGCTCAATACCCTAAAAAATCTGCATATTCCTCTCCCTCCACAAACACAACACTAGACATAAAGGAGTCATCCTCCAAGCAGTCCTCGCATCCTTTCTAACCTGGATACATCTTCAATTCAAGAATGCCTCCCCAATTGTGGCCAGCATTACCCAACACCAACCAAATAAAGAAAAGATCAAGTTACATACATCCCTAGCCATCTTACAATGAATGAGAAGGTGATCCATTGTTTCCTACCTGCTCTTGCAGATGCAACAACGACTGGTCAAATGAAATCCTCTCCAATGAAGATTATATATTGTTAATATTGTGCCCCAAGCTGCAAACCAAGTAAAAAAAAGACACTTTTAATGGGACCGAGACTTCCACACTAACTTCCAAGGAAAAGACTTATCACTTTGATCCACCAAGATGTTGTAGTATGAATGGACAGTGAACTTTTTGTTATTGTTCACCGTCTATATCATCTCATCCTCTTGCCGACTGTTGCCTTGAATCTACTTAACACCTCCATCATCCTCCTGTGCATATTTTGCTTTGGTACAAGATGTACAATTTAAATGTGTAGACTGATCTTATGCATTATTTGGATTATGTATCCTTGGTGCTTGGAAGAACTGGAAAGCACCATCAAATGGTACTGCCAAAATTATTATGGCCAAACATCAAAACATCGAGTAAACGACATCTCGACTTTTCTATTTCTATCTATTGCAGTATTGCTTGAGGCAATAGAAAAGTTCTACTTGACATTCCTCTAAAAAATTATAGATCAAGCTGGTCCTGGATCACTTCTCTATGCATTCTCTATTGTGCTGAAGGTTTCTTAAATGAGGCCCATTTAATATTGCTGTCCTGTGTATTTTAGTACTAAATCACCAGATACTCTATTGCTTGTAGTACTACGTAGATTTGAAAGGGCATGCATAATTATTTCTTATTGGATGATTTTTTGATGAATTGTTCACCAATTTACAGAGATCTTGATGAAAGGATGAGAGATGCACTCCATGGTTACATTGCAGAGCGAGGTGTGAATGAGAGCCTCTTTCCATTTCTTCAGGCATGGCTTTATGTGAAGGATCACCGGAATCTTATGCGTTGGTTCAAATCAGTTGGTTCATTAATTAATGAGCGCAAGGATGCTTCAGAGAATTAATGCGATTGGGAGATTGCTCCCATGTCAGTCCTGTATTTTCTACAAGGTTAGCTTGTGAGTATAGGTTAAGTTTTGTAACAATGCTGTAAGTTTTGCAAGACTGCTATTTTTCCTTCTGTTTCTGAGTTTCAGCAATTACACATGTTTAATCGTTTTACCCTATGTTGTCATATTTGAATTTTTTGGTAAAATATCTCTTTTTTCTTGTGTCTATATAGTCTTTGCATTGGATGCATACTTGTGTGATCAGAGATTGTTGATAGTGTGTTGTTACCTACTTTAGTATCACTTCCAACTAGATCATTGCCCGGTGATGATGTGCAGCATTTTCTCGTACTTGTTAATTTGTAAGACCTCTTTGTATTTATGCAGTTGGATTAGGGTTTGTTTTAAAAGCATATAAGCCTTTCTCGGTGTCTCAGTTGGACTTACTTTGTTACCCTGTTTTAGTGCAAAACGAAACTGTATCTTATGAAAACAAGTTACATTAGAATTTAGATACATTTTAATTCTAAAAGACATTTTAGTTCTAATCCAGGGACACCTCTTCATTTCATCTTCTAATCAAATCAATTTTGAATGAGGATTTGGACCCACAGTTAGATTGGTGCAGGAAAATCATGAGCTCACATCTTTATCTTAAGTTAAATTATTCTCTATTAAATATTCTGTTGAACTTAGAAAAGGAATGCTATTTTTTCTTTTCTTTGTAGTTGTGACAAAAGTAGTCACGTGATTAGTTGGCTCAGCTCCCTTGTGGTTCTCTAACTATCTGAAATAATCCTTGATCAAATTGGTCTCATCTGAACCCTTTTGATTACTACCTTTTTTTTGGGTGCTACTCGTGTGTGCTCTGTACAATTATAGATGTTTGATTGGATTGCTTTCATGGGCGTCAAGAAGCTCAGAGTTACCTCGATATCATTTCTGATTAATTTATGGAATTGCAGTTTGATCCATGCTTTTGCTGTAATCTTGCAGTTCATTTGGATAAGTAGGAGAGAAAAGAAAGGAGAGGAGAGTATTAGTTACGAGGGAAAGGAAAGAAAAGGAGATGAGAGGAGAGGGTAATTCTTCCTTTATGTTTAGATAACTAATGAAAGGAAAGGAGAAGAAAGACTAATATAATCCTTTCATCTTATTTGGGAATGATAAAGGAGAGAAAGGAAAAGAAAGAATAACAATGTATATTTGGACGCCCTAGGATAAAGGTGTCATTTTTATTTTGGCTTTTACAATTTTAAGGGTAATATTGGTATTATTAAAAATTCATTAAATCCTTGTATCCTTTCCCTCCATTTTCTCCCACTTTTGGAGGGATAACAAAATTGCTCAAATGAAGGGTAAGCTCTTCCTCCCTTTTTTTCCTAATTTTTAAAACAAACATGATATAAGCTCTCATTCCTTCTCTTTCCCTTCCTTTTCTTTCCAATTCCTTCCATCCAAACATAGTGTTGGTTTCATTCTTTCACTGTCAGTTCTTTTACTCTAATATCATTTATATTTTATGCATCAAGACATGTCACATTTAAAATTGACATTTATTCCATTTATTGGTGCCTTGATGTAATTATGAGAAAAGCTTGGGAAATGATAAATTGACTTGTTTGAATGTTTGTAAAATGAATCAGTTTTCCTTTTTTTTTTTGGTTTGAGCCTCTAGTTGTCTGCAGTCGGCCAAATTCCAGTTTACATGTCATGTTGGACCATTGAGATTGAGCTGAGAAAATCGCTTGTAGGATAAAATTGGAGGAAAATGGGGCAAAATCTGGCCTTCTGACAAAAAAACTTGACCAAAATTTGAAAATTCATGGAAATCTGAGTCCATGACTAAATAATTATGAAACTGAAAAATTCATGTAGTTTAAAGTTCTGTAACTTGGCAATTCACTAAAGTTCTGGTTATTGACTTGCAAAATATAGAGGTTGTGAAGAAATTTCAAGAAGTATGAACTATTTAAAAAAGTTCTGTAACATCAGAAAAGAAGAATTACATAGCATTGGTCAAGTTGTTGGACAAATGATTGAGCCTGCCAAATAGGAAACTATGCCATGTAAAGGGAGTGAGGGAAACCATGATGGAAAGAAAAAAGGGCGGGGGCACTGCATGGATTTCCTACCTTACTGAATGTCCACTCCAATATGCTGTTTTGCAATCAGCAGAACTCTTCTTGGGGTTTTATATCAAATTACTATCGTTTTTTTAGGGTGCATGGATGACTATTATGTGCTAAATCTGAATTACTTCATTTATTATCTTCTGCATTATGTATTGAACCCAGGGTACATCGATGACTATTATGTGCTAAATCTGAATTACTTCATTTATTATCTTCTGCATTATGTATTGTAGGGTGCGTTCAGCTTACAGGTTTCATTATCTTGTTCGTAATGGCTCTAGTTTTTATGTTTCCTCAAATTTTCAATGGTGTGGAAGGTGTACCTAAATTTTGATAATCTGCTCTGGCTTTGGATTCATGTTCCAATTATTTATTTCTTAGTTCATAATAAGAATCATCCTATGATGGAATTAATGTGGTTTCCCAAACACATTGCCAAAAGTTGTGGGACAGTCTTCAAAATGACTTAGTAGCTGGACTCCATATCTGTTGTGCACTCTTTATTGGGCAGAGAGGCCTATGTTTTCATTCATATATATTTTCAAAATGACTTAGTAGCTGGACTCCATATCTGTTGTGCACTCTTTATTGGGCAGAGAGGCCTATGTTTTCATTCATTTATATTTTATTGTTTCTTATTGGTTAGGATTTCTATAGTAATGGTCATTTTTGGGATTTAAACACTGCCTTCCTCTAGATCACATCCTCATGGTTGTACTCTCCTCTTTCAATTTAATTTAATTTTTTATTGGATCTGGGCTCATGGTTGTACCTGTGACCACCCATTGGGAATGATCTGGGAACAATATATGTTTTCTTTTTTCGTTGTGAATTTTGATCTTATTGTTTCCTTTTGGTATTGTTAGTTATGTTGACCTAATTTCTACTTGTGGAGTGGGAAAGGGTCGACTTCAAGCGTCGCATTATTGATTGGAAAAAAAATTGTGTTTCAGGGGAAGAAGAGTTTTTCAGAAAGAGCTTATGGCTTGTTTAGAAGAGTTGTCAAACAGAGGCGGATCTTTGATGGGTTTTTGATTTTTAATGAATAAGTGAGAAGAGTTGTCAAAGAGAGGCAGATCTTAGATGGGTTTTGATTTTTAATAAGTGAAGATGGTTGGAAGTCTAACAGTGGAGGTGAGTGGTGCCGAAAGTAGATTTTGAAATGGTTCACGATTATGTTGATTGGAATTTGCTTAGGTGTTGCCCAAGAAAATTAAGGTTTTGGCTTTATTTTGAGGAACTACATGAAAGGATTGTTGGCTTATTTTCATCTAAGAGTGTATTGATGATACTACTCTTTTTTTCCTGTCCTAAATTGATGACAAATTCTTTAATCTCACTCTCATTTTAAAATGATTAGATTGCTTTGTTGGATGGAAAATGTATCTAGATTGTGACAATATAAGCTGGCCTGTGAAATACTTGAGTTACCGCTCGAGTTGACATCTGAAGGTGGGGGGGTTTATTGATAGTAAAGTAAGCAAATGTTTAGTTGGTTGGTGAAAAGTTCACATTTGTGTGGGATAGAATTTCCTTGATCGTATAACTTTAATCAAAATTATCATATTTTTAGTATTGCAGTTAAAGTTGCCTCTAATCATTTGTCATCTCTTTATAATCTTTGCTGGGAGCATCGTAAAATTCTTTTGAGGTGTGCCTTTTTTTTTTTGTAATGACTTGATTTATTTAAATGAGAAGAAATGCAAGAGTATTTAAGAAGTTAATCCCTGTCAAATCCATTTGGGAAAGAATTCAAGTGAATTTTTTTATTTGGCTTGCTGATTGCTTGATGCTGAACTTGAAGGAAGCGACTGGATTCTGGTTTTCTATTCTAAAAATCAGACTGACTTTTGTCTGCTGACAGAGGTACCTCTGGGGGTAAAGATTAAACTCAATTTAATGGGTGTTTTCCATGCAATCATGTCTTTTAATTATTGGTGTACGCTCATGGATTCATTGTTTTTTCGTATTCAAATTTGGCTAATTAGAATGATACATTTAGTGGATGGAGATTTGTTTAGTGTGATTGACACAATTGAGTATCCCAAGACTGGTGGTTTGATCTTCTTTAGAGGAAGTTAATCTCCTTGTTTCTTTTCTTTTTTTCTTTTGTGGCACTTGTTGTACCCCTGTGACTGTTTTTGAATGCATGCTTGAGTCTTCATTTGCAACTATGATTGTTTATCTATTTGCTTACTGTAGGACTTCTTGTTCCCCGGCATTATGGTTTTTAGATTATTAATAGAATATTTGTTTGTTATGAAGAATCAATCTGTTTTTCATGTATTTATTTATTTATGTTTATTTGGCGTCTTGCTTGATAGGGCATATATTCAATGAAGATTTAATCAACCTACTCTCACTAGAAAAAGTTGCCGTTTTAAAGAATTTTAACTAAAATTGATAGGGCTCCATTCTAGTGTTAGATATGGGTGTAAATCTCTGGTGGGAACGTTGCCATTTTTTTCTTCTTCCAAGTTTGGGACTTAGATGCTTCGGTGAGGTTTGGGCGGGGTGGACAGAAAGAAATTGAACATTTATAAATCTGGAATGTTTCAGTTGGGCAGTGGCATCTTGGTTGACATATTGGATGAAGATTAATTAAGGTATTTTGTGGTCTGGAAAGCTAGCTGCTTGCCATTTGTTTGGTAGCATTCAACACAAGTCTCATGATTGATCACAAAACAATGCACTTTTTCAACTAGGGGGCCATTGAGGGCAGTCATTTGTGTGAATTCCCTGTTATTTTGTTTTGGTGTTTCCGAGGTTAGGTTTGGACGGTGAGAATAATTGTTTAAGCAATGTATATAAAATGGAGAATGTTATGGTTACTAGTGACCTATCTTGTTGTTCTTTGATGTTCAAACATGAAAATGCACCGGTATTATATGAGTGTGAGGTCCAAGTCTCAATTAGGACATAGTGGGGTGTGTGACACGGTTCGGATCTACCGTGCACTGCGTGTGTCTTACCTATCGAAAGAAAAAGAAGAGCTAGGAGGGAGGGACAATCTTAATTAGAAAGAAAATAAGAGGCTAAGGCTAAGGCTTAGGCTTAATAGATTAGAACAGTGCACTGCATGTCTTACCAATCAAAAGAAAAAAAGAAAAGAAAAAAGAGCAAGTTCTATGTTGTGGAGTCAAGTAATGGAAGTAGTTGTTTAGAAGTTAGATTAAATTGCACTGCACTGGAGCAGTGTGTTAAATACTGTTAAGTGGATGGAGTTGCTAAAGAAAAGGGTTATTATGTGTGTTTTGTTATGATCCTAAAAAAAGAGTTAAGTTTGATTAGTTTTGGGAACTTGCCTTGTTCTAATACATAAAGGTTACCATTGTAGAATTAGAATGGAATTTTTATTTATTTTTAATAATCTCTAATTTCCTGATCTAGTGCATTAGTGCGAAGCATCACAAATGTCGATAACCCAAAAAATCTTTTCGGGTTTGGGTTGGGTCATAATGATGATGGGCATTCAAAGACCCAGAAACAGTTGACTTAGTAGCAAGCCCATCTTGAGAGTGACTTGCTTTTCTTTGCCAAAAAAAAATACGAACTGACTGAAAATTTCAATTATATGGTGACACACACTTTACGTGTAATACACAAACAGTTCACGAACTATCTGTAGCATTATTCTTATAGTATTACATTTAGTAGAAATTCAACCATTTTTTTGTTATGTGTGAATGCTATCTCTCTCTCTCTCTCTGTGTGTGCTGAAAATTTAGTTGCAGTGATGGGGGGGCCATTGATGGCCATGCTGTGTGCGGCTTTAAATGATTTATTCCCTCTCATAGAATTCAAAGTCTTTGCATGGATGATGTCAACTCTACATCTGTGGCTTTCTTGGAAAGAACACTAAATGAAAAGAAAAGAAAGAAAAAAAAGTTAGCCCAACCACTGGTCAATTTGTGGGCTAACTAAAGCTAAACCTTATATCATGGTGGACCATATATGGTAACATGAGAAACTATGGCACATGGGATCCCTAGTGCCAGTCACAAGTGCTGAAAGCAAAAGCATCTAATCACATCATTTTGCAAAACATAATTCTATTACAAGTTCAAGTTTATATGCGGAATTGGTTTAGAAATTGAATTTTTATTTCTGCTAACCACTTTATTTCTAATTTTGAAAGCATTCAATATCCATATAAGCTTCAACTACTGTAACATTATCCTTTCATAATTAATGGTAGACTTGAGCATTTTTCAACATCAAGCACTACAGGCGGCGTTCAAGAAAGTTGCGAATTAAAGATTAATCATTTGGGGTATAAGGGATCAAGCTTTGGCATTTTCAAAATCTTCACTTTATCCAATGTGTAATTCGATATCCACATGATTGTATTGTTTGCAGGATGACACGTTTATATGATCTTTGTGCGCCAATTGTATAGGTGTTTGTCAATTTTTGATATGACACAACAACACAATACAAATATGACACCACAAAAAGTTCTTGGATTTGTGTTGAAAATAATGGGTTTATATCATAAATGCATAGACATATTTAACATGATTAATAAACTGGTCGTAATTGAGTTTTAATCATGTCAATTCATTTAACATAACTTAACATGTTTAATTATTAAAATATCATAAGTTAAGCCAATTCGTTCTGTATCGAAAGTTTATCGAAGTTTGGAGACTTTTTCAATTACACAAGAGGTTTACTTTACCAAACTTCGAAATTATTCTACATTTACAAAAAGAGGGAGTAATCTTTTTATTTTTTATATTTTTTTTTATTTTCATTTAAAAAATAACAAAATTAAACTAAACAAGTTAATTGTGTTGACATGTGTAATCGTTTAATAAAGAGTCATATTTGAATTTAAACTTGACACGATTGACTAATCATATTGAATTAAGATTTGAATATGAATGTCTTAACATATCTTGAACCCGGTAGGTCAACAATTGACACCTTTACATGTAATGAATTCTGGGAGAGGCAAATGGGTCCAATTAGTTATTTACAAGTACTGTTTAGTTGGATTCCTTCTTCATTTACCCTTACAGGCAAAAGGAGGGGTGTTAAAAAAAGGATGACCATCATAAAACTTCCCTCAATGTCTCATAATAATGGAATAACTAGGGCTTCAGAGGCCCTTTTCTTCCATATTTATTAGACATGAAAAAAATAAAATTTTGGACTTTAAAGTTAGGACAATCTTTTTTGAACTTGTAACTTGTTAAATTATCAACTCATCTAAAAGTTTAAGCTTTTAGAGATAGTATAATTTTAATATTATATCTTCTAACATGCCTCTCTCTCTCTCTCTCTCCCCCCCCCCCCCCTCATGTGTGGTGAGGCTAAGCAAACATGTGCATCAATTCATATTATCAGGGTGGTGGTGAGATTTGAACTAAGGACCTTTATCTACTCTAATACCATGTGATTTTGGAGAAAACCAGAATATATTTCATTCATTGTATGTGCAAAATATGTAAAACCAAAAGAATGGATGAAAAAGGAATGAGCCATAGTATCCTAGAATAAATGGACCCTAACAGACTGCCATAAATAAAGGAGATCCTAGAAGATTTTCTATATATACTAATATGTAAAAATCTTGGGAGATCCTAGAAGACTTTTCATATATACTAATATATACAAATCTTGGGAGATCGTACAAGACTTTCCATACACACTGATATGTATGAGAGATCTTAGAAGACTTTATACATACATTGATATGTACAAATCTTGTATCCGTAATACTCTCCCTCAAGTTGGCGTGTGAATATTGTGAACACCCAACTTGAAAATTAAGGTGTGACATGAAGATGCACCAAGTGGTTTGGTAAGAACATCAATTAATTGTTGTTACGAGGGCAGAAATGTAGTACAAATCAAACCAGTCTGAAGTTTTTCAGAAGCGATGTGGCAATCAATTTCAATATGCTTCATACGTTCATGAAAAATAGGATTGGCGGCAATGTGAAGGGCTGCCTTTTTCTCGCAATAAAGAATGGCAAGTTTGGGACATAGGCCAAGATCTTTGAGTAGGTAAGACAACTAGGTGATCTCATTACAAGTAATTAGCCATGGCACTATTTTTAGCCTTAGCTGAAGATCTGGAAACAGCAGTTTGGCTTCTGGATTTCCATGAGATAGGGGAAGGTCCAAGAAGAATGTAGTAATTAGTAATGGATCTGCGACAATCAAGACAACTAGCCGAATCAACATCCCAAAAGGCACGTAATTGAAGACCATTAGATGAAAAAAGTAAAAGTCTTTGACCTAGAGTGTGCTTCAAATATCAAAAGAATGCAAATAACAACATGCTGATGAGGTTGACGAGGCTTATCAAGGAATTGACTTAGCATGTGCATATAATAAGCTAGATCGGGATGGGTGACGGTAAAGTAAATTAGATGTCCAACTAAACGCTGATAACGTGAGGGGTTCGAAAGCAGCTCACCATCATGATTGTTCAACTTTAAATGTTGTTCCGTGGGGGAATGAAAAGGGTCGAGAACCAAGAAGGCCAGATTCTTCAAGAATTTTAAGAGCATATTTGCGTGGTACAAGAAAATGCCTTGTTTGGATTGCACCACTTCAATGCTAAGACAATATTTAAGAAGTCCAAGATTTCTGATCATATCCAACAACTATGATATCATTAATATAGACCGGAATAGAAATGTAGGAATTGGTTGTGTTTCTGATGAATAAGGAATAATCAACTTTAGATTAGAAAAAAACCAGTAGTTAATAAAGCTAAAGATAGCTTGGTAAACTTAACTTCAATATTATTATTATTATTATAACGGTCAATTATACTTCTTATCCATGAAGTTGATTCAAATTTCATTTTGATTGTTATACTCATGATATAAACAAATCCACCCCTATAATTTTATTTGAAACGTTTGGAATTCAAATGGAAAAATCATGATCTCGTTGTATTGCCTTCCCCACCCCAAAAGAGAGAAGAGGCCTATATCCTTATTTATAGATTCTAAGGGATAGGTTTGATCGAATAATCCAAAATGCATCTTAAATAACCATTAATAACTAGTATAAAATATAATTTGATAGGGTGATGAGAAATAACACATCTTAAATTACTACTAAAGAAAATATCCTATAATGGATAATAGGAGATATGACATGAAATTGACCAATAGAGTAAAATTCTACCAAGAACTGATTAATAGGACACAAGGTTATTAACCAATTATCCCTAATGAACTAAAAATAAATGATAATATTACTCATTATCTAACTAATTATATTAATAAAAAATAAAATTGAAAAATAATAACTAACCGATCAAATAATAGTTAGCCATTGTTGACCAATGAAATTGCAAGGGGCACCTCCTAATATCCTAAAAATAACAATATAATTCTAAGAAAATTTAAAGACTTTTAAATGACCCAAAAATACCCATAAAAGTTAGGAAACATCTAGCACGTTTAACATAATATCAAAATGCACTTAGATGCCAAGAAAACTCTAAAAAGTCCCAAAATATTATTAAAATACCCATAGATGCCAAGAAGTCTCTAAACATTTCTAAAACACCCCTAGAAGTTAAAAAAACTCTATAAGGCTTAATAAATTTCCAAAGTACCCCTAGACTTAGAAAAACTAAAAAAATTATCAGAATGGCCCTTAGATAAGGAAATTACCTTGGAAACTTTAAAAAATTACCCTAAAAAAACCTTGCCCAAGGAAGCTACTTGGAATATTTAAAAATTATAGAAATACCCTTAATTAAGAAATCATTTAGAATATTTTGAGAAATTACCAAAATATCCTTAAATAGTCAAATGTGCGACATGTGTTGTTTATAAATTCTTTCTTCACGATCTTTTCCGTAAAGAGGGGCTTCTTTATACTAAATAAGGCATTAAGATTGACATCCCTTATGTTAATTCGGAAATCTAAACTTCTCTTTGTGACCCTACAAGCCCATCACAATGGCACCACCTATTCTAAGAATGACTACACTTTGGGTCTTGAATATTCTCTTATGTTTTGACATGACTCTTGATTGAACTTTTAATATCGTAATCTTAGGAATGGAGATTCCTCTCCATGCTCATTCCAAACATCCAAAGTTTTATATTAATCCCTCGTTGTAGGAGGGTGTTCTAGCGTGGGTTCAAGTCTCTAATGATGATGTTGGACTAGCATTGCCACCTTCTAGTACGAACTTAGGATTATTAGGCCAAAATCTGGATTGGGTCTACAACATTTGCACCATGTGGTATTCTAGAAAAAAAAGGTTGTAATTGTGGAGGCAAATCCTGTTGGTGTATATGAGTTTTAGCTACCGAATTAGGTCCATCATTAGTCCTTATGGAACATATGCTTACTGCCACCTCACACTTGAAACTTGGAAACACAAAAGAGTTATTCAATCGCATAAATGGTGCCACACTATTGATACTGAAAAATGTCCAATAGTCGATTTAGTAAAAGTGGCCCAAAAAAGTGAAAACTAGATTTAAGGAAAGACTCAGAGCACTAGTGTGGTGCTCGTTGAAGGCTCTTTGATCATTAAGTTTGTGAGAAATTATATAACAAGATAACTTTAAGTTAATGTAATGAAAAATTAGGGTTCAGATCTATTTTACATGCTTGATTATCAATTTTATAGATTACTTGAGCCCACGATTAAGGCAATTTATTTGTAGGGAAGTATCACATGATTTCTCTCCCAAATTTTAGGGATTAAGTTGATCATGTCTGGGAACTTCAAATCTATCCCTTTCTAGAATAACATTATTTTTCCATTCTAAGCCTATATGTTTGTGTCCCTACAAGTATTAGAGAATCTGACTTGGTAGCCTATCCCATCATAGCTAACTTTTGAGCTAACTAGGCAGCCTCAAATACTGAGCTGATCAAAGGAATTGAGTTTTAGCCATTTAGACCTGTTTGGTGGAGTTTCGAATTATGGGGAATAGATTATGATAGAATGAATTTTGCAGAATAGATTCTAGGTGTTTAGATGAGAATAACTTATAATGACAGGATAACTTATTGAGTGTTTGGTTAAAATTATTTAAAAGGAATTAGGCCTTGGGACTATTTTTATTAGTTCCAAATGGGGGTACTTCCTTATTTACATTATAATGTCTTAAGTAAATGAAAAGAAAATTAAATGACATTTAATGTAAATAAGATATTCAAAATAGTGCTATCTGGGTAGCAGAGTGCAGAGCAAAATTGAGAGTCTATGAATTTTAGTCGACCTTCCAGTCAACTAAGTCTAGATACCAGTCGACTGATTCTCCCATTCAGTCGCAATAATAGTTCGGGATTCATGGGTTTTTCAGCTTCTGTTAGCTTCAGTCGACCTTCTCGTTAACTGAGTCTAGATACCACGTCGACTGATTCGTGATAGTTCAGGATTTATGGGTTTTTTTTAGCTTTTATTAGTTTCAGTCAACTTGTTCTAATTTTCAGTCGACTTAATGGTGTCTTTAGTCGTTTGAATTGGTCACTGGATATATTAAACCTGTTCTTTTGGGATTCTTTCAATCCATTTTTGAACTCATTCCTCAACAAGCACCAACATTACTTATATAGGATTATTACATCCATAAAACACACCATTTATACACATTTGTTTCATGATTAGTCGTGTATAAAGCTACTTTAATTATCTTTAAAATAATCAAAGGATTTAATTATCAAATCTTTGTTAGAAAAATATTTATATTTCATCTTCGTACATATATTCATAAGTTCCATGACTTGAAATCTTACTACATACAATTCTTCGTCGAGGTTCATACATAAATTAGTCATTAACAATGGTAAGTTTAACTTTACATGAAAAATACCAACATTTTACAAAACATGGGTTCTAAATAACACTTCAAGCAAAATCCCAATTAATTTCACATTAATCTTCAAAAGGAGTATATCCAAAAGGAGGTGGATCCAAGAATTCGTTCAAATCATTGGCTTCACGCCATTTCCTGCATCTAGTAGGGGGTTAAAACAACGCCCCCTTAAATGAATCTAATAAAATGAGAAATTCAAGTGGTGCCACGTGAATGCTTGTGCTCATGTAGTGACAAGTTATATATGACAATTCAATTCACACATCTATAATTTCCAATCTCAACTTTATAATTTATTCTTCAATAATCTCCACTCAAACAAGCATACCCATATGTATTTGTCACGCAACACTCACAATATAGTCTATTTATTCAAGATTTCACATCACAAACGTGAAATTGAGCACATAGACACATTTTAGCAAACATATGATAGGCATAACATATGCTAGGTTTTATATATACAAAAAATCAATATCTACTAATCACGTAACCTTTAATGAATGATCCAAAAAACTTTGAACACAAAGAAGACCACAAGAAGGTAGAAAATAGAACCAATCGTATATAAGGACACAAAATTTATATACTTCCATCATTTAACCACTATAAAACCCAATAAACATGAATATCAAACCATGAGAAACTTATATATCATACTCATACATCATGCACACTCATACTCTCATCTCATCCTTAGGTTAGAAACCCCTACCTCAAATCTCGTAGATCTTGAAAACCTTAGTTGGAAACTTGTGATTTTCTCTTGATTCTTCCTTGCCCTAGCTTGGAATCAAGGTAGAGAACCTCTAGGTAAGAAACCCTAGCCTTGGTTTCTTAGATTTGACCATAGATCGAAGAGAGAAGATGGAAATGGAGAGAAAAATGGGCTTTGTGCCCAATCGCATAGAGAGAGAGAGAGAGAGAGAGAGAGAGAGAGAGAGAGAGAAAAGGATAGAGAGAGAAAGTGCTGGAGAATAATGAATTCTTTAACCTTAATCTTCCTTTTATACTCCCCTTTCTGCCAATTTACCTTTTTACCCTTTCAGTTTGTGGCTCTCATTCCCTTTATTTTTGCTATTATGGTCATTCTATTTATACACCACTTATCTATCAATTTCATTAGATTTTATATTATTTATTTCAATTTCATTATAGTATTTCCTGGGTATCTCACTCACATAAACCTCTGAAGATGGTAAAATGACTATCTTACCCCTATAGTCATTTAATGGGTTTAAATAAGCTCTTATATTCTCCAACAAATCTCTAACCCATTCTTTGATATATATTAAATCAATTATACACCATAATAATATAATTAATATTTTAGTCTACTTATTTTATATTACAAAATTACGGGACATTACAATCTCCATGTATAAATTCTGTAATTACATCATTAATAATAACACAAGTCCAATAACATCTATCAATATCATGATCTCACTATCTCACAAGAAACATCTCTTATAAGGCTAAGTTTACGCTATAGTTCTAGAACTATACCCAACAAGGTCGCCCATATGTACATTAGTAGCTCCATTTATCACCGTCACTGCCTTTCTTTCCATATTATAATACTTGAAAAATTGTTACAATTTTGTGGTGAGCTAACTTAAGCTCAGTAAGTAAATCTTTCACTCTGCCATGGGTTAAGAAAGGATATATAAACAAGGGGGACAATCACAGGAATTCAAGTTCAAAGGGATAGATCATCAAGGTATAATTTGCACAAATCCACAAGGGTACACAGATGCAAATATGAATGACTAATAACGTCAACAAAGTATTGACTCAACAACATACAACTTTTAGTTACCAAATTCATATATAGATTTCCAACTAAAATGCAATGATGTGCTCAAGGGCATATGCCCAAATTACAAACAAGTTAGTTGACAAAGAGAAATGTAGATTAAACACATAGCTCAACACATATCAGCAATAAGGCATAGAATTAATCATAAGTTGGCCATTAAGAATCACATAGTTGAACCCATAAAAAGATTGATACAAAAGATGCCATAAATATAAAAGATAATAAAACGAGGCCGACTGCCTATACAAAATACTTATTTGGGGAGACCACTTTATCAGGTTAGCCTAAATAACATAAGAGCTATGGTAAATATAAATTGTCCTTATCAAGGACTATGACGAAAAGTTGGGTAATATAGCCAGACATAGGCCAAAAGGCCATCGACATCTATAGAGAAATAAAGGGCATTACGTTAAGCACAATATTGACTATTCACAACAGGGATTAAAAAAAATCATAGATATTCACAACATGAAGATCACAAGGGATCATAGGGATTCGACAAGATAAGGAGTCACAAAGATTCATAGGAATCCACAACATAAGGGATCACAAAGATTACAAGGATCCAATGAGATAAGGAGTCCAAAGACTCATATATATCAACAATAAGGGAATCAAAATAAATCAAAATTTCCACAACAAAAGAATCATAATAGATATAAGGTTGTGGACTTAAAGCAATTATTGAGGTACATCTCAAGAATAAACGGTTGGTAGCTATGCAAGTAGGCCACATTGGCAGAGTAAGAATCCCTACTTTAAAGTTCGAGTTTACTTACTTTAGGTCCTTAACATTGCATTTCCATAGTTGTTCCATTGTAGTTATACCATAACAATTGTCCCATTTTCCATCATTTGGTGATCCTATACCATGGATAAAAAATACATTGTATATTGAATTAGGAAACATCTCAATTCAAAGTACCTCACTTATTGTTTTAAGTTCTTTGAACTTAGTTTGACTGATTAGGAGACCCTTAGATTCTCAATTTGGGGCTCTTGATGCTTTATGGATTATATGGCCTTTCAAGAGCATAATGGTAATTTTATACTTTTGTGTCCCACATTTTTCAGTACATGATTTACGTAATCAAACATCATTTTTGAGTCTAGTGGGTCCTAAGATATTGTTATGGGACTCTTGGTCCTT
Source organism: Nyssa sinensis (assembly GCA_008638375.1). Lineage (NCBI taxonomy): Eukaryota > Viridiplantae > Streptophyta > Magnoliopsida > Cornales > Nyssaceae > Nyssa > Nyssa sinensis. The sequence goes on along the minus strand of CM018041.1, from coordinate 22,557,100 downwards.
TCTGTGTTCACCCGAGAGCTCATTCTACTATTAAAGTAGTTTATAAATCACTAATTTTGAGTATCTGTATTTTTGGCACTTTATTTGATAAAGTTGACTTCACCATTGAGTTCGAAACATTGAAAAATGATAGGGTAGGTACCTTTGCGGTCATTGGAGGTCATTTGGTAGCTTAAATCTTCTTTTAGGACTTATTTAGAATTGGTCCAGCTCATTCGTTTATAAATTTTAAAATTTAATATGCCCAAACAAACTCTGCCATTGAGTTCGGAATGCCCAAAAAATGCTGGAAATGTCTTTTTTTGTATTTTGCTCAATCCTAGGTTAGGCTTAAGGGTAAAATGATAATTTAACCCAATCATAGGGACATTATTGTAATTGTACTTTTAATGTATTTAATTTTTTGACATATAATTTTTCAAAACGAACTCTACTATTGAGTTCAAAGCATTGAAAAATGGAAAGGTAGGCCCTTTCCATATCTTGATTGGGCCTAATTATTAATTAATTGATTATTATGTAATTTTAGATATATATTATTGCCCAGATGTTTACCCTATAAAGAGGGGGGGTGAATAATGTATTTTGCAAATATTAGCTACTTTTACGAACTTTAAATATAAATGCTAAATATGCACAGGTAAAGAATAGAGAAAGAGAGAGAAAACACAACAATTTATGAGGTTTGAAAAACTTTCTATGTCCTCGACTCAAGCATCCCCACTTGAGTTTTTTTCACTATCTTGATCTCCTTGTAGGTGAAGGTCAAACCTTTACAAAAAGAGATCCTCATTCTTTTTTCCAGTAAAATATACCATTTTGCCTCACCAGGTAACACCTACTCACAACTCTCACCGCAATGAGATGATACAAAGACTTTTACCAAAGAATGCTCTCTTAAGAGTTGAATGGTACAAATTAGTTCATTCTTTAAAGATTAATGAATAAATGCATGAGTATTTAAAAATTGAGAGAACTTTGAGATCTAGATCCAAAAGTTAATGAGATCTCAAGTCACTAGAGAGATTTGAAAGTGAAAACAAGTTTGTGAATGTTAAGGATAACAATAAATGCTTCTAACAACCTCTATTTATAAGCCTTGTGAGAATATAGCCGTTTGAATTTGGAAATAGTCATTTCCCCCCTTTAGATTTGTTTAAAATTTGAATTTGAAAACTCCAGATTGCACATTCAATCGACTGAGTTCACCATTTATTCAATTGAATTATAGTTCAGTCGACTAAAGGACTCAATTGAATTGTCCAGAGGGTAGAGGTTGTTTTTCATAAAAATCCATTAAGTCGACTGAATCTTAGGTCTAGTCGATTGAATCTTCTAGTGTCATTTTGTTAAGTAAAAATTCTTAAGTAATTCAATCAATTAAATCTTCTATTTGGTCGATTGAATTCGACAGTGTGTTGGTGCCTTATTAACAAAATGTTTGTTTAGTCGACAGAATCTTGGGTCCAGTCGACTGAATCTTTCAGAGATAAAATTAAACCCAATTTGATTTCTTATCTCCATAACCAAACACCCCAAATCTAATTTAATTTAAATACCAAAACATCACAGTATTGGGATAACCTCATGTGCGGGTGGGTCGAGTTAGACCCGACCAGAACCAAGCCCAAACCTAAACAGTTTTTCTTCCCCGATCATACGCCGATTGTCTCTTTTGGCAATGGCAATTATTCCGATGGGTTTTCCGACTTAAACTCAATGTGGTCCTCTTCTAAATTTCATGAGGATCACATTTCAAATCTTGGTTTTCTATTTGGATCATCCCTATTCCACGAATAAGGAGAAACCGTGGCTCCGGCGACACTCCGGTGAGGAACTCGAAATTCCAGCAAGTCAATTTTTTCCAATTTTCATATATTTTCCCCCACTATTTCGACTCAAATCTCTTCCTAATTTGTTTATGCACCTCATACGAACAATTTCCTATCATTTAAACCAAACATCATGCATAAAAACCCTAAAATTGAATTATCAGTCAAGACCTACAACTGTTTCTTTCTCACTCATTTCTAAACCTTTTCAAGTGATTTTTTTTTGCAAAACAATCCTAAATTCATGCTTGTTATGACCCTTTACAACAAACTCAACGAATCATGCTTAAACTTTAAAAACAGAACTGAAATTCTCACTCACCCGAATGAGCTTTTGGCTTGCAGTTTCTATCTCCCTCTTCTATTTTCCTCCTTCTTTCTTCTTCTGAATCCTTCTGAATTTCTCAAGGTGCCCTTAGCTTCTTGGTTTTCCTTTGGTTTTTTTCTAAATTTGCTCTAAACCTCACACACACACACACACACACACACATATATATATATATAGCCAAATTTGCCTTACTTGTGCGCCTACTTTCTTTCTGTCTCTTCCTCCATTCTTCATCCCTTTCTTGACTTTTTTTTTTCTTTATTTTCGGCTGCCTACTATTTTGTTTCTTTTAATTCAGTTTACACAAGATATTTGTATATATAATATATAATATTAAAACACACACTAACATTTTCTTTCTCACACACTCACACACTACTGACACTAGGTTTTGTCCCTCATTTTTGCATGCAACTTGCTTGCATATCTATATTTATAATTTTGTACATTATATATCTATATACATATATACTATAATATATACTTTATATAATTAATACCTTAAATATATATACCTTTATACGTATATATATACACATATATATGTTATAGATATAAATATATATACTCATATATATACATATCACACATTGCATGTGTATATATATATATATATATATTTATTCATTCATGTGTATACATGATCTACCATGCACGTATATCTATGTATGTACGGGTCTACGTGCATGATTTTTTGTATTGTCGGGTCCCTCGTAAGGTGATCCTGGGGTACTTGGGGTTCACCTGAATTCACTTATCGTATATTTAAATATCGTATTTCACTCAATTGTAAACCTCACTGATTGTTTCGAATTACGTGCCTATTACTGTATATAGCTTACTATGATAGCTCGGATTTGTTTTGGTATTACATTCATTGGCTCGGTCTGTCTCGGTATGCATACCCATTACTGTATACTAATCATCATGATAGTTCGAAATATTTTAAGGTCTACTATTCTCGGTCTGAGTTAGTCTTGGTTTACTTTTGGTACTATGCTCATTGGCCTGCTTTGATCTCGGTATTATTATTTGATCCTTAGGACATAAATGGAATTATTTTATTTTATTTGGGTCGAGGTATTACAACATTCTTGTGTCATTCCTCGAACATCAGAGCTGATTTGTAATCTTAAACTTAGTTTTGTAGATTGTATGTTTGTATGTATGTATTTTTGTTTTATTTCTTGATCCTCATATTTTATTTTTGCAGCAAAAGGTGCTAAAAAATGTCCTCCGCTTACCGAGGATAGGCGTGAACGGTTAAGCGCCCTCATTTAGCCACTTTATTAGAAACATTAACAAATCCTCAAGCCCTAGAATCTTATTGAGGTAGGTTTAATTTAAGCTCCTAAGATGGACTTGAGGAAAAAGATATTATTTGGGTTCAAGCCTCAGGCCAAAAAAGAGGCCGACATTTGAACCTACGACTATGGTGTCTACAAAAAGAATAGTCTTGGTAGACTATTCCTCATCTGGGAGGACCATCTTTAAAGACAACATGCTTCCAATTATGGAGGTGTTAGATGATGATGTAATTCCCCTATTTTTGGAGGAAGGAGAGATAGCAGAACAAATGATTGATGAGCCTTTTGAGGGGTTAGTTTAGAAGCACGCCCTATGCGGTAGAAGCCAACCTCAACCTACTCTTTTTAAGGACCACCCAACCTTTCATAGTGTAGTGGATGCCTTGGAAATGGCTTAGATTAAGGGCTAGAGGATGGTCCTGAACCAGTTGGAGGGGACGAGCACGTCCTAAGCTCTTCATATGGGGTTAGTTGCCCTAATCAAGTTAAGCTAAATGTTTATTTTTATTATATATATATATATATTTATATTTTAGGAATTTTTTTCCTAATCTTTCTTCCCTCTTGTAGGCTATATACATATATATATATAATGGAAACTCTTTGGTTTTATCAAATATCCGTTCCATAACCTTGAAGCCCAACCAATGTTGCAACTAATAAGTGCAATTGAAGCTACGACTCAAATTACTAAGCTTAGAAAAGAGCTTGAGGAATGCTAGATTGCTCTAGGCTTTGCACAAAATTGCTATGTAACGACTTCAAGAAAAGATGGGAGGAAGCTCGCAATACTACCCATACTTAAGAGTTCGAGCCAACTGTTCTTTGAGTCGAGCTTAGCAAAAAAAAGAAAGAGTTGAAAGAAACTAAGGTGGAGCTAAAAGTGGTCAATACTACTATTGTTAAGGCCATGAAAAGACTTATTGTCGAGGTTAAGGCGACTAAGGTAAAAGATTATCGGAAGCAAGATGAGGAAGTGCTAGAGCTCAAGAGGGAGCTAATTGCCCATGGTTATGATGTTTGCATCAAGAAGTTGGCCAACACCCTTCCCAAGTTTAACCTTGCTGTCCTTGATGACATTGAAGTGGAGCCTACTAAAGGTGAAGCTACAATAAGAGGAGAAGCCAGGGCTAAAACTGAATGCTATTGAGATTCCAAATTCTCTAACAACTTGAAGTCCTACCCCTTTATTATATATATATATATATATATTTATATTTATATTTAAAATCTCCATGTACTGAATTTCTAGATCAATAGAAAATATTTTTTTTTCTAATGGCTTTTATCTCATTTCTTTGATTGAATTATTTTTCTTTGCTAAGTGTAGGAGATCTATAGAGCAACAATGCTTTTAAGCTATGACATCCTGGCTCCTTGGACTCTAGACTATCAATCGTTACGGAATTGTGATATTTTTGTGATTTTTCATAATATATTTAGGTTTTTAATAGGATATTTCAAATCTGTAACATCTTCAGCCTAAGGCTTTTGAATTTTTAAGCCCTACCGATCTGTGACACTTGTGATTTTTACAAGATTTTTAGGTTTTTATAGGATTGAATTGATTTCGAGATACTTGTTTTTAAAAGTAGACAAGGATCAAAACTTTATTGATAATATTTCTTTAAATGTTATACATTCCAAGGTCTAGGTATTGGCTTGCCAGTCATACCTTCTAACCAATAAGTAGTGGGCCTTATAAACTTGACCACTTTGTAGGGGCCCCCCCAGTAAAGAGAGAGTTTTTAAGTTCTGATCTCATTAGTGTTCAGGAACACCCTTCTATGAACTAGATCCTCGGTGTGTACCTTGAGGCCATCTGTCCATACGACTTCATTATTATTGAAGCTTATTTTCTTTTTTCCTCCAAGAAATCTAGGCTTTATCTGAGCTGGTCATTATTTTGGCCAGGATTGTATATATCTATTTGGGGAGACGAGACTCCAATCTCGACGAGTTTCTTCTGAAGGGTTTTGTCTTGTAGTTTGGTAGGCCCATAAGATTCTTGAGAATTCATCTACTTATCTTCCTTTTGATGAATCTAGTCTCTTCTTCAGGGCTTCTAATATTCTTTTATTAGTTACCTCTACCTGACCATTAGCCTAAAGGTGTCATAAAGAGGAAAAATGTTGACTAATTTGGAGATTAACATAGAATTTCTTAAAGATCTTTCCATGGAACTAGGTTTCATTATCCATGATAAGGACTTTAGGGATTCCATATCTGCATATGATGCTCTTTCATACAAAATTTTATACTTCGGCTTCTAAAGTAAAAGGTTTTGCCTATACCTATTTGGTAAAATAGTCAATAGCAATAAGTAAAACTTTACTATTGTGGGTAGATAGGGGGAATGGACCAACTTTGTCCATCCCTATTGAATAAAGGACTAAGGGTTGGATATTGAGATCGACTCTTGAAGTGGTTGGTGTGGATAAGGGAAAAGAAATTGATACTTATCGCACTTCCTGATATAGTCTTTTGTATTTCTTTGCATACTTGGCCAGTATTAACCTTGTGATAAAGCTTGGTGGGCCAAAGTTCTCCCATCGTTGTGGTTTTCACAAATCCCTTCATGAATGTCCATCAAAACATAGCGGGCTTCTTTTAGAGCTAAGCAAAGCATGAGTGATTAAGTGAAAGATCTTTGATATAGTTTTTCATTGAGGAACAAGTAACGAGTAGGTCAGATTCTCGCTATTCTTGTTTGGATCTTTTCATCTAGGAGGAGACGTTCTTTCAAATACTGAATGATAGGAGTCATTTAGTTCTTTAGTTTTGTACAATCCTCGAACTGTAAGGGTTGATTCGAGCAATACTCAGTTTTTTCTCATTGGCAACTCTAATATCATTTTTAGATCTAGTGTTGAGGGAGGTTGTAAGATTAGCAAAGGCATCTACACGACTATTTTTAATATAGTTCACTTTTTCTATGTTGAACTAGTTGAATGATTCTCTTAAGGAGTTAATCAGTGTATTGGCGCATCCTGTCATATTTGATAGCAAAATTGCCAAAGACTTGACTAAAAATCAATTGGGAATCTGAATAAGACCTGAGATGCTTTGCTTCACATTCCTTAACCATTTTCAATTCATAGATCAGAGCTTTGTATTCTACCTCGTTGTTCGAGGCTTGAAAGCCCAAGCTCACATAATTCTATAATATTAGACCATCCAAGGTCTAGAATACTACCCTAATTCCTACACCTCGTTCATTGGTGCCCATCAATGTTCAGAATCTAGGGAACTTTTGCGGTGGTCCGAAAGCTCTTTCCAGGTTGGGAAAGTCACTAAACTCAATCGAGAAATTTACTAAAGCCTAAGCCTTAATTGTTTTCCTTGGAATGTACTGCATATCAAACTCTCCCGATTCTACCGACTACTTTGCTAAATTCCTAGAGAGTCTGGGCTTATGTAACACTGATCTAAGTAGGAAAGAGGTTAGGATTATGATGGAATAAGCTTGGAAATAGGGCCTCAGCTTCCAAGCCGAGATAATCATAACATAAGCCTAACTTTTCCAGTTCTAAATATCAAGTTTCTACTTCCAGCAGTACCTTACTAACGTACAAGACCAACCTCTATACTTTTTGATTTTTATTGATTAACATTGAACTCATTACTCTATCTGAAACAACCAGATATAAGAAACGCTTTTCCCTTGGTGTTGGCTTAGAGAAAAGCTCTAAGGACCAAAGGTAGTCATTCAACAGTTGAAAAACCTATTCACATTACGAGGTCTAGGCTAAGGGATTTATTTCCCTTTAATGCCTTAAAGAATGGTAAAAACCAATCTGTGAATTTAGAGATGAACTTATTTAGCGTTGCACCTCTTTTATTTAGGCTCTGAATCTCATTTTTCGTTTGAGGTGGTTTCATATCGAGAAGAGTTATAATCTATGCTGAGTCAACCTCTATGACTCGCTGAAAGACTATAAACCCAAAAACCTTACCTTTTGTTACCCCAAAAGTGCATTTGGTGGGGTTAAGCTTTATTCTATGCTTATTTAGAATGTCAAACATTCGGGCTAGGTGTTGGATATGCTCTTCATTCTTTCTTCTCTTTACAAGCATATTATTTATATAAATTTCCATGGTGTATTTGATTTGATTGTGGAACATCTTGCTCACCAAGCATTGGTACGTGGTTCTAGCATTCTTGAGTCCGAATGACATGACCTTGTAATAGTAAAGGCCTATTTTAGATATGAAAGTTGACTTCTCCTAATCTGGAGGGTATATCTAGATTTGATTGTAACTAGAATAGGCATATATGAAACTCAAAAAATTATAGGATAATAGTAACGTCCATAAGTTCATCAATTCAAGGTATATGAAAGCTGTCATTTGGTTAAGCTTTATTCAAATCGGTATAATTAATAGAGACTATTCATTTTCCATTTTTCTTTCTGGCCAACACTATATTCACCAGCCATTTCAGGTAGAAAACTTCCCTGATCATGTTAGCATTAGTGAACTTTTGGACTTTCTTGTTTGTGATCCTATGCCACTCTAGAGAAAATGACTTTCTTCTCTAGCATACTGGGGGATTGTCTGAATCAACCATAAGTCTGTGAGATATAACTCGAGGTTCAATGCCTTTCATGTCACGAACATTACGTGCTAATATAGAAAAATTATCTTTTAAGAAAGCCACCAATGTTTCCCTTCATTTCTAGATCTAGAGCTTACCTTAACTGTAATTTTTTTCCTAGGTCTAGTTGATCAATCTGTATCATCTAAACTTGCTCTTTAGCTTAGACTAAACTATTCTTTCCTCTAGGACTTAATGACTCGACAATCTTTGAAAGACAATCCCCTTCATCATTTAGATCTGTGTTGAGGAACACATCATTCCTGAACTATTTATGTAATTGTTATATGGGCATTGGACCCTTCAGGGAAATAACATGGCATTCTCATGACTTTAATTGGAGGCCCTTTATTGTGATTACCCTATCCTCTAATATATACTTCAGGCATTGGTGGTATGCTGAGGCGATGACTTGGATTGATGGATTCAAGGCCTACCTATTATCATATTGTATGAAGATTTTATCTCCACCATCACAAGTTCAGTCGTTAACATTTTTTTATCTTCCTCCTGTTCTACTATGACCACGGAGTTTAATCATTCCTAAAAGGTAACTCAAATATCCATTGAATCTAGCTATGAGGGAAGTTGTTGGCAATACTTCCTTCACATATATTTTTAATTGTTTGAATGAAAGATTAAATAACACATTAGCAGAGCTTCCTATGTCAACAAGAACTCTCATAACCTCAAAATAATCCATTTTTAATGATATAACTAATGAATCATTATAGGGGTAATGTGTTCCCATCATATCAAGTCTCGTAAATGATATTTGAGGGACTAACCTTTGCCATTTTTAATATCTTGAATAAGAATGGGGTAGGGTTTTGACTTGTCTTTTCGAGCATATCATTTTCGAGCTCGATTCGACAGTCCAGCTCTGGAATCATCAATGTGTAGAACATATATGACATGTTGGGGTTGCTCCCTTGGCCTTTGATTGTTTAGTCCTTGAGGTTGGTAGTTTTGTTGCTTCTAGGGTAAGGGCATCCCTATGATCATCTGTTCTGCACTTTTGATGAACATAGCCTTTTTCTTATAATTAAGTTCTTGATCCATTGATTCTATATTCGACACTCATCTATTATATGGCTATAATCGCAGGTGGAAATCACAATATTTTTTGTCCTTTTTTTTCTAGGTTCTATTTCATTCGTTATGGCTATCTAAGATTCTCCCTTGATTTAATCTAATGAACGATATGTCTTAAGGGAGCATTCAAATATGTGTAGGTATCAAACCTTTTAGAAGACAAACTTGGCTGCCCCTTTTGATCAGTCTTTTTCAAGCTTTATCTTTTCTTTTTCTTTTATTTTGTGACATTTATTAGGACTTGTTATTCTTTCTTAAGTTATTCTTTGGAATCTTTCAAGGATTTCTTGACATCCTCAATGGTTATGTACTTATGCACCTTTATCATCAATCCAGGAATATCAGTAGGGGGATCTTGGTGTGGGAAGCTTTGAATATCTAGGCTAAGAGACCGAAAGTAAGGGTAGCCATACTAAACCTTTCCTCAGTTCCTTCTACAGAAGTAAGCTCAGTACTATATCAAGCAATGAAGTCTCTTAAGGCTTCTTTTTTTTCTCGCCTTTTGGTCAAGAGGAATTCTGATCCCTTTTCTAGCCTTCTACTCGGGATAAACTTGATTGATAAAATTTAGACATAAACCTAGGAAAGAGGCAATAGAGTTTGAAGGGAGGCAATAGAACCACTCAAAAGATGGACCCTTTAGGCTAGTGACAAAAGAACGACACATTAAGGTGTCAATACTACCACGTATGGCCATTGTATGGTGAAAGTGAGATAAATAGTTAGCTGGGTTAGCCTTTCCATCATATAGTTCAAACTTTGGTAGTATAAACTTCTTAAGACGTTCCTCTACCATAAATTTTGGGGTAAAAGGAGTCTTTGGCATACCGAGCAATGCATATAAATGTTTTGCATCTGACTGCTAAGGTGTCCTTTCCTTTGTGGTTTATCTTCATTACTTCTTGGGAATTTGCCTCTCATTCACCCTTCTGTTGGGTTCTAGACTAATGTTGTGACTGAGTGGGTTATATCAAGGCGTTTCCTTGAGTCCTTTGAGCATATACATGAGTTTCCTCATCTGCATCATCCCTTACTTGTGTAGTGAGAAGAGGCGTTGATGCTTGTTTCTGATATTGTACCAAAGTTTCCAACCTCTAGGCTAGGATCTTGAATTTATGGGTACGAAAGTTGAATCTTTGGTCTACAGGATTCGAGGTAGAACCCTTTTGATTAGATCGCCTAATATGAGTTTGGGATTTCTAAGATGGTTGTGGTTGATTTTTCCTTGGACGAAGCTTCAATGCCATTACTAAAATTTGAGGGTTTTGATGGAAACTGTTAAATAATCATTCCTATAAATGATGCTAAACTGTTATGGATAGTTTTTTATTTGATCAGGATGGTTATTTGAATCCCATCCTCGAATCTTGCAAAAGAACTAACAATGAGGTTCATTGGAGGGGCCCTGTTGATGGCTACTCTAAAAATTAAGTCAGAGGGAGAGAGAGAGAGAGATGGGGAGTATATTATAAGACATATAAATCAGACTAGGGTTTTGAACATACCTCGTGTTTGTTTTTATAGGTAGGGTTATTGTTGTTTGGATGAGACATCTAAGAGCAAGACTCGGGATCACGTTTATCCCAAGCATGAAAGTTTCCTTGTTGAACTCTATTAGTTAATCAGGTTTGTAATTCTAAGATTGGCTTGCATGGTTTTGAGCTTTGAGTATTGGCGTTATGGATCTCGATAGATCTGTACTATCACCCTAAACTGTGATCTGAGGAGAGAGTCATTTTTGGCACATTAGCAGGTAATTTTATTCTTTTGAAAATAAATTTGTTAAGTATTTTTTTTATGAACTCTTGTTGCTTACAAGTTTGTTAAAAAGGTGAACGATGTGATTGTTTACTTTGAGAAGGTGCCTTCTTTTGTTGTAGGCTTGATCTCCTCTTTATCCTTTTCATCTTAATGACATTTTCTCTATTATATCGTTGCTTGTAAGGAAAAAAAATCATGTACAAGGGTATATATGTGCACATGTAGCCTTTGCACTCACGTGTTAAAGGATTTGATTTTTGACTTCTTATGATGTAAAACAAGTGGCGAAAGAATTCATGAAGCAAAGGGAACAAAAGAAGTCCAATTTGAAGTCAAATTTCCTTATAACAATGGTTGAAAGCACTTTCAAAAAATGTTTTTGGGGCTATCACCTCAACATAGGTATACAGAAAAGTCCCATATTTTGACCCGTGATAGCCCAATAGACTAAACTCACCGTATTGCCTAATTAAAGGTGGATTTTGGTTAAATTTGCGCGTTTGGTTTTGCCATTTTGGAAAGTAATAATACTTTTATTACTTTGTATAGGAAACTTTTATTGAGTTGCTGTTTTTGCCATTTTGGAAAGTAATAATTCTTTTATTACTTTTGATGCTGCACTTTTCGACTCGCTAATAAATCTAGGGCTCCGCGACCTATAGAATACTCAAAAAGGGGGATCAGAGGACCACCGGATTGGCTTCGGCGGTAGCCGCTCCGATGCTTAAGTAAGTAAATGGAATTGGAAAGACTGTATTGAAAGCCAAAGAATGAGCATAAAAATAAAGCGTATCTTTAGGGTTTAATTTATAGACCGTGGCCTTCCTAAGTTGATTAGGATTCGGAGCCATGAATATAGGGACTTGATCATCGGAGATTGCAGTTACCCTGTGGAGCGTTGTATCGTAGATAGAGATAATCATAGATAGTAGTTTCCTTATTGAAGACTGTTTTCGTGTTGAAGACGGTTCCCTTATTCCCTGCTTGGCAGTTGTTAAGGAAACCATAAGGTCGGAACCATCCGAAATGCTGAGTGAATATTGCATAGCCTAAGGTCTGGAGGATATATGCATGAGAATGCCCTGGAGGCTCCGTCTGCTCTGTATGACCGAGTTTATCGGCTATGTAGGATATGTATATGAGAATGCCCTGAAGGCTCTGCCTGCTTTGTATAACCGAGTTTGTCGGTTCTGTAGGATATGTATATGAGAATGCCCTGAAGGTTGTGACTGCTCTGTAAGACCGAGTTTGTCGGTTCTGTAAGCACACGTGGCTCAAGGTGATTGGTGTGTCTGTTTGTGGTATATCAGCTACTCCCCCCCCGAGCCCTAGTTAGGAGCTAGGGCATAACTAGGGTTATGGGTTTTATGAAGAGTCACACGTTTTGCTTCTCCATTTCTCGAGACGTCGGTTTAATGGATCATTTATTGCACAGTCGATACTTGAGAAGCCATCATTACCTTCAACCGTTGTGTCGGATTGTCTTAGGGGGCTTATATTTCAAATGTGTATATAAAGAGGGGGAAAGAACTTTTATGCCTTTCTTCTGCACTTGCTTCTACAGTACCAGAGATTGCCACCGTTAGTTGACGTATTTTGAAGGTTGAAGGATATCCGGCGTTTATAGCCTTTCTTGATTTCAGGTTTGATTTTAGCCCTTTTTACATTCCCTTTCATTTGCTTTGTTGCTTTCTTGTGTTCGCCATGTCTGGCTCTGGGTCACCATCTGGTTCGGGTAGTTCTTCTAAGGCCATTTCTCAACTTCAACTCGTGAATCTTCCCTCCATTGCTGAAGCTGAGAACAAACTAATAGAGCCCTCCTCTAGTCCGAGGGTTAGGATAGTTGATGCATTTGATGAGCCCCCGAATAGGGCAGGTGAGACCTCTGGTCGATCTGGCCATAGAGAGGAGGGTGAGAGTGCAATCACTGAGAAGATGTTGTTAGAGTTGTGGGAGAAATTCAATCTCCCTGCAAACGTTACTTTTAGGGTCCCGGACCCTTTGGATCGCCCATGCGATGTTAGAGAGGGGGAAAATCTGTGCCTATTTGGCTTGGTTTGAAATGGGACTAACACTCCCCCTTCCTGACCTTGTAAAACAATTTTTCTGTTGGTTCAACCTTTGCCCTGCTGACCTGAACCTTAATAGTTGGAGACATCTATTAAGCTTCATAGTGTTGGGGCATATGAATAACGTCGATGTGTCTCTCGACCTGATCCGTAGTAATATGGATCTAAAATTCATGAGGGCGGAATGCCTTTACTATATATCTTTTGATAGTGGGTTCAGACCCCTTACCTCCGTGCCTTCTTCTAACAAGACTTGGAAGAAGTGGTACTTTTTCATTAAGGGAGGATGGGAATTCAAGGACTTCGAAGGCCAATTCTCAACATTCCCTCGAACCACTAGGCCAAAAGGTGAGACCCAATTTTTTCCGTGGCTACTTTGATTTTGTTTTGCATGCCAATTGCCAAGCTGATTAATCTCTGTATCTTTTGTGCAGTTAGGAGTGTGTGGAAGAGACCTGGGTTTCTCTCCTGTGCTCTAGGAGCAATACAAGAAGCTTTTACAGCCTAGCAACCGGGACCATTCCTCCATTGTTAACCGTGACAAACTGATGGCTGCTAGGGGTAGTGTTGAGGAGCTTGCGAAGAATATGATGGCACGGTGGGAGACCGAGCCATCTTCATCTGTGGCAGTGGGGGAAGCTTCTTCCCTAGTGGACCCTCCCTTCCCGACAAAGAGCCGGAGGTTGCTTTCGACCTCTCCTGAGCCTACTGAGGGGGAGAGAGAGACACTTGCCCCTATTTCGGTGGTCCCCCCAGCCCCATCCAAACAAGCAGGCAAAGGGGCGTCATCCTCGGTGGCCCCTGGTGCTGTTAATCAGGGAGCAAAAAAGATTTTGAGGGACTTCTGGGCCAAAGGCTCAATCAAACTCAAGCCACAGAAGTCAGAGAAGCTTCTTGCTGATCTGGCTTCTTTTCAGGTTAAAGTAAGTTCTTCTGGTCTTCTATTTCTTTTCCTTTTTTTCAAGTGTTTTTAATTGTGTACTGAACTGTTTGCTCTGTGTACTGCAGACCTTGCATACCTTATCTGCTCTGATGGAGATCTCTCCCCCTTCAGAGGAGGTTGACAAGCTTCAGGAGGAGTTGGATGAGGTTAGGCTCCAGTTTGGTACTGCTAAGTCTGAGGCTCACGACTTTGCAGAGAGGATGAAGGAATCCCAGAATTCTCTGGTCGTCATGGAATCAGAGAAGAACCTTGCCGTTCAGCGGGCAAAGAGACTGCAGGTGGAGATGGATGGCATGCGGTATCAATACCGTCAAAAGCTTGATGATGCAATGGAACAGGCCAGGACTAAGAATGAGATGGAAATGAGGTCGGAACTTGAAGGGATGGCCAACTGCCTGATTACGTTTGGCTTCAACAACTTCCGATCCCGGTTCCTTGCCAAATTCCCTAACTTCGATGTCTCCTCAATTGTGCCACTTAGATCTGATCCTTCCGAGGCTGTTATCCTAGAGTGAAGTGACTGATGTCCCTCCTGACTGAACCTTCATTGGCTGTCGAGCCTGCCCCTGCCGATGAGTTTGCTTCTGCTGACAGAGCTTAGAATGTGTATTTTGCTGTTTTGAACTTCCAATGTACTGAAATATACATTCTTTAATGGAATAGTCTTTTGCTCGATGCTTTTTGTCTTCTTCTTTTGTGAATGACCTTAAGTTATACTACTCTGTAGTGTCTTGACTCGTGGTTGACTGTGGTAATTGTTGCAAGTAACGTTGCTCTGGAACTTTCTGTATATCAAACTAGATTTCCTACTGTAGGTAGTTATATCCCGAGCTGCTTTCCTTGCAATAAGGCAATAGTTGAAGACTACCTCTGAAAAATTTTGAGGCTGATTGTTCTGAATCTAGAAACTTGTAATAATAAGTGGATATTTTGTGATTATAGTTCGGACGATCAGAACTTCTGTTTCCAGATCCTTAAGACAAGGATCAGGGTTCATTAAAGTTGATTGACTTACGCCGTATACGTGGCCTGTCAGGCGTTAATGCCATTGAGGAGACTGTCACGTCTACATAAATGCGGATAAGACTGAAAAGTCTATCCGACTGAAAAGTCTATATATTGCATGCGTGGCCCTGCCTTTTGCTTCTCTCGAGAGGGCAGTTTAATGCATCATTTATTGTACCACCGTCGTTTGGGTTTTTGAGGCCAACCCTTTATTTAACCATTGCGACGATATGACTGGGTGACTTTTGGGCTTCAAGGATCTATATATATGAAAGAGGAGCATACGGTTGCGCCCCATCTTTTCACTTTTGCTCTCAGACTGTTCCCCTGTTGGAGAGAATTTGAATGTCTTTTAGAGGCTTACCGTTTGCCCGGAGATGATTGACGATTTTCAGTCTGAGTTGGGAATGATTAAACTATGGCCAAGAGTTAACCTTCCCTTTGATTCAGTCTCCAAGGAAGGATTAGAGGGGGCGAAGATCTTCTTGTCCATCTTAGCATCCAGTCGAGATTTCTTCGATTGGAGGTCCCTCCTTGATTCAACCGAGGCTTGGAGCGTCGGTGATGAAGACGAAGGTGGGATGTCTCCTTCCCTTTGCGTCTTGGCAGAGACCCTTGCTCAAATCGACTGGGGTGTCATGCCGATTTTGAGGAAAACAAAGGTGGAGAATGAAAAGTCTCCTGAGACCTAGAGCCCTCATCATCCGTTGGTATTGAGATAAGTGATAGTGATGATGAAATGGCCTGGGTGCTTCTTGCTGTAGATTGGGGTTCAGGGTTCCTTCCTTTCAAATGGAGCCGGCGACGGCGGTAATGGAAGTTTGGAACTTGAGTCCCTTTCACATTCAAAGCCATGATGTTGTAAGGGAGTAGTGATGTCTTTGTTGGAGCTTTTCTGTATTTGTTTTATTTCCAGTCTTCTTGTATTGATGTAAACTTTCTGAATCAGTAATAAAATTGAGTTCGTTTTTCTCAAATCTGATGTTCTTTGTATTCGAATGTGCTCTTTTGGAGTTAAAACACCTTTTTGTGCACTTTTGATGAATGACTCTTCTGTATGTTATAAGAGTAGACCAAAGAACTTGTATAAAACTTGAAGTCTTGAATCAAAGTGCTTGCTCGATACTATAGTATTTGTTGCTTGCTGGTACATAAGCCAAATAATGAGTATCAGGTCTGAAGTACTCCAATCTAGGAAACTTTAGTTGAAGATGTCCAAAATTTCTGTCTTTGGATGGATTGGATCATAGAATCTGTATATTGAAGATGGACCAAGGTCGGAAAGCCTGTGCATTGTAAATGGACCAGGCTCTGGAGGCCTGTGCATTAAAAGATGGACCAAGCACTAAGGCTTGTACATTATAGATGGACCAGGCTCTAGAGGCCTGTGCATTAAAAGATGGACCAAGCACTAAGGCTTGTACATTATAGATGGACCAGGCTCTGGAGGCCTGTGCATTAAAAGATGGACCAAGCACTAAGGCTTGTACATTATAAATGGACCAGGCTCTAGAGGCCCGTGCATTAAAAGATGGACCAAGTACGAAGACTTGTGCATTATAGATGGACCAGGCTCTGGAGGCCTGTGCATTATAGATGGACCAGGCTCTAGAGGCCTGTGCATTAAAAGATGGACCAAGTATGAAGACTTGTGCATTATAGATGGACCAGGCTCTGGAGGCCTGTGCATTAATAGATGGACCAAGCACTGAGGCTTGTACATTATAGATGGACCAGGCTCTAGAGGCCTGTGCATTAAAAGATGGACCAAGCATTGAGGCTTATACATTATAGATGGACCAGGCTCTGGAGGCCTGTGCATGAATGGATGATCATTCCATGGAAGTATTAAAAAGAAAGAAACATCTTTATTGATAATACTTCCGTAAGTGTTCCACGTTCCATGGCCTAGGAATAGGCTTCCCAGTCATGTCTTCTAGCCAGTAGGTGGTAGGCCTAACAACCTTTGTTACTCTATAAGGGCTTTCCCAGTTTGGTGATAACTTTCCCATAGTGGGATCCTTGGTGTTTTGAAAGACTCTTCTTAAGACAAAGTCTCCGTCTTGAAAGCTGACCGTCTTGAGCCCCACCTTAGATTTGTTGACCATTCTCTAGTGATAGGCTTCCATCCTGATGCTGGCTTGATCCCTTTTTTCTTCAAGCAAATCCAAATTTTCCATCAGCTGCTGATCATTGGATTCTTGCTCGAAGGCTTCAGTCCTCAGAGTTGGCATATCGATCTCAACCGGGATTACTGCTTCTGTACCGTAGGCTAGTGAGAGGGAGTTTTAGAGGTGGGAGTTCTTCTGGTTGTTCTATAGGCCCAAAGAACTCCAGGGAGTTCCTCTGCCCACTTTCCTTTGCCTGCTCCAACCTTTTCTTTAATCCGTCAAGGATTGTTTGGTTGGTGACCTCTGCTTGCCCATTTGCTTATGGATGGCCTGGAGAGGCAAAGTGTTGCCTAATGTTGAGATTTTCACAGAATTTCTTGAAGCCTTTACCAGTGAACTGTGTCCCATTGTCAGAGATAATTACACGTGGTATACTGAACTTGCAAACAATGTTCTTCCAAGTGAAGTTCTCAACTTCCTTCTCTGTGATGTGTGTCAGAGGTTCAGCTTCGGCCCATTTAGAGAAGTAGTCAATGGCTACCAAGAGATACTTCCTGTTTGGTGGGGCCTTTGGTAATGGACCTACGATGTCCATCCCCCACTGAGCAAAGGGCCAAGGACTAGTAATCGGGACGAGCTCGTGATAAGGCTGATGTTGATATGGGGCAAATCTTTGGCATTTGTCGCACTTCTGGACATACTCCTTAGCCTGCCTTAGCATGCTAGGCCAGTAGTAGCCCTGAGTCAGAGCTCGATGAGCTATCGTTCTGTCCCCTATTATGATTCCCGCAGATACCCTCGCGTATCTCAGCCAAGACGTATTATGATTTTTTCGGAGCTAAGCATTTTAACAGAGGTTGAGAATAAGACCTTCTGTAAAGCTTGTTGTTCAAGATCAGGTATCGAGCCGCTCTGATTCGGACTCTCCTGGCTTTGTTTTTGTCTTTTGGGAGGAGCCCGGATTCTAGGTACTGGAGGATTGGAGTCATCCAGTTCTGAGGCTGTTCAGCAATTTGGGCAACTTGGGCTTCCTCTATGCTGGGTCCTAGTTAGTAGGAGATTTTTACTGTGGAGTTTGCTTCAAACTTAAGGCGAGACGCCATGTTTGCCAAAGCGTCTGCTTTGTAGTTCTGGCTTCTTTCTATTTTCTGGATAGTGAACGTCTGGAAGGAGTGCCTTAGGTAGTTCACCAGTTCGGAGTACCGAAGCATCCTATCATCTTTAATGGAGAACTCTCCCAGGACTTGGCTTACCACCAGTTGGGAGTCTGAGAAGACTTTAAGGCTCCGAACCTCGCATTCCAGAGCCAACTTCATGCCTAGGATTAGGGCTTCATATTTCGCTTCATTGTTGGAAGCCTTGAATCCCAAGCTGACTGCTTTTTTTGACGAGAGCCCGTTAGGGGACTGTAGTACCAGGCCTACTCCTGAGCCCTGATTGGTTGAAGATCCATCGATGTAGAGCAGCCAGGTTCCTGAAGTCTCGATAAGCTGTGCCTTGTCTTGAAGTGCCGGGGTGAACTCGGCAACGAAATCAGCCAAGGCCTGCCCTTTGATGGAGCTTCGTGGCACGTATGATATGTCAAATTCCCCTAACTCCACAGACCACTTTACTAATCTTCCCGATACCTCTGGCTTCCTCAATATTGACTTCAGAGGATAGGCAGTTGGGATTTCAATGGGATGAGCTTGGAAATGAGGTCGGTGCTTCCAAGCTGATATCACCAAAGAGAAAACTAGTTTTTCCACCTCTAGATGTCTCTTTTCTGTGTCGAGTAGTTCCCTACTGACGTAGAATATAGGCCTCTGTACTCCTCTGTCCTGTCTGACTAATGCGGAGCTGACCGCGTTTTCAGAGACTGCCAAGTACATGAGTAGTTTTTCCCCTTGTACTGGTTTTGACAGGAGTTCTGGAGAGGCTAGATACTCCTTCAGCTCTTGAAAAGCTTTCTCGCACTCTTCCGTCTTCTGTAAAGCTTTGTTGCCCTTCAGAGCTTTGAAGAAAAGTAGGCAACGATCAGTGGATTTGGAGATAAATCTGCTTAATGCCGCAATCCTGCCATTCAGCGCCTGAATGTCTTTTCTGGTTCTCGGTGACTTCAGTCCAATCAGAGCTTGGATTTGAGTGAGGTCCGCTTCGATACCCCTCTGAGAGACAATGTATCCCAAGAATTTTCCCTTCGTCACCCCGAAGGTACATTTCGAGGGGTTGAGCTTCATCTTGTGCTGTCTTAGGATATCGAAGGTCTAGGCTAAGTGCTGGAGGTGACTACCTTTCTGCAGGCTTTTGACTAGCATATCATCAATGTATACCTCTATGGTATTGCCGAGCAGCAGGTTGAACATCTTATTCACCAACCGCTGGTATATGGCTCCAGCGTTCTTCAGACCGAAAGGCATTACTCTGTAGCAGTAGAGACCTCGTTCGGTTATGAAGGCTATCTTCTCCTGGTCTGGAGGGTACATATGAATTTGGTTATACCCAGAATAGGCATCCATAAAGCTCATGAGCTCATGCCCCGTGGTGGTGTCAACCAGCTAATCTATCCTTGGAAGTGGAAAGCTGTCTTTGGGGCATGCCTTATTGAGGTCTGTATAATCAACGCAGACTTTCCACTTGCCATTTTTCTTCTTGACCAAGACGGTGTTGGCTAGCCACTCGGGGTAGAACACTTCTCGTATCATCCTGGCTTCAAGTAGCCTCTGAACTT
The DNA here is from genome assembly GCA_008638375.1 of Nyssa sinensis. NCBI lineage: Eukaryota > Viridiplantae > Streptophyta > Magnoliopsida > Cornales > Nyssaceae > Nyssa > Nyssa sinensis. The sequence continues at coordinate 22,537,342 of CM018041.1, read as the reverse complement.
CTTCATTTATGATCCGATGCCGCTCTGGAGCAATCGGCCTTCTCTTCTGTCTGACTGGTGGGTGATCTGGATCCACCATCAGCTTGTGAGTTATGAGGTTAGGATCTATACCTTCCATATCTTTGGTCTCCCTAGCAAATATAGAGAGGTTGTCTTTCATAAACCTGACTATCTTCTCCTGTTCGGTGCGTGTCAGATCTGGGCCAATGTACAGATAACGCCCCTCCGATTCTGAACTGACCAACACTTTGATGGGCTCGCCAATGGGCTTGGCTCGGCTATCCCGTCCCCTTGGGCTCAGGGGTTCTTCGATGCTGGATGGTCAACCTTCCTCATCGGGAGTGTGGGAGAGAACCGAATCGGCACAGTCCCGAGTATACTGTAATTGCTATTTGGCAGTCCTCTCCTTGAGTGCAATGGCATAACACTCCCGGGAAGTCGGCTGACACCCTCTGACAGAGTGAACGTTCTGATTATGGACATACTTCAGACATTGATGGAGGGTCGAGGTGACTGCCCCTATCTGGTGCAACCATGGTCTCCCAATTATGACGTTGTAAGGAGACTTCATATTCAACACCATGTACTCTGAGATGGTGGTTTTCTGCCATTCTCCCTCTCCTACAATAGTAGGAAGGTCGATTCTTCCCAATGGGGTACTGAGATTGCCATCAAAGGCTACCATTACGGTAGTAGTAGGCTTGATGTTGTGGTGGTCAATCTTCATATGTTCGAGTGGCTCATAGAACAGTATATTCACAGAGCTGCCGGTGTCAACCAGGACTCTTCTGATCTCGAAGTTGGCAATCTTGAGGGTGATGACTAGGGCATCACTGTGAGGACAGTGTACCCTAGCCAAGTCCTGTTCTGTGAATTGAATCTCTGGCTCTGGCTTGAGCCTTTTTTCAATGTTGGAGATCTGTAATACGTTTGGGGCAGCCCTGGCCTCTTGAGCGTATCTCTTTCTCGCCCTATTTGACATTCCTATAATTGGGGAGTCAGCATGGAGGACGTATATGACATGGTTGTTCTGCCTCTGAGGCTCGTTTTGTCCTTCCCTCTACTTCTGCCTCTGTTCGGGCCTTTGTTCTGGCCGTTGTTGAGGCTTGTCTTCTTGGGGGTTCTGCCTTCCGTCGTGCTTGATGAACTCCCGAAGACGTCCTTTCTTTATGAGTTGCTCAATCTCATATCGAAGGGTCCTGCATGAGTTAGTCGTATGTCCATGATCTTTATGGAAATTACAGTACTTACTTTGGTCCCGAAGGCTGGGATCTCCTTTGATTGGTTCTGGCCATCTCAGGTTTTCCCGATCTCGGATCTACCGGAGTACCTGGTTTGGTGTGGTGTTCAAAGAAGTAAAATTAGTGAACTCCCTTGGTCCGAAGTTATAAACAGCCTTGGGCGCTGTTCTCTTTTCTGGACTCCTGGCTCTCTTCTTGCTAGAGTCTCTTCTGTGGTCCTCCTTCTTATGATCCTCCCTCTTCGGGTTATCCTTCTGGTTCTGCTCTTTGCTCTTCTAGGATGTGCAGTTGGCCTCTTCTAAGTTGATGTACTTCCTAGCCCAGTCCATTAATGCCGCTATGTCGGCAACAGGGCTTTTGGTCAATGAATCTTTGAAGCCACCGTGAGCAAGTCCAGCAGTTAGGGCAGCTACAAGGAATCTTGGGCTGCAGTTAGTGATCTCCGTGAGTTCGGCATTAAAACGCGCAATGTAGGCTCTGAGGGACTCTTCCTTAGTCTGCTTGACATTCAACAGGAATTTCGGTCCCCTTTTGAGCCTTCTGCTGGTCATAAATTTGTCCAAGAATTGCCTACCGAGCTCATAGAAGCCGGTAATTGAGTTCGGAGGGAGGTGGTGGAACCACTTTAGAGCAGTTCCCTTTAAGTTGGTAATGAAAGTTCGGCACATAAAAGCATCAGAGGCCCCATGGAGGGCCATCGTATGCTGGTAGTGCGAGAGATGGTCTCCTGGGTCTCCAGTCTCATCGTATAGGGTGAACTTTGGCACCATGAACTTCCTGGGCCTTTTTTCTGACATGATGGCGTGAGTGAATGGAGTGGCAAGTCTTCCGAGCAGCCTGGCCAACTCATCCTGCTCTGGAGGGTTCTGGGCACCTCTGAAAGCAATTGTTCGGTCCATAGATTCGACAATTTCTTCTACCCTCTGTGGGTCTCTGAACCGGACCTCTAGTGAACCTTGTCTTACAGCCTCGGCTTTAGGGTAGTCGGGCAGAGTACGCCCTTCAGACGGAAGCGGGTTCCGAACTAGAGGGATTGGTGCTGCTTGGGGATAAGGCTCCTGTGGGGCCGGAGGTGCTCCCGAAGCCCTTGGAGTTGGGGCTCTAGTAGTGCTCCGGTAATGGACTTCAGGGACGAAGGCTGATGTTCCCCAGCCTAGGGCTGCTGATGGTTGGGGATCTCTTCCAACGCGAGCAACACCCTGGGGGTGCCCGGGCTGGTTATTTAGAGCCTGCTCATAGGGCTCTTCATTCTCAGTGGTGATAGGGGGTGGTGCTTGCGCAGCAATGTTGACTGGCGGATTGGGAGGATTCGTCCCTTGATTCTGTGTGAACTTTGCCAGTGTTCTAGTTATGGCAAGCAACTGTTCCTGCACCAGTTCGTTGTGTCGTTTGATCGATTCGATCTCTTGTTGCATGGGATCAACTGTTGGCCCCCTTGCTCGTGGAGTAGGCGGCTGACGTTGAGAGCTTTGTGAATTCTAAGCATTCTGTCGCGGTCGGAGATTTGGGGCCATGGTTTTCCGGTGAGGAAAAAAATGAGTTTGTAAATAGAGCACTTTGGAGATTAGTCGTTCCCACAGACGGCGTCAAACTGATGTTGCACTTTTCGACTCGCAATAAATTTGGGCTCCGCGACCTGTAGAATACTTAGAAAGGGGGATTAGAGGACCACCGGATTGGCTCCGACGATAGCCGCTCCGATGCTTAAGTAAGTAAATAGAATTGAAAAGACTGTATTGAAAGCCAAAGAATGAGCATAAAAATAAAGCGTACCTTTAGGGTTTAATTTATAGACCGTGGCTTTCCTTAGTTGATTAGGATTTGGAGCCATGAATATAGGGATTTGATCATTGGAGATTGCAGTTACCTTGTGGAGCGTTGTATCATAGATAGAGATAATCATAGATAGTAGTTTCCTTGTTGAAGATTGTTTCCGTGTTGAAGACGGTTCCTGTAATACCCTGACCCGGGTTAGCACGTATACCGAGGTAGACCGGGTCGGGTATTGTACTAGCAAATGAAACCGAGCCGTTAAAACTCTATATATTATGACCTCATATGTACTATACGACTATGGAACCTAAACAGTGTCAGTTATACAGTCAGTATCGGGCAGTACCCAAGCTACCTAGGGCTATGCCTCGTAATACGTGCATGCACGCATTTCCATGCATGCTTGCACGCATTTCCATGCATGCTTACGTATAGACACATGCATAGTCCATAAAAAATAAGTGTATGTATATATTATTGAAAATGGATATATATGCATATATAAGGATATATATTGGCGTATAAATAAGGTGTAATCATATATGAATATATATATATATATACATATAATGTATAAAGTATGGTATATGCATATGTATTAAAGAAAAGAAATAAAGAAAGAAAAGAAAAGGGAGCCTCATGCATGCAGCCTACATACTAGTGGTAGGTGTTGTGTGTGTCGGCCAAGGTGTGTGTATGTACGGTTGTGTGTGTAAGTGTGTGTGTGTTGACAAAATGTGCATATATATATATATGTATAAATATCATCAAAAGTTTCACCAAATTGAATGCAAAGCTGCATTCTCAGAAAAGGAAAATTAAATGGGCCGAAAGTTGAGTCAAAGAAAGAGGCTGGTAGAGAGAGAGAGAGTAGAGAGAGAAGAAGCCGGTTGTGGGTCTATATATATGGGTGTGTGCATCAGTGAGTTAAAAGGAAAATAGAAGGAAAGGAGGGAAGAAGGAAGAAGTAGAGGTAAAACCAAGTGGAACCCAAGAGGAAGAAGGACCTGCATCAAGAAATCAGAAAAATACAAGTAAGTGGGTCTTGTTTTGTTTTTAAAAGTTAAGAGCTTTCGGTTGATTCTGATTATAGGGTTTTAAAGAGCATGGAAAATGGGAAATATTACAAAAAGAATCACTTGATTTGGTTTAGAAACAAGCTAGAAACCATGAGTTGCAGGTAGGAGAAAACAATCGGATCACCTATATTTTATGCATGAAACCATGATTTAATGAACTAGATTTAATGCTATGAAGTGCAGAAAATGAAATGAAAAAGAAACAAGGCAAAACAGTGAGAAACCGAGCACGAAATAGGAGATTTTTAGGTCATCGGAGCTATGGGTTTAGCCATATTCTTGAAGATAGAATGCTCTAAATAGGAAACCAAAGATAGATATGGAATCCTTGTGAAATTAGGAAGAAAACTACATCGAAAAAAGGGAAAAAAATGACCAATTTCCGGTTGCCGTCGCTGGAGAAGGCGACTGTTCACCACCGGAACCCTACCGGAGTTCCACCGAAAAAACGGGGAAGAAGGGTCCTGTTTGGGGTTCGGGTATCGGGTCACGGGTTCGGGTCCGGGTCGGGACCCAACCGAATTAAAAAAGGGCAAGTCAAAACGGCACAGTTTTGTTAAGTTAAAAGATTTTTAAAATTGAATTGGGACTGTTTGGTTCCTAGTGTAAGAAATTGAAATTGAAATTGATTTGAGAATAGGGATATCCTATTCCAGTTTTGAAGCCTAACCATTGTTTGGTTATCCCTAATTAGAATAAGATTTTTAGAAATTACAAATTGACCCAGAAAGTTTCAAAAATTACAAACTGACCCCCAAATTTTATATAATTGTGATTTGACCCCAGAATAAAATATTAATTAAATATTAATATATTTAATTAATTAAATTAAAATAATAAGAAATTACGAAAATGCCCCTAAGTCAAAAAGCAGTCAAACGGACTCCGATTAAAATGAGTGAATAGTAAAATTTTATTATTTCGAGCATTCCAGACTCATCCGTGGGGTCCAATTTACTAAAAGAGGTCCCGAGAAGTGAGAACCATAAATGCATAAAAGTGTAAATGACTATTTTACCCTTTCCAGTAATGATGTCCAAATTAGACATATGAATAGTGTATTTCAACTATCTCGGACATTCTAAGACCAATGGTGAGGTCCATTTAGCAAGACGAGGTCCCAAAAAAAATAAAAGACCCGTAAAAGTGCAAAATGATCATTTTGCCCTTTTTAGTACAAAAGTCCAAATTGAATTCCGCGAAAGCCTAAATCGACTTTGTTCGACATTCCGGATTCAATAGTAAAGTCTATTCTAGTAAAAGAGATGAAAATAATAAAGAGACATAAAATTTGATGAATAGAATGAATTAAACAGATGTATATATATAGACTGAGATTGGTTTCCTGAATCATAGGAATACCCAGATACAAGAAGAAGGCGGTTTGACCTTCTAGACTGATACAGTAAAAAGGTAAGTAATCTCTGATCTTTGTTTATGTTACATTCCCAGCCATGTCAACAGTTTTTCTTATATTGTCTATTGTATTCCAGTATACTAGAACGTTTATCAAGTCCACATTGATATTGCTTTATCTTGTGGGAAGTATTTATTGACTGTTGTATATCTTGATCATAATTTCTGTACGCTCTGTACATAGGCCTCAAGGGGCAAGATCTCAGTAGCCCAGTTTATATTGGCCTGTTAAGGCAACAGTTTCATTTCGCTGCTGAGATAGTGCTATTGCATTTACTGCTTATTGGATTTAGCATGATCTTGATATATTATATTGTAGCCGGATTTGTGCTCAGTCACAAACTCCATCTGATGCTTACTAGACCTACGGGTCTAGAAAACGGAATAAAAAGTGGTATTTAAAATGGCAGCTAGACTGGGATCTACGAGGCGAGTACTGAACCGACGGGTTAGTACTTGGCTGAGAGATCATTTTTATATAGTGTGCACAAAGCAGTATTCATACAGCCCGAGCGGATCTGAATACTAGCTCAAAGGGTAGCCGGGCCCTCAGTTAAAATGAACCATATTGTTGTTATCAGTATCTCTTATTGGATATCATAGTTTGATCATATTATATCATTATGAATGATCATAAGATTTCACAGCTTATATTGAGTGCGTTGATTATAGTCAGACAGATTCCATTGCCTTATCATTTGATTTTCTATCATCTGATATTGAGTTCTATATTCATTGACTGGCTAGCACATCTGCATTTATCCTAGTTCTTTTATGTATAATGCTTTCCATATTCATGTACACATGGCAAAGCAAAGGAGAATTACATATTGGGCTTTCATCAGCTCACCCCCCAACTTACCACCCCTTTTAGGAAATGAAGCTGTAGAAGAACAGTAGCTGTAGCAGTAACAGTCAGCTAGATAGCAGTGGACATTACTTTTGAAGTTGTAAGTGTAATACTCAGTACAGACAGTCTTGTAGCTCTCCCATGTTATCCACGTCTTGAGGATGAACAGTTGTATTAAGAAATTTTGTATTCCACATTTTGTAAAACATTATATAAATTACATGCAGCTTTTATTTATTTTATTCCGCATTAGTTGTTGCATGTTAGTAACACTGATTATGTAGCAAGTTGAGACCCTTGGTTCGACAAGCAGAGTCGGATCGGGTGCGCGACACGAGATCCGCATAGGGTGGGGTCTCGGGTCGTGACAGTTCCCTTATTTCCTGCTTGGCAGTTGTTAAGGAAACCATAAGGTCGGAACCATCCGAAATGCTGAGTGAATATTGTAGAGCCTAAAGTCTGGAGGATATATGCATGAGAATACCTTGAAGGCTCCGTCTGCTCTGTATGACCGAGTTTATCGGCTCTGTAGGATATGTATTTGAGAATGCCCTGAAGGCTCTGCCTGCTCCGTATGACCGAGTTTGTCGGTTCTGTAGGATACGTATATGAGAATGCCCTGAAGGCTATGACTGCTCTGTATGATCGAGTTTGTCGGTTCTGTAAGCACACGTGCCTCAAGGTGATTGGTGTGTCTGTTTGTGGTATATCAACTTTGTATAGGAAACTTTTATTGAGTTGCTGTTTGCGACAAACTTCTTCATTTCTTATATAGTTTAAATTTTGAGCACAATTTTAATTTGGCCTAATTTTGATTTTTCAAGAATTTTCTATTATTTACTAGTTTTAATAATAATTGTTTACTATTTATGATTTTTTAGTCAAATTGGTAGTTTCCTATTTTATAAATATGATGCAAATGACTGTCGTTATTCAATTTTCATCAATAATATTCAACTTATAAATTTTAAAAAAATTGTTCTCTTATATATGTGATTATTTTTATATTAAAAATTTTAACGTGTTGAATTCATATTACGTTTTTTGCCACATTATCTCAGTATGCACTAAAAAGTTGTGTGGTGGCCATGGTCAGAGTGACTCTTTTAGGTAAAAAAAAAACAAAATGAAATATAAATCACGAGACAGAACCGGGGGCCATATATGCTCGGTCATAAGCAATGCTTATTATGCATGGGTGATGCACAATGGTCGGCCCTATATATTTTGTGGTCATCATTATCAAAGCAAAATATGATTGAAAATGTATGACATGTGTCATAACATTACAGCTTTGGCGGCGCAACATTCCTTGTGCACTTGCACTCTTGGTGGATCCTCAAGTTTTGCAAACCGTCCAATTTTCATTGGGTCATGAGCTTCAGTTTTTTATATCAAGTGCTCACTTATGATTATGCAAGCAGCTTCACCATTATTTTTCTGGTTTGAGTGTGTAGTGTGTCTATGTGTGTGTGTGTATATATATATATATATATATATATATATATATATATATATGCTAAAGCAATAATTGCAAATGCATGAACTCATTTTTGGGATGTGTACATGTATTTGACTTTAATATTTAAAGGGAAGCAACCAACTTTTATGAAATGTGGGCAACAAAATTTAGGTCAATCTTGTGTACTGTTGTCTTTGATATAGATATTTTCATATGCTTTGAGGATTCTGGTAATAATGAAAATCATGGGCCTTCTTTCTCATCCGTTGTAAGTTTAGAAGTTGAAATTTTTGCTCAAGAGTGAGAGATTATATGTCTTGAATCTTGATAGAAAAAACAAGAAAGAAGAAGTATTGTTAAAAAAAAGTCAAAAGGTAAAATCTACAAGTTGAAAATTTGATGGATTTTTAATAGACCACTTCACAGTCACGTCACATCTGGTGCCAAATCATACATTATATTCTCTTCTTCTTTCAAGTAATTTCTGCAATTTTATTTATGTACTACATGATGTTGACTTTCTCGTTTAGAAATTACAAAGAAAAGTCGTAGTCCAACTTCCAACTTTAAGAATGATTTTTTTTAATCTAATTCTTTTAGTTTTAGATGACAAATGACAGGACCAAAGTCATGAAACCATCTCGAGGGAGTCTTATGGAATTTCAATTTTTTTAGTTTTTAGGGGGGAAGGGAGGGGGAATTCATAGTTTTTTTTTTTAAAAAAAAATCATCGAAATAACTGATGCTGCACTTTTCGGCTCGCAATAAATCTGGGCTCCGCGACCTGCAGAATACTCAAAAAGGGGAATCAGAGGACCACCGGATTGGTTTCGGCAGTAGCCACTCCGATACTTAATTAAGTAAACTGAATTGAAAAGACTGTATTGAAAGCCAAAGAATGAGCATGAAAATAAAGCATACCTTTAGGGTTTAATTTATAGGCCGTGGCTTTCTTAAGTTGATTAGGATTTAGAGCCATCAAAGTAGGGATTTGATCACCGGAGATAGTAGTTTCCTTGTTGGACATTGCATCATAGATAGAGATGAATATGTATAGCAGTTTCCTTGTCAAAGACTGTTTCCTTATTTCCTGCTCGGCAGCTGGTAAGGCGGTGATGAGCTCTGGAGTGTTGGTCTGAAGTTTTGTAATTAACTCCGTGATCCTTATCCCGATATATATGTGCTCTGGAGGCATATGCTCGGCCACTCCCGATCTTTCAGCCTGTTCTGAATATTCGAGCGCTAGCCATTGGTTGAACGTGAGTTGAGTTAGCCGAGCGTGAGCCGGACTATAGACATACGTGTCGAGTGCTGATTGGTCTTGCTCTTTTGTGGTATATCAGTTACTCTCCCCCAAGTCCTAGTTCGATGTTAACAAGTAACTAGGGCTAGGCCTTTTTGGAGAGTCATGTATCCTGTCTGTTCGCTTTTCAAGGCGACTGTTGGTGCGTCATTTATTGCACAGCCAGAGATTGGGTTTTTTCAAGGCCATCATTGTACTGAACCGATGGTTGGGTTTCTCAAAGCCATCATTGTACCGAACCGTTATGGCGTTTGGGCTTGGTGGGTCCTTTCTGATACTGCGCTTATAAATACAAGGGGAGATTTGAAATGACCTTTTTCCCGTCATTTTCACTGTGCCAGAAGATCTTGTCCGCCATTGTTGGTTTGTGCGACTTCGAAGAATACTGGTTGTCTGAGGCTCTGGTCTAGAACAGGTTCGACCGATCTTCCTCTTCTTTTGTTTCTTCCCCTTTAAGTTTGAAAGTAATGTCTAATCCTTCTGAATCTTCCAACGCTAGTGAGGGGGTAGGAAATCCCTCAGAGATGGCCATGCCGCTTCATGTAGAGAATGTAGGTGGTCTTGCCGCCGAAGATGTTGGGGAGAGGTTTGTTGAGCCTCCCTACAGTCCTGAGACTAGGATAGTCGATGCCTTCATAGAGCCCCGAGACAGGGCTGGGGAGACCTCTGGCAGGTCTTCCCGTAGAGAAGAGGGCAAAAGTGCTGTTACCCAAAGCTTGTTGGACAAGTGGAGGGTGAAGTACAATTTTCCCTCAAATGTTACCTGTAGAGTACCAGGCCCAATGGATCGCCCCCATAATGTTGAAGTCGGGGAGATATGTGTTTATCTTGCCTAGTTTGAAATGGGTTTGAGGCTTCCGTTGCCTGATTTGGTTAGGCAGTTATTCTGTTGGTACAAGCTCTGTCCTGCCGACCTTAATCTCAATAGTTGGCAGCAACTTTTAGGGTTTGTAGTGTTAGGGCACAAAAATAATGTAGATGTATCCGTAGATCTGATCCGTAGTAATATGGATCTGAAGTATAAGAAGGCAGAAGGCCTTTTTTACATGTCTTTTGAGAAGGGGTTCCGACCTCTGTCCTCTGTACACACTTCTAATAAAACGTGAAAGAAGTGGTACTTTTTTGTTGGAGGAGGATGGGAGCGTGAAGACTTCCAAGATGATGTCTCGATATTCCCTCGTACCACGGGTCATAAGGGTGAGGCTTATTTCCTTAGGCTTGTTTTAGCTTTGTTATGCCTTCTGAACTGATAATCTGATATGCAATTTCTTGCTTATGTGCAGTCAGGAGTGCTTGGAGGAGGTCCGAGTTTACTAACGAGCTCCAAGATCAGTACTGCGTGCTTCTTTCGACTTCCAACCGGGCTTACACCGTCATTGTCACCCCGGAGAACTTGATGGCCGCTCGTACTGATGAGCTTAAGAAAAGGCTGACATCGAGATGGGCAGAGGCGGAGGCCCAAGTGGCGAGGGAGGCTTCTTCCCAAGTTGAGCCCGAGCCTCCTCTTCAAGTAAAAAGGAGGAGGTTGATTTCTGGCTCTTCCGAGCTACCTCCTGCCGAAGTTGAGAAGGAGGCCGAACCTGCTGTTCCGGTCTCGGCCGTTTCTCCTGCCCCTTCCGTTCCGAGCAAATGGGCTAGGAAGGGGAAGGCTTCTGCCATGCCGTCCGAGCAGTCTGATGAGCCGGACTACCAGATTGCCAAAAAGGCCTTTGACCAAATATAGGTCCCAGGGCCCTCATCGGTACAGGGGGGATAACCCTGCTAAACTGATGAATGAGATGATGAATCTTCAAATGAAGGTAACCTCTGAAGCTTCTTCTTGTCTTTTCTTGCTTGCTTGTTCAGCCTAACTTGTTTGCCTTGTGTTGTGCAGAGCATGCATAGTTTAGCTGCTCTGATGGTGACTCCTCTGAGCCTTAAGGAGGCTGATAAGTTGAAGGCCGAGCTGGATGAAGTGAGGCTGGAGCTTGGAACGGCTCAGTCCAAGGTTCTTGCTGCCGAAGAGAATCTGAAGGAGGCTGGCACTAACCTTGCCGTGGCGGAATCCGAAAGGGATATCGATGCTCGGCAGGTTGGAGGGCTTCAGAAGGAGTTGGTCGACCTTCGAAGCACCTTTGATCAGAAGCTTCAGGAGGCAGTTGATCATGCCAGGACTGAGACTGAGATGGAATTGAGAGAAGAAGTTGATAAGATGGGGGGACGAACTGATCCAGTTCGACTTTGAGAGCTTCCGATCTAGATTTCTTGTTAAGTTTCCAGATTTTGACGTGTCGTCAATTGTTGCTCCTAGAGCCGCTTCATCTGGTGCTGGCCCGAGTAAAGAGTCAGTGACTACCGACCTTCCTTTGGTAGAGGACCCTGGCCCTTCCGATAAGGCTTGAGGCTTTATCAGCTTTACTCTTTTGTTTTGCCAGCTTTTTGATGTAATAAATTTCCTTTGATCAATAAAACTAAACTTTCTTTAGACCTTTCTTATGTTCTTGCTTTTTGCGAAATTCGTTGTGGGTATAGCTGCTCTGAGCCCATTGCACGTCAGATCAGCTTTCCAATAGTTAATAGTTGCCTCCCGAGCTTCAGCACTTGTAATAGAACAATGAATGTAAATTAATTTCGACTGTCTCATCATAATAAGATAAGAAGGCAAACATAATCAGATGAGTAGGGATCCGATATTGATCTTGTATCATATAGTGTGGAAGCAAACTCCGTAGAATTCCGAAGCGGATTGTTCTGAACCAAAGACTTATGAAAATAACTAGGCAGCTTGTGTCCGTCATTCTGATGATTGAAACTTCTGTTTCTGAGTCCCTAGGATCGGAATATATCAGAGCTGTTGGCCTTTATATGTGTGGCCTGTCAAGGAATAGATAAGACTGGGAGATCTGTATACCGGATGGGAGGCCTGTATATTTAGACTTCGCTTTTTTCATCATTTCAGAAGCTTCAGTGCCGAACTGCGGTTGTTCCGTTAAGGAAAACCCTGCACCCTGTCTTTTGGTATTCAAAAGGCAGGTTTAATGCATCATTTATTTATACGGTTGTCGTTTGGGTTTTCGAGGCCAATCCTTCTTTTAACCGTTGCGACGGTCTAGTTGAATGGCTTTTGGACTTCAAGGGTCTATATATATGAGAAAGGGGGCATACGGTTATGCCCAATCCTTTTGCCTCCTTGTTCTCAAACTGTTCCCCTGTTTAGATGTCGCTGGAAACTTGCCGTTTGCCTGGAGATGATTGACGATTCCCAGTCCGAGTTAGGAATGATTAAACTGTGGCAACGAGTTAACCTTCCCTTTGATTCAGTCCCCAAGGAAGGATTAGAGGAGGCGAAGATCTTCTTGTCCATCTTGGCATCCGGTTGAGATTTCTCCAATTGGAAGTGGACCCTCCTTGATTCAACCGAGGCTTGGAGCATTGGTGATGAAGACGAAGGTGGGATGCCTCCTTCCCTTTGTGTCTTGGCAGAGACCCTTGCTCAAGCCGGCTGGGGTGTCATGCCGAATTTGAGGGAAACGAAGGTGGAGAATGGAGGTCCCCTGAGATCTAGAGCTCTGATCATCCGTTGGTATTGAGATCAGTGACAGTGATGATGAAATGGCCTGGGTGCTTCTTGATGTAGATTGGGGTTCAGGGTTCCTTCCTTTCAAATGGAAGCCGGCGGCAGCGGTAATGGAGATTTGGAACTTGGGCCCCTTTCCCATCCGAGGAAGAAAGCCATGATGTCGCAAGGCGTAGTGATGTCTTTATTGTAGCTTCTGTAAAGCGTAGTGTTGCTTTGTTGTAGATTTTCTGTACTTGTTTCAGTCTCCTTGTACTGATGTAAATTTTCTGAATCATCAATAAAATTGAGTTCCTTCTTCTCAAATCCGATGTTCTTTGTGTTTGAATATGCTCTTTTGGAGTTAAAACACCTTCTCGTGCACTTCTGATGAATAACTCTTCTGTATGTTCTAAGAGTAGATCAAAGAAACTTATATAAAACTTGAAGCCTTGAACCAAAGTACTTTAAGCCTGCTCGGTACTGCAGTATTCGTTACTTGTTGGTACATAAGCCAAATAATCCAAGTATCAGCTCTGAGGTATTCCGATCTAGGAAACTTGTGTAGATAGTAGTCGGATTTTAGTTGAAGATGTTTGGAACTTCTTTCCTTGGATGGACTGGATCATAGGATCTGTATATTAAGGATGGACAAGGCTCTGAAGGCCTGTGCATTAAGGATGGACCAGGCCCTGGAGGCCTGTGCATTTAAAGATGGACTAGGTACTAAAGACCTGTGCATTAAAAGATGGACCAAGCACTAAGGCTTTTGCATTGAGAATGGACCAGGCTCTGAAGGCCCGTGCATTTAAAGATGGACCGGGTACTAAAGACCTGTGCATTAAAAGATGGACCAAGCATTAAGGCTTGTGCATTAAAAGATGGACCAAGCACGAAGGCTTGTGCATTGAGAATGAACCAGGCTCTGAAGGCCCGTGCATTTAAAGATGGACCAGGTACTAAAGACCTGTGCATTAAAAGATGGACCAAGCACTAAGGCTTGTGCATTGAGAATGGACCAGGCTCTAGAGGCCTGTGCATTAAGAATGGACCAGGCTTTGGAGGCCTGTGCATTAAGAACGGACCAGGCTCTGGAGGCCTGTGCATATAAAGATAGACCAAGCCTTGGAGGCCTGTGCATTATAGATGGACCAGGCTCTAGAGGCTTGTGCATTTAAAGATGGACCAAGCACTAAGACTTGTGCATTAAAGATGGACCAGGCTCTGGAGGCCTGTGCATTTAAAGATGGACCAAGCACTAAGGCTTGTGCATTAAAGATGGACCAGGCTCTGAAGGCATGTGCATTATAGATGGAGGTATTGCAAAGAAAAAATCTTCATTGATAATACTTCCGTAAATGTTCTATGTTCCAAGGCCTAGGAATGGATTTCCCAGCCATGTCTTCCAGCCAGTAGGTGGTAGGCCTAACAACCTTCGTCACTTTATAGGGGCCTTCCCAGTTTGGGGACAACTTTCCCATAGTGGGATCCTTGGTGTTTGGAAAAACTCTTCTTAAGACAAAGTCTCCAACTTGAAAGTTGACAGTCTTGAGCCCCACCTTGGATTTGTTGACCATTCTTTGCTGATAGGCTTCCATCCTGATGCTGGCTTGATCCCTTTTTTTTTTTCAAGAAAATCCAAATTTTTTGTCAGCTGCTGATCATTGGATTCTTGCTCGAAGGCTTCAGTCCTCAAAGTTGGCATACCGATCTCAACCGGGATTACTGCTTCTGTACCATAAGCTAGTGAGAAGGGAGTTTCAAAGGTGGAAGTTCTTCTGGTTGTTCTGTAGGCCCAAAGAACCCTAGGGAGTTCCTCCGCCCACTTTCCTTTAGCCTACTCCAACCTTTTCTTTAATCCATCAAGGATTGTTCGGTTGGTGACCTCTGCTTGCCCGTTTGCTTGTGGATGGCCTTGAGAGGCAAAGTGTTGCCTATTGTCGAGATTTTCACAGAATTTCTTGAAGCCTTTACCAGTGAACTGCATCCCATTATTAGAGATGATCACACGTGGTATCCCGAACCTGCACACAATGTTCTTCCAAGTGAAGCTTTCAACTTCCTTTTCAGTGATATGTGTAAGAGGCTCAGCTTCAGCCCATTTGGAGAAGTAATCAATGGCTACCAAAAGATACTTCCTGTTCGGTGGGGCTTTAGGGTAATGGACCCACGATGTCCATCCCTCACTGAGCAAAGGGCCAAGGACTAGTAATTGGTATGAGCTCGTGATAAGGCTGGTGCTAATATGGGGCAAACCTTTGGCATTTGTCACACTTCTGGACGTATTCCTTAGCCTGCCTTAGCATGCTAAGCCAGTAATAGCCCTGCGTTAGAGCTCAGTGAGCTATCGTTCTGCCCCCATTATGATTCCCGCAAATTCTTTTGTGTATTTCAGCCAAGACATATTGCGATTCTTCTGGAGTTAAGCATTTTAACAGGGGTTGAGAGTATGACCTTCTGTAAAGTTTATTGTTCAGGATCAGGTACCGAGCTGCTCTGATCCGGATTCTCCTTGCTTTGTTTTTATCCTCTGGGAGGAGCCCCGAGCTTAAGTACTGGAGGATCGAGGTCATCCAGTTCTGGGGCTGTTCAACAATTTGGGCAACTTGGGCTTCTTCTATGCTAGGTCCTGGCTGAAAGGAGATTTTTATCGCAGATTCCCCTTCTGCCATCAGGTGGGATGCCATGTTCGCCAAAGCGTCTGCTCGGCAGTTCTGGCTTCTTTCTATTTTCTGGATGGAGAACGTCTGGAAGAAGGATTTCAAGAACTTTACCAGTTCGGAATATCGAAGCATCCTTTCATCTTTAATGGAGAATTCTTCCAGAACTTGGCTCACCACCAACTGGGAATCTGAGAAGACCTCAAGGTTCTGCACCTCGCATTCCAGAGCCAGCTTCATGCCCAGGATTAGGGCTTCATATTCTGCTTCATTATTGGAAGCCCGAAATCCTAGGCTAATCGCTTTCTCTGATAAGAGCCCGTCAGGGGACTGTAATACTAGGCCCACTCCAGAACCCTGATCAGTTGATGACCCATCAATGTAGAGCTGCCACATCTCTAAATTTTCAAAGGGCTATGCTTGGTTTGAAGTGCTGGGGTGAATTCAGCAACGAAATCTACCAAGGCTTGTCCCTTTATGGAGTTTCGTGGCACATATGGATATGTCGAATTCCCCCAACTCTACAGACCATTTTCCTAGTCTTCCCGAAACCTCAGGCTTCCTCAATATTGACTTCAAAGGATAGGCAGTTGGGATTTCAATTGGATGAGCTTGGAAATAAGGTCGGAGCTTCCGAGCAGATATTACCAAAGCAAAGGCTAGTTTCTCAACCTCTGGGTATCTCTTCTCGGTGTCGAGTAACGCCTTACTGACATAGAATATAGGCCTCTGGACTCCTCTGTCCTGTCTGACTAATGCGGAGCTGACCGCGTTTTCAGAGACTGCAAGGTACAGGAGTAGCTTTTCCCTTGTACTAGTTTTGACAGAAGCTCTGGAGAGGCGAGATACTCCTTCAGTTCTTGGAAGGCTTTCTCACATTCCTCCGTCCACTGTAAAGCTTTGTTGCCCTTTAAAACTTTGAAGAAAGGTAGGCAGCGATCAGTGGATTTGGAGACAAACCTGCTTAGTGCCGCAATTCTGCCATTCAGTGCCTGAATGTCCTTTCTGATTTTTGGTGACTCCAGTCCAATCAGGGCTTGGATCTGAGTGAGGTCTGCTTCGATACCCCTCTGAGAGACAATGTATCGTAAGAATTTTCCCTTCGTCACCCCGAAGGTACACTTCGAGGGATTGAGCTTCATCTTGTGCTGTTTTAGGATATCGAAGGTCTGGGCTAAGTGCTGGAGGTGACTGCCTTTCTGCAGACTTTTGACCAGCATATCATCAATATATACCTCCATGGTGCTGCCGAGCAGTGAGCTGAACATCCTGTTGACCAACCGCTGGTAAGTGGCCCCAACATTCTTCAAACCGAACGGCATCACTCTGTAGCAATAAAGACCTCGTTAGGTTATGAAGGCTGTCTTCTCCTGGTCTAGAGGGTACATCTGGATTTGATTATACCCAGAATAGGCATCCATAAAACTCATGAGTTCGTGCCCTGCAGTAGCATCAACCAACTGGTCTATTCTTGGTAGTGGAAAGCTGTCCTTAGGGGCAAGCTTTGTTGAGGTCTGTATAGTCAACGCAGACTTTCCACTTGCCATTTTTCTTTTTGACGAGGACGGTATTGGATAACCAGTCTGGGTAGAATACTTCACGTATCATCCTGGCTTCAAGCAGCCTCTAGACTTCTTCATTTATGACCCGATGCCGTTCTGGAGCTATCAGCCTTCTTTTTTGTCTCACTGGTGGGTGGTCTGGATCTACCATCAGCTTGTGAGTTATGAGGTTAGGATCTATACCCTCCATATCCTTGGTCTCCCAAGCAAATACAGAGAGGTTGTTTTTCAGAAACCTGATTATCTTCATTTGCTCGGTATGCATCAGGTCTGGGCCAATGTATAAATAACGCCCCTTCTGATTCTAAGCTGACCAATATTTTGATGGGCTTGCCGATGGGTTTGGCCCAGGCTGTCCCGTCCTCTTGGGCTTAGGGGTTCTTCGATGCTGGACGGGCAACCTTCTTCCTCGGAAGTCTGGGAGAGAACTGGATCTATACAGTCTCGAGTATACTGTAATTGCTATTTGGTAGCCTTCTCCTTGAGTGCAATGGCATGGCACTCCCAAGAAGTCGGTTGACACCCTTTGACAGAGTGAACGTTCTGATTGTGGATATACTTCAGACATTGGTGCACGGTCGAGGTGACCGCCCCTATCTGGTGTAGCCATGGTCTCCCGATTATGACGTTGTAGGGAGATTTCATATTCAACACCATGTATTCTGAGATGGTGGTTTTCTGCCCTTCTTTCTCTCCTACAGTAGTAGGCAGGTCGATCCTTCCTAATGGGGCACTGAGATTACCATCAAAGGCTGCCATCACGGCGGTAGTAGGCTTGATGCTGTGGTGGTCAATCTTCATCTGTTGGAGTGGCTCATAGAATAGTATATTCACAGAGCTGCCAGTGTCAACCAGAACCCTTTTGATCTCGAAGTTGGCGATCTTGAGAGTGATGACGAGGGCATCACTATGAGGACAGTGTACCCCAGCCAGGTCCTGTTCTGTGAACTGAATCTCCGGCTCTGGTTTGAGCCTTTTTTCAACGTTGGAGATCTGCAATACGTCTGGGGCAGCCCTGGCCTCCCGAGCATATCTCTTTCTTGCCCTGTTTGACATTCCTGTAATAGGGAAGTCGGCATGGAGGACGTAGATGACATGGTTGTTCTGCCTTTGAGGCTCGTTTCGTCCTTCCCTCTGCTCTTGTCTTTGCTAGGGCCTCTGTTCTGGCCGTTGTTGATGCTTGTCTTCATGGGGGTTCTACCTTCCGTCCTGCTTGACGAACTTCCGAAGACGTCCCTTTTTTATAAGCTGCTCAAGCTCATATCAAAGGGTCCTGCATGAGTTAGTCGTATGCCCATGGTCTTTGTGGAAATTGCAATATTTAGTTTGGTCCCGAAGGCTGGGATCTCTTTTGATTGGTTCCGGCCATATCAGGTTTTCCCGATCTCGGATCTGCCAGAGTACTTGGTTCGGTGTAGTGTTCAAAGGGGTAAATTTAGTAAACTCCCTTGGTCCGGAATTGTA
Organism: Nyssa sinensis; assembly: GCA_008638375.1. Lineage (NCBI taxonomy): Eukaryota > Viridiplantae > Streptophyta > Magnoliopsida > Cornales > Nyssaceae > Nyssa > Nyssa sinensis. The sequence goes on along the minus strand of CM018041.1, from coordinate 22,518,997 downwards.
AACAGCCTTGGGTGCTGTTCTCTTTTCTGGACTCCTGACCCTCTTCTTGCTAGGGTCTCTTTGGTGGTCATCCTTCTTATGATCTTCCTTCTTCGGATTGTCCCTCTGGCTCTGCTCTTTCCCCTTTTGAGATGTGCGGTTGGCTTCCTCCAAGTTGATATACTTCTTGGCCCGATCCATTAATGCCGCCATGTTGGCTGGAGGGCGCTTTGTCAATGAGTCTCTGAAGCCACCGTGAGCTAGACCAGCAGTGAAGGCATCCACAAGGAAACCTGGGCTGCAGTCGGTTATCTTTATGAGTTCGGCATTAAAGCGGGCGATGTAAGCTTTGAGGGACTTCTCCTTGGCTTGTTTGACATTTAGCAGGAACTCTGGTCCCCTCTTGAGCCTCCTGCTCGTCATGAATCTGTCCAGGAACTGCCTACCGAGCTCATAGAAGCCGGTAACTGAGTTCAGTAGGGGGGTGATGGAACCATTTTAGGGCGGTACCTTTTAAACTGGTAATGAAGGTTCGGCACATAAAGGCATCAGAGGCCTCATGAAGGGCCATTGTATGCTGGTAGTGCGATAGATGATCTTCTGGGTCGCCAGTCCCATCATATAGGGTGAATTTTGGCACAATGAATTTCCTCGGTCTTTCTTCTAACATGATGGCAGGAGTGAATGGTGTGGCAAGCCTTCCGAGCAGCCTTGCCAACTCATCCTACTCTGGATGGTTCTGGATACTTCTCACAGCTATTGTTCGGTCAATAGATTCTGCAATTTCTTCGACCCTCCACGGGTCTCTAAGCCGAACTTCTTATGAACCTTTCCTTATAGCCTCGGTTTCAGGATAGTCAGGCTGAGCATGTCCCTCGGACAGAAGAGGGTTCCGAACTGGATGGATTGGTGTTGCTTGGGGATGAGGCTCCTGTGGTGCCGGATGTGCTCCCGAAGCCCTTGGAATTGGGGCTCTAGTAGTGCTCCGATAATGGACGTCAGGGACGAAGGCTGATGTTCCCCAACCTGGGGTTGCTGACAACTGTGGATCTCTGCCAACGCGAGCAACACCCTGGGGGTGCCCAGGCTGGTTATTTGGAGCCTGCTCATGGGGCTCTTCATTCTCAGTGGTAATTGGGGGTTGTGTTCTCGCTACAATGTTGACAGGCGGGTTAGGAGGACTCGTCCCTTGATTCTGTGTGAGCAGTTGCCAGTGTTCTAGATATGGCAAGCAACTGTTCCTGCACCAGTTCGTTGTGTCGTTTGATTGATTCAATCTCTTGTCGCATGGGATCAACCGTTGGCCCTCTTGCTTGTGGAGCAGGTGGCCGACGTTGAGAGCTTTGCGGATTCTGAGCGTTCTGTCTCGGTCGGAGATTTGGGGCCATGGTTTTCCGGTGAGGAAAAAGATAAGTTTGTGAATAGAGCACTTGGAGATTAGTCGTTTCCCACAAACGGTGCCAAACTGATGCTGCACTTTTCGGCTCGCAATAAATCTAGGCTCCGCGACCTGTAGAACACTCAAAAAGGGGGATCAGAGGACCACCGGATTGGCTCCGGCGATAGCCGCTTCGATGCTTAAGTAAGTAAACTGAATTGAAAAGACTGTATTGAAAGCCAAAGAATGAGCATGAAAATAAAGCGTACCTTTAGGGTTTAATTTATAGGCCGTGGCTTTCCTAAGTTGATTAGGATTTGGAGCCATGAAAGTAGGGATTTGATCACCGGAGATAGTAGTTTCCTTGTTGGACATTGCACCATAGATAGAGATGAATATGTATAGCAGTTTTCTTGTCAAAGACTGTTTCCTTATTCCCTGCTCGGCAGCCGGTAAGGCGGTGACGAGCTCTAGAGTGTTGGTCTGAAGTTTTGTAATTAACTCTGTGATCCTTATCCGGATATATATATGTGCTCTGGAGGCATATGCTCGGCCACTCCCGATCTTTCAGCCTGTTCTGAATATCCGAGCGCTAGCCACTGGTTAAGCGCGAGCTGAGTTAGCCGAGCGTGAGCCGGACTACAGACATACGTGTCGAGTGCTGATTGGTCTTGCTCTTTTGTGGTATATCAATAACACTAAATACCATGACTACTTTTGTCACCTTTGAATTCGTCGTTGCATGTGTTCCATGTCATGTTGAGATAACAACGGTAAAGGAAACCTGCACCGCTGGTTCAATATTAAGAGATTGATGTGGATGAATTATAAATTTGGATGTGTTTACATAATTCGGATGTGTTTATGTAAAAACACTTAAAAATTAATCGATATATTGACGAGTTAATTATGCTTAAGTCTCTTCAAATTATATTAAATTATTGTAAAATTAAAACATTTTTTAATTTTGAGTTAAAGGACAGTTAATTATCTTATTTTTTAATCTCAAGTTCATTTTAATAAATTGTCACTTATATTTTTTCAAAATAATTAGAATACTCCTATACACGATTTATCTATTTACCCAATCACATCTTCTCTCATTCTCTCAACCACCCATCACTGTCATCACCGTGCGCAACCACTACAAAGCATTAATTGGATCAATTTTTTTTTCCTCAAAATTTTATATTCAATATGAATTTTGTTTAATAGATCTTGATTTTTAGAGTCCGAATATATAAATTTTTATTAAAAATTGACTTATAAATTAGAAGTTATTGAATTTTAAAGTTTTGAAATTTTTTTTGGGAGTTGTTAAGATTTCACAGGATTAAGCTGAAATAGTATTTTCGGGTCTGAATAATTAAAAGATTTTATGGGTTAATATGCTTAAGCTTATAGTAGATTATAATCGTGGTGCTTTCTTTGACTATTGGCTGAAGGATCTTATATTGACTTGTGTGTATCCAGAGTTTGCCTTACAATGCAACAGTGCTCGTTGGGTCATGAGCTTCAGATTTTTTATATATGATCAGCTTAGTCATTTTTCTGGTTTTCATGCGTAGTGTGTGTGTTGCAAGTCATTGCCCATAACAGCAAATCCTATGATATATCTGATACTAACACAAACAAAAGCATCAAACTAATGTTCTTGGATTGACCGTTCATTGAACAATATTTTGATGACTTAAAAATACTTAACCCATGGAATTTTACTATATTTGCTGATATAATTGTCAATATATTCCCATTTACAACATCTCCATATACTCCTTTTTACTTATGATATCTATGGTTATAATTTTTATTTGCAATTTTGTAATTATATTGATGTCTCTAGTGATGTATACATGTTGTGATATATTTATTTTTTTTCGTATTTTAGTCTTGCCAATTAAAGTAAAATTAATATTATGATGCATGATCAGCCTAGGATTTGGAAAAAAGTAAGAACCGATTCAGCAGCGTACAAATAAATTTCCTTAAATCGTTTAATATATATACTTGATAGAGTAGTGTTAAATAATACAAAGATTTAGATTTATTTCTAAAATATGTTTAAAAGTTAAATAAAGTCAAATCAAAAGGGTTAATTAGTTACTAATCTTAGTTTGTAATGTTTAATTGTATCTTTCAAGGAATTGAAAGTCATTGGCCCACCTACTTAATCTAGAAGTTGAAATTTTTGGTTGTTAAAAAGTTTAAAGTTGAAAAATGGATGGTCTTAATAGACCGCTTTGTATTCTCTTCTCTCTCTCTCTCTCTCTCTCTCTCTCTCTCTCTCTCTCTCTCTCTCTCTCTCTCTCTCTCTCTCTCTCTCTCTATATAGTTACATTGAGGAGCTTAAAATCTATACGGTTTCCACTTTCGATTCTATTAAATAATCTGATAATTAGATATGATTCGTAACCAACATAAAACCATAACTAATCATATTTTGGATCTCAATTGTATGGACATGGCCGAAATAATTCATATAATTTGACAGATCGATGTACACTACACAAAAATAGAAATAGAATTTATTTTTGGCCATCCCTTTTCCCACTTCCCAAACTATATTCACACATCCACTTGAAGAAAGATAAAGAGAGTGGGAGGACTTTAACTCACCAAAAACCTTATTTTGCCAAAGATGTATTTGATTACCAAGCAAAAACTAAAATTGACAAGGACATGTTTGGAACCTCTGAAACTGCACTTGATGGGTTTCAATCAAAGAAATAATGTACCTTTTGAAATTGCACTTAAATGAGTTTTGATCAAAAGAAATAACATCACTTTCTTTGATTTGAATGCCCCAACACTTAATTTGTTTTTTTTTTTTGTGGAAGATTTTAGCTCTCACTTTCTTTATGTTCCATCTTATATATGGACCATAAATTCATACTATTGCTTGAGGATTGACTTGTCTATAGTACTATATACATGGTAGGAAGGGACACCATCATATATCTTACTTTTAGGAGGTTACAAGACTTGTTTGGAAAGTTGCTCTTGTAATACCCATTTCACTTTTAAATTTTATTATATAAATATGTAGAATATACCACAAGAGAGGGATTGAAAACATTGGAAACGGTGTAAGAAGAAGCGAAATCACATTGCAGCACTGTGGAACAAACTAATATTTAATTGAAAGAAATAACTTCCCACAAGTTTATACTCCAACAATAAACAATCTATTTTGGCAGTATCTCTCTTCAAAATCAACGAACAAAAACAATGCAAATTTACATTGGTACGGCAGTCTCTATAGTGCTACAATCTCACGGCCTCTTCAACTTTTGGCCAACAAATTATTAATATATTTAATTTTACACAAATTATTATATCTTATTCAATTCTAGTAAGAAAATCTATTTCTACTAACAATTACTTAACCTATTTCATGTAAGACTACGGACTATCCAAATATATTCCAAATACTTTCAGGACTCTTTTTAATAAAAAATAGGAAACTTTCTAAATTATATGAGTTTAGTTTAATTGGCCTACATTGTCTTCTTTAAACCAAACTCTTCAAACTTGATTATGCCAAGCAATCTTTTCAGCTTAAAAAATGAATATATGCTTTGAGTGACTTTATGAAAATATCAATAATTTGATCTTCCGAGGGATAAAACTCAAGCTCAATCTCCTTGTCATTCACCAAACCACGAATGAACAAAAGTAATGGCTGACTTGGTATCACAAAATATTTTTGTAGGATCATTATTCTTGTGTTGTAGAACACCAAGCGTTCGCCGCAACTAAACTGCTTGAATAACTATACTCCCTGCTGCAATGTACTCTACCTCTTCTATTAAAAGATCAACCACCTGCTGCTTCTCAAATGATCAAGAAAATATATTAGAACCAATATTAAAGATATAGCCTGAAGTATTCTTTGGCATCTCAGTATCACTTGCCTAATCACTATCTGTATAGCTATCAAATTCTACATTGTTAGAAGGTGAATAAAAAATACCATCACTTTACGTACCTTGAATGTAACGCAAAATCCATTTAACTAGTTGGAAGTGAGATTGTTGCGGAGTTTCCATGAGTATGTTAATCAATTCAATACCAAACACAATATGTGGCCTAGCAAAATTCAAATATCTGAAGATTCCTACCAAACTTTTAGAGTAAGTAGGATTCACAAGTTTATCTGTACCATCTTTCATTAACTTTTACATCTCCTCAACTGGAGTTAATATTAGATTAGACTTGGCCGTCTTGAATTTTCTCAAAATATCACCAACATATTTCTTTCGTGAAATAAAAATTTCACTATCTATTTGAACAACTTAATTCAATGCCAAGAAAATAAGACATTAGTCTCATATCTATCATTTCAAAGTGACCAATCATAGCTTCCCTGAATTCTAAAATCAACTTTAGATTATTTCCAGTAAAGATTAAATCATCAACATACAAGCAAAATTTAATAACCATAATCACAATATTTTAGCGTGTAATTGTGCAAACATCATTTTCAATATAAGAAAGAGAGAGAGAGCTAAAATTACTATTGTTTTCGTTTGTAGAGACCTGGCTGACTTGCTACTATTATATATATATATATATATGTGTGTGTGTGTGTGTGTGTGTCACTACAAGAAAAAGCACTATTAGCGACGCACGCGTGCGTCGCTAATAGTGGTATTTTGCGTCGCTAAAAGCGTCACAAATAATGGCGTCGCTAATAGTATTAGCGACGCACAAGCCCGTTGGTGTCGCTGAAGGTGACTATTAGCGACGCACACTGTGCGTCGCTAATAATTGGGTACCCGCGTTGCAAAAATTACACAAGAATGCAGTGTGCGTCGCTGAAAACCACTATTAGCGACGCACACTAGGCGTCGCTAAAAGTCACCTTCAGTGACGCACAGTATGGGCGTCGCTAATAGTAGTTTTTAGCGACACACACACTGTGCATCGCTAATAGTGGTTTTCAGCAACGCCCACACTGAACGTCGCTAATGGTGACTTTTAGCGACGCCTAGTGTGCGTCGCTAATAGTTTTTTTTTAAAAAAAAAAAAAAATCATATTTGTTTTGTTTTATTTGTTGTTTTATTCCTGTTTAAACCTGTGTCAATCATCCATCTTGATATACAATAAAATTCAAGCATTTTGAAATGAATATATTAAAAAAGAAAAATATATTCATATATATATATATATATTAAACTAATTATGTACAATTGTAAAATTACAATTGAACAATAAATAGAAAAATTAAAAATTGTCTCCAAAAATGTAAATACAGATGTCCATGAAAAGAAAAAAAAACAAATAAAAATAACAAGTTCCGATGCAAAAGATAAAGACGGCGCGCCAATAATCCCGATCAATTTGAAATAAAGATCAAATGATATATATTAGAACAATTATTAAATATATATGAACATAGAATGTGAAAAGTTTTTTTTTTTTTTTTTTGCATGCATAAGTAGTAAGAATGGCATAAAGTAGAATAAGTCTATTTTATTTTACTGTGAGGTGTGTGATGGGGTTTCGGTGTAGTTAGGTCGATATCTGGCATTTTGGACGGTCAAAACCCCAAAATGAGCCTTTTTGGAGCTGAAACTTGCATAAGTTTCAAAGCGGGCATCCGAACCGAGTGCCGTAAGTTCATGCAAGTTTATTTTATCATTTTTCAGGTGTCTGATGGGGTTTCGGTGAAGTTAGGTTGATATCCGGCATTTTGGTCCTTCAAAACCCCAAAATGGGCCTTTTTGGAGCTGAAACTTGCATAAGTTTCAAACCGGGCATCCGAACCGAGTACCGCAAGTTTTTGCAAATCTATTTTATCATTTTTGAGGTGTGTGATGGGGTTTCGGTGTAGTTAGGCCAATATCCGGCATTTTGGTCTGTCAAAACCCCAAAATTGGCCTTTTTGGAGCTGAAACTTGCATAAGTTTCAAACTGAGCATCCGAACCGAGTGCCGTAAGTTATTGCAAGTTTATTTTATCATTTTTGAGGTGTGTGATGGGGTTTCGATATAGTTAGGCTGGTATCCGACATTTTGGTCCGTCAAAACCTCAAAATGGGCCTTTTTGGAGCTGAAACTTGCATAAGTTTCAAACCGGGCATTCGAACCAAGTGCCGCAAGTTCGTGCAAGTCTATTTTATCATTTGTGAGGTGTGTGATGGGGTTTCGATGTAGTTAGGCTAATATCCAGCATTTTGGTCTGTCAAAACCCCAAAATGGACCTTTTTGGAGCTGAAACTTGCATAAGTTTCACACCGAGCATTCGAACCGAGTGCCGTAAGTTAGTGCAAGTTTATTTTATCATTTTTGAGGTGTGTGATGGGGTTTCAATATAGTTAGGCCGGTATCCAGCATTTTGGTCCGTCAAAATCCCAAAATGGGCCTTTTTGGAGCTGAAACTTGCATAAGTTTCAAACCAGGATCCGAACCGAGTGCCGCAAGTTCGTGCAAGTCTATTTTATCATTTGTGAGGTGTGTAATAGGGTTTTGGTTTAGTTAGGCCAATATCCGGTATTATTTTAAAAGTTGTTCAGAAAATCAGGTCAGAAAACTATTCTAATAAAAGTTGTTCTAAAGGATGTGACAGGGCAGTAATTGGATACAGTTTGAACTTTGAACACACTTCTAAAAGGATATTACTTTATGCCATAAGCCATACCTTCATGTTGGAGTTCTTCAACCAGCACCTGAAGCCCTCCATTAGTTGACAAGTCTTGGTGCACAAGAAGTGTTTCCTGATAAAAACAAGGTAAACAATACTAAGAGATGAGTATGCGACAAATGAACATCACAGTTGATTTTTTACACATGCATGGGTAACATATACAAAGTTGAATCTGAAGAAACCAAAATTTAATAGGTGCAACAAACAGACATAAGATACTAGATCATGAAAAGTGTATAGTGAAATTACCATAGCATTACAGGCCGCAGGATAATCTACCTTTGCATCCAAGACAATCTACTTCGCCATATCCATATCAGCTGACTTATCAACATAAACATGGCAAATTCCATCTGGGAAGAAAATACTAAAACTTAACTAGAAGCTCTAGTTTCATGCTATTTCTCAAGGCAAATGAATTACAATTTACGCATATAGAATAATTTATGTATAGGAGTAGGACAAATTTCTCTTACCAGCATAACAAAGAACAGGAATTTTGTTGAATGCTTTATTTGGGAAACAAGTTTATTGCTGCCTCTGGGGATCACAAGATCTATCACATCATCAAGCTAGAGCAAAATAAAATCAATTAAAAACCAGCATGATATAAAGATCAAACAGTATTCAAAACTCAATTCCCACCTTGAGCAAAAGTACAATTTAACAATAAATAGAAAAATAAAAAATTGTCTCAAAAAATTTACTAAAAATGTCCATGAAAAGAAAAAAAAAACAAATAAAAATAATAAGTCCCGATGCAAAACATAAAGGCGGCGGACGCAATAATCCCGATCAATCTGAAATAAAGATCAAATGATATATATTATAACAATTATTAAATATATATGAAATATAGAATGTGAATATAGTTTTTTTTTTTTTTTGCAAAAGAAAACATAAAATGATTTCAATATCTTTTTCTAATGAATAAATGCATAACACACATATAGTACACACGTCTCTTCCCAACAGAAAGGGAGAGGAAAACAGAGCAGTAGCAGATAGGAATTTTATTAATAATTCTCCAAAAGCGGCTGATTACAACCTCAAACAAACCCTTGATGAGATACTATGGTTTCCCTAACAAAAGTTCAATATAAGCCCTTTATTTAAATCTCATATAAGGGCTACTAATTAGTCCTGCAAAACAAATATAAACTATTTTTTGATTAATAATTGATTATTAAGAAAACTCTAATTTTAACTATTTTTTGATTAAAAAAATTAATAACATTAAATAAAAGATAAACTCAATTGTCACTATGGGTCTGAAAAGAATTTGATATACTCAATTTTATGCTAGTCAAAGTAAATAGCATAAAAATTAAAGAGTAGTATTAGCAATTTTCAATTTATATTCTCAATTATATCTTCAACGTAAACATCTCCAATTCAATGACTTGTGTATCTTTTTTTCCATGCTATATTTTGAGTAAAAAAAATGTCAATATTTTTTTTTTAACCATTCTACAATATCATTCAAAAAAATATATTATGTATCTATTGTGTCCCAAGACCAACATATGGTTTGTCAAAATTTGACATATGCCAAATTTTATACCAATTGTAGTGCAAGGTTTGACATTTCCAAATTATAACATTTCATGTAGTATACCTTTGCAACATAAAATACTGGTCCATAAATTTTAATATTTGCAACTCATTGGATTCTCGAATTCCTTTGGACAATCACATGTTAAATATTAGTTCAATTTCCTTTCCTATCAAATTTAAGGAATACCATGGATATAATGGGTGATGAATACACACACACACACACACACACACATATATATATGATGTGAAGGTAGTGAATGCCGAACAACATGGAAAGGAAAAATTCATATTGATTTCAATTTTACCAAAACTACTTTTATATCAAAACTAGTTTTAATTAAATCTTGTTTTTAACTAGATTAGTCATTGTAGATGGAATTGCATAATAGATACAACCTCTACTAATTTCCAAAACATGATAGTTAGAAACCCTAACCTTTTATCAAGCAAAATTCAGGGTCCGCGGTGGCAGTTTTAGACGGCAGCGGCGGTGGTGGCTTTAGTCGGTAGCGGCGGTGGTGGTTTCTGGGCTATTTGAGATCGATATAGAGAGAGAAAGAGTATTAATCTAGATCACAGAGAGAGAGAGAGTGGAGAAAACTACAGAGAGAGAAAGAGTGTGTCCGAGAGAGAGAGAGAGATAAGAGTGGAATATATTATGACTTATTAGCGACGCACACAGTGCGTCGCTAATAAGTTAGTGGGTGTCGCTAATTGTACATCAAACGACAGCGTTTTAATTAAGCAAACTATTTGTGACGCCCAAATAGGCATTGCTAAAAGTTTTAACTATTAGCGACGCACATGTGCATCACTAATGGCCACATGTGCGTCACTAATAGGTTCACGCCTATTTTTTTGGGCTGGGAAAATAATTTTTTATTACATTTTCTATTTTTTTAGCGACGCCACACATGTGCGTCACTAAAAGGCACTTTTAGCAACGCTTCTTGTGTGTCGCTAATAATGTGCGTCCCTAAAAGTGCCATTTTTTGTAGTGTGTGTGTATAAAACAATACATGTATAGATTTGAGAAAACACATTATAGAATCTGGAACGTATAAAAAGAAATTGAACAATGAAAAAAAGAAAAATTTAGTTTTTAACTTGACTCTTTGACATGTTTGCCTATTTATACTACGATGTTGCAATTTTTATTTATTTATGATGTGATGTTATATTTTTATTCAAATGGGATGTGATAACTCAAATATTACCACGTCTTTGGTATAAGTTATATTCTATGCGGGTGGGATATAAATGGTTCACGGGTTATAGAGAACCAATCAAATTGAAGATACCAAACATGGAATAGGATAACATTTATCATATCCAACCCTCTTATCCTGTCATTGAAACATGACCATACTTTCCACAGTTAAAACACTGAATATTAGATTTATGAGTCTGTGAATTTGAATTATTATCGTTCCCTTCTTCCCTAGATTGGTCTGTACTGTCAATTATTATTTTGTCGACGATTATTATTCTCCGATTGATTGCCTCTATCTTTTCTACTACCAAATCTATTTTTCCAATTATTACCTCTACCTCCAACATTGTTGTAGTTTTTTCCTCTGTTCTGATAGCCTTGAAAACGTTGATTAAAACCTGTATTATTCTGAAACTCTGCATTTTTTCTTTTTCAAATTTAATTGAGCTTGCACAGCTTCGTCCATTGATTTTTTTTTTTTATTTCTCATTCAAGCATTGTTCGAGAACTAACAACGAACCCAATAATTCATTCACCATCACAAACTCAGAGTTAGTGGAATATTCAATAGCAATCACCTTATATTTGAACCACAATGTCAAGTTTCGAAGAGATTTTTCAACTATTTTAGGGTTTTTCAATTCTTAACCATTAATCTTCATGTTGTTTACAAGATTTATGGTATGCAAAAAATAAAAATAAAAGTAGTTTCTAATTTTTCCATCTGCAACAACTCAAAATTTCTACCCAATTTGATCATTTTCCCTTATCAACACCAACATATGTTCTTTTTAAGAATATTCCATGCTTGTTTTGCAAACTAAACATATACTACAATTTTACTAAAAATTGAGAATTTTTAGTATTTGATGAATGCAATTTAAGGTTTGAAAGTGTGTTTCCCATGTTTGGTTATTCGCATCTACTGAAATCTTTTTCTCAATGAACTTCAACGACAAACTGCGTGAATTAAAAAATGCAATCACTAGCACTTTTCCAATGAAAAATGAGTTTTTCCATCAAATTTGTTAACCGTACAAATAAGTGACGCAATCGTTACGAACCAGACTCTGATACCAATTGTTGAATATACCACAAAGATGGATTGAAAATATTGAAAATGGTGTTAGAAGAAACGAAATCACATTGCAACACTATGGAACAAACTAATATTTAATTGAAAGAAATAACTGTTAGGAAAAGTGAATTTTTGAGCATAATAATTAGCTATCTTTGACCTAATATTAAAGTGGGACCCACACATTAATTTTGGTGGGTCCATATAAAAATGTGTTATGCTCCACAAGGAGATTAAGATCATGTATTAGGTTGCTCAAAACCACTAAGGAGTGAATGAGAAATTGCCTCCAAACATCACCACTTGAAAAATGGTAACAAAAGCTTGAAACTTGTGAAAAGCTTATGTCCCACATAGGATGGGTACAAGGCTTTAAAGAGTATATATACAATTACCTTAAAGGAAAGTTTGGGTTCTTATGGGCACCCAAGTTTTGTAGAAGGGGGAGGACCTAGCACATGTTTGGTTCACCACACATGTGCGTCGCTGCCCCGCACCGAACTGGGTCAGGTTCGAGTTCGGGTTCGGGTTTGGGTTTGGGCCTTGGCCCACTATGTATATATCTTTTTGGGGAAATTTTATTTAAATAATTTTTCAGAACGCTGTCGTTTCTGTTACTGTTAGAAATAGTCTAAAATGTTGTTGTTTTACCAGGATAATTTAAATCCAAAAATATTGTTTTGCGATTGCGTTTGGTTTTGGTTTAAATCCAATACGACGTCGTTTTGTAATTAAACTTTTAGTTTAAATTTTGACTAAATTGTCTTCTTCCCTACGGCTATTTGTTGAACTGCTGCGACTACTAGCCTTCGTGTCTGTACCAAACAGACATGAATGCTCTATATAAACACCAACTATGCACCGACATTCATTCATTGAATTCATTAACATTTTCAGTGCATCCATAATTAGAGAGAGAGTTCAAACACTTCTGGTTTGCTGTGCACAGAGAAAAATTGTGCTTATTCACTGTGCGATAACCATTTCATCTTGGGAGGTAGACGTCATAGAAACTCATGAGCACCATTGTACGAGGGCTATTATGTCTTAAAGAGATAGTGTCAAACGCTGGACTTGGTCTGTTCCATATTCTTGATTCAGAAACTTGTAAGTTTCTTCAATTTCTGTTTTTCTTTTGGTGAATTTTGTATACTGTTTCTAAAGAATAATTTGTTTCTGGTTTTAATTCTGGAATCATAACTCAGTTTAAAGCTTTAGAAAAAATTAGTTTATGTTCTCTGTAAATTCAATTTTTCAGTATCCAGTTTCTGTATTTATAGAAGACGAAATAGATTCTGTATTTACAGAATACAAAAAAAGGTTCTGTAATTTTTTTTGAATTATTCTACTACTAAAATAAAATTGATTTTAAGATTCAATAACAATCTTAAGAAAAAATACTATTAATTTTATATATCAGTTTTATTTTACTGTTGTAGTATTTCATACTTAAATTTTTTATTTTTCAAAAATGTTGCAAAAATTCAGAATTTGAAATTGTTGGTTATATTTCTATTTATTGCAGAAATTAAGTTTTATTATTTTATTTACTGAAATTTAGTATTTAAGTAATCTGTTTAAATACAGATTTACAGTTTGTTAATCTTAGTTATATATTTTTGTGATCTTAGTCTAAATGACTGATGTGGTGACTTCGAATCCTTTGGTGACTTCTACCTGCTGCTCCTATGGTTGGAATTGTGCTCATGAACCATAGAGAGAAGCCAGAGAAATTTAACGACACCAAATTTAAGAGGTGGCAATAGAAAATGTTGTCCTATCTAACTACTCTTAATTTGGCTAGGTTCTTTCGTGAAGATGCTCCCACATTGAAGGAAAATAAATCAGACTGACAAGTAGTTGTTGCGGTTGAGGCTTGGAAACATGCAGATTTCTTATGCAGAAACTACATCCTCAATGGGTTGGATAACACATTATACAATGTGTATTGCATAGTCAAGATAGCAAAAGAACTTTGGGAATCACTGGACAAGAAATACAAACAGAAGATGCTGGACTCAAGAAGTTTGTAGTGGAAAAATTCCTAGACTACAAGATACTCGATTCCAAGATAGTGATTAGCCAAGTTCAAGATCTCCAAGTGATTTTGCATGAAATTCAGGTAGAAGGTATGTCACTTAGTGAATCTTTTCAAGTGGCTAAAATTATTGAAGCATTTCTGCCATCTTGGAAAGAATTCAAAAGTTACCTAAAGCACAAGTAAAAGGACATGAGACTTGAAGACTTAATTGTGAGATTAAGGATTGAAGAAGACAACCGTACTTTTGAGAAGAAAGCGGGGAAAACCATCATGAAATTCAAGGCCAATGTTGTGGAATAAGGGCAAAGCTCTCAAAACAAGTAGAGGAAACACAATGGTGATGGTCCCAAATAAGGTCCAAATAAGAAGTTCCAAGGTAAGTGCTATGTATGCAACAAACAAGGGTACCATGCTAAGGACTATCATAGTCGTAAGGACCAAGGGAATCCAAGCAAAAAGCATGCTCAAGCCAATATGACCCAAGTAGACAATCTCTCTAAAGATGTTTTCGAAATAAATCTGTTTGCGATGGTCTCTAAAGTGAATTTGTTTGGCAACACCAAGGAATAGTGGGTGGACACTAGGGCTACTTACCATGTTTCTCGGATAGGAAAATGTTCTCATCATATCACAATATAGATAATGGAGAACAACTTTTTATGGGCAACTCCTCGACTTCAAAAGTTGAAGGTCAAGGACAAGTAGTGTTGAAGATGACTTCTAGAAAAAACTCACCCTCAATAATGTGTTGCATGTGTCTGATATCCGAAAGACCTTGGTATCAAGATCATTATTGAGCAAAAAGGGCTTTGAATTGGCCTTTGTATCAGACAAGTTTATACTGTCTAAGAATGTGATGTATGTGGGAAAGGGGTATAGGAACGATGGGCTCTTTAAGATGAATATAATGACAATTGTACATCCTATTAAGAATAATAACACAAATCTTGCTTATATGCTTGAGTTTTCAAATGTGAGGCATGGTAGACTAGGACATGTTAATTATGACACATTGCTGTAGATTAGTTAATATAGAATGTTTACCTAAAATTGATTTTGATCCAAATCACAAATGTGAGACTTGTGTGGAAGCAAAGCTTACAAGAACTTCTTTTGAATCAATTGAAAGAAGTAGTGTACCTCTAGAATTAATACATTTATATATTTGTGATTTGAAATTTATTCAAACTAAAAGTGGTAAGAAATATTTTCTTACTTTTATTGATGATTGCACAAGATACTGTTATGTTTACTTGTTGAGAAGTAAAGACGAGGCAATGAAAAAGCTTAAACATTACAAGAATGAGGTTGAGAATCAACTTGATAAGAAGATCAAGATATTGAGAAGTGATAGATGTGGTGAATATGAAGCACATTTTGGTGAATTCTGTTCACAACATGATATTATATACCAAACGACTACACCCTATTCACCTCAACAAAATGAGATTGCTGAACTAAAAAATAGAACTTTAAAAGAAATGATGAATGCATTGCTATTAAGTTCTAAACAACCTCAGAATTTGTGGAGGGAAGCAATTCTTTTCATAAATTATATTCTCAATCGAATACCGCAAAAGAAAACCAATAAATCCCCATATGAGTTATGAAAAGGTCGAAGACCTTCTTAAAAGTGTGGGGTGTTTGGCTAAGGTGGTGGTTCCTACACCTAAGAAGGTTAAAATAAGACCGAAAATAATTGATTGTATTTTCATAGGGTATGCTCATAATAGTAGTGTTAATCTATTTCTGATTTATAAATCAAAAATTTCTGATATGCATGTTAATACTATTATTAAGTCAAGGAATACATCGTTCTTTGAACACGTATTTCCTTACAAAAATAACACAAGAGTCGAGTTCAAATAAAAGAACTCATGACACTGTAGTAGGCAATAGTCAAAACCAACAAGATGATAATGAACCTAAACGAAGCAAAAGAACTACAACATCAAAATCTTTTGGTCTAGATTTTCTAACATTTTTGTTAGAAGATTAGCCTCAAAGCTTTAAAGAAGAAATGTCGAGTCTTGAAGCTCCTTATTGGAAAGAGGCTATAAACAATAAAGTAATCATGCGTGGGAACTAGTTGATCGTCCACCAAGTTCAAAACCTCTTAGATATAAATGGATATTCAAGAAGAAAATGAAAGCAAATGGGTCTATTGAAAAGTACAAGGCCAGGCTTGTTATCAAATAATACATGTAAAATGAAGGCTTGGACTATTTTGATACATATTCACCTATTACAATGATATCATCCATTCAAATGTTAATAGTTATTGTAGCTATACACAATCTTAAGATACATCAAATGGATGTAAAGACAACTTTATTAAATGGTGAATTAGATGAAGAAATATACACAGAATAACCCGAAAGGTTTATTGTTCCAGGTTAAGAAAAGAAAGTTTTCTGGCTTGTTAAATCTCTTTATGGACTAAAACAAGCACCGACGTGTGGCATGAGAAATTTGATAGTGTAATGATGCCAAATGGGTTCAAAATCAATGGGTGTGACAAATGTGTATATGTCAAGAATACAGAAAATAATTTTGTCATTATTTATCTCTCTGTTGATGATTGTTCATTATGGGTAGTAATAATAAAGTCATTAAATCTACCAAGAAAATGTTAAACAATAAGTTTGACATGAAGGACTTAGGTGTTGTTGATGTTATACTTGGGATAAAGATCTCTAGAACATCAGATAGACTGATATTATCTCAATCATATTACATTGAGAGAATAATCAAGAAATTTAAACAAGATGATAGTAGTCCTACGAGAACACTTGTAGATGTAAATCTACACTTATCCAAGAATAATGGCAAAAACATATCACAACTAGAGTATGCGCAAATAATTAGCAGCCTAATGTATGTGATGAATTGTACCCATCCAGACATAGCTTACGTTGTCAGGAAACTGAGTAGATACACAAGTAATCCTAATTCGGACCATTGTGAAGCAATAGTTAGGGTTTTAAGGTATTTGAAATACACCCAAAACTATGGATTGCACTACTCAAGATATCCAGCAGTACTTGAAGGATACTATGATGCGAATTGGATATCCAATACCAAAGACTCAAAATCCACAAGTGGTTATTTGTTTACACTTGGTGGTGGAGCGATATCATGGAAATCTTCTAAACAAACATGCATTGCTAGATCCACAATGGAATCTGAGTTTATTGCACTTGATAAAGCTGGTAAAAAAGTTGAGTGGCTTCGTTACGTCCTAGAAGATATTTCAATGTGGCCAAAACATGTGCCCGCTATTTGTATTCATTGCGATAGTCAATTTGCAATTGGTAGGGCACAAAGTCACATGGATAACGGTAAGTTTCAACATATTCGTGAAAGACATAATACCGTGAAACAACTTCTCTCTAATGATATTATGACCATTGAATACATAAGGTCAAAAGATAACATTACGGATCCGTTAACCAAAGGTTTGACCAGAGAACAAATGAATAAATCATCGAGGGGAATGGGGTTAAAGCCTATGTAATAAGAGTCGTTATAATGACAACCCATCCTAGCTTACTGGAGATCCCAAGATCTAGGTTCAAAGGAATAATCGAATTGTGTGTGACTCATTAAGATCACTATGGAGATAAAATCTCTTACCCATTCATATGATAAGAATAAGTAATGCCTATAGTATTAAAAAGGATAAGTTAAGCTTTTAATGATTCTTATACCTTGTTAAATACAAGTGGGGTATAACAAGATACTCTTAATAAGAAATCACCTATGTGAGTGTGAACTGTGCCGATTCTATGAGAATGATAAAGGCTAAATTCTCTAGGAGCACTCATAAAACTAGGAATTGTTCAGGGCCAGAATGAACACAATCATGAGAACCAACTATGTGAGGAAATATTCTGTGTGAATAATATTGTCTTGGTTTACAAAAATGGTTGAACAATTCAAGACATCATGTTCACTAATCAACTAATAACCCCGATAGCATTTCACAAGGGAAGGTTCAAGGCCACAAGCTACCTTCCTCTATGTAGGAAATTTCCAAATTGAACTCTTTCTAAGTGTCTGCATATCATTTGCACTACTTTCAGTCAATTTCATTCATGCGAGGGATTGTTAGGAAAAGTGGATTTTTGAGCATAATAATTAGCTATCTTTGAGCTAAAATTCAAGTGGGTCTCACACATTAATTTTGGTGGGTCCATATGAAAATGTATTCTCCTCCATAAGAAGATTAAGATCATGTATTCGGTTGCTCAAAACCACTAAGGAGTGAATGAGAAATTGCTTCTAAACATCAACACTTGAAAAATGGTAACAAAAGTTTGAAGCTTATAAAAAACTTATGTTTCACATAAGATGGGTATAAGGCTTTTAAAGAGTATATATACAATTACCTTGAAGGAAGGTTTGGGCCCTTAGGGGCACCCAAGTTTTGTGGAAGCGGGAGGACTTAGTAAATGCTTGGTTCACTACACATGCGCGTGTGTCGCCTGACACCAAATTAGGTTGGGTCGGCCTGGGTTTGGGCCTTAGCTCGTTATGTATATATATTTTTGAGAAAAATTCATTTAAATAATTTTCTAAAATGTTGTCATTTGGTTACCATTTAAATCCAACGCTGTCGTTTTGCAATTGCATTTGGTTTTAGTTTAAATCTAAAACGACGTTGTTTTGCAATTAAACCTTTGGTTTGAATTTTGACTGCCTGCGGCTGTTCGTTGAACTATTGTGACTGTTAGCCTTCGTGTCTATACCAAATAGACACGAATGCTTTATATAAACACCACCTATGAACCTACATTCATTCATTGAATTCATTAACATTTTCAGTGCATCCATAATTAGAGAGAGAGTTCCAACACTTTTGGTTTGCTGTATATAGAGAAAAATTGTGCTTCTTCACTATACGATAACCATTTCATCCTAGGAGGCAAACGTCACAGAAACTTGTGAGCACCATTGTACGAGGGTGTATTCTGTCTTAAAGAGATAACGTCAAATGCTACACTTGGTTTGTTCCATCTTCTTGATTCAGAAACCTGTAAGTTTCTTCAATTTCTATTTTCCTTTTGGTGAATTATGTATACTATTTTTAAACAGTAATTTGTTTCTGGTTTTAATTCTGCAATCATAACTCAGTTTAAAACTTTAGAACATAATTGGTTTCTGTTCTCTGTAAATTCAATTTTTCAGTATCCAGTTTCTATATTTACAAAATACAGAAAATAGGTATTGTGTTTTTTTTCAAATTATTCTACTGCTAAAATAAAATTGATTTTATGAAGATTGAATAACAATAACTTCTCACAAGTTTATACTCCAGTAATAAACAATTTATTTTGGTAGTATATCTCACCAAAATCCAAGAACAAAAACAAGGCAAACTCACATTGGTTCGGCAGCCTCTATAATGCTGCAATCTCATGGCCTCTTCAATTTTAGGCCACCCACACTCAAGGGCGGATGGACATGGGGGCTAGGTCAGACCATAGCCTCCCTCAAATTATAGAAACTTTATTTTTTCACATGTAAAATTTTGATCCTTTCAAAATTAGTTCATCCTAAATTTTGACTCACCACAATCTTTACCTATTATTTCTCTCATTTCTTATCAAAATGTTAGCCCACCTAAAAAATTTTGGCTAGCTCAATCTTTACCTATTATTTTTCACCCTAAAATTTTGGCCAAATCCAAAATTTTCACAAAAAGTTTCTCTAAAATTTTTTTAGCCCTCCTTTCCTAATTTTCCTGATTCTGCCCTTGCCCACACTTATATATATAACATTAATTTAAAGTCCTACATTAATGATAATGTTTAATCTCACACATACTATTATACCTTATTCAATTCTAATAAAAAAACCTAACCTACTCCATGTATGACTAAGATTATCTAAATATATTCTAAATACAACTAGGACTCTTTTAAATAAAAATAGAAAAATTATAAATTATATGGCCTTGATTGAATTGACCCACAAAGTAAAATAAAATAAAAGAAGTTTAATTCCTTAATTCTAAATAACTCAAAATTTGTCAAAGTCATCAAATTTAATTTTCCTCAACTCTCTCTTCGTTTTCTTACTCAATACATATTTCCCTCCTTCCCTTTTTTGGTTCCTTCTATATTCTCTAAATAGATTATGATTATCTTTATTAATTGTATGTACTATATTTTTAATCTTCATTAAGAGATAAAAATAACAATTACGTGTTGAGTAATTTAATGAATTTGGAGAGAGACTGATTCATTAAGGTTCACTTCTTTAATTTGGTGAAAATACTCATTTTAATTTTTTATAGTATCTTTTGTCTTTTATTTTAAGTTGATTTCTCTTTTCTTTTTTCACCAACTAATAATCCAAAAGAAGAAATAATAACTGTTTTTTTTTTTTTTGTTTTTTACCTAAAAAAAGCCTTTTTTTGTTGTTATTTTTCTCTTGAACATTCAAATAAATGAAGATTATTACTTCTTTTTTTTTTTTAAGTTTTTTTCTCCAAAACTTTATAAATCACAATTTAAAATAATTGGTAATTGATAATGTGTTATTTCTTGATTGAGTGGAGTAGAGCCACAAAAAATGCAAGGCCGTGTAGCTTAGCTCGAAGTCATCGTCACTTTGATGAAATAAAAAGACAAGAGTCCCTGTCAGTTTGTGATGATCGTGAACCGTCCACTTTTCCATCATTTTCAAACGTTAATTTCAGCAGCCTCAGGTTTAGATATATGGCCATTCTATTCCACAATGTCAACGTTATCTAAAGGAGCTTTTGCTGGAGATATAACAAAGTCAACATTTATAAATGAGTTACTATTCTTCATTTTCAGATCAATTTTTTTTTTTTTTTTATATATATAAGAAATCCTTTTGTGAATTATATAAATTTGCTATTTACGTACGGCTTAGGATTAAGGCTCTGTTTGCCAGGTTTTAAACCGCAGTTTCTGTGGGGCCAAGTACGGAAAAAACTATTTTGTGCATTTTTGCAATTCACAGGAGCTTCTGTTACTGTGCTTATGTAATTACATTGCTGTAATCCTTTTATAATAAATAAATATTCATAGAAGATTGAAAATTTATAAATTATTAGAATTATTAATTATTAATTTTTTTTATATTTTCATTAATCAATAAGTATTTTTTACACGTAAATGATTTTTATTAAAAAAAAAAAAAGACCTTATACACAATTTTTCAACAAAATTTTAGTTTTCATAAAAATACATATAATACTCAACTTAAGATAAAAAAAAAAAAAAAACTCATAATCTTCTTTTCAAATAAAGAAGTTGTATTTTCAGATGTCATAATTTTTTTTTTCAATTATAATACTTTGAACTTTAATTATGTTAAATTAATTAATAAATAATAATTACTAAGATATGTCATAAATAAGAAATATATAAATGGATAAATAACTATTCTATTACTATTCATGTCACAACAGTTATTAATGATGTGGGATCGGCCCTACTCCAATATCAATCACACATTGCATGCAATGCAACACCTACGCTATATGTATAAAGTTTGTAAGCACCATTAAATTATATGTGTTGAATATCTTATACATTCATATTTTAACTCCCAATGCCTCCCTGGCCTATAATACGTTTGTTTCATATCAATTTCTTAAGTTCTCTAAAGTTAATTACACATTAGCCTATGCACCAAGTGCTCGTTTGTCCAAACGAATATTAAAAATGTGTTATTGGGCCTAGAAAACCCTAAGGAGGCCCCATCGCAAAAATTTTATCTCATTTGAATGTCTTTTAAGTTCATAAGGGCATTTTTAATATTTTACTAAACAAGTTTTACGCCTACCGAGATACTGTCTCGTCAAACGAACTATGGAATTAGATTAGAAGGTTCAAAAATCCTAAAGGTACTCTCTTTCTATTTATTGATTTTTTAGATATTTTTTCTATGCCTAGAGGTATTATCGTAATTTGAAAATTCATGTGAGACTAATACCATGTCCTAATCTGGTCAAGCTGATATCATATTTGGGTTCAAGGCATCCAAAAACCATAGAAATACCCCTTCTATATTTTAACTAGGTATTTAATTACTCAATTTTAATTCTAAGGGCATTATTGTCATTTTACCCGTTTAGGTGGGACAACCATCGATTCCCAATTTACCTAACCTAACATTATTTTTGAGTTCAAGATGTCCAAAACCCTTGGAGTATTCCTTTCTGGATTTGATTAGCATTTGATTAACATATTGGTCATTTTACATCTTTACGTGGGATTACTCCGGGTCTCCGAATGTCTAAACAGATCCCACCATTGAGTCTGGAGCGTCCAAAAACCTTGAGTATATCCTTAATTGACCATTTATTCACTACTTTTAACCTTAGGAGCAAAATAGTAATTTTACCAAAGTCCTAAAGGCATTTATTTAATTAATTAATCATTTCTAGGGCCATTTCATAATTTATACAAACTTTAGGGTCCAATTTATAATTTAAACAAATTTTGGTCTAAGCTAATTAGGTCAAACCAATTTAATAAAATGAAATAATACATTTTCTTCAAAACCCAACCGGTCTAAGGGAGTCATCAATGAACTAGTTCTGGAATAGTGTAAACCAACCAATCCAGACAACTATTAAATGAACCAGTCTAGACCTTAACAAAGCCAATCAATTTGGACCTCATTTTAGTAAACTATAGTATATAAGGGTTGACCAGTTTAGACAAAAAAAAGTCAATTCAGCCGTGTTTTGTGCCAAATTGCGGTGTTCGACATTGGGCACTATTCATCATCCCTAATGAGGCGTTGAATAATGCTGTAAAACCCTAGTTTTGAAATATTTATTTTCTTACTTTCTCTCATTTTCTAGGATTCTAACAACATCTAGACACTTTCATATACCGTCTGTCACGACCCGAAACTCACCCTGCGCGGATCTCGTATCGCCACCGCCACCCTTCGGCCTGGAGGCCTTAGGGCAAGGCTCACATAAGCGATGGTATTGGACGGTGGTGCGGCCTGTGGTTGCAGAAGCGTGAAAAACTTTTTCTTTTCTTTTCTTATTTAAATCTTTCGCACATCCGCCCGGTACTGCCGTTCTTCATAACGATACATATGATTATACATTCAGAGCATAATAAAGACTCTAAGAACTTTATACATAATACATATCCATTTTTCCTTCAAGACTTAGTTACATAACTTTCCAACATTTACTATAATAAAAGTGATAACTACAATCCACAATACATCCCATAAACTGCCAATACAAAAGTGACCAACATATAGGTCCTACTACCTCCACGCTACCCTGTAAGGTACTTCCTATGCCCTTCCTCAAAATGGGCAAGGCTTTCACATCTTCATCACAAAATAGGGTCAAGATCACTTCTGTTACCTGAAAGGGAGGTTGGATAAAAATTCGGGTAAACTAATCTAAGCTTGTGAGTAATTCCAGTATTTGTCATGGGGTTTCAATTGGCAGTGGTTTAGCACATGAGAGTTTATAAAATAAGTACTACCAATTGCTCGTATACTTTGAACACATAATATATGCATTCCTTAAAACAGATAGCTTTGAAACATTTAAAGTATTCAAGCTAAACATGTACTTCTTCAAATAGAGTATATGAACTTCAAAACACGTAAATATGCATGGCGAAAATGAGGGTAAAACTTGCTTCCATTTTTAACAAACACCTTATCACTTTTCTTAGTGGAATCCGTTTCGAACCAGATTCCCATTTTACTTCTCGTGGAGATATCTCATGCCTGGGGGATTAGATCCTACTACTTGGCATTTATTCATATCGTGGTTGAGTTCCGAAGAAACCCAACAAAATCGGTGGTGCTTATGCACAGTTTATCTTACATTTAAATACATTTAACACATGACTTCTTCACATAGATGCTTTTATGAGTATTCAAAACATAATATTCATGACTTCATAATAGAATCTTGAAATACTTGGAATATGCAAATTCAAAATATTTAACAACGTTTGGCATTTTAAAATTTAGACATGGTGAAATATATTTTAACGAGAAACTGCAGTAGAAAACCATTCACTGAGCATGTCACAACAGGGTTTATAAGAACAGAAATACTTTAAAACAGGAATCATGTAAATACTGAATTTGCTATTCGAATGCTTCAGATATTTTGAACTTAAAACTTCTTCAAATCCATGGAGTTAAATCTCCACTTCAAACACAGGGTTACTCACTTTCACTTTTGGGTTAGCGCTATTGGTGTGCCTTCTCTTTGCCCTTTTTCAACCTAAAATAATTTATGAAAATTTCATAAACTTCACATGCATTTAAATCAACTTGTAATCTTAATCTATTCTTAGCCTGAGTAAGCCTAGTTCGATGATAGATCATAAGGTTTGATTCTATTACTTTACATACAGTGTCATACTTTTTTGTACTTTATTTCATAATATGTACCTTACCATTGAGTCCTGGAACGTCGAAGAAAGTCAATTTAGACCCTCTCGGACTTCTATTCAGCTTTAGGGGCACTAGGGGTAATTTGATCATTTTACATTTTTACGTGTCTTTATTTTTTTGGGGTCCCGTCTCATGACATGGACCTCACCATTGGTCTCAGAAGGTCCACGATAGTTAAAATATACTATTCACATGTTTCATTTTGACATCGGACTATTTCATCATTATTTAATTTATTTTATTTTATTTTATTTAATATCATTTATGTAGTATAATATATATATATATATATATATTAGTGGGATTATTGGACACAGGATTGTCCTGTCCAAATGGTAAAGGAGGGTGGTTTAGGCTGAAGGGTTCCATGTTCGAGTCACAGGGCTGCGCCCCTTTTTTTTTTTTTTGATCTTCCTTTCTATATTTATATATATATATATATATTTTACCCCATAAGATACTACGGGCGTGCCCTGTCCAAGTGGTAAGAAGGGGTGTTTTGTTCCAAAAGATCGGGCAGTTCGAGTCTCAAGAGCTGCGGCCCTCTTTTATTTTTCTGATTTTTATCAAGCCAAACAGCAGACAAGAGCCTTATCCGTGGATAATCTATCCTCAATCGCATACACGTTATGAAATTTGGCCCTTAATCCCGTAACCAAATAGGCTATATTCAGGTTTTAAAACCTTTAAGCCCAAAACGACGTCGTCCCATTTATGCGGTGGCTTACCCCTATTGTTAACACGTGTCCGAGTCGATTCACTGGGTTTTAAACGATTTGGCGAGTTGACTCATCGTCTTCTTCATCAACCAAGGCACTGTTGCCCTAATTTCAGAAGTTCAATACCTTCAATTTCGTGGGTTTTGGGTCATTCAATCCCTCTGTTTTCAACCCTAATTTGTTTCTGAAACATTAAAGATCGGTTTGGCATTCATATAAGAGCTTAAACTAAGCTCAGGTGCTCGGTTAAAGTTTTGATACTAACACCTGTAACTAGATCGTTCATGCTCATTTTTTAGCCAAATCTCTTGGGGTTTCTTCTGTTTTGGTCCCTTTATCATGGGTTTCAAAGCCCTATTCTCATATTTTGATTTTGATATAAGCTAGTGAGGTTGGGTTTTAAAACCCGAACCTGTAACTCAAGTTTTGGGGGTCTTTCTTAGGCTTCTTGATCATGTAATAGGGTTTTTGAAACTCTCGTGGTCTTTTTTTGTGGTTCCAATAAACCAAAATTGGTTTGGTTATCATTGGTTCAGACCTGCTCTAACCAAGGTCCTTTAATGGCTGTTCTTCCTAGTTTTTTCTACCAAGCCCTTTTTGACCCTCTAGTTCAGTTCTAATAGTTTACAAGGTCAAAAATGAAGTCATGCATGCTTAAGAAAACCGAAACAACTTGCATACATGTATAAATTCTAGAAAAAGAAAGTATGGGTTTACCTCCTTTTCTTCCTATTTCTCTTCCTTCTGCGCCTCAGTCACCTTTCTTTCTCTCACACTTCCTCTCTTTCCCCTTGACTTCCTCTCTTAACCGACCTTACAGTCAGTGGCATTGCCACCTATTGGTTGCTTCTCTTTCTTCATCATTTTTTTTACATGGAGAACAGCTGCATGGCTGCATGCAGCCACTGCTTCTCTCTCCTCTTTCTCAAACTTTCTTCTTAATTCTCCACCCTTCTACATGCTTCTACTACTTTCTAATCCTTTCTACTTCATTCCTTCTAATTTCATTTCTTTTGATTTTTTTTTATCTTTAATTTACATAATATAGATGTATGTATATGGCAGCCGTATATATATATATATATATATATATTTAATATGTAATTATATTAGTTCATATGTATATATATATATATACATACTTATATTTATTTACACATTTTGGCTATGCACACATGTATTTCGCATGTGTTCATATACACATATAATTATAGGTATATTACTATATTATTATGACACATAATAGAATCATGTTATTGTAATATACTTATTTGTATATTTCCCGATCCTTGGTCCTTTCTCGTAATAACGTCTAGGCTATTAGTTGAATCTTCGTAAAACATGTCTTAGGTTCGGGCATCCTTGGGTTGGGCTGTTACACCGTCATTCATCATTGTCATTGATTAAATCTCTCAAAATATTCAAGTTCTAAGTTGTGATAGATTTAACCAATATCACCCACGGTACAAGGACCGGTCGTTTGATATAGAAACCCAGTCGTCCAGTAGGTGAAGGGCAGTCGTATGCTAGAAAGGTTCGGTTATCTGGAAGAAGAGAGGTAGTTGTCCATTTTTTCATACTCTTTGTTTTGTAACACACAGACATATATATATATATATATATTGTCACGTCATGGTCTCCAAAGACTCGTGGGTGACCTTGTAAATCATGGTCAAATTAAATAAACAATTCTTGTATATCTCAAACCACCCTATGATTAGCATATTCTCACTTGAATTTTCATAGCATTAATAGTCATCCGCATTCCATACACATAATCCAACAAGGTTTACATACATAAATTTAAAAAGGGTATTCATCATGTGGTATCTCCTCCTAATCAAAAGAATGTAAGTCATGAGTTCCAAGGTTTACCCTTGTACATACACAAAATAAGTTCAAGTTCTGTTAAGGCTTCCAAGCCTTCTCATCAACATACATAGAGACCAAAATGTCTTTTACATTCCCCAAAAAGAAGCAAAAGAATAAAAAGAAGTCATCCTTCAATCCATGCCCTCAAGTGGCCGACTCCTTGTTGTTACGTGCATCTAGTAGGGGTTAATATAACAACCCCAGTAGAGTAACTAAATGAAGGAAAGAATGAATGGTGCCAAGTGTAGGCATGTGCCAAGTGTAGTGTCAAGCAAGTGTCACCAAGCATTTTAATTCAATAGATATCATTGTGCAATCTAGGGGGATAAGAAAATCAATACAACAATAATAGCACGATGCAATTCTTACAATAAGAATGTAACACAAAAGAAGGTTTCTCAGATCATCATCACCTCACTCATCTCAACGTTACTACTTTCTATTTCCACTTCTTTCCGTAATCCTTCCAGACTAGCTGATGGCTCCCGGTTAAGGCTGAGTGCTTTTCGGGCTACTAACCTATTGGAAACATACGACCACCCGCACGGGGTTACAGTTCGTAACCAAAGGGAGATACAATCCTCATCACAAAACTTCGGGTAATTATCTATGACTTCCCCTTTCTCAACTTGTGGTTTCTTTATTCATTTCTTCCTCTTTCTCAACCTTTCAACTATCTCAATTCCCATTCATTCCTTACGAAGCATTCATTCAATTTCTCATTCAAACCAAGGGTATCAAAGGAAATAATATTTTTCACATCAAATGAAAGTACCACATATGTAATACAACTAATAATTTTATAATACAACATCATCACAATCATTTAAGCACTTTATCAAACACTTAGTAGGCATATCAACTTCCTACTAGCTCATGAATCACAAGTAAATAATTTTTGAGCATTCAAGTAAAGAAAATTTAAGACGAAACCATACATCGAATATATATATATATATATATATATTTATTAACATTCTAGACAAGATATATCAAGGGTTAAATATGTAACATTCATCTACAAATCCATCTAACAATTTACATAATTTTTCTACACACTTTTCATATAACATGGTCTATAGAGATGTCATGATTTGTATGTTTTCTCTCCTAACATTCATCCTTCACCTAGGTTAGAAGCTCTACCTCAAAACAAATGTGGATTTCACTACAAGAATGAAGGTCTTTAGCAGCGCTCATGGAAACGCCACTAATTGTCACTATTCACGATGCACATTGTTGGCATCGCAAAAAGGCCTAAAAAAATCAGTTCCTCGTGCATAATTAATGCGCGAAGGTTTTAGCAACGTTCATTGACTTATTAGCAATGCACGTAGGCATCGCTAATACTATAAACTTATTAGCGACGCACATGTGAATGTCGCTAATAAGTTCACTTAATTAGACGACATTGTTTTGATCATTGAATACATAGTTAGCGATGCACAAGTATCTTATTAGCGGCGCACAAATTAGCGATGCACAAGTATCTTAACATGTGCGCCGCTAATAAGCCCTTATATTTCCCCTCCAAACTAGTAGCCCTTTTCATTCTCACGTGATTCTCTCTTTCTCTTTCTCTCTGTAAACCCTTCTTTCTATCTTTCATTTTTGCCACCGACGAAGCCCTGCCACCACTATCAACGAAGCTCCTTACCGGCGACAAAGGCCCCCATCTCTTATTTCTACTGCCACATTTTCATGACCTATTGCAGTCAAGGTTTTAGAAAAACTCTTATCCATTTTTGTTTTAGATTTATATAACTTTTTTAAATACTTCCATGCCAACACCATGGAATCTGTCATCTTATTATTTTTTGTATTTTAAATTTAAGAAATATCACGTTTTTCTTCTAACCTATTTGATTATCATGTAGGAAAATTAAGATGTAGGGATATCTAATATTGTTCTTAACTCTTGCACATGCATTTCTACAAATACATGTATATTGAATTTATTATACATGATTTATGAGTGTTTAAAGCAAGTTTCCATAAATAATGCCCAATTGAAACACTTTGACATGATAGCTTTCCTGTTTTCATGGATCCTCAGTATGAGATACCTCTATGATGTTTAAATTGACTACTAGAACTGATAAATAACTATTATTTGGGAGTCATTGGAAAGAGGAAATATAAAGATAGACAAGGTCATAAAATTTTCCATTTAATTTATCACTTTGTTGTATGAATTGGAATATAGATAACTCTTTTTCTTAATCATATGTTGGTGATGAAATGAATGCTTTAGAAAACTTTTAGAATTCATATTATCCGAACTTGGGTTGTCAGAATGTGTTGACTGTCCAGGGATTAGAAGTGAGAACCTAAGCATTCTCTTGAATGCTACATTTTGTCCTTGACATATAATGCCAAATATGCCACATATTACTATATGAATGTACTAGCAATTACATGGTCTATTACACGTGAATCCAACATTTATGGTCGGCCAACTCTGTTAAACTTGCTTTAAATCTCATTTTCTCTAAACCTTTGGTATGGGTTCGATGTGACGGCTAGCTTGAAGAACCTTAGTTAGAAAATTCTATCTTGTAATATAATGTGGGTTATAGTCAAGTCTAAGGGTGATTATAACTACTCTATTATTTTGATCTACGTGAGGTGGACAATGATGTGGCTTTTATTACTAGTTCCCCAAATTGAATCTGAAACCATCAATTTTTAATATTATTCTTATATTTTTCAGCAAAACTACAGTATGTATAAATTTTTTTATTCCCCCGTTGAGTGCAAATTCCTATTAAGTGCTTAATTAGGGTCAAGAAAATTCTCATTTGGACATCAACATTACTGATTGACCACATTGCATAATAAAGAAAAGAGAAAAAAATGGTTAGTAGAAAAAAAGTCATCTCCCAACTCTCTCTTCTATCCTATCTTTCTTTATTTACTCAAAAGCAAATGAGAAATCCATGATTAAGATTAGTTGAAGGAATCTAGTTAATTAGTAAAAGATGAACACTTGAGACCCAGATTCAGAATTCTTTGGTTCATTGTAGACTAATTTTTCTTTACTTTATTTTAACTCATGTCAAGGGGTTTACAATGTAAATAGGATCAAAACGATGTAATTCTTAATTTATTTATTTATTTTTTTTTACATGTATTCTTTATGGGTTGTATCAGGTTTGCTTGTTATTGTCACGCCCCTGACCCAGTAGGGTTAGACTAAGGGGTCACTGGACCCCGATCAAGTAGGTAATGGGACTAAACATCTTAGTCAAGTACATAAAATATAGGTCATTTTTTTAAAACGATTTTCTTTAATTGGTTTCAGTTCGACTCCTTGATCAGACTTGTTCAAGTCTCGTAACGGGATTAAATGAAATTGCTTACATTCAAGGGTACTATGTCAATCATCCAATAATAAAGGTACTACATATAAACTGTTAAGAGCGGACTCTACAGTCCAATAGATACATACATGCCCATATACAACAATAGTTTGAAAGTTACAAACACCCTTAATGAATAAATGAATAAATACAAGGATGTAATTAAATGCTAAACTGACTTCAATCCATCCAATATTGCTCCTGCAGCTATCTTCCATCAAGTCAATACCTGCTATTTCCATGAATAGCAAGGGTGAGCCATAACGTTCAATAGAGTTTCTCAAAACATACAAGCAAGCAGCATGTCAAAAACTAATGCAAGTCCGAAGAGGACGCAACCTATAGTCCAATATGCATCACACAAGTCCACCACATCATCATATCTTAAACACAGGCATAAAAGAGCATTGCACCACTACATGTGGTTTGACAATAACAACCTACGTAGTTAACATATGGAGGGTCGGACACATGACATAATTAGAAGCATATAATCTCACGAAGCATCTCCATTTCCTATTTTAATGCCACAAGAACAATGTATATAATTATATAACCGATTATAAGATGTAAGTGTAAGCTTACTCAACCCACAAAGCACCTCCATTTCTTGTTCAAAGCCACAAAAATAATGTATGCATTCACAACTAAATAACCATTCACAAATGCCACAGTATCATAAATTGGTAGTATACAATCCATCAATAATCATAATGATATATCACAGATGGGTCAAGGGAAATAATCTCAAATAATTCCACCTACAGCAATAGGGGATAAAACCTTATTCATCTCATTTCATTCTCTCAATAATCTCAATCCCATAAGTATTCACCTAATTTGGCTCTCGGTAAGCCAATGTGCTTTACAAGCTACTAACCTGATAGAAACAAATGACCATCCGAGTGAGTTTATAGCTTACAAGCTGAGGGGAGACACCATCCCTATCATAAATACAACCCTGGGTAAAGCGTAATCTCACCACACTTAATAGGACACAAAAGACGTGACTAATTCTCATCCCAAATCTTTATCTCATATATGTCCTTTTTTACAATTCCAATATCTCAATCCACACCATAAATAGTGCTCATCAAAATCAACATCCTCTCAAATCTCACATCGCTGAAGTATGGTCAACAATATGCATATCAACATCATTCATATCCACAATAATACTAACAACCATAAGAGAGGATATATGATTTAATGAATAGATACAGGAGTAACAACAGTCACATATATATCCCTAACAAAAACAAAAACAAAATAAACATCAACTTGGCAATCACATGTATCTACTACCATCATGCAATTATCTAACATCATAACATTCAGTACCACAATCACATCATACTGATAATGTAATGGCAAGGCATCAAATAATACAGATAAACATATCATGTGAATAACATAGCAAGTGTCACAACCCAAAACTACCGACACTATCTGTCACGCCCCGAATTTCTGCAAACCCTGAGGCAGCGACTGACGAGACAGAAAATAAAATAAATAAAAGGAAAAATGTAAATAAATTTACTAAACATGCATCTGTTCCCATCAATACGTAAGATAACATACAATACATTGTTCATAGGTCATTCGGGCTTAAGCCCTTACATTACAAACATAAGTCCCACAGACCAAAATATAACAATTGCTTCATCCTATCAAGGTAGCATGGAGTCTCAAGTAGCGGGAGTGTCCTTATCTGAAAAATGTTGCCCACGAATGAGTCAGCTCAACTGCTGGTATGATGAAGTGCTAATGCAAGAAATAAAGCTAAGGCGTGGCATGTGCAAAGTATACATTTATATCTAAATGTCATTCAAAGCATCGCAGTATTATATGAATGGTATGCATGACGCACCCATGCACAACTCTATGCCACACCCATATCTCGTTTACGGGTACTCCCAGATGGCACGGAGTACCAATGCAATGGCCAATTTTGGGATTTTTCACCAGCAGGATCTACACCCTCATAATGTATAGCACCACGTGCTCAACCCACACTATGTTCTCAAGGATTCACCATATGCCAATATGCTAATGCAATCTCAATGAACACGGTTCTCAATAATATAGCATGCTCGGACAATACATATAAATCATCAATCAATTCCATATGCATGCATATCTCATGTGTTCATACATCATAATTCATGTTCTTTACTTTACTAAACTTGCAAGTAACACATAAACGTGTGAACAACCAACTCTAAATTATCAAGTAAACAAATTACAAATAAGCACATAAATCATTCCAATCATTTACAAATATTCCTAACTTAACTTCATTTCTAACATTAGCAAAACACCATACCTGACGGGTTAGTCACAACCCAAGTAAACTACTCTCGTAAAGTAGTGAGAATGTAGAAGGATCAGACTGTCTTTTCCTTGCCTTTCGGTGTCCCTAAAACCATAACAAGTGACTTAGTTCATTTGTTTCCTAATGATGCTATTCAACAAATTTTATATCTTTAATTTATAAGTTTCTATTCTGCTAAATTAAACTCTTCTATTGAGTCCAGGATGTTGAAGAAAATAAGTTTAGGTTTTCGTAGAACTCAATTCGGACATCTGGGCTCAAAAGGGCAAAATAGTCATTTTGCACTTTTTATGGGTCCTTACATTTTGTGACCTCTTTTCACAAATTGGACTCCATGGTTGAGTCCAGGAATACTCGAGATAATAAAGTTTCACTATTTGTTTACTAAATTCGGAGTTCGTTTGACTGTACTTCAACTCAGGGGCATTTTGGTAATTTTAAAGGTTACTACGGGTCTTTTATTTTTTGGGACTCCGTCTCAGTAAAACGGACCTCACCATTGGTCTCAGAATGATTCGAGATAGTTAAAATACACTAATGACTTGTCCCATTTGGACTCCGAATTATTTTAGAATATTTAAATAATTAATTAATTAATTAATTAATTAATTAATTAATTTATTAATATTTTATTAATATTTAATTCAGGGGGGTCAAATTAGAATAACCAACAGTTGGGGGGTCAGTTTGTAATTTCTGAAAGTCTTGGGTCAAAGTCAATTCCCAAAAAGTTCAAAGGTCAATTTGTAAATTTCAATTATTCCATTATTCTCAATTCGGTTACCCAAACAGGGTTTAGTCCAGAATAGGGATAGGATATCCCTGTTCCTGTTTCAATTTAATTTTTCAATTTATTACACCCGTAGCCAAATAGCCCCTTTCCCCTTTTAATTTAAAACATGGGAGCGACACGTGGCAGGGGCAGTTCAGCCCTGCCCGAACCGGACCCGGACCCGAAACCCGACTCGAACAGTGCCCCTTCTTCCCCGTTTTCCCGGCGAGCCTCCGGTAGGGTTCCAGGCGCCTTCTCCGGCGCCGGCGACATTTTTCCGGTGAGATTTTTACAGTTTCTGAATGTGATTTTCTTCAGTTTTTCATGTAGGTTCCATATCTAAAGTTGGTTTTGGGTCTAAGCCATTAGATCTTCACGAAATAGAGGGTCAACCCCTCAGGTCAAACTTCCGGCCGACCCTTTCCCCTTCATTTTGGTGATAGTTCGATCCTGGTTTAACCCCTATTCTTATCCTAATGTATTTCTGCACCTCTTAGGGTTCATTCCCCATCATTTAAACTGAGTTCTACACATAAAATGACAAGACCCAACTCCCATGACCGAAACCTGCAACTAGAGTTTTCTATCTCGTTTCTTAACCATTTTCCTTCATTCTTTTTACAAAATAAACCCTACAACATGCTCTCTAAGATTCATATACATTAAAGTAATTATCATGCTTTTAAAAAAATCAAAATAGAATGGGCCACTTACGGTTTTCTTGGGTTTCTCTCTCTAGCCGTGCACCTCTTTCACCCTCTAGTTCCAAGCTTGAATCAGGCTCCAAGACTCCCTTCCAGAACTCTCTTTCTCTCTCTCGCTCTCTGCTTTTCTGTTTTTCTTTCCTTCTCTTCTCCCAACCGAGACCACACATATACACAACACATCCACTCTCACACGTCTTTCTCTCACACCAGCCCCTTTCCTTGACTTCTCTCCCTCTGTTTAGCCACCCTGTTTTCTTCCCCCCATGCAGCTTTGCATTCAATGCAAAGCTGCCCTATACACCTATATATATATATATATATATGTCAATCATCACACACACACTAGACCCACACACACTCCACCGGCACCTCACACACACACTCAGTCGGTCACCAGCACACACACACCCGTTCAGTTGTCACCCACACACAGTGCACACATGCACTTGTTATGTATACATATACATATACACATATACATACACATATTGTATCCCACACACATATACATGCCACACATATATATAATCCATATACATCAAAAAAATTAATAATAATAATAATAATATTGATAAAAACAAAGAATAATAATAAAAAAAAAATTTCCATGTCATAACACTATCACTCAGATAGGTCATACAAAATCAAATGAATTGCACAAGAGTGATAATTTTTTTTTTTTTGTTATCGAGTGCAGAAGCTACACATATGTAACTCATCTGATAATCCAATTCGACCCCAATTATTTATAAAAGGTACTCAAAGTAAAATCATCGTAATCACCATCATTTACATAATTCGTTAACATTTATATACACATCATATATATATATATAAGGTTCATAATACTAATTCCCAAAATTCTAGGTTGTCATTGAGCCCAAAAATACATCATGTGATTACCAAAAAGATTTTACATCACATCTAACCAAGATCCTCGTGCAAAAGATCCATTGTATTCACGCCCTCAACTATTCTGTGTAGACTTTGCTACCTCCCTACTAATTCAGTTACCTGAAATATATTGGATAAATCCATTTGAGCTTTACTAAACTCTTGAGTAATTCTTGCATCTTGTCACAAGGTTTTACAAAGGAAAAGTTTTGCACAAAATACCATGAGCACCAAGTTTCTTCAAACAGATAACAAATACATAAGAATATCTTAAAACATGTTTTCAAAATGGATCACGTATAAAGCATATTGAAGGTTCAAGTAGATATAACATATGCATTTCTAGAACACGTCATTTTCAATAACACAGTTCGAATATCAATACACAAAGCAGATGATGTAGATTTGTTCACAAAACGTATAATAGCACATGCATTTCTTAAAACATGGTTCAGATAATTCATGCGGAATGGATAGCATAATATCGAATAATAAATGCACATGAAAGGGTACTTTTGAAATCTAATTTCAATAGGGGATAACATGAGACAAATGACAGATACATATTACACACATCGAAGAATCACATATTGAGTCGGAGCACTACGTGGGTAAGTCTCATCAAGATTCGAAGCGTCACTGTAGGTAAGTCTCAATCATGAATTCTACAATGAGTCAGAACACCATGTGGGTAAGTCTCATCAAGAGTCAGAGCGCCACATGGGTAAACCTCATGTAGACATAAAAATCGAGTTAGAGTGCCATATGGGTAAGTCTCATCAAGAGTCAGAGCGCTATATGGGTAGGCCTCAGATAGACCCAAGAATCGAGTCAGAGCTGCCACTGTGGGTAAGTCTCATCAAGAGTCGAAGCGCCAGATAGGTAGGCCTCAAATAGACACAAGAATCGAGTTAGAGCGCCATGTGGGTAAGTCTCATCAAGAGTCAGAGCGCAACATGGGTACAGCTTTGGATAGACACAAAAATTGAATTACACATTGAGTCAGAGCATCATGTGGGTAGGTTTCATTATAGGAGTCAGAGCGCCACATGGGTAAGTCTCACACAGACACATTATTAGATCAAAATAAGTACGATTCAGGGTTACATAGTCAAATTTGGTTCAAACAAATCATTTTTCTCATTAAAAGGGGTAGCATGGTTTACAGACATTTTTGCTAAAGAATTTAGTCAGGATTCAAGGCATACAAATTTTTTTCAAACCAGTACATATGAACGTCATTTCAAAATATAATCATGAAGATCATAGTTCTTGGATATTTTATAGAGTGCAAAATAGACATTCTACGCAGATATAAAAATTCACTGATCAGAGTACAAGATTACTCATAAAAATAAATTAAGCATTTTGAATAGAAGATAAAACATTTAAGCATTTTTCAAATAGGAGATAAAATGTCACTGATTCATGATACAAGATTACTCACAAAATAGATCAAGTATTTTTCAGATAGAAGTTAAAATACCACTGCTTCAGGGCACAAGATTACTCACCCCAAGTCTTTAGTTTGTTTCCTTAATTTCCTTTCCCTTGTCCTCAGTTCCTAGATCCATAAGACAAATGCACTTAACTTCGTATTAGAACATAACTGAGGACATTACTATCGGCCACTTATTATTTCTTTGTAACTAAATTTTCCTTAACAAATTTTATTCGTTGGTCTAGTAGCCTTAAAACTTTAAGTTAGGTCCCGCATCCTTTTTCTAAATTTTTTTTATAGTTAAACTAATGCTTGGGATGTAATGGGTATTACCTCATTTGTTGTCCCACATTTTTTACAATTTATTTGGGTTAAATGGACCTCACCATTGAGTCCGAAATATCCAAAATAGTTAAAATGGACTCCTTTTTATATTTAATTGGTTTCGGGCATCATTAAGGGTAAAATGATAATTTTTATATTTTACGTGTCTTAATTTTTGAGATTTTATCTAGTAAAATGAACCCCACCATTGGGTCCAGAATGTTAGAAAAAGTCAGATTAAACTACCTTTTTATTTTATTTGGGCAACGAAAATATTTTACCAAAATTAAATTAAATTATTTATTTAATATTTTATATATATATATATATATTCTGTTAATAATGTACATATGTGCGAAGTTGGCACAGTGGCCACGTGCTTGGGGTTAAGTTTCTCACATGCGCGTCAAAGGCTCGAGTCTAGGGAGTTACGGCTCCACTAGATTTTTCTAATCTTTGAGTTGCCAAATGATGGATAAGAGATTAACCAGGGATAGGATATCCCAGGTCCAAATAGGTATATTAAATCAAGGCATTGTCCCTGTTGCCAAACACCCCAAATCCCATTTAAATAAAGCCCAAAAATGATATAGTTTTAATTAACCATTTATGTGCCTAGGCGGGTTTGACCCAAACTCGAAACCTGACCTAACTGACCCGACCCATGAACAGTCTTTCTTCTTTATTTTTTCGATGACACTCTGGTGACCATCTCCAGCGCCGGTTGTCGGATTCTAGAAATTAATTAAATTTCTAGAATCCAAGGATGTAGTTTTAATTAACCATTTTTGTGCCGAAGCGGGTTCGACCCAACCCGTAAACCTGACCTGATTGACCCAACCCATGAATAGTCTTTCTTTTTCATTTTTTCGATGACACTCTGGTCACCATCTCCAGCGCTGGTTGTCGGATTTTAGAAATTTTTAAGATTTTAAAATTCATTTTCTTGCACTGTTTGGATCATTTTTTGCCTCGAAACTCTTCTAAATATGTTTTAGAGTCTTTAGGAAGCATTTGTGCCCCTTAAGTCTTATTGTAGTTGCCGGAAAGGCCTTTACTCAGTTTTTCGGTGAGCATGCTATTTCCTATTTCGTGAGTTTTGGAGCCCCCATTTTCTCTACTTCCAATCCTATTTCAATCCTAAGGGTCATGGCCTTCTTTTGGCATTGGTTTCATAAATTAAATCAAGCCATAGGGTTCAATTGTGTTGATTATCCCTAACCTGCAACTGCCTATATAATGCCCATTTTTTAGCCAAATGACCTAATTCCTTTTGCATGATGCTCCATTTACACTCTACTTTTGATCTCCGTTCCCAAAACTAAATTTGATTAAACTTTTCTTTCAGACCCAGAACCTAAGGCCATTAATGGCAATTCTGGTCTGTTTGTTGTTTGAGCTTAAATTCAAGTAAATTGTACCCCTAGCATGCATAAAACTTCAAAGGGATTCAAACTAAGTTGGGAAGGGTTCGATTCAATTACCTTCTTGTTGCTGTTTTTGAAGCCTCGGTTTCTCTCTCTCTAGTAACTTCCTCTCCATCTTCTTCTTTTTCTCTCCTATTGGTTGGGTTATTGGGTTTTGGTTGGTTCAGACATCATGTAGTTTCTTCCGCCTCCCTCCTCCTCCTCCTCCTTATTCTTCTTCTTCTTCTACTTCTTCTCTCTTTCTCTCTCTCTCTAGCCGCATATCACATATACACCAAGTTTGATTTTCCTTATACATGTAATACCCCGACCCAAAATGTAATCGAGCAGTGCTGTAAACCCAAACTATTATGGTTTTTTTCCAAGATTTAATGAATAGTCTGGTTTTGAATATGAAAAGGCCCGCGTACCCGAGTGTTCAAGTGAATACGCATACGCAGTAAATGAACGCGTACACAATAGTATATATAGACGTATATATATATATGACAGTGCATATAAATATAATGTATGTGTGTGTAAATATATGCGTATGTATATATATATACATACATATATGGGTATGTATATATATATATATATTAGTATATGCATATATATATATATGCGTGCAAGTGGGTGTGCATGTGTGTGCATATATATATAGGGTGTGTGTGTGGGTTGTATGTGTGAATATATATATATATATGTATATA
Organism: Nyssa sinensis; assembly: GCA_008638375.1. NCBI lineage: Eukaryota > Viridiplantae > Streptophyta > Magnoliopsida > Cornales > Nyssaceae > Nyssa > Nyssa sinensis. The sequence goes on along the minus strand of CM018041.1, from coordinate 22,480,117 downwards.
TTATACTGTGTGTGTGCAAGTGTTGTATATGTATATATAGGTGAGAGTGTGTGTGTGTGCAGCAATATGTGTGTGTGTCGGCTTATGTGTGTAAGTGTAAGTGAGGAGTGTGTGGTGGTGGCAAGGCAATAGATACATATATAATATGCAAAATATCTTATAAAGATAAATATACAAAATATCTTACATTAGAAACAAAAGAAAAGAAATGAAAAAAACAAAGAGGGAAAGAGAGAGAAAGAGAGAGAAGGCGGTGGGAAACCGTCTATATAAGGCATGCATGCGTGCATGCATTAGAAAGAAAAGAAAAGTAAGAAGAGAAGAAGCCAAGGAAGGAAAATGAGGAGAAAAACAGCTCTTGTTGCAAAGAGAAAGAGGTAAGATTCTTTAGTTAATTTCTTGTTTCTGAATTTTTGGGTTTTGTTAAAATGCATATTAAAGGTTCTAAAAATTATAGAGCCATGATCTATGAGGAAAAGGGGAATGATTTGGTGAAGAAATGAGGGAGAAAAGTGAGGTTGCAGGTTTCGGGGTGATGAAGTATTTTGATGGTTTTAAACCATTAGAGGATCGGGGAATTTTCCCCCTCAACCTCAGAATCATGTAGGAAGAAAGAGAGGAGAAAAAGAGTGGCTAGAAAATCACGAAATAGGAGAAAAATGAAGTGGCCGAAAAATCGTGGCTTGTCGGAGTTGCCACTGTTTTCCCTATTTTGGCCAAAACCACTAATCAAACCCTAAAACCGACCCTAGATGTGAAACCCTTAAGAAATTTGGGTTCAAACCACATTGGGCCGACACCAGAATTCCACCGGAAAAAATTTGGCCGACGCTAAAGAAGTTACCGGAAGCTAGCCGGAGAAGAAGAACAGTGGGTGGGTCAGGTTCAGGTCGGATCCGATTCGAGTTCGGGTCGGTGCCCGACCCATCGCACATTTGGGCTATGTGCAAAACGACGCAGTTTAGGTTTTATTTTAAATTGAATTAAGGGGTTTGGTTATAGAGTTAATAAATTAACCCAATAAACTGAGATAAGATAGAGGATAGCCTATCTATGTTTTGCCCCTATCCATTGTTTGGTTTTAAAATATGTTGAAAAATAAAAGGGGCTGTTGCCCCCAAGGTTTCGACCCTCAGACTAGTGAACGTGTGAGTATTTAAACCCCACACGCAGACCACCGTGCCACTGAGGCACGTGTGGTTACATTTTACTTTAAATAATAAATAATATTATTTAAATAGATTAATTAAATTAAGTTAATTATTAAAATTATTTCCAAAGTCCAAATAAATTGAAAGTATAGTGTAATACTACTATTTTGGGCATTCTAAATCCAATGGTAGGGTCTGTTTCACGAGACGGGGTCCCGAAAAATTAAGACACGTAAAAATATAAAATTACCATTTTTGCCCCTAGTGATGCCCAAAGCTAAATTGAGATCCATAAAAGCCTAAATCGATTTTTTTTCGATGTTCCGGACTCAATGGTGGAGTCAGTTTTATCAAATAAGATACTTAAAATATTGATGTATGAAATTGACTAGTTCTAAAAATTAATACGCCCTTAAGACTTAAAGAGACTACCAAGAGAAAATAACTGGAATAAAAAGAAATTAAAGTGATAATTAAATCATGTGATGCTATAGAATGTAACCAGACTTTGAAATGTGATTTAGGAACCTTCAACTAAAGGAAAGATTTTGGAGTAAAAGCCTTTGGATTTCAGGTGAGTATTTCTATGTCATGTTTAAGGTGACTTTTGCTATAGATATAATTATTGAACTCTTTTATGACTTATTGATATATATATTATCATTTCTTTATAGCCCTTATTAACAACTATATTGTACATGTTTTGACTGATCCATCGACAGTTATATTGTTTTCTTTGACTTAAGAAAATGTATTCGTAAGATACTCAAACGCTTATATAGTGTTCTTACAAATCTTTAAACTTTTTTAACTAAAAACCAAATAAGAAACTCTGATTTGAGTAATTGGAACTTCTATTGATGATTATTGATTTTGGATATGATTTTGATGCTTTGAATAAAACACCCCTCTATGATTGGTCATTATTGAATAGATTGTGACTTATCGAACCCTACCCACAGGGTATATTGGTGGTGAGCTGGTATGATACGGCATTATCGAACTAGT